>OX328105.1:32450229-33681577 GCA_946811185.2 Hippopus hippopus
TGTTTATCGAACAGGGTGGTATTTGTCCATTTTTAGAGGCGATTACCATCGCAGATGCCTGTAACAAGGTGTGGCGAAGCAAATATTTACCAAAAAATCAAATAGCTATCATTTCAAGTAAAGACTCATCCAGACGTCGCTTTTCTATGAAAGCGATACGATGGGTTCAAAGCGTTGCTCAGGAAAAAGGTATTAATATTCAGCATGCAAAAAATGGTGGTGAAGCTCAAATCGGGAAATATAGTGTAGATGGTTTTCACCATCAAACAAACACTGTTTATGAATTTCTTGGGGATTTTTATCATGGTTGTCCTGTATGCTATACAGATCGAAAACAGATCAATCCTATTAATGGAAAATCCATGTCTGAATTGTACAAACGTACTTTTGAACGTATAGCAGATATCGAAGACATGGGATATAATGTAGTGTACATTTGGGAACACGAATTTGATGCTAAAATGAAGGATAAAGAGTACAAAAAACTCATTGAAAAGTTATATCCACATTGGGACCCTATCGATCCGAGGGATGGTTTGTCCGGGGGAAGATGTAATGCAATAAAAATTGGATATGATGTTGATGAAAAAACCAAAAAGGAAATCAAGTACATCGATATCTGTTCTCTATACCCTTATGTTTGTAAACACAAATCCTACCCTGTAGGTCAGCCAGAAATTTTGTCTGCTGAGAATATTGTTATGAACAATATTCGCCAATATGAGGGATTAATCAAATGCAAAGTTTTGCCTCCATCTGATTTGTTTCACCCCGTTCTTCCAGTTCACTGTAACAACAAAATGATGTTTCCCCTCTGTATGAAATGTGCAGAAGAAAGCTCAAACATTTGTAGACATGGTAAAGAAGAGAGGGCTTTGGTCGGAACTTGGGTTACTTTTGAATTATTCAAGGCTCTTGACTGCGGTTATCGATTGTTGCAAGTGTATGAAATTTGGCATTTCAATTCTGTGTCAGATCAGTTCTTTAAACATTATGTGGACAATTTCTTGAAAATTAAGCAAGAAGCCAGTGGTTATCCAGATTGCTGTCAATCAGACTCAGAAAAAGATCAGTTCGTTTGTGAATATGAGAAGGCAGAAGGTGTTCGTCTTGATCCAAGTTGTATTCAAAGAAATCCTGGGAGAAGATCATTTGCTAAGATTATGTTGAACTGCCTTTAGGGAAAATTAGCTCAGCGTGAAAAAATGACCCAGACGGAATACATCAGCGATCCGTCTAAATATTTTGAATTAGTCACCAATCCCAATTTCATTGTAAAGCATGTAGAAATCTTTGACGAGGACTGTTCATTCATCTTGGTTAACTATGAATCAAAGTTGGAACATATTGACACCCATGCTACAGCCAATGTGGTAGTAGGTTCTTACGTAACAGCTTATGCAAGATTGGAATTGTACAGTGTTCTTGAAAAGTTAAAAGATAGAGTTCTGTATTTCGATAGCACATCCTCGTCTGAGGATATCAACATCTGACCTACAGTACATTTCCATCTCCTTCTGAAAATTGAATTCCTCACCATTTCGAACTTTGTCATTATACCAAACTATAAATTTTGACCTAGCCTCTTCAGACATTGAGTCGGGTTTGTAATAAGACATATCCAAGTAGGGTCCGATGTAACTCCAAAATTCATCTGTATTCGCCCAGTGAGGAAAGTAACCTTTTTTCATTTCTTGAAGGCCAAAGGTGGATGGAAATTTTGCCAAACCAAAACTCATGAAATTGAAAGAATCGATCAGACGTACACCGTTCAGTTCTAACTTCATAATATTGTTTCCATTCATGATCACTTTTGGAAGTTTTAACCCAACTTTGACAATATAGTCAAGAATGAACTGACCGTCATAACCTTTGAAATTATGGGCAATAGCCGTAACCCCTTTATGATGTTTTGAAAAGAGCCAGTTGCAAAATTGACTCAAAGTTTCTTCACCTTGAAAAATAACTTCCCTACCCTCTTCAAATTCACTGCATGTAGAACAATGAAAATCAAGTGATTTATCGATACATTCATCACACGCTCTGTGTGCAATACAATAATTCGGGATGTGTACACCTGTGTCTTGTTTGCATTCAAAATCAAAGAAAATAAACTGTGGTTTTTTGACTACAGAAGAACTCGTCTCGTCATCGCTGTCATGGTTCAACTTACTTTGGTAAGGCTGAATATAGCATTGATGAGAAAAGTTAACAATTCTCTTACAGATATGACACCTTTTCTTTCCATTGCAAACATGATTTTTCTTTCTGACATGATATTGTGCACCGCATTTCGAGCAGAGTTTCACTAATTCACAAATGGATTTCTTTTCTTTACCATTTACAGTTCTGTGATTTTCAAAGCATTCAGCACTAAAAAATCGTCTACTGCAAACACTGCAAACATATTCTTTTGATTCTGATGGACATTTTCCTTCGCGATAACAACCTTTACAGATATTTGAACAAGCATGACTTTCCCGGTGAGTGTAACCCACATCACAGAACTCACAATAATATCCACAACTAAGAAAACCTTTGATAGATTTGATGTAGTCATAATGGTTTTGATGAAAGTACAAATGTATGATCTTACTATTGGCTTTCACTTCTGGATGTTTAAATATTTTTTCCACTTTTGAATGCTGTTGGTGAACTTTAATGACATAGCCTTTTTCATACAAGAATGTTTGAATTTTTTTGTATTCATCAATTCCTACAGACTGTGTTGGTGAAACTCCAGCTTCATGTAACAATTTCTCAGCTTCAGTCTTTTGAAGAGGACATTTTGAATGACGAATACGATCCCATTTTCTATTCCATGCCTCGGTGTTTTCACGTTCACTGTAGCAAATTCCCACAACAACGGCTCTTGCAAAACATAGTTGGTCATGATTGTCAATTTGAATAATAGATCGCTTCTTCTGGGCAAAAAACTTTGAATCTAATTCTGACGATCTATTTTTTTGTTTTCCGCTACCACTTGGTGGTGTTGTATGTGTAATGTCAAATGTCATGAATCCATCGTTCAAGACGAAATCTGTATTCGATTGTAAAACTCGTTCAATTTCATTCAGCATAGTTTCACCTTGTAACTGGTCTGCAGCTAAAAAAGGAATATGGATTCCCATTTCCAACGAAGGATGATTGATGGTAATTCTAATCATGTCCGTCGGGTTGGCATTTAACTTTCGAATGATTTCACAGGTAACATCGTCAAATAATCCAAGGAGTCTCTGAGGTGTTAATTCTTCAAATTTCTTAAAACTCAGCATCAGCACATGTGATTCTGTTTTAAATTTTCTTGACTTCTTATTACCCTTTTCTGTTAAATCATATAGACTTTTCATGTCTAAGTTAGAGTTGGTACTTTCATCGTTGCTATCATTTTCTTCTTTCAACGGTTTAGTTTTTTTCTTTTTTATTGGTGGAAACACCTCATCGTCACTTTCTTCTTTCAAAGGTCTAGTTTTTTTCTTTTTTGTTGGTGGAAACACCTCATCGTCACTTTCACTGTCTGAATAGGTTATTATTCTTTTTCTTTTACCCATCGTTTTAGCTCTGAGTGAAAAGACAATAATGCCAAAGTGAGAAAAACTAACAATTTATATACCCTCTCCGTTGTAACAGTGTATAAATAAGACGTTAGTTGTGAAAATCTATTCATTCTCCTACTCGATCTCAGACAGTACAGCTGATAAAAAATATGAGTGAGTTAAAGCTGAAAAATACATCACCACTTAGTAAGAGGGTGTATCTGTATGTTAATCCATACACCCACGATTATGAGATCAGCAATATACCATCAAAGTATAATGTTAAACATATCGGAAACTATGTGGGATCATTTTTATCCCAGCAACATTTAGAAGAAAAAGATGTTTACCGTACTACCAGCTACAGAGTTTTGGATCAAGCGATGATTGACAAACGATATGGTGCGAATGGTGTGAGAACAAATATTTGTTTCACATGCAACGAAGCAGGACATTGGGCCAAAGAATGTGCAGAAAAAGAAAATCAGCTAGGAACAATTGTTTTTGTCTACGTGAATCCACACAGTCACGACATTGAGATTTTACCATCGTTTTACAACGTTGATGGTCTCAAAGATATAAAATTCGTCGGCACACTAAATTCATTCTGTAGTGAAAATACATGGAAAAAAAGTTCACCACAAGCTACATCCTCATCGGATGAAACTCAGATCGTAGACATGCAGAGCGATACAGCGGCTAACAGCGATTCAGAAATCTGCAAAATAACAGAACAGGCAGAGAAAAAAATATCTACAAACGATAATCTAAGAAAACAACAAACTTTGGATCTAAAAAACGAATTTTCTGCAGAACCGGGTTGTTCGTACGGAAAGGAAAAACAGCAAAACATCGAAAAGAAGAAAAAACGAGTAACAAAGAACTATTTCTTTTACAAATCAACAAAACATGAGGACAAAATCTGTCCAGATGTGGAATTAAAAACCAACGATAGGAAAAGAAAACGTAAAACCAAATGTGAATCTGACATCTCAAAGAAAAAAGAAAAAACATACTGAGTGAAAAAAAGATTTCAATACAATAATGATTATAAACAAAAAAAGACTGACTTGATTTTTTTCATTCATTTTTTGTCTTTTACAGTTCATTCATTTTTTGTCTTTACAGTTCATGATTTGATTTTTTCATTGTACATAAGTTCTTTTTGAAATAAAAAATATAAAAATAATTACTTCTTACTTTTGACTTTTTTCTAGTTATGACTGTAAGTCTTTTTTACTTTTGACAATTTGAGAAGAAAGATCTTTCGTGCTAAATGGTTAGCCCTGAAAAGGGCTTTTTTTGAAGGATCTCACATTGACATCCAGCTCTACGATTCTTCCGCCCGATCCACTGGGATGATTTCACATCCACAGTGTTCGCAGCAAATCGTCGAACCTTCATCATCATCATAAAATCCTTCATCTGTATCTGGACAGTTATGCTTCTGCCCAAGATACTCGAGTATGGAAAAACATTTCCCACACTCTATCAGACATCTGTTTGCACAGTGAGGACATACAAGAATTCGAACCATTCTGGAACAAATATGATTTTATGTAAAATATCACTGGGCTTTATAGCTTTACAGGAGGATTGAACTAACTGACCTATGACGTCATTTTCTCCTATGTTTTTTCCCGCGTTGGCGTTTCATTAACATTGTGCAATCAAATCGACGGTTATATTGGTGTTTTTTTACCACTCCTAATTCGGTGTCACACAGTACAATACCGGTGCTTTCCGCCAGGTCCGCCCTCTTTAAAAATTTCAATCCTCTGTAAACGTATAAAGCTCGGTGTTATTTCATACCAAACAGCATTTCTTTGATTCTCAGCTAACGATCACTTCGGAAGCAGTATCAATATTCAGAGTCAGTTTCAATATGAAGCACAGCTTAGATGAAATCAACTTGGGCGATTTTCCATCAGTGGAAAACAATGGAGACGTTCTTTCATCAGTTATGAATTCGACAATTATCAATCCACCACCGGAGTTAAATTCGACAACCATCATTCCAGCGACAGTGTTTGACAACATTTATGAAGAGGTAAAGCAGCTAAATTTGAAACAAGATAGCATGATGATCCGAATCATAGATCAGTTGGAGACTTTAAACAGACATTTGGAGGAAATTAAAACTTTAACCGCAAGTACTGATCAGCTCAGTAGAAATATCGAGGTACTACGTCAACAGGATCAGTGCATTTCAACAACGCCTGTGAAGATTCCTGTGGAGTTCGAGTTTGATAAATCCAATCTTCACAACTTAGTGGACTCTATCGTAAGTGTTGTGAAGAAAAATCAACCAAAGAAAAAACAACCAGAGGAAAAACAACCAAGAAAAACAACAAAGCGGAAATCTGAGGAAGATGCTAGCCATCTCCACAAGAAGCAGCGAGTTGATCAAAAACCAACTATACCAATATTGACAGGGCAGGGCAAATACGGGAAAAACATTGACAATCACGTTGATTTCAAGATCCCGAAAAAAACCAAAGACAGAACGAAAACATCCAAGAAAAACAACAAAACGGTAGGAATATGAAAACAAATATGAAACTCGTGGTGTTTTGCGAATTTACATTATAAAAATTTGTTATATACTGTTTTTGCGATTAATTCATTGTAAATAATTCGTTGCGAAAAAATAATTCATTGTGATTAATTCATTGCGATTAATTCATTGTGAATAATTCATTGTGAAAAAATATTTCAGTGCGATTTTTTCATTGTTAAGAAAATGTTTTTTCATTGTCGAGAAATTTTTTTATGATGCATTGCAAAAAAATGTTTCCTTGTGAATTTTTCATTGTCAAGAAATTTTTTATGATGCATTGCAAAAAATATTTCAGTGTGATTTTTTTCATTGTCAAGAAATTTTTTTCATCGTCAAGAATTTTTATGTTGCTTTGTCAAAAAATGTTTCAATGTTTAGTTCTGTTCAGTAAATAAAAGTTCAGTAAATAAAAGTTCAAAAAACAATAGAGTTCTTCATTCTGTTTTTCCTCCAAAAAGACTTGTTCTGTCTACATTTTTTCCATACAACGTCTCATAACTTTTTTTGCTATATTAGCATGAAACGTAGCATGGAAAAAATGTATGTGCTTTCTACCAGGTCCGAGCTCTTTAAAAAAATTTCAATCCTCCTTAAACGTATAAAGTCCAGCGTTATTTTTCATACAATCACCATTTCTTTGACTCTCAGCTAACGATCACTTCGAAAGCAGTGTCAATATTCGGAAACATTATCAATATGGAGGAAGTAAATCATCAACTACGTGAGGCTCTCCAAGAGTATCTAAATGCAGGGCAACAGTTATTGCAACTAACCACCCACCTCGTAGGAGAGGAGGAACAAAACCAACTGCGACGTATAACACAGCCATACAAAGATCTCGGCGAAAGATTAGTTCAGCTATTATTAAAGACAACACCGGATATCATTTTGGTTGATATCGAGTTCGGGAGGAAGATTACAGCATGCCCCATTTGCCAAGCGAATTTCGGGTGCTGCCATTAAAAGTGGAAAAAAACACAGCCTCCAAAAAACAAAACAGCCCTTTTCAGGGCTACCCATCTACCACGAAAGTTCTATCTTTCCTCAAATTGTCAAAAAACTCAAAATTGTCAAAAAACTCAAAAGATTCACAATCAAAAAAAAGTCATAGGTTAGTTAAACTCTAGTTTTTTCTAACCCGAACAAGAAAATGTAACAAACCCACGGATTGGTCAACAATAAAATCCCCGAACAAGAAAATGTAACAAACCCACGGGTTGGTCAACAATAAAACATTTAGTATTAGAAATAAAACGCTGAATCTGATTGGATAACATTAATTTGGAGCCAAAACAGCATGAAACGCTGACGCGGGAAAAACATAGGAGAAAATGACGTCATGGGTCAACTAGTTCAATCCTCCTGTAAAGCTATAAAACCCAGCGTTATTTTCCCGCACATCATTCATCTCTCCGACTTACAACAAAAATGGAATGCGCACTTCGAGATATGGATTTCTGGGAGCTTGCCCAGCTATCGTCAAAAGAAAAGAAGATGGACGGAAAAAAGAAGGAGTTCGTCGTGCCCCAGACCGAGTGCTGGGATAGTGACAACGAGCCACCGTTCTCACTTCAATACAACTTGGACGAGCAGCAGCTAAAAAGGATAAGGAGGCGGGCTGCGAGTAGCTGTCCAGCATGCAGGAAGGTTGGAGGTTGTGCTTAAAAACACAACCTCCAAAACCAGGTCCCTTTTAGGGACACCCCAACAGCCCTTTTCAGGGCTAAGCATCTACCACGGAAGATCTACCTTTCTTCAAATTGTCAGACGTAAGTTCTATCTTTTCTTCAAATTGTCATTTCTTCAAATTGTCAGACGAAAGTTCTACCTTCAAGCTGTTAGACGAAAGTTCTATCTTCAAGTTGTCATTTCTTCAAATTGTCACAGCTCTTTTCAGAGCTAACCCAACAGTCCTTTTCAGGACTAACCATCTACCATGAAAGTTCTATCTTCAAATTGTCAGACGAAAGTTCTACCTTCAAGCTGTTAGACGAAAGTTCTATCTTCAAGTTGTCATTTCTTCAAATTGTCACAGCTCTTTTCAGAGCTAACCCAACAGTCCTTTTCAGGACTAACCATCTACCATGAAAGTTCTATCTTCAAGATGTCAGACGAAAGTTCTACCTTCAAGCTGTCAGACGAAAGTTCTATCTTCAAGTTGTCATTTCTTCAAATTGTCACAGCTCTTTTCAGAGCTAACCCAACAGTCCTTTTCAGGACTAACCATCTACCACGAAAGTTCTATCTTTCTTTTAGAAGAGACGCGTTCCAAAAGAGTTATACTCCAGAGAGTTATACTGCAAAGAGTAAGAATCATTCATAGATGCAGAAAAAGACTAAATCCAACCCAGTGCTCAGTCTTTTAGAAAGAAAAAATCATTCATAGAGATGTAAAAAGACTAAGTCCAACTCAATGGTCAACCTTTTAGAAAGAGAGAAAATCATTCATAGGGAAAAAAAGCTAAGACCAGCTCAGTGATATAAGATAAATTTCCTTTTAGAAAAGAGAAATCAATCATAGAGATGCAGAAAAAAGTCTAAGTCCAACCCAGTGCTCAGTCTTTTAGAAAGAAAAAATCATTCATAGAGATGTAAAAAGACTAAGTCCAACTCAATGGTCAACCTTTTAGAAAGAGAGAAAATCATTCATAGGGGAAAAAAGCTAAGACCAACTCAGTGATATAAGATAAATTTCCTTTTAGAAAAGAGAAATCATTCATAGAGATGCAGAAAAAAGTCTAAGTCCAACTCAATGGTCAGGCAATTAGAAAGAGAAAAATCATCCATAGGGTGAAAAAACTAAGTCCAACTCAGTGATCTGACCATTTTTTACCCAGCCTGTCAGTCATAAGGCCGGTACTTTGAATGCTAAATCCCTCTCAGGGTAGAGAGCCTAGGAAAAACTCCCCCCCTTTTCCCTTTTTTGCAAAAAATTCCGCTCAGGGACGAGAGCCTGGGGCATTTTTGTCCCCAGTTGCTGTCCACACGGCCGCCATTTTGAATGCTAAATCCCTCTCAGGGACGTGAGTATGGGATATTTTTAAAAAAAAATTCTTTCGGGAGGGCAAATTAGCCCACATTTTTGTCAGGGACGGTGATATAGGGCACTCAGGGACGGTAGCATGGGATCTACCCCCGGCCTGGGTAGATCCCATGCTACCGTCCTTTACTACTTAAACCTTCGTTTCACAAAGCATGGGTCATTATACACGTGTTTAATACCTTATACTTCTTCTGTAATCCATTACTAAACAATCCTGTGTTTTTACGACCCTTAGCTTTTAAAAAAAAACCTGTGGGAACAGGAGAAAATACCGGTTGACAGGAGTTTATCATTTATCGACATTGTTTGGTACCATTGCAAACCTAAATTCCATCATTTGAGCCACGTTCAAATTTGTCGTCTGTGAATGGTTCAATTTGGCACAAGTCTAAAATTTTGTCCACTTGTTAAGAGTTTGCGGACCAAAAACCACTGGTGTCATTAGAGAGAAAGATATGATAGATAGGCAAAACCTTATCTTTTTATAATATGGAAAACAATGCGAGAAAAATGCTTATTACATGTATTTTTTTTTTTTTTTTTCCTATTTGCGGCAATATTTAATCACGCAGTCAACAGCCGGGATCGTAAAAAGTACAGTTCGAACTGTAATTGAGCAATATGAAAAAAAGGGGTTTAATGCATCTGCAAAAGGTATCGATCCAGATCAGCCTGTGCAGTCCGTGCAGGCTTGCCTGAGTGGAAACTTTTCGCTATCGGTCAATTTTCAGGATGTCAAAAGACCACGTGAATAAATTGGTTCCAAGACAAAATGGATTTTACGGATCCATAGTTATATGATGACCTGGTATCATGAGTCACGGAGATGCATTAAACACCCTTTTCCCAGACTATGGCCCAAGTATTACTTTCTTGTTATTCCGCAAATAAGCACAAAAGATGACGACAGTAATAATTATGTTAAAAGTGTCTGACCTGTTATATATTTCTATCCAAATTTAGTATTTTGTATCTTCCCCTTTCATACTGTAAACTTACACAGCCGTGTCCTACGGAGCCCCGTACGTGTCATGTGTCACACATGTTTTTACTTCGTTATAACGTAATACTTATCCGATAAAACGAAATACTAAATCGTTATTACGCAAATTTACTTTGAGAACAAAATAATTCGTTTTAACGAAATGGTAATTCGGTATATCCGAAATTCTGTGATTCGTTTTGTCGAGATGCTATTTCTGGAAAACGAAACATGTAGGTATGTTCCGAACTCTATAGTTAGTTTTCGTCCGCTATAAATAGATTCCACAAGAACAGGGCGTTATTTTATTCTATCAAAATAGGATTTCGATAAAAAGGAATAATATTTCGTCACAAAAAAATATTATTTCATGAAAACGAATGATTTTCCATTTTTATCGAACTGCTATTTTGAGATTAGAAAATTACTATATCTTTTTATCGTAAATCGGATTCCGTTATAACGAAATAATATGCATTTTATCGAATCAGTATTTCGGTTTAATGAAGTAAAAAAAAATAGGTGTGTATCGTGTTACCCATGAGGCTCCATACATATCCAAAATGCACAAATCTATTACAAACGTAGTGAGCGGTCGTTCAAAGCTATCTGTAGACTTGAGTGTTCGATGGTAAAATATATAGATAAAATAGAGCACTGATCCTTAACCCGATAAACAAATTTTAGTAGTTAGCACTTTAAATAAGCACAAATCTTTACCAATCAATAAAATACTACACCCGTCAGTATTCAAAACATTTGCAGACGTCAGATAAAATCCAGATCAAATGATAGACATTGTTTTTTGGGGTAGGGTAGAAAAAAACATTGTGAGAAAAGGATAAAATGCTGGTAACCAGCATTTTCTCCTATTTCCACAGTGTTTTTCAAGAGCCTATTTCTTAAGGTTGTTAAACCCCGGGTTTGGTTGGTAAAGGGTTAACTCTTCACCAGACAACAAAATTTTAGACTTTGACGAAGTGAATACACTTGCAGACGACATATTAGTTATGGCAAAAGTGATAGGGTTTATCTTTGAAAGGAAAAAAAAAAAACATCGTCGAAAAGGGAGAAAAATGGTGATTTCCAGCAATTCTTCTTTATCCACGATGTTTTAGGAAATGAAATGGTCGTTAAAGGACGGGACTGTTTCATAAAAAGTAAACCTTAGCACACGAAGTACAAAGTTTTATTTTTGCAGACGATATAGATCAAGTCTAAACAGCCTTTGCGGACAGTGTTGACTCAGAACGTGCAGTCTGATCTTGGTTCTACAATGTCCATTGTAGAGTGAAAATTTGCTGTAAAAATTCCCATGAAAACACAGTTTATATTTCATTATATTCACTCTTTCTTCTTTTTAATCTACACCGCCAAAAAAAGAACTACGTATGATGGAAAATTGGTTTAAAGAGCACAAATAAAAATATTGAAAGTTTACCTATTGAGTATTTATTGTGTGCCTTCTATGTTACATTTCAGTCTATTTTGATATTTGTGTGAAATAATTATTTCCATACTCTTTTGACTTTCAACTTTTTGAAAATTTAAATTGCTTTTATTGCTTTTCCCTGACCTCTTGCGCATAATATGTCAACCGAAACTTATGGAAGTTTTCAGATAAATGACCATGAATATAATGATGAAGATAAAAATGATGAATTTCAAAATTAATGTGATGATGAAATATGATGGATACACTGATGATGAATATGAATGAATCAATGATAATGATGATAAGGAGGAGGAGGGTGGGACGACGACGACATTGAAGACGATGATGAAAACGACGACGACGATGATGATGATGGTGATGATGATACGTACTAGTTTGTGCTATCAGTAATTGTCTAGTAATAGTATACCTATGGTGAAAAATTTTTGCCTCCATAGAACACACATGAAAAAAAAAATTATAGAAACAAAAGTTGCAGTTGCAATTTGCTCCTTTTTTCCCACATTAGTGTCGCAGTTTTTCAAATGTCATCAATCCTTTCCACGCCAAATATATATATGAGCTACGCTCTGGCAAAAGGGGACTCAATGCATCTCTTTGATGCATTATACCAACCAACCAATCACATATTTATGATCCGTAATAGCCACTCTTTCTTACAACGGACTTAATCATGACGTAGACTAGTCCTTGGACATACAGAAAATTGATGAATATCGAAAAGTTTCGGCCCAGGTCAGCCTGCTCGTCCTCCTTCGATGGCTAACAATTACAATTCTATCTATTAAGCTTGATTAAAATAGTTTCAAGATCAGACTGTGCGTTTTGAGCAGCCTGATCTTGACCAATGCCGTCTGCAAAACCTTTGTATTCGACTGTGCTATTGTAAGGATTGGGCACATCTTGTGGTAGTTAAACCTAGTATGTATGGTACATGTGAATGCTTTTCACACCATTATCTGCCGACGGCCTTTTTCGTCTTTCATCAGAAAACATCGTGGAAAGTGAATGAATTGTTCATAGCTGGAAAGCTTAATTTGTGCTGATTATTCTCATCATACAAGAAAGTTTTACAATGTTATCTACAACAAATATCTTCAAGATAATGATTGAACATTTTCAGGACCTAAGGCGGAATCAAAAGCTTTTGCCTACGGTAAAAATCAAGATCAGACTGTACAGAAAGTGAAGTCTGATCTTGAATCTATATAGTCTCCTTGTTTAGTCAAGCCTATGAGATGAAAAAAAAACCCTTTGTGATCTTTAGTGGATTGTAATTTAGCCGCGAAAGAGGGCGAGTATGTATGAGTCGCGCTCTTTGAACGAATTTAACGCATCTGCAGTAAGTATTAAGCAGTCCGTGCAGGCTGACCTGAGTCGAAACTTTTTGCTATCGGTCAATTTTCAACGGATCCAAGAACCTGTCTAACTTATAGTTCAGTCAGTTATGAGACAAAGTGGATTTTATGGATCCATAGTTATGAGATGACTTACTTCGTCACGGAGATGCATTAAACCACGTCTTGCAAGGCCGTGGCTCAATTGTTTTTGGGCGCTGAAAGAGTTATCAGATGAAGCGCCAAATATGGCCTGCAACACGCAAAAAGGGGCATTCGGACATTTGCGTAAAGTGTCGTCTCGAATTAGCCTGCGCACTTCGCACAGGCTGATCCTAAACGACATTTTCCATTTTTATGTAATTTTCTGTTTTGCACAAGTCTACTGTAGCACAAAATCTAATGTAATCGTCAAGTGCCGTCTCGGATTAGCCTGCGCGGACTGCGCAGGCTGATCCGAGACGACACTTTACGCAAATGTCCAAATGCCCCTTTTCGTGTGTTGCAAGCCATATATATTAGCCAAGCCAAGGGTTGAAAATACAGTCCTTTACAACGCGTTTATATGAGCCAAGCTCTGTGAAAAGGGGACTTAAGGTAGTGGACCCATAACGCTTCTAGTGCAACATGGAATAAAATTTCTTGATAGATGATAAATAAGGATTTATACTGATATAATACTTTTGCACATTTTTAACCGACCGGAAATTCCTCTGATGTCTATCTTGAAATTATTTGTTGATACATTTGTTAGTTTTCAGAAAAGGGAGGTAATTATTATCTCCCTTTGTAATGAGAATATAGTGGTAATACTCATTTTTAATCATAGCAAATTTTGTAGGATAATATTATAGTACAAATAGCTGTTTTCAATTACGGGTCCACTACCTTAATGCATCTTCGTGATGCAATATACCAAGCAAGACATTTCATAATTAGGGATCCTTCAAACCCACTCTATCTATCAACCGACTGAATAATTATTATGAGGTAGACTGATCCTTTGCCATGCAAAAAAATTTAAAATAAATGCGTACTGCGCAGGCTGACATGAGTCGATACTTTTTGCAGATGCATGAAGCCCTCTTTTCACAGAGCACGGCTCATATAAACTCGACCTCTTTCAAAGACTGAAAATACAGTCCTGTAAAACCCCTATATATCTTCATCTGATAGGCTTGACTGAAGAAGAGGACGGAGTAGATCCAAGATCAGACTGCACATCCTGTGCAGTCTGACCTTGATCTACCCTGTCTGCAAATTTAAACCATCTTTTTTCCTATGACACTGAAAGGTTTAAGATAGATTGGGTCGACGTTTTTAAATGACTTGGAAGGGCTAAAAATTTTCGACATACAGTGAGGATAATGCGATAGCAGTTTGATTGGGGTTTTTTTGCGTACATACAAAGAAAAGATCCACACGACGATCTGAGTACTAGTATAAACTTATTCAGAAGATGTGTGTGTGTGTGTGTGTGTGTGAGAGAGAGACAGAGACAGACTCATTCATTTTTGCAGGGACACTTCAGTCGCTGATCAGATCCCGGTGATCAGACCAGGAATGCCTTATTGTAATCCGAGTCCTGGGTCCGTATTCACCAACCATTTTTAAGAAATCTTTTAGTCTTTATGTCTGAAATTTTCTAAATTTGAAAGTATCACAACTTTTGATTGGCTAAACCAAATACTTTAGCCAATCAAAAGTTGTGTTGGTAGGTTTTCTTAGGAGCAGCAGCAGGAGGAGGCGCAGGAGCAGCATCAGCAACAGGAGAAGCAGCAGCAGCGGTAGGGGGCGCAGAAGCAGGGACAGGAGCATGAGCAGATGCAGGAGGAGGAGACGACCAGCAAGATATTAGACTTCTCCAAATGAAAGCAAATCAGACGGCAAGTTGAATATAGCTCAATGTATCATAGCTCGTGTTAATTAACCGGAAGTGACGTAAAATAATTGAAATCGATCAGCCGTTAAATATGGCGGCTTTGAGCTCATAGTTTAAAGTTTTCGTACTTGTTTTTAGTGTTGTTTTAAAACAGTCAGATTCGAAAACTTTCAGTATCGGCACATCTGAGAGTAAGTTCTTATTTTTACGTCTTTCTTTTGTCACTTTTGCATATAGAGTCATTCTTTTTACAGATTATACGTCCAACACGCTGGACCTGGTACCCAATATAACCCATTTGACTTTTGAACAAAGGCACTTTGTAGCAACGTGGATAAATTAGAGACCCTAGAATTGAAAAAGAAAAAATAATTCGGCCTTTTTTCTACGACCGTAAGTACAATCTACTGAAAATCAGAAAGGCTTTTTTTTTTTAAGCTTGC
The DNA here is from genome assembly GCA_946811185.2 of Hippopus hippopus. Classification (NCBI taxonomy): domain Eukaryota; kingdom Metazoa; phylum Mollusca; class Bivalvia; order Cardiida; family Cardiidae; genus Hippopus; species Hippopus hippopus. Next base: position 32,465,469 of record OX328105.1, read on the forward strand.
CTGGAAAAATACCGGCGGAGTAAGTTCAAGATCAGACTGTACGTTCTGTACAGTCCGATCTTATGCCAAACACTAAAGCACATTTTTCCACCCATGGCAGTGAAAGGGTAACCTCTTTACCATACTACAAAATTTAAGACTTGTCCAAATTGAAAGCATTTGCATACGACAAATGACATGACTTGTAGCTTTAAAAACTCTTTTCCGAACCACAAAATCTTATATCGTACCTGTCCGAATAAAGAGCAATTGCAGACAAAATAAATAGTACAGGGTGGATATAGTGTTCGCCATTACCAACTTTCATAGGAAACAACCGTCGTCAAGACGGGACAACAACATTGCCTCAGTTATTAAACGCGGATTAAAGAGGCCCTTATACTCATTTTCAGCCAGTTTTAAGTCATTTTGTTTTTATTTTATCAAACTGTAGTCATTCTTATATCTTCATGCCAAATATTGCGCCTGACGGTTGCAAGGTTGCTTAGATGACGGTCGATAGAAAATGCATTTCGCTGAATTGCGGCCTTCCATGTAAACAGACTCGTCGTTTCCGGTTTTTGATTCAAAGATTTCCGATATATCCGTTATACACTCGGGTAGATTCGTATGATGATCATGCATTCTGTCACGTGCCTATATTTGACCTTCGCCCTTCGTATTACGAGGTAAACAAAGGAAAATGGAGGCTTCTCTGTTGCAGCCTCGGAGGTCGCGGCCTATATCCAAATTATACCGTATCCGACTCTAGGCGGAAACCAACGATATATTTCCGTGACGCACCGCCATTGTTTACAGCTTCGATCGTCAGCCAGTTTTCTTCTGACCAATGTTCGGTTTCTATGGTGGCATATTTCTGTCACGAGATACGAGATAGCTATCATGATAATTTTACAAAACTATCGCGATAAATTAAAGTTTCCTGGAAATTTTATCGAGATAGTGAAAAGTTTCCTGAAAAAGATATCACGATAAACTTAATATTTTAACGCAAAATTTCTCAATCGTGCTCGAAGCTGACATGCAAGATAAAATTATCGTGATAGTTCTACCTGTTTCTCGATATCTATAAATAGAAATTCATCATTTGGATGAACTTGGTAGTTTTTGACTTCACAAGATTGCAGTAACTAAAAAAGTTCGAATAATTAATAATTGTAGCTTAATTGGTAAATTTTGACAAGACTCGAAATGAACAGAAGTCTGTAAAATCACAAAGATGACTCGAAATGCTTCCTACCAACACTTTAAAACCATTCAGGGAAAGGAGAATTCATAAGGTTGTAGACGAAGATATTCCGAAACCGTATCTAATTATAGATACCGTGAATGTCAGTTATGGGCACGAAAGCAAAAAGAATCATGATAACAGGTAGAATTATCGCGATATTTTTATCATGAAAATTTTTATTATCTAGATAAAATTTCCAGAAAACTTTGTTTTATCACGATAGTTTTCTAAAATTATCATGATAGCTATCTCGTATCTCGCGGCAGAAATATGCCACCATATGGATGAACTCGGTAGTTTTTGACTTCACAAGACTGCAGTCAGTAAAAGTTCGAATAATTAATAATTGTAGCTTAATTGGTAAATTTTGACAAGACTCGAAATGAACAGAAGTCTGTAAAATCACAAAGACGACTCGAAATGCCTCCTACGAACACTTTAAAACCATTCAGGGAAAAGGAGAATTCATAAGGTTGTAGACGAAGATGTTCCGAAACTGTATCTAATTATAGATACCGTGAATGTCAGTTATGGGCACGAAAGCAAAAAAAAAAAATCATGATAACAGGCAGAATTATCCCGATATTTTTATCTTGAAAATTTTCATTATCTAGATAATATTTCCAGGAAACTTTGCTTTATCACGATAGTTTTCTAAAATTATCATGATAGCTATCTCGTATCTCGCGGCAGAAATATGCCACCATAGGTTTCTAATACAAATCTCCGTGTTTCTTTTTTTCAATTACACCATATATGTCAGTAATCTATCCATGTTTACACAAAGGACTGATTTCTGTACCATTCTAAATTGTTTGAAATTTAACAGCGTTACAGCGTTTTTGCTCACCGGCTGTAGATGGGCATCTTTAAAAGGGACATAATCGCATCTATAACTAACTTTTCGTGGGTATGAGTTATCTTTCTTTGAAAAATTATTCAAGTTGGCGCCGTCGACAATACAGGACAAAATAGTGATAAGCATTATGAGGTTGCTGTTTACCAGCATATTCTCCTTTTTTTACAATGTTTTCAAAAGCTTTCTTTCTCAGGGTCGTTAAAAGTCGGGATTGTGCGGAAATGCATGCGCGGATTGCGTTAAATGCATTAAATCCTCCTTTTCACAGAGCATGGTTCATTTACTTCATCCGTTTCATTTGAAAACATTTTGGGAAACGGAGGAAATTCTCATAAGAAGCAAATATGCTCTCCAGCTGCTCCCCACTGTACAGAGACAGACTATACGCTTTTGCTATATGGCCTGCTACACGCGAAAAAGGGCGTTCGGACATTTGCGTAAAGTGCCGTCCGGATCAGCCTGCGCAGTCCGCGCAGGCTTATCCGAGACGACACTTTCCGTTCTCAATGTGGACGTTGTTGTATCATGGGAGTTAAGCAACCTAACACATGCTCAGGAGGTAACGAGTCTGGTTATTTTCCTTTTACAGACGGAGAAATAGGCAAGAAAATCACACAACAAAAACAGCGTGGTAAGTATGAACAGATGACCATTAAAATTTGTGTTTTTTCTTTTTTTTAATACTCGGATACAATTATTTCCTGTTCAGAACATGAGTATTGGATGTGCATATGTTGTAAATGGCTAGGCTGATTAATTGAATTGGAAATTAACGCCGTTTTAACAGCTTCGGTCATATCATGGGGTTCAGTGCACCTACGCATGTGTTTCTGGCTTTCTCACACCAGTTCTGACACAACTTTCTTCCCAAGTCACTGACTACTTTCTCACATGCATCAGAGGTGAGAAGCGAAAAATCACCGGAAAGAAAGTTTGCCTCATCTGGTTACCGAACTCACAACCACCAGGTCACGAGACCGATACGCTAACCACTGAGCTACCCGGGCGGACTTTACATGGCTAGGGGTCCTGTGGGGCTCATTGGAAAAGTGTAGGACTCGTGACCAAGAGCCCACGGGTTTGGGCCTCACATGATCCACTGGGTTTTTCGTGGGAGTGTCCTTAGGCAAGACACTTCAGAGCCCTAGCTTAGTACTGTTGGAACCCAGGAAACAGATGAATATGTAAGCTGTTGCCGTGAGACGACAGAAATTATTTTGAAAGCGGCGTAAAACACCTTTCAATCAATCAATCACTCATCCAATCAATATAAATGGTTAGCGTCTGAAACTCTTATTTTGCAGTTAGAGAGAAAGAGAGAGCAAGGGAGACCAAGAGAGACTGAGACAGTGACCGAGTGAGAGAGAGAGACCGAGACAGAGAGGGGGACAAACAGAAAGAAAGACCGAGAGACAGAGTCAGAGAAAAACTGAAAGAGAGAAACCTATACAAGCCAAGTTTTCTTCATTTAGCTAACGCTTTACCAACAACTTCACTGAGGAATTTTTTTTTTAAAACAGATTGTGGAAAAAAGGGAGAAAATACTGATTACCATCTCACCTTTTCCCACATTTTCTTCTATCCTTTTAACGACAAATCCCAATCCTTTTACCACATTTACCTAGTTTTCTACAAGCACTGTCAATTTGAGCGGGCCTAAAATTTTGGTGTAATCGAGGTAAACAAAGATAAAATACAGTGTATAAAATATTTGAGCTGCGCGGGGTTTAATGCATCCTCTTGATGCAATATACAAGGCATGTCATCACACAATGATGGATCTTTAAAATCCACTTTGTTTAACAACTTACCGAATCACGAGGTAAAATGGTCCTTGGACAAAGAGAAAATTTACAAATTGCAAAAAGTATCGACCCATGTCAGCCTGCCCGTACCGATAAGGCTGACATGGGTCGATACTTTTTGCACAGGCATTAAACTTTCCTGTTCACATAGCTTGGCTCATTTGATATTTTCAGTAATAGAAGATGCGATGAAGAAAAATGATCCATGCTTCAAAGTGGGTTGCAAAAGGGATGGAAAATGCTTACCGAATATTGGACGATGGAACAAGCCTTACGTGTGTGCTTGTCTACTAGAATATACCGGAACCGACTGTGAACAAAGTATACTTCTCTCCCTCCCTTCCTTCTTCCCTCCCTCCCTCCCGTTCCTTTTCCCTTCCTTCCTTCCTTCCTTCCTTACGTTCCTCTGTCTTTTGCCCCTCTCCCCTTTGCTTGCTTGCTTGCTCTGTCTGTCTATCTGTATTGCTGTTTAGTTCGATTTTCCGTTAAGTACTGTTAGATAGACAACTGACAATGAGCGAGAAAGAGCTTAAAACATCTATCGGACAGTTTCTGTACATCAAAATTGTGCAGTCTAGATTTATCAAGTCTCACAGCTTTTACTGACATTTCGTTAATTGTACTCTGTCCGACTAGTTAGGATTTTACTAGAATCTCCCAGTAAGCTCGTCGAACATTCTGCGGTCGGCATTCAATATGGATCCATTCTAGAAACATGACACGTGAATTCGGCTCTATAAACACAGTGCAACGAAAGCGTGGTAAATCTACGTCATTCTATATAGAGTGACGTCATTCTGTATAAAGTAAGTCGCCTGTGGCTGTTCCATGTCTTCGCCCTACGATATTTTATCAATGAAGGTCACTTGATGTAAACAAATCGTCATTTTCCGTTCCTTGACCGTGGAGGAAGGAAAATTCTCAAGGATTTACCGATACTAACTGTTTTAATAAAAATTGACAACGATCAAGTTGAAGGTTAGTTCAAAATTGACCGGTGTTGCATTGGAAATGGGACTTGGAGGGGTGGAGAAATATTCAGAGGATTCGAAGCAACTATGATGGTTGACAATACATTCATTCATCTTTGTCATTTAAAAGGGAGAAAATATAACAGTAAAACGGGGCGGTTTTATATTTTGTGTTTGATGCCTAAGGTTTTACTGAAATTTTGATTCTTTTCATAATTACCGACTTGGCAGTGGGGTTTTGTTTTGGTAAGTAAGTGGAACAGCCGTGGTTTATTCAATGGAATATAATCCGCATCCGCGTTTTTACACTAAGTATGAAATCGTTTTCCTTTGATTAAGAGTTGGTCATGTTAGAATCGAAATAATCTTCTTTCCATCGTGGTTTATCGTTCAATAAACCACGTTGTGAGTTATGAGGCGCAATGAATAAACCACTCGGGCTATCGCTCTCGTAGATTATTTATTGTGCCTCATAACTTACAACTGTGGTTTATTTAATAAATAATCTTCTTTCTATCGTGGTTTATCGTTCAATAAACCATGCATGAGAGTTATGAGGCACAATAAATAATCCACCAGGGCGATAGTTCTAGTTCTGAACTAGACAACCAAAATCTAGGTCAATATTGTAAATTCTTAATGATGAGCTAGACATTCAAAACTGTGAATGCAGAGCCGGACAATCAACATTCGGACATTATATAATGAAACTCTGAATGCAGAGCAAAAGCAATCTACGTTTTGGCTAAACGTTAAAAGTTTGAATGTCAAGCTAGACCATCAAAATTTCAGCTCTCGATTCTAAATTCATTTATTGTTAATTAATTTCCTTCTAAAATGAATGGCTAGACGCTAAATATTCAAGTTTGACATGACAGTAACTTGATATAGATCTAGACAATCAATTCCTGCTCAACATTGAAAATCCTAAATGAAAAGCTAGGCAATTAATATTCATGGACAATTAACAGTCAAGCTAAATATTAAAAATTCTGAATGCAGAGCTAGGCAATCAGCAGTAAAGCTTAATATCGAAAATTCTAAATGCAGAGCTAGGCAATCAACATTCAAACTCAACATTGGTAGAAATAGTTACATACGATAAACTTGACAATCAAAATTCTGGATGTAGAGCATCATAATTCGTTCTCAACATTGAAACTTTTAAACGCAATGCTAGGAAATCAACATTCCTGTTCAATATCGAAAATTTTTAACGTAGAACAAGACAATCAAAATTGCAGCTCAATAATGAAAACTTTGAATACAGAACTACATATAGGTTATAAACCTACCAGGTCAATATAAAAATTCCTTGATGCTGAACTGAACAATAAACGTTCCTGCTCAACTATAAAAATTTTAGATGATAAACTAGGCAATCAATGTTCCTTGTCAATATTGAAAATTCTGAATGCAGAGCTGGGCAAACAACATTTCAGCTCAATATTAAAAAATACATGTTTGAACATGTATTTTAAGTCTGGCAATGGATATTCCTGTACAAGTTGAACATTCCGAATGCAGAGCTAGGCAACCAACATTCTAAATGAACATTTAAAATAAACGGTAAGCTAGACAATCATTATTTTAGCTCAATATTAAAAATTCTGAATGCAGTGCTAGGCCGCTCAACGCTTTGAAATTCTAAATAGGCAATTAACATTCCAGCTCAACAGTAAAAATTCTGAATGCAGGGCTAGGCAATAAACATTCCAAATCCACGTTTCGAAATTCAAAATAATAATCCGGGCAATCAACATCCTTGCACAATATTAAAAATTCTAAATGCAGAGTTACACAATCAATGTTCGATATTAGGTTGGAATGTCGATTGCTAGCTCTGCTTTACATATTTTTAAGACAGAGTTTGGATGTTTATTGCCTAGCTCTACTTTCAGAATTTTCGATTTTGATTCGTGATGTGGCTTGCAGCATACCTTTGCTTTCAAACACTTTTATTTTGAATTCGGCGTTGATTGCCTTGCAGTGCTTTCAGAAATTTCGATGTTGATTTGAGATGTTGATTGCTTAGCTCTGCTTTGAGAGTTTTCGATGTTGAGGTGGCATGGTGGTTGTCTAGCTCTGCTTGTAGAAATTTGAATTTTGAGTTAGGATGGTGGTTGCCAATCTGTCCTTTCAGTGTTTTTGAAATAAGATGTTCGTTTCCAAGATCTGCTTTCAAATATTTCTATATAGAATTTGGATGTTGATTGTCCTGCTCTGCAATCAGAATTTTTGGTTTTGGAATGGGCCGTTGATTGATTAGCTCTGCATTTTGAATTTTCGGTGATTAGCTTGTATATTGATTGCTATGTTCTGCATCCAGAATTTTTTATGTTGATTGCCTAGCTCTGCTTTCAGAACGTCCCATGTTGATTTGATATGTTGATTGTCCAACTCTGCTTTCAGAATGTCCGATATTGATATGAGATGTTGATTGCTTAGCTCCGCTTTCAAAACGTCCGATTTTGATTTTGGATGTTAATTGCCTGGCTTTGCTTTCAGAACGTCAAATGTTGATTTGGGATATTGATTGCCTAGCTTCTCTTTCAAAATACCGATGTTGATTTGGTATGGTGATTGCTTAACTCTGCTTTCAGAATGTCCCATGTTGATCTTGCTTGTTGCTTGCCTAGCTCTGCTTTTAGACCGTCCCATCTTGATTTTGGATGTTGATTGTAAAGCTCTGCTTTAAGAATGTCCTATGTTAATTTTGGGATATAGCTTGCCTAGCTCTGCTTTCAGAATGTCCCATGTTGATTCTGGATGTTGCTTGTCTAGCTCTGCTTTCAGATCGTCCCATCTTGATTTTGGATGTTGATTGCCTAGCTCTGCTTTAAGAATGTTCGATGTTAATTAGGGATGTTGATTGCTTAGCTCTACTTTCAGAATGTCCGATTTAGATTTTGGATTTTGATTGACTAGCTCTGCTTTTAGAACGTCCCATGTTGATTGCCTAGCTTTGCTCTCAAAATATCAGATAATAATTTGGGATGTTGATTGCCTAGATCTGCTTCCAGAATGTCCGGTGTTGATTTTGGAATTTGATTGCCTAGCTCTGCCTTCCGAAAGTCCCATGTTAATTTGGGATCTTGATTGCCTAACTCTGCTATCAGAATGTCCAATGTTGATTAGGTTTGTGATTACCTAGCTCTGCTTTTAGATCGTCCCATTTTTCTTTGGGATGTTGATTGCCTAGCTCTGCTTTCAGAATGTGTCATCCTGATTTGGGATGTTGACCATGTGGTTCTGTATTTAGAATTTCCGATGTTGAGTGGGGACACTGATTGCCTAGCTCTCCATTCAGAATTTCTGATGTTGATTTTGGATGTTGTCTAACTCTGTTTTAAGAATGTCCGATGTTGAGGTGGGATTTTAATTGCCTAGATCTGCTTTCAGAATGTCCGATGTTGAGGTGGGATGTTAATTGCCTAGCTCTGCTTTCAGAATTTCCGATGTTGAGGTGGGATGTGGATTGCCTAGCTCTACTTTCAAATTGTCTCATGTTGATTTGGGATGTTGGTTGCTTAGCTCTGCTTCCAGAACATCCCATCCTGATTTGGGATGTTGGTTGCCTATCTCTGCTTTCAGAACATCCTATCCTGATTTGAGATATAGATTATCTGGCTCTGCATTCAGACTTTGTAATGATAAGTTGGTATAATGATTGTCTTGTTCTGTATCAGAATTTTCGTTTCAAGTTACCTGCTGATTTTCTAGCTCTGCATATAGTATGTTCAATGTTGAGTTTGAATGTTGATTGTCTGGTTCATCATTCAGAATTTCAAATGTTTACCTTGAATGCTGATTGTCTTGGTCTCATTCAGAAACTTAAACCCTTAGAGTCAGAAGTTTAGATGGATGCTAATTGTCTAGTTCTGCGTTCCGAACGTCCAATGTTGATTTAGGATGTTGATTGCCTAGCTCTGCTTTCAGAATATCCGATGTTGATTTCGGATGTTGATTGCCTAGCCCTGTATTCAAAATGCCCCATGTTGCCTTTGGATGTTAATTGCCTAGCTCTGCTTTCAGGACGTCCAATTTTGATTTGGTATGTTGATTGCCTAGCTCTGCCTTCCGAATGTCCCATGTTGATTTGGGACGTTGATTGCTCAGCTCTGCTTTTAAAACGTCCCATGTTGATTGCCTATCTCTGCTCTCAGAATGTCCGATGTTGATTTGGGATATTTATTGACTAGCTCCGCTTTCAGAACGTACCATGTTGATTTGGGATATTGATTGCCTAGAGCTCTCCGCTTTTAGAACGTCCCACGTTGATTTTGGATGTTGATTGCCTAGCTCCGCTGTCAGAAGGTCCCGTCCTGATTTGGGATGTTGATTGCCTAGCTCTGCTTTCAGAACGTCCAATCCTGATTTGGGAGTCGATTTCCTGGCTCTGCATTACAATGTAGAGTCGGGATATTGATTCCCTTGCTCTCGATTTAGAAGTTCTGATGATGATTTGGCACCTTGATTGCCTAACTCTGCTTTCAGAATGTCCGATCACAGGCCTTTGAAGCTCTATTGGTCTATCACAGAACACTAAAATTTTCCTTGGTCGATCATCGAACACTTAAATAGCACATTGGTGCATCGCCTGTATTTCCATTAACACCGTTTTTATGAATAGCATATCGGCGACTCCCTCTATACCGTATACAGTTAGACAAGGTGTGCAACGAAATCGGAAAAAAATGACCCCGTCCCCTTTCAGAGATAATATTTAACAGAAAAAAGGAAAATAAACCTAATTACCAATGCAGATGGATTCACAAATGATTTTTCTTCTGTACCCTGACCCTCGAAAGTTTCAAACGGCTCTTGCCATCAGGCAAGAGCTCTTATCTCAAAAAATTTAAATAGTTTCCACATTTTCCGAATCGCCATGCGCTGACGTCACACAATTCATTATGACGCAGCGAATTATAACTCACGTGAACCTGCTATCAAAAGACGCGCCAAAGTTTTTGACCAATGAACGGTAAAAATGCATTTCAAAATATGCGAAATGGGAGATGAAAATCGTGATACTGGATTAGATGAAAAGATAAATTATATCAGACGAAATATCAATTTAATAGTTTCATTAATACACCATCAAAAAAATTTTCGATCTATGTTTGAAAAAAAACAGTTTAATTATTATTCGCTGCAGGATTATAAATCGTGTGACGTCAGGGCGTGGCGATCCGGAAAATGTGGAAGCTTTTAAAATCTTTTTAGGTGAGAGCTATTGCTTGATGGCAAGAGCCGTTTGGATCTTTCGAAGGTCAGGGTACAGAAGAAAAATCATTTATGAACCCATCTGCACCGGTAAATACGTTCATTTATCCGGTTTCGTTTAAATATTATCTCTGAGATGGGACGGGGTCAAAATTTCTTCGATTTCGTTGCACACCTTGTCTTACTATATACGATAAAGAGGGAATCGCCAATGTGCTATTTATAGTAACGGTATCCATCCGATAATAAAAATTTCGTTATCCCTTGATAGACCAATGGAGTTTCAGAGGCCTATGGTCCGATGTTGAGGTGGGATGTTGATTGCCTAGCTCTGCTTTCAGAACATATCATGATTATGGATGTTGATTGCCTGGCTCTTTTCTCATAACATCCCATGTTCATTTGGGATGTTGATTGCCTGGCTTTGCTCTCATAACGTCCCATGTTCATTTTGGATATTGATAGCCTGGCTCTGCATTCAGACTTTTTAATGATAAGTTTGTACGTTGATTGTCTTGTTCTGTATCAGAATTTCCGTTCTTAGCTTAACTGCTGATTTTCTAGCTCTGCATAAAGAATGTTCAATGTTCAGTTTGAATGTTGATTATCTGGTTCATCATTCAGAATTAACAATGTATACCTTGAATGTTGGATGTTGATTGCCTAGCTCTTCTTTCAGAATTCCAAATGCTGATTTGGGATACTGATTGCCTAGCTATGCTTTCAGACTTTTCAGTGTTGAGTTAGGATGTTGATTGCCTTCTCTGCTTTCACAAAATCCGATGCTGATTCTGGATTTTGATTGCCCATCATTGCTTTCAGACTTTTCGATGTTGAGTGTGGATATTGGTTGTTTAGCTCTGCTTTCAGACTTTGATGTTTGGGTGGGATGTTGATTGTCCAGCTCTGCTTTCAGACTTTTCGACGTTGAGATGGGATATTGATTGTCTAGCTCTCCTTTCATATATTTTTAATGGTGAGTCTGGTTGTTAGTGCCCTAGCTCTGTATTCAGAACGTCAAATTTAACTTTGGATGTTGATTGCCTAGCTCTGTTTTCAGAACGTCCCATGTTAATATGGGATGTTGATTGCCTAGCTCTGCTTTCAGAATGTCTCATGTTGATTTGGGATGTTGATGGTCTAGCTCTGCCTTCCGAACGTCCCATATTGATTTGGTATGTTGAATGTCTAATTCTGCTTTCAGAATGTCTGATGATGATTTCGTATGTTTATTGCCTAGCTCCGCTTTCAAATCGTCCAATGTTGATTTGGTATGATGATTGCCTAGCTCCACTTTCAGAATGTCCGATGTTGAGTTGGGATGTTGATTGTCTAACTCTGCTTTCAGACATCGATGTTGAGGTGGGATGTTGATTGCCTAGCTCTGCATTCAGAATTGCCAATTTTGAGTGGGGGTGTTGATTGTCTAGCTCTGCATTCAGAATTTCTGATGTTGAATTTTGATGTTGGTTGCCTTAGCCTGCATTAAGACTTGTCGAGTTGGGATGTAGATTGCCTAGCTCTGCATTCAGATTTTTAAGATAGAAAGATATTTTAATACATCAAAAAAAAAAAAAAGACAAAAAAATGAAAAAGTGCTGATTATCAACATCTTCTCTTTTTCCCATGTTTTTTCACCCTTACGTAAATAAAATATTTAGTCATATGAGCCACCTTCAATTTACCGTCAGCAATACTTTCAATATAGACAGGTCTAAGATTTTGTCGTTTGGTAAAGAGTAAGGATTGAATGAAGAGCAGAATTTATAGCGTGAAATATAACATGTACGTGTACAGCTTTTGTAAGGACAAGAAAAATATAATTAGATCTACGTAACAATTTAAGGATAGGGCATCCTATCGCGGATTCCTGTAACATCGCCTTTCATCGCCGAAAAACTTACGGAATCGGCTAAGACTTGGGTAACCCGTAATCGATCGCCCGATAGATACTCGTTCCCCGCATCGATTAGGGATTACCCGAGTCTTAGCCGAATCCATACGATGAAAGACGATGCTACACGAATCCCATTAGGGTGCCCTATCCTTAAGTGAACAACATCGATATAGTGTTCTTTTAACAGCTAACAACAACTTTAAGCTTTTGAAAACTGTCTTTGAAAAGGAGCTGTTACAACTTTTGAAGACTGCTTTGGAGATGAAACATTTTCTTTTACAAGCAACAAGTACTTTTTTGTTTACCATAGAAAAAAGACTTCCTTTTTCTTCACATATTTCTCCATCCCGCCATTCAGCCCCACCTCCATGTCACTCGACAAAACTAGTGTCATATGTAAACGACTTGAAGCGGCGAATAGAATCAGGAGAGATAACTGAGTAATGTGATGTACACAAATTTCAGAATGCCAGCGTGTAAGAAACTTGGTTGTCTGGATATTTTGAATTGCATAACTGTAGAGCCCCACCCACTTTGTGTTTGTAAGCAATATTCGACCAATCAGCATCTCCCTTGCACTTTGATCGAAAAAGCCGCAGGAACCACAGGAAGTAAGTAAAAAGCATTGTGTACATCGCAACATTTTGTTTACTTTTACTTCTTCTGGATCTTTCTAATCCAGATTGTTAACAAATAAGACCATTCTTTAAAGGTCTACTAACCGCCAAAAGTAAACAGTTTGGGGATTCAATTAAAGACGCGTTTTTCAACCAGCGACTGGAACTTTGACAGAATGTTCTGTAACATATCATCAGACAAATGCCAGTGGGCCCTTAGTTATATTTACCTGCATAAGAATTACATATGTTCACGGAATATCCAAAGTAAGGGGCTATTTTTTCGGAAACGCGCATGACCTTAACAAAATCATTCATAAAACGTGGCTTTTTACATGACTTGTTAACTCAAAGAGCTGTTTTGATGGGAATTTCAATCCAGTTTACAGGACTGTTGTTACGTTGTATTTGAGCAATACCCTGGCAAAAGGGGATTTAATGCATCTCTGTGAAACATTATATTTAGCAAGTCCATAATATCCATTACTTCCTCTTAGCCGACCGAATCATGAGGTATACCAGTTGCTTCTTTGACGAGCAGAGAATTGATCAAAAACAAAAAGTTTCGACCCAGGTCAGCCTGTGCAGACTGCGTCCATACTTTTTGCAGATGCATTTAACCCACTGTTCACACGGCATGACACATTTATGGACGACCTTCTGCTTCAGTATCCTATCTCTTTACCTTTGCTTGATTCCTAATCATTTTATAGACTTGGAGCATGGTAAGGAACCTTTTGATTCCAAATTCATCGCCATCCTCTCCAGCTAAGAGCATCATATTACCCTTGGTTGGGTGATTTGTCGAGCGATATAATGGATTCAGGTTGTTAACATCCTTCGAGTTACAACACAGATAACTAATCAAAAATCGTCTATCATATCGTAATAGTACAAGAACATTGCGTACAGGCTATTTTCTAATAAAGTCTGATATGGATTTGCTAAGATTAAAGCTTATGTTTAAAAAAAAAAAAGATTCTATACTTTTTTGATAAGCTATACACACACAGCAATATTTACCTGTGTTTTCTTGATCCGTGTTCACCAACCATTCTTAAGAACACTCTTTGTCTTATTCTCGAAGACTTTCTTAATGTGAAAGTAACACAACTTCTGATTGGCTGAACCAAGTAAATGGTTTAGCCAATCAGAGGTTGTTTTACTTTCACATTTGGAACATTCCGGAGAATTAGACTAGTAACGTTCTTGAGAATGGTTTGTGAATACGGATCCTGGAAATTGTATAGTTAAGGTAGTGGACCCGTAATGGAAAACAGCTATTTCCACTATAATATAATCCTACAAAATTTGCTATGATTAAAAATGAGTATTATTGTACTACTCCGAGCCACTTTTTCCTTCTTAAAATTGTCATTTATAAATCTAAAACCACTACATTCTCATTACGAAGGGAGATAATAATTACCTCCCTTTTCTGGAAACTAACAAAAGTATCAACAAATAATTTCAAGATAGATATCAAAGGAATTTCTGGTAGGTTAAAAATGTGCAAAAGTATTATATCAGTATAAATCCTTATTTATCAACTATCAAGAAATTTTATTCCATGTTGCACTAGAAGCGTTAGGGGTCTACTACTTGAAAGTCAACCACCATTAACTTTGATTGGTGCAGTTAGAACCAACTGCATGGAATGAACATGCATAAATCGACTCACCCAGCTCAGAGTGGAAATAGGAGATGAGAGTAGCGGAGTGTCACCAATGGCTAGCAAATATCACCCATCGCAGTGCTGTAAAATGTTATCATTTTCTTTCTAATGAAAATTCCTAATCGCAGGTCTAGCATAAATGGAATATAGGGGAGTAGCGCATTGTCACCCTTGTCTAGTAAATATCATCCTTAGCAATTCTGTAAAAAATGTTACCGTTTTCTTTCTGCAGGACCAGAAACAGTTGACCTTCAAAACACCTTCAGCGGAATGATACCTATCCTAGTAACCTTCGGTGTGATCTCCCTGTTAAGTGTGATTTCTGTTCTGATCCATTTACGGAGATTGCTCTCACGCAGGTGAATAACAACTCTTTGATTGCAATATTTATAGAGACAAACAAACAACCAAACAAACAAACAAAGAAGAAGAAGAACAACAACAACAAACAATAAAAGTCCCTGTTTGGCCGTACTCTACAGCTATTCTCATTCAATTCGCTTAACCTGCTAAGTATGTTGAATGAGACTTACCAGCCAGTGGCAAAAAACCCTAATATTACAATTTCTAAGTTATCTGTAGGGGAAAAATATTTCCTTACCGGACGTCTGTGCAGTCTGATCTTGATCTAGACTGACCGCAAAAATCGCTGAGTCGCGCTTAGCAGCATGTGGGTTAAATTCTGTAACTAAAATCTTGATTTGCAGAGACGATCCATGTCGATAGACCAGGCAGCTAGTCTTAGCAATAGTTGGAATGATCCTGTTGTCTGGCAATTTAAGTCTTATTAATCATGCACAACTGGCACTTCTGTCCTAATCTTTTGCGTTATACCTTTACCAAACGACAAAGTTTTTGACTCGACCAAATTCAAAGCATTTGCAGATGACGAGTTAAATGAAGGTGGTTACCAGCATTTTCTCCTTTTCCCACATTTTTTTAAAAGGCTTTCTCTCCTAGAATCATTTTTTTTTTCTTTGTAAAGGCTGAAAATAGATCTAATTGAGATTATTGATGAAATCACGTGAATTGTATTTCAATACTCTGCACGGAAAAAATTATGAATTTTGGTACTATCGATTTAAAAGTATGGACATTGTTGTGAAGATGAAAGTCTGTCATTGTACAGTCAGTCCAAGTGTTTTTCGTTGGCAAAGAAATTAATTTCAAAACTTTACCAGGTCACTTTATTAGTTGTACGGTCAGGTGGAGCCGAAGGCGAGGTGGCGACATTATTCTCCACAGCCGTGAACAAGTTTCCAAGTCCCCTGCCACCTGACCGTACAACGAATTTATTATACTGCAAAGTTTTACCATTCCAACGTGTGTTAAGTGAAATTTACCTTTTTTTTTTTTTGTTTCAAAAATTGAGTACGCTGACGGGGTAGAATTTCCCTTCTGAGTGCCCCAATTCAATGAAAAATGACGTCACTGGGAACTGACGTCACTGAAACCTTGGAAAAACGTGCAGTTTAGTGCATAATCTTGATGTTAATCTTGGTCGACGCCGCCATTTTGGATGTCGTGTTGAAAGTGTAGTCATGTATACAGGGCTCCCGAAAGGGAAACTGCTTTTACGTTGGTTTTGCCAGTGGACATGATATATATGTTCGGGGCATATTATCAAATCAGATCACGAGAAATTTCTTTGCAGTATAATAATATTTTTTGTTTACTTTTTGCCTGATTTTGAAATTCATTTTTCTGCCAGCGACTAACACTGGGACCGACGAAACGATAACAGATCGTCATCTTCACAATGTTTACACACTTTTAAATGGTATAATTAAAGTCTATGTGCATTTGAACACACGCTTTCCTTTTTGGTCGCTGTTGAGCCTTTTATTATACTATACTGTCGTCTTAAAAAGTCATCCTCTTTGTAAACACATGCATTCCATTTTGGCCGCTGTTGAGCCTTTTATGATACTATACTGTCGCTTAAAAAGTCATCCTCTTTGTAAACACTATGTCTTAAAATTGTATGTGAAACTGTCTTGAAATTGTCTTGAAATTGTATGTGATGGGTATCGACATTTTTGGTCGGCAACATAGGCTTCTTTCCACTAATGTTACCTGTTGTAGGTCAGCGATACGTAGGCAACATCAGCAGCTTTTGTCTGCCGGAAAAGTAAGCCTTGTTCCGCCCCCTGACTTTTGGGATATACACAAAGAGATTTGCTGCAAAACTTTCTGTTGTCAAACACACAAACGGGATGCAGGTATGTGTTCTTCAAAACTTTAACATACAATCCCGAGTTTTAGTAACCCTGCGAAATAGGACATTTGCAAGCATCAAGGGAAAAGGAGAAAATGCTGGTAACCAGCATTTTCTCCTATTCCCTTAATGCTTTCTTCCCCATCCAAAACGGATCCGATTATTGAAGCGGCATTTAATTTGTCGTCTGCAAGAGCTTTTAGTTTGGATGCGTCTAAAAGTGTGTCGTGTGGTAAGGAGTCAATCAACGAAATAATATGTCTGTAACTCTAACAATACAAAATATAGTAAACTCGACCTCTTTAAATAACCTGAAAAAAAGAAAGGGTTAGACATTGAAGTTTTGCGGCTGGGTTGACAAATCAAATTTTGTATCACATTATTCATGTGGTTATTTTGTCATTTCATTGGTCAGCTATTTATATAGAAAGGCAAAAATATTGTTGTTATCAAATTGTTAGGGCAACCATATCAATTATCTCCCTTTTATTGATGCAAAAAAACTGGGCTCGGTAAAGTATGGTGGCATATTTCTGCCACAAGATACGAGATAGCTATCATGATAATTTTAGAAAACTATCGCGATAAATTAAAGTTTCCTGGAAATCTTATCGAGATAGTGAAAAGTTTCCTGAAAAAAATATCACGATAAACTTAATATTTTAACGCAGAATTTCTCAATCGTGCACGAAGCTGACATTCGAGATAAAATTATCGTGCTAGTTCTATCTGTTTCTCGATATCTATACATAGAAAATTTATCATTTGGATGAACTCGGTAGTTTTTGACTTCACAAGGTTGCAGTAAGTAAAAATTCGAATCATTAACAATTGTAGCTTAATTGGTAAATTTTGACAAGACTCGAAATAAACAGAAGTCTTTAGAATCACAAAGACGACTTGAAATGACTCCTACGAACAACTTTAAAACCATTCAGGAAAAGGAGAATTCATGAGGTTGTGGACGAAGATGTTCCAAACCGCATCTAATTATAGAAACCGTGAATGTCAGTTACAGGCACAAAAGCAAAATAAAATCATGATAACAGTTAAAATTATCGCGATATTTTTATCGTGAAAACTTTTGTTATCTAGATAATATTTTCAGGAAACTTTGTTTTATCACGATAGTTGTCTTAAATTATCGCAATAGCTATCTCGTATCTCGCGGCAGAAATATGCCACCATAGTAAAGTGCTTTGATAGTGCTTGCGTAGATATATCAGCTGTGCTGAAGCAATGTTAATGACAGGTCGGATGCCTCAGCCTGTTTGTCTGCATAATGTTCTTTGTAGCGACTTGCTGATTGTAATAAATCAGCGTGTAGAAATGTCGCTTGATAGGCTATATATTTCTTACGCGCCCGAACTTACACTGCTTACAACTCAGAGAAAAACTGTACATACATCCTCGAGGTTCATTGGTATGTATTGAATTGATTCTTGAATAGTTAAAACTAGTACAGATCAAGATCAGACTGCTTGTGAAAACTGTGTTCGCCTATGACAAGAAAATAGTTTAAACTCTATCAAACAGTCACGAGTTTTAACGACGTTGAGGAAAGAAGCCTCTCGAAAACGTTGTGAAAAACGAAAAGAAAGCTGGTAACCAACATTTTCTTCTTTTTCCAACGATGTTTTCAACCACTTCAAAGACATAACCACCTTTTGAGCCATATTTACTTAGTGGTCTGCACGTGCTTTCAATTTGGACAAGTCTACAAAATTGGCATTAGGTTAAGATTTAAAGGAAGAGCATTCAATACAATTTTCTACCTTTTGCGTTTCAGAACTACAGCAGCTGTTAGACCCAGATACAGAGCCTAAAGTTACTGAATAAATAACGCTTTACCAAATGATAAAACTTTAGACTGGTTCAAACTTAAAGTATTTGCAAACGACAGCTTAAATATTGCTTATTTGGTTACGTTGCACGTTCTTTGTATTGTGATCTTGATCTACACCTTCCGCATAAGCACACTGCTCTTTCGTAGATGCCAAATTTTTAGACTCGACTTTCTTGAAAGCATTTGCAGATAACAAATTTAACGTGGTCAAGGTAATGGAATTGGTCTTGAAATTAGAGGAAAACATTGTATAAAAAGATGAAAATGCTGGTAACCAACATTTTCTGTCTTTCCCACAATATTTTTCAGAAAATACCTTTTTTTCCTAGGTTTGTTAAAACACCGTGTCGTTTTGTAAAGAGTAAAGACGTTCCCAGTAACCAAAAGGGATAACACGTTGATGCCAGTCAATTCTCGGATAATTCCATCATTTTATCCAATAGAGAGACATTTCTTCCGACGCGAATTATTTTCCAATAAGGTAGCAAATTGAACTCGTTTTACCAATCAGGGCTAATATTATTGACGCCCGTTCGGAGTTGAATTAATCATTTTAATGACCGTTTTCAGACATTTTGTGTCGCTATCCTAACAAGTCTTGGAGAAGAATGCCATTACTTACTGAGATGTTCAATTACGGATGACTTCCCGATAAGACGAGAAGTAATATGACAAAGATTAACTTATTTAATCCACTTCTGCTCTTTGTAATAGAACTTGCAACCCCTTTCCCAGCCGTATTTCAGCATCAAAGCAGGAAAAAAAAAGAGTAATATTTTACTAAACTGTGTATATACCACTTGTTAAAGACCCATATTTCAAACCAATGGCAAATATACTCTTTCAGAGCTAAAACAAAGTTGACCTCTCTCAGCGGCTGAAGAAAAAAAAATCCATTTCAACTTAGAAAGATTTGTTTTATCTCTTTGCTTCGACTTGATAAGCAGAATGTGTAGATCCAAGATCAGAATGTACGTTATGCCGAAAAAAAAGTACAGCTGGCGAATTTTTAAACATCCGTGAAATATAATATTCATCCATTATGAGTTAAGATTTACTACATGGATGCAAGTCAAACTTGTGGCAAAAGGAAAAATTGCTATTCCTAACGACTTCTCTTGCCTCAATAGTTCCATAAGTTGTTAGCTTAAAAAGGTCGTCTATGGGTGGTTTTATTCATACAGATTTTTTTCCCATGTTTTCACCAAGTGTTTTCGAGGACTTTTTTGATATATTTTGTTGTTGCATAACTGAAAAGTTGTCGATCTTTCGCAAGTGATAAATCCTCTACCACACAAGCCAATTTTTAACCATCCTAATTGAGAAAGCTTTTGAAAACATTGTAGGAAAAGGAGAAAATGTTGGTAACCAGCATTTTCTCCTGTTCCCACAATGTTTTACCCCTCCACAGACAAATCCCATCATTCTAGCCATATTAATTTGTCGTCTGCGAATGCTTTCAAGTTGGACAGATTCAAAATTTTGTCATCTGGTAAAGAGTTGAAAGGGTTTCATGATGCACAAATGCCTAAATTCTTTACAAGTCGACAATATTTAACACTTTTCCACACTGAAAGGCATTGCCAACGTCAAATTAAACGTATCTCAAGTAATGGGTGTTCCTTTCTGAAGGTTAAATAACCTTTTTTGGAAAAAGAGAAAATGCAGTTTACCAGTATTTTCTCCTTTTACCGTAATAATTTCCGAACTTTTTCTCCTCGGGGTCGTTAAATCACAGGGACGTTTTAATAAAGGGTTAATGCCCATTTAGTCGTGATTGTTTGACTTGGGGAAATCAAAGCTTGCGAAATTGTCTTCCATTTCTGTCGTATTTAATAGACGTTCGGGATTATCGTCTCCCTCTGACGGAATTGAAAACCTCAATTTCCATGTCATGTAGGGCAGCACAGAGAGGACTAAAGAAACAAATATGTTTACGCTCTTCCACGACATGCGACCTCATCAAAAAACGCGTTTTTTTTTTTTAACAAACTAGTGCTTCTTTTTACCTCTATTTTCAATGAACAAAAAAGTTACCGGTGTGACACCTGAAAGCGCAGACCTTTGTTACGAAGTAGTTGTCTCCCTTTCACTGATAAAATACCTATACACTTATTTTACCTAGGTTTGGTTTCTGTTTACCTTAGCAAGACGACGAAAAATTTAGACTGGTCAACATTGAAAGCTTTGATTTTCAGACAACAAACTCAACCTTGTACAAAAGATGGAATTTATCTTTTCAATGATATAAAAGATAAAAGAAGAAGAAGGAAAAAAAAAAAGATTAGAAAAAAGAAAACCCCGCTCGCTACCAGCATTTTCTTCTTGTTCAGCAAACTTTCAAAAGCGTTCTTCTACGGTAGTAGAACACGGCATCGCCTGAAAATGGCTGAATGGCAATATTGTGTCATCTAGGTGGGTCATTTCTGTGTTGTTGTTGTTGTTGTTGTTGATAAGATTGTGTATGTGATAGAGAAGTGACACGATATTGACGCTAAGTATAGTTCTGTTTGTCTAACTTTGAAAAATGTAAAGACTATGCTTTGGCAAAACGGGGTTTAAGACATTCCCGTGATGTATTTTACCAAGGAAGTCATCACATAGGCTAGTATAGATAAAAAAATCCATTTTGTCTAACGATCGACTGAATCTGAAGGTAGAATGGTCCTTTGACATGCAATAAATTTACCAATAGCAAAAAGTTTCGCGGACTGAAGAGGTTGACGTGGGTAGCAACTTTTTGCAGAAACATTAAACCCCCTTTCACAAAGCATAGCTCACATATTTTTGCATGGGGATAATTTCTGATTCGTACTGTAATGTTTCCATTTGCATTCATGCATCAAATTCTCATTCATTATTGATTAAACTTGCTATGTATTGGCCAGATAGAGCAACATTTATTATGTAAGGTTGTACACCAAAAGTATACATTCCCAACTAAAACTTTAGTATGAAGCTTGGCTCGTGCATATAAAACGTGAGTTCAAGATTATTTAAGTTAAAAAATTGAAGTTTCATTAACTAGCTTGGAAAGATAAGAAAAGTTGGAATCGGACTCTGATGTACTGAAAAATATTACATAAAAACTTTTGAAGTTAGGAAATTACCCCGAGTAGTATCAAGTTACATAAACCTTTAAAAGTAAAAGCCCATTGCTCACCTGAGTTAAAGTATAGGACCTGACATAAGTTGAAATTTGAGGTAAAATTTTACGAATATAGAGAATTGTTATTGAGTGAGCCCCTTGCGATATTTCACGAATCATCGGTCAGAATTTTCAAAATTATACATCTGCACGCAGAATACGAATCACATGTCTATAGGACGTATAAAATGACGTCACATATGACGACACATAATGCCTATCTCAAACGTGTGTAAGATAAGAAAATTCGTTCTGTTTATATTACACTGTAAACAAAAGAGGTTATGTAGTAAAAGCATATATTAAGGGTTCTGATTTGGCATTTTTTCAGAAATGAAACTCTAGAGTGACGCGGGAAAGGAATACCGTAGAGTTCTAGTGAAGTAATGCCTGAATGTCAAGTCGTTGTGGTTAAAAAGTAGTCACAAAAACTGGTGTCGAGTAAATGTTGATGTAGCTACAAGGGCGTAGCAACGTAGTTTTGATTGGTACGTCCCACGGCGAAGAGTCTGGGGCCGCTTAGGCCCCCAGCGGGTCCAAGCTTTTAAATAGAGCGAATCTGACTTTTCACTTGGGTCTTAAAAACAGTTCGGCTAGGTAGCTAACAGTATAATATATATGAAGAAGTCATGTCTTCTCTCAATTAACATTTTTAATTCAGCTGCACTCTAACAAAACACAAGAGTGCATCAAGAGGGCTTGATATAAAGTTATGTGGCTAAACTGATTGGGATTGAGAGTAAAGTTAGGTTAGGGCTAAGCTTTTGCTTAAACTTTACCGGCGCTTAACACTAACGCAACCATGGTGTATATTCTAAGAGTACAAATCGAGGAAATACAGCAGAGATGTAGAAATAAGAATACATTTACTAGAATTTTTCAACACCTCTGACAGCAGGTTCTAATTTTGGTAAGTGATAATCTGTTAACTGGCAATTATTCGCGAGGTTAAAGCCGTACCGGCCGCACCGGTAACTACGCCACTGTGATAAACTGTTTCCCGAAAACACTGGAAGAAAGACCTGTATGGAATGTGTTTCTGCTGTTGATGTGATTCTGTCTGTAAAAATAAAAAAAAAAAAATGAGTAAAACTTCGATTTTTTGTGGAGAACTGTTTGTTGTAAAGACAGCAAAAAAACGTGGCCTATAACCGGTAAGAGCCTCTTTACATGGATTGTACCAGAGGAAGAATTCATTGTCCGTGATGCCAAATGACCCGAAAAATAATTGTTGGCAAACAAGAAAATGCTAGTAAGCAGCATTTTCTTTTCTACCCACTCCTTTTTTTTTCCATTTGTAAGACAAAATCTCATCATATGAGCCGAATTTAATTTTTCGTCTGAAGATACTTTTAAACTGGACAGGTCTGAAATTACATGTATATTACCTGGTAGAGAGTTTAAACAGTTCGGACATTTTTGGGTACGTAATATCTAGATAACGAATGCGCGGTCCTACAGAAGTCACGATGTTCATGACAGTTTATAAATGTACTAGGAGAAGAAACATATTTCACAACACTTTTCGCTGTCTACGTTGACGGCCCCGGACAAAAAATACATGTATATTTCCAGCGAGAATGTCATCAGAGGCTATTACCGCGGTTAAGTAGCTGTCATCAATTTTGCATTTTACTTAATATTTCGACGTGTGCTGATTAATTGATCATTTGCCGTTTATATATGTACATTAACCCTTTCTGTATGAATTAAAGGAGTGCCCCCACCGTAGTTCTGTGGTGAGGACGTTGAAATTTTGGAACTGCTGGAATACTGTTGAAATAAGGACAATGTGGAGTAAAGACTGCTCGTTCTGTGCAGTCTGATTCCATCTGCACTGTTCGCAAATCTGCCAGAAGTATTCTATTTATCTTTCTTTTCAGTCATTCTTTAGTTTAACTCTTTACCAAACGACAAAATTTTAGACTTGTCCAAAATGAAAGCATTTGCAGACGACAAAATAAACATGATTCAAAAATTGAAATCTGTTGTGGGAAGGGTGGAAAACATTGTGGGAAAAGGAGAAAATGCTGGTTACCAGCATTTTCTCCTTTTCTCACAATGTTTTCAAAAGTCCTTTTTCTCAGGGTCGTTAAAAGTTGGGATCGTGTGGTAAAGGGTTAATTATCTAAGATTTATCTGCTCATTTAAACCTTTCCTACACGACAAAAATGTAGACTTGACCAAATTGAAAGCGCTTGCAGACGACAATTTAAATGTGGATCAAATTATTGAACTTGTCTTTGAGAGGGTAGAAAACATTATAGGAACAGGAGAAAATGCTGGCCGCCAGCATTTTCTCCTATTCCCATAATGTTTTCAAAAGGCTTCTTTCTCAGGGTCGTTTAAATTTGTGATTGTTTTAAAAATAATGTACGCGTAATCTTCTGCTTTTTACTTTTTATTACCATTTCAGTATGTATGTTGAAAGCTACTGTTGTTTCCCTTGATCGTTCATCAACTCAGTATACTAGATTCGCAGACGACAAAATTTTCGAATTATCTGAATTCAAAGGATTTGCAGACGAACTATTTCAATGTGGCTCAGATGATTAGGTTTGTATTGGAAAGGGTAAAAACATTGTGGGAAAAGGAGAAAATACTGGTTCCCCTTCTTTCACAATTTTTTAGAAGCTTTCTCTTTCAGTGTCCTTGGGCAAGACACTTCAGAGCCCTGGCCTAGCACTGGTAGAACCCCGGAAATACATGAATATGTGAGCTGTCGCCGTGTATGACTGAAATACTATTGAAACATCAATCAATCAGTGAATCAGTCAATTAATTAATCAATCAATTCGCTTTCAGGGTTGTTAAAACTCGGTATTGTTTGGTAAAGGGTTAATAAAGTTTTCTTTGAAGTGTTTATTTCGCTCAGCTGCCCCTCCCCTTCCACTTTAAAACACAATTGTGGTCAGGTTTCGTTTTGTTTATTTGTTTGTTTGTTCAATATTACAAATATACATGTACATGTATGATAAAATGATGACTGATACTCGTAAATACAATACTTCTTAAATCAGTTTACATCGGATAATTTCAGACTAATCAAACGTTAGTAAACGTCTTTGTTTATTTGTTTGTGTTGGACTTTAACGCCATTTTAACAGCTTACGTTATATCACGGACCTACGTGTGCATTTCTTGTCTTTCTCACACCAGTACTGCTGAACTTTCTTTCCAAGTCACTGACTACTAGTACTTTTCTCTCATGCACCAAATTCGAGAGGCAAAAAATCGCCGAAAAGAAAGTTTGCCTCAACCGGGTATCGAGCTCGCAACAAGATACGCTCATACGTTGAAATTACAGATACGTCAGAATTGATAGACGTTGTGAGGAAAGATTGAAAAAAAACCTGATTGCTTTGTACAAGCAAATTGGTCCTTTCCCAACACAATTTACAAAATATTTCTTCCACAAGGTCGCTGAAGAACGTTTTTGTGTTGCAGAGGAGAAACTGAAGGGTGGGAAAGATAGAGAGGTATGGACACATGATAACAGGGTGCAAATACTAGCTGTAGACAATTATCCCTTATCCTGCTAAAAAACTAAAATTAAATTTTCAGTTCGATAGTAAAAACCCAAATATTGCTATTTCAAAGTTATGTTTTGGGGAATAATATCTCCTTATCGGACAGTGTAGATCCAAGATCAGACTGCACGTTCTGTGCAGTCTGATCTTGATCTACATTGTCCGCAAAAGGTCAGTGAGTCGCGCTTAGCAGCCTAAGGGTTAATTATGATGTGCTTTCTACAAACATAGTTGTGGTCATCTGTGCAGCTGTGCGATGTTCAGAACAATTTTTTTATTGTTTTTGTTCTGTCTATTTACCGCGATGACGGGCCCTAGAATTTTTTCCTCCAAATTAAAACATATCACATGAACCCCATGTATTCAACTTATTATTGTCCCAATAATGATCATCATTATCATTTTGGTCGTCGTCCTAATCGTCATCAGTATTATCATCAGCAGCGGCAGCATCACTTTTGTTGCATTTTTATTGTTTTTGTCGTCGTTGTTGTTATTCTTGTTGTTGTTGTTCTTCTTCTTTTAACCATCATCATCATCGTTATCATCATCATTATCATGGATCATTTTTATCAATCGTTCTCATCATCGTTTTCATCATCAACAAAGTAAATAACGTAAATATCACCTACGTCATCATCTTTTCATCTCTTTACCAAAATAGCTGGGAACCGAGAAAGGAATGTTTGTATGAACATTGTGGAAAAGAGAGGAAATACTGGATACCATCATTTTATATACCCTTTCCGCCATGTTTATGCCCTTAAAAGCAAATTCCGGTTTTTAAGTGGCCGTCTGCAATATTGCTTATTTGACAAGTCTAATATTTTGTTGTCTCTAACGAATAAAACGCACGATGGACTGCCCAAGTTAACCATTTACCGGACGACAAAATTGTGGACAGGACCAAATTGGAAGCATTTGCAGACTATAAATTAAATGTAGCTGAAATGGTGATTACTGTCATTGATAGGGTAAAAAATATTGTGGAAAAAGGAGAAAATGCTGGTTACCAGCATTTTCTCCTTTTCCCACAATTTTTTTCAAAAGCCTTCTTTTTCAGGGTCGATAAAACGACTGTGTGGTACAGGGATAGACAGAGATATTTGAGCAGAGTTTAAAGTTTGCTTTTCGGACAACAACAACAAAAATCCAATTTCCGTCCACGAATTTCATTTATTTCAACCTAAAAAAACGTTGATACCCCCAAATGGTTCTTTTTACGATGTCCAGGATTTTATATCGCAAACTTCAGAATGAGCGAACGTGTTTCTCTCTGTAACCACACAGTTTACTTTCGTCGGAGTTGTGAATAAGTTCAAAGGAAATCGAACTTTTATGACAAAATCTTATTACAAATTAGCCATTTTAAATGAAACTTAATTCCTTTACTTAGTTACTATACGCTGCATAGATCAAAGGCAGGGCCTGTGTTTCAAAGTAACTTTAACCATTAATATAGTCATACGCAGTTTTCATCTAAATAGAATTAAATTTAATTCATTTAGCTTCTCTTTAGTCCTTCTGTTTAATTCCAATTTCACGCCTCTGAATCGAAGATGTGTAAATTTATTTTGTGAAAACTTGAAAAACGGTTCTCATATACTTAAACTCATATAATTTTATAGGTTTTCAATCGTCCAGCCTCGTTTGAACTTTCAAAGCCTCGGTTTTAGCATCTCTCGGTGTTTTGTGATAATTAATAATCGCGTGAGAATTACTTTAAATAAAAAGCAATTAGACTCGTACACAGCAACTTCCGTCGAGACATCGTTTAAGGTGAAACGACCTCTTTATTCTCATGTTTAAATTCTTATTATATTAATTTGATATCAAAAGACGTTTCCCATCTTTGCGGTGAAAAGATAAGAAATGATAGTTTTAGTAATTGTTTGAAAATTTTCAATTGACAGCTCGACAAATTGCTACCTTTCCTTAATTATGAACAGAACAGAATAGAATTTTTTTTATCTTTTGGATTGCATTTCTTCTTCTCCACAATTTTATCAGGGTAAGAGCTAGAACATTATAAAAAAAAAAGTGTATGAAGTGTCCGCAAAAGTGAAAGTTTTTAAATAAAATCCAACGACCTTCATTCAATTCTCTCGCTGATTAAATAAATTCGATTTTTTCCCAAAAATCTAAGATAACAGTAACAGCGCAAATGCTGTGCCGTCTGATCTTGACCTACGTTGTCGATCATATTTAATCAAGTCGCCATCTGAGAGAGAGAACGAGGACGAAAACCAGCGAGAGAGGGAAAGAAAGAAAGAAAGAGAGAGAGAGAGAGAGAAGAGCGAGAGCACACGCATTCATTCAAAATGCAGACACACACTCTCGCAAAAAGCACGAAAAACAGGTTTTCCAGATACATGTCCAGTTGCCCACTTGAGCACAAGCTGCGACTTATTGTCAAGGCCTACCTGGTCACTTGAGGCTCATAAAGGTTGGATAATAAAACGTCTGTTTTCTACCATTATTGTTTTTCAAACCTTTACCACGCAATTCCGAGCTTTAACCACCCTGAAGTAGACAGCTTTTGAAAACGTTATGGGAAAAGGAGAAAATGCTGGTAACCAGCATTTTCTCCTTTCTTCACAAGGTTTTCAACCCCATAAAAGACCGCAAAGTTCAGTCATTTGAGTAACATTTGTTTTGTTGTCTTCAAATATCTATGCCAAGAATTTTGTCGTTTTTGGTAAGGAATTAAATAAAATACTCGCATTGTCTCGTAACAAATGAATTTTAGCAGTTAAGAACCCTAATGACGCGGGTTCATCATGAATTTGCTGACACGTTAGATCAGGATCAGACAGCACGTTCTGAACAGTCTTATCTTAATGTACACTCTAGACCGTAAAAATTGTTGCCTGTCTTTAGATCAGCATCCACTGATCTTTTACAAAAAGTCTTTTAAAGCAGAAAAAATATTTATTTAATTTTTTCTACTTCTCAAATAGTACGGCTTTCGGCGCCCGGTTTTAAAAGCATTGCAGAGAAGGGAGTAATTTGCTTGTCCGCTGCTTGATGAAAAGAATGCTTGAATTAGATTTCAGTCATATGGCTGTTCACTACCTTTGTACGGAAATATATCTAGTTCATGCATTTCACCATTTACCCGACAATCCAGAAATTTAACCACGCGGAGAAGGTCGACTTTTTAAAAACATTGTGGGAAAAGAAGAAAATGCTGGTAACCAGCATTTTCTTCTTTTCCAACAATGTTTTCTATCATTTCATAGACAGAAACAATCTCTTAAGCAATATACATAATTTGTCGTCTGCAATTGCTTTCAATTTGGTCGAGTATAAATTTGTTGTCTAGTACAGAGTTGTGAAAATGGGGCTGAGTGAATCTGCAAAAAGTATCCATCCAGTTCAGGCTAGGTCAATTCTTTTTATTACTGATCTTTTTTTTTTTGCATGTCAAAGGACCATCCTGTCTCAAGTTTCATTCGGTTGTAAGAAAAAATGAATTTTATGGATCGATAATTATGTGATGTATTACTTGGTATGATGCCTTACTGAGATCCATTAAAGCCTCTTCTGCCGGAGCATGGCTCATTTTAAGATGAAGACCCGGTGCATAGTATTTAAGCCGATTCATGTTGTACCATATACACTATATTAAGGCATATACCTAACTGCACTTTAGGTTCGAAATTTATCTTGGCAAACACCCACTGCAAAAACAATAACATATGAAGATCAGTAGATTTTAAAAGACCAAGCCCAGGACCGCAGTCGGTTGGTAAAATAAAAAAGACTTCAAACCTGGTGGGGGGGGGGGGTCCGTGGTTCGAATACCCAGCTCGGCGAATTTCTTCCCGAGGGTTGATGATAGTCATTGCGACAGGACACATTCCTCTCTCATCGCTGATCATTGTTCTCGATGATGGTTATGTGAAATAGAAGCTAGTGGTTTGGGAGGATTTTGCGCAAAGTACTGCTAAAAAAGACTTCAGGAAAGCATAGTTACGTGCGCTGGCCGCCGCGATGTAGCTGAAATAATGTTGAAAACGCGGTAAAACAACATACAAGCATAGACGATTCCATCATGTCGCTTCGATTTAATGATACCATGTTTTCTGTAACATTTATATGGTTTACTACACGTATGAGTTCCCAAGGTTTATTGACTTTCATTTGAAATGAGCTGATTGAAACCGCTGATAAAGTCTTGGAGAGTTTTAGGCTAAGATCAGACTGTACATGCATGTGCAGGCAGATCGCAATTTACAAGTTGTGGTCGCGTAACAGATGGTAGGATAAGACTAACGTTAATCCCGTGTTTCTTCGACCCTGAAGAAAGAGCCATTCGAAAACAATGTGGGAAAAGGAGAAAATGCTGGTAACAAACAATTTTTCCATTTCCCACAATTTTTTCTACTCTTTCGAAGACAAATCCAATTATTTAAGCCACATCCTGTTTTTTCTTCTGCAAACGTGTTCCAATAAAGTTGAGTCTAAAATTGTGTCTCCTGGTATTAACTCTACCAGATGACAAAATGTTTGACAAGTCCAAATTGAAAGCATTTGCAGACAACAAATTGATGTAGCTCAACTTGTGTGTGTTTTTTTTTTGCACCTTTAAAAGGGTAGAAAAAATATGGAAAAAGGGGGAAATGTTTCTTTCTATCTTTTTTTCCCTTTTCCCACAATGTTTTCAAATGTCTTCTTCCTTGGGGTCGTTAAAACTCGGGATTGTGTGCTTAAGTCAAAGAAGAAAGTTAACCGTAGTACTGGAAAGCTTCAATCGGTTAGAATCACTCTAGGAGGTCTTCCTTTTGTTAGATTTATCGTTTTATTGCACAAGGTGTCTGTAACGGGTGTTTTTGGCCGGCCGGATACTTAGAGTGCTTTGATGATGGGGCACGATAAAATTACGACCATCTAAATTAGGGGGTAATGGCCCCTAAAATGTATGTTTTCTTATTTTAGTCACATTAGGGGACCAAGTTGTAAAAATTTTATTGTCCTTATAAACTGACCGTCTGATGGGAAATGATTACTGGGTTTAAGCCCTATCCGTTACATCCTGATTGAAAAGTTAGGTCATCAATATCGAGTGTTGTAAAATGGCGGCTACTTTGAATTGAATCAAAGGACTGACAGTATTGAGCGCGAAAATGGTTCTTAAGTATATACCAAAGGACAAAATGAAAGACTTGTCATAATTCAAAGCATTTGCAGACATCAATTTTACATATGGTTCAATACATATGGTTTATCACTTCAAGGACTGAATATATTGTGTGAAAAGGAGAAAATGCTGTTACAAGACTTTCCTCTTTTTCCCATGATGTTGTCTTTCAAAAGCCTATTTCTACGGAATATTTTTTCCCTATTAATAGTCGACGTTTGAAAACATTTTATTATTATAATGGCAGATGGAAGACAAAAATGGAATTGCTTGGAATGGGTAATCTCTCTTTTTGCCTAAGTATCATAATGTTGATTATCTAAAACCTACGAAATGTTAAAAGAACCAACACGAATGAAATTTTGACATACGAATGAAATGTCAGTTAAAACAGTTTAAGCAAAAGGAGAAATTGCTCGTTTCGAGCAATTTCTTCTCTCGTCACAGTATTTTCAAAAGTGATCTGGTTCTGGACGTAAAAGTTGTCAGCTGAAGGGTAATGGGTAATGGATATGTAGAATAACCCCAACAGACAAACGGAGCAACAGTTATCACTCCGTGAAATGTTTTGTCATTAAAATTTACAACTACAAAATCGGTGTTATGTTTATAAGACGAGAACAATGTTTTTCTTCCATGGGACATACCGCGCGCATGTTAACACTAATAACTTTAGACAAGTTACACGTTTTTCGGACACGTATGAAAACTGGCGTTCGTCACATTTTCCAGATAAGTTCTATTTCGTTGTAACCTAATGAATCTTTTTCCATAAAACTTTTTTTTTAAAAGGGGCCATTCGTGATTTTATGTATACAAAACTTCAAGGATGTTTTATCACTTAATAACTTACAATTGCAGTTTGCAAACCATCATTTTAAAGAAAAAGAAGTGTAAGGGAAAAAAAAAAAGTATTTCTTTATAAAGATACATAGCCTCTTAAGGAGATTTTTTTTTTCGCACCAAAATTTTTCTAAAGCTAGTGGGAATGTCACATGATCAGTAATACGCGACTATTACTAGTATGCGGGATCGTATTCAAGAGGTACAGCGACGTCACATCTCATAAAAAGAAATTAGAGAGAATTTCCACTTTCAAAACGACCTTCGCGTTATTTAAACCCTAAACTTGCATCTTGTTACTAAATTCAGTCATCCAGTTTCTTTCTGTTTGCAAAGATAATAGATATTTATTAGCACTCATGATTATTTTGAAATTTTGATTTACGTCAGGGCTGAAGATCTATATCCCATGTCCCTTTACGACTATGATATATTCAGTAAGCCAAGAAGTACCAATATATTCCGATTTTATGGCTGTTTCGGACATACCACCGTCACTTCGTGGTTAGGGTGTTGGTCTTGTGTTCGGGGAATACAATATTCTGAAACCTTGGTTTCATCCTCGATGACCTGTTGAGTCATGTTGAAGTCCAGTCTGATCTTGAATCTATACTGTCCACTTGTTTAATCAAGTCTATAAGGAAAAAAACCTCTGAGTTTCTGTGGATTGTATTTCCAATCGAAAACCAACAATCAAACTGAAAAATTTAAGTCAATAGAAAAAAGGCCAATTGTTGCAACTGCACGGCTGCTTCATGACAACTGATCTTTGCTGTTAGCAAAATTACCATTTTTTTCCAGCTAATTCATTGTTCAAGTAAAACACCGTTCGTAGCTCAGATAGATGCTCAAAAGAAACCACAAAAATCAACCACAGATTACCTGCTTTCTGATCACACAAAAAAGGATAATTTTCGACTTTTAACCCATATATCCTAGTGGTTGGGGGTTATTTTTAACCCTTTACTATACAATCCCTTGTTTTAACATCTCCAAAGAAGAGCTAAGATGATGGTAACCAGCATTTTCTCCTTTTCCCACAAGAGAAATGAATTTCAAAACTAGGTTAAAAGTCCCCTTGGCTCACCATCACTATGCTAAGGTTTTGTAGTGCCTTGCACAAAAGCACTCCCCTGCAAAGATCTGGTGCCTCTGATAAGTATCAAATACGGGATCTGTAGATGGCTTATGCAATAACCGAACGTCTTTAGGGTCCACATGTGACCCTAATACATGTACTAGTATATCTGAGCCATGCTCTGGCAAAATAGGATTTAACCCTTATCCTGCTATATAACTAAAATGTTTTGTTTCTTTTCAATTTGATAGTAAAAACCCAAATATTGCTATTTCAAAGCTATGTTTTGGGGAATAATATTTCCTTATCGGACAGTGTAGATCCAAGATCAGACTGCACGTTCTGTGCAGTCTGATCTTGATCTACACTGTCCGCCAAAGGTCAGTGAGTCGCGCTTAGCAGCCTTAGGGTTAATGCATCTCCTTGATGCATTAAACCAAGCAAGTCATGACAAAATTATTGATGTATAAAATCCATCCAGTCCTCCATCTATATGGATTTGAAGGTAGATTAGTCGTTTGACATGCAGAAAATTAATTTACAAATAGCATATAAGTTTCTACCCATGTCAGTCAGCGCGGACTGCGCAGGCTGAGATGGATTGATACTACTACAAAACACAATTCAAAACTTAAAGGTCGAAATCAAATATAGTATTTTCGGCCGGAGGCCTTTATTTATTTGAAATAAAGTTCGTATTCGTATTTGTACTTGCAGATGTATTAAGCTCCCTTTTCACAGCGCATGGCTCATTTGAATTTTACTGATATGAATAATCGTTGTTTCTTTATAAACGGGTAAAGGATAATGATATAATATATGTGATCAATTATCTGTACCTTGTTTTTTCGAGTGAACTTGGGTATCCTCTTTCCGTCGGTACCCGACATTTTTACCCTTTCCCCACATGGATTTCTAGCCCATTGAAAGACAAATCCATCCATTTAGGCCAAAAATTAAATTTTTTGTCTGCAAATGTTTTAACCCTTTACCACACAATCCGAGTTTTAATGTTGGTCACCAGCATTTTCTCTTTTCTCCATTGTTAATGCTTTCTACACTTTGAAAGAGAAATCTCACAATTTGAGCCACATTTAAATAGCCGTCAGCAAAAGCTTTGAATTTGGACGAGTCCAAAATTTTGTCGTTTGGTAAAGAGTTAGTTCAAAGAAATCCATAATTCTTTTCAAAATGTAAGGAGTTACATTTCTGAATACTAAAGAATATGAGCCATGTCCTGAGGAAAGGGGACTTCGTGCGTCTGCAAGAAAGTATCGACCCGTGTCAGGCTGCGCAGTCCGCGTAGGCTGACATGGTTCGAAACTTTTTGCTATTTGTAAATTTTCTGCGTGTTTGAGGACCATTCTATCTCGTAATTCAACAGGGTGTTAGACAAAATGGATTTTATGGTTCCATGATTAATTGATGACTTGCTTGGTATCATGTGTCACAGAAATGCATTAAGCACCTTTTTGCCGGAGCATGGTTCATATGTATCTTTTAACAGTGAAAAGTATAAATTCGGCAAGAAGAAAGTAAGTATTTATTATATGTATTACCACAATACCGGCTGGCAAAGATCAGAGAGATCGATAGTTCGATAATTGATAACAATACCGATTAACATACATGTACATGTAAATTTTGTCCAATTAATTTAACAATCGTGTTGTAAGTCATTTTAAATAGATAAAAGATGAAGTAAAGGTCTTTGTAATTACACCAAGATGCCGACAAATTTTGTCTGCAGGGTAGTTTTAAAACACCCTTGTAAAAATAATTAACGGAAACATTTCATGTTTTACAAGTTTAACCCTTTACAACACAATCATTAGTTTTAAGGATCCCCAGAAAGACATTTTGAGAACATTGTGGGAAAAGGAGAAAATGCTGGTAACCAGCATTTTCTTCTTTTCCCACAATGTTTTCTCTATTTTTCCAAAGAAAATTCTATCATTTCAGTGGCATGTAATTTGTCATCTGCAAATGCTGTCAAGATTGGCAAATCTGAAATTTGTTGTGTGGTAAAAAGTCAACCGTTGACCAAAAAACGATTTCTGTCTTTGACAGAGAGGTTAACATTCTCGCAAATGGAGAAAAATGCTAGTTAACGACCATGAGGGAAAAGACAATTGAAATCATTGTAGGAAAAGGAGAAAATGCTGGTAGCTATCTTATCTGGTAAAGAACTAACTCTTTACCAGACGACAAAATTTTAGACGTGTACAAATTCGACGCTTTTGCAGACAACAATCAAAACTGGCTCAAATAATGAAAGTTGCCTTTATACAGAAAACATTGTGGGAAAAGAGGAAATTGCGGGTTATCAACATTTTCTCTTTTCCCCATAATTTTCTAGAATGCTTTCTTTCTCAGGGTCGTTAAAACTATGGATTGTGTGAGAAGGAGTTGATATTACTTACCGTTATTTATTTAATTATATGTTTAATGGAACTTTCTCAAAATTGAGAAGTTCAGTTGATAGATAAATAAATTTATACAAATTCTGATGCGATACAGTTTTTACTGCTTTTCCCCATTATTCATCAAAACCTCTCCCTAAATCCGATATCCTATGTTGATTTTGAACTGACAAACAGTTAAAAAATATTTCTTTTCAGCTGTAGTAATCCTTTAATCTGGAAATTTATCATTGAAAAATTTAAAAAAAAAAAAAATGAAAGAACAATAGAAAAAAATTAATAAAAAAAAAAAAGAAGAGAAGAAATATTTAAAATATAAAAAAAAAAAAGAAAAATATTAGAAAGGTTATTTTAAAAACGGTGCCACTTTGATGCTGCTCTTATTTGAGCTATCTAATATGTAAGGGTTTTTTTTCCAATCAGTATCTAAAACTTGCGCAAAAAAAAAACAATAGTGTAGGGTGTTGGATAGCGAAAATTCAAAATGGACAACTCTAAAAATAGTAACGTCTGAAAGAGTCTAACTTGAAAGAACTTGTGGTCAGACCCTTTTGCCTCGTCATTTGATTATTATGTATATCGTCCAGTTTTGTAAATTGTATTATATATTAACTTGCAAATGAAATATGTTAAACGAAGCAGTATTATTAATGTTGTTGCATCTTCGCTTGATACAAAATAGATACGCAACACTTTGATCTGTTCAATTTTGTCCTCTCATTGATAACTACGCTGCGCTCGTTCCTCAATGTCAGTACATGTATATGTATTCAGCGATCACCCAATAACTTTCTTGGCAGCCTAATTCTCCTGAATTCTCTAAATATTGAAAGTAATGGCTAAACCATCACCAGTTTTCAGACAGCTGTAATAAGGGGAGGAACACCAATATAGCATATTAGTCTAAATATTTCTCGTAGCTGCAGTAACCCCGCTTCTCTACTAGTACATTAGTCTTTATAACTGCATGGTCCGAAGCATTGTAACATATTTTCTTGCACATTGAAAAAATGCATATAAGTCAACGGAGGTGAGGAATGTTATGAAATACTTTTGGTCACGGTCAGTACCGGAATGTTTATGACAACAAAGTTTTGTCATTTAGCAGCCTATTCTGTTATATGAATATTATTATTAGTTTGATAATGTGTTAAATTGAAATCTGTCAAAGTTCCAGCTGCTGGCCGAAAATTGTTCTGTAAAACTTTTACAAAGTTTGCCAACACTATTTCTAGTTATACAATACATTTTTTTTTTGCCAGCAACTTGAACTTTGATAAATTGCTCTGTAAAACATTGTCCGACTCATACAATTATATCAATACTTTTCAATGGTATGAATTAAATTTGTCAGCATGTTGACTCCCGATTTGTTTACTATTTTGTAGCTAGTCCGCCTTTAATCTTTGTCGATATTTTTTTCTCATTGTTCGTACAAATCAAAACAAATGGTATGGGCACCCTAAATGAGGATTTAGGGTGCATCATTTTACTGAAACATATCTGATTGGAAATTTTTGAACAAAAAAAATCTTGGTAAAATATGAATCACACGATTTTGATTTTTAACGAGCCTGACGGGCGGGAAAAGCTTTTGAAAACATTGTGGCAAAAGGAGAAAAGGCTGGTAACAGGCATTTTCTCCTTTTCCCACAATTTTTTCTACCCTATGAGGCGAATTTCACCTTTAGGGTTACATTCAATTTATTGTTTGCAAATTCTTTCAAAACGGAAAGAGCGAAATATGGGCTTCAAGCCAGATACTTTACTGACGGAGTTATATACAAGGCACGGCAGGACCCACAGCTTCGCAAGCCCGTGTTGTTTGATCTTATTCTACACGCTTTATACAGCCAAAGGGAAGTCACATTTTTGGTTATAAAACTTTTATTGCTGTGAGCGTTAACATGGGCTTTTCGGACGACATAGATCAAGATCAGACTGCACAGCATGTGCAGTCTAATCTTGAATCTATACCGTCCGCTTGTTTAATTAAATCAGTAAGAGAAAAATCTGCCTCAGTTTCAGTGAATCGTATTGTCATATTTGAGTTTATATACTTGGCAAAGTAGTTACAGTGATTTTATAGTAAAACCCAAGGACTTCGTAAAAGCAACGCATTTTTGCGAAAGAAATTAGGTCGAAAGAAAAATCATACAGAAGGAGAAAAGAAAGGAAGTTGTTAAATGCGTCGGTCTGTTTTAATCGGAGAAGTTTCACATCAGCATTGTATTCTATCACTGTGACCTGTTTGTATCGGCAATTAACACAAAGATGCTTATATTTAATTAATGAAGACAGTAAAATACAATTAACCTTCATTACCTTCCTTCTATCATCAAGCCGCTCTTACGTACACAAGACAAGATAACCGACCGCCCCCTTTAGGCGATACACGAATATTATTGGTGCATTATTATTCAAATGACAAGCACTGATTGGATGATTATTGGCCCGAAGCTGTGTGTATCATTTGTCATGCGCACTAGAGCCCGCCCCGATTTTTGCATAAAAATGACACCACCGGATAGTTGATATCTTCATTTACAAATTAATCTGTTATGAATGTATCCGAGAATCAAAAGAAAACGACAGTATTACTCTAAATAGTGCTGGTGGCATATTGTTCATGAAATTGTGACTGTATACTTTTTGTGTTACTTTGCAATTCGTTTTGAAGGTTTTTGTACTTTACAGAAGGGTGTTTATTTAAATATTTGAAAAAAAAAAACATTACAAACATGTTGACCATGAACAGTGATATTCGCACGGACACACACTCGGACGCCGGAAGTGATATCGAAAACACATCAAACGTTGCTGATTATAGGTTAGATCCGAACCTATCACTCACCATGTCTACGCCAAACCATCACGGACAGAGACATTTCGGAATGCCAGACTCGGATGATTCGTCCTGTGACGGTGATGTAGAGCTTAGTCCAGTGCCAAAAGACAAAATGAAGCTCGAACCGCACACCGATGAGTCGCAGGTCCTGCGATCCAGCTCGCGAGGTATGAATTATTTTTCTCCGATTAGCAAACCACATCAAATAATGTTGATTAAGTTGTTCATTACTGTAATTGCTTTAGTTTTTCATTCCTATTATGACAAATTATAACCAATTTTCAGAGGCACAAAAAATGGATCGAGTGCGTTTTTGAAAGAAATTTGAAAATATGCACTCTCATACAAGGAAGAGTTACATCCCTTTAACAATAACGACAAATAGAAAAGTATATTCTCTCTTTCATTCTTCATATGAAAAAGGATACATCTTTTATATAACTAACATTGTTTTCCTATCTTTGATTTTTGTTGTGAAATTTTGACAAAAACTCGTCTTAATCCGTTACTGTATAAGTGGAGCTTCTAATCCTCCCACAGAGATACATGCCTAAAGGTTGAAAAAAAAAATATAAAAAAAAAAAAATGCGAAAAGAGACTCCTGCTTCTTAATATATATGCTACCAGAGAGAGAGAGAGAGAGAGAGAGAGAGAGAGAGAGAGAGAGAGAGGAGAGAGAGAGATTTTAATAATTCAATATGGAAACTGGTATAAGATCTTTTTTTGAACATTGAGTTGAATCGCATGGGATATAACTGTGTTCTCAAAATAATTTAAATTAAACAATAACAACGAAAAAAAAAAAAACCGCAGGTTAAATCTGCCTTGTGTGAATACCATTAAGTGCCAAAGAGTCAAGTGTTTAAACGGTCCTAAGGGGGAAGGCTTTTGAAAACATAGTGGGACAAGCAGAAGACGCTGTTAAGCAGCAATTTCTCCTTTTTCAACAATGTTTTCTATCCTTTAAAAACTAATTTTAATCATTTGAGACAACTTTAATTTGTCGTCTGCAAATGCTTTCAATTTAGCCAATCCTCTCTCTCTCTCTCTATATATATATGTATATTGGTTTGGTGAAGTACAGAATAAATCTTACGTACAATGGCTGTCCAGAAAGTTCCATTTTGCTTTTGTCCAGAATCCCATACAAAGTGGACAGCATAGATCAAAGATAAGACTACACGTTCTGTGCAGTCTGATCTTGATCTATTTTGGCTGTGCAAGGGGAACCTTAAGTTGTGAAAGGGTACTTTAAGGGTGAAAAAGGAATTTTACGGAATATTATGACTTAATCTGTAAGTTTATAAGTCAGGAAAAAAAAGGGACTCATTCTTAAAAAAGGATCTGACATAATATGGTGCTAGAGATAAGATTTTATAAAACTAGTCTGGGAAAAATGTTTTAAAGTGAGCCTGTGGTGAGCTTTTAGACATTTTTCTTAATGAACTTTATAAAACTTCAACCCAAACGCAAACCAATCTCAGACTCTGTTTATTACAGAGCTGTATCTCAAGAATTACTTGAAGAATTCGTTAGATCAGTCCGAAAAATATAATTGAGCCATGCTCTGTGAAAACGGGGCTTACTGCATCAGTGAAAAGTATCGACTCAGATCAGCCTGCACAGTCCGTGCATGCTGACCTGGGCAGAAACTTTTCGCTATTGGTCAATTTTTTGTATGTCAAAGGACCAGTGTACCTTATGATACCGTCGGTTGTCGGACAAAATGGTTCTTATGGATCCATAATAACGTGATAACTTTCTTGGTATAATGCATCACGGGGAAGCATTAAGCCCCTTTTGCCAGGGCATTGCTCACGTATAGGATCTGATTTAAATATTGGCGCTCGAGATAAAATTTAGTAAAGACGCTGAATAACAGTTTTTCTAGATGAGTTTAATAAAATTTATCTCAAACGTGAACGAATGTCAGACTCATTTTATCACATAACTGTATCTCCAGAATTACTCGAAAAATCATCAGATCTCTATGAGAAACCTAGTCGATATGGTCATGAAGTAACACCGACTCACTGCTTTGACATAAATGTACCTTCGGAGCTTAACTTAGTCCCAAGGAAGCTTACATATAATAACTTAATCTTAACTAAAACAGAGTTTAGCTTTACCACAATCATCAATTTCACAGTTGAATATTGAGTGTGAAATTTCTGTTGTACTTTTTTAAAAAGATAACTGGCAACAGTACAATGTTCTGAAAAATGACGTCACATAACGCTCCTATTTGACGTCGCAAAATCTTATCTCAAACGTGTGTGAAATAAGAGAATCCGTAAAAGCTATAGTTACACTGAAAACAAGGGAGGTTATGTGATAAAATACGGTTACAGATCGTAGAATATTATTGTGGTAGTTATAAAATTTTGTTCTACCAGAAAATAAAATGGGAAAATCCACTTATTCTGTTATTCACATCCAATCGATTATCATTTTGTAAGGATGTATGGTCAAAAAACGTAAATAGGCAGCCGAGAGAGTGTATCAAAATAAGACTGGGCGATGGTGCATACTGATCTTTGTCCACACGGTCCGCGAACGGAATATAGGTTACGGTGTGGCATTGGTAGCAGCAACAAGAAGACCGTTATAATGGCATCCATAAAATTCGATATGAATAAAAGTTCGAAACGATTACATAAATTCAACCGAGCCACATTTTTTGATTTAGGCTCTCTAGGAATTATCACTGATTTCTAGGAACCACCATTTTTATAACTAAATAACCGCTACTTTTTCATTATAAATGCGTACTAAGGACTGCCCCCCCTTTGGTGAAAATTAACTAAAACACATTAGAATTCCGTTTTTCCAGTCTCATGTTTGAACGAACCTAGGGGATATGGCTTTTATATGTCTTTAGAATACAGGAGAAAATACTTGTAACCAGCACTTTCTCCTTTTCTCATAATGCTTTCTGCTCTATCAAAGACATATTCCTTAAGTTGAGCCACAGGTGATTTGTCTTGTGCAGTTGCTTTCAATATTGGCAAGTCTAAAACTTTGCCGTTCTTGAAAGTGTTAAAATGATTCGAAACGAGAAAATCAGCGTCGAAAATTGATAAAAATGTGTTTGCTCTTTTTCTTTCATTTAACTCTTTACCAAACGACAAAATTTTAGACTTGTCCAAATTGAAAACATTTGCAGACGAAAAAATAAATGTGACTCAAAAATTGAAACTTGACTTTAGAAGAGTAGAAAACATTGTGGGAAAAGGAGAAAATGCTGGTTACCAGCATTTTCTCCTTTTCCCTCAATGTTTTCAGAAGGCTTCTTCCACTGGGCCGTAAAAAACCAGAGATTGTTTGGTAAAGTGTTGAATAATAAAATAGGAGCCATGCACTGGCAAAAGATGGTTTAATGCATCTCCGTGATGTACTAGTATAGTATCAAGTCATCGCATAATTATGAATCCATAAAATCCATTTTTGTCTAACAAACGACTAGCCATGAGGTAGCCTGGTGTTTTGGAATTCTGAAAATTGACAAGCTTCGACTCAGGTCAGCCTGCGAGGGCTGCACAGGCTGACCTGAAGCGATACTTTTAGCAAATGTACTAACCCCCCTTTTGTCAGAGCACGGCCCATATATTTTATTATTATTTTTTAATTTCAAAACAGATCTTATGGGACTGCCCATGCCATGCCTCAGTGAAAAATCTTGGAAATACATATCATAATTAGAACACTGTGGGTCGCTACGTTACGAAATAAAAACTTGATTCATTTTTAATTCGAGTAATAAGTTTCCCATCATGCACCGTGGTCATTCTCTTTCTCCAGCCAATTTTCCTAGTCATCGTTGGTCATAATTTTATAATTCGTTATAGATTTTTACTTTCGAATTAGCACCCCACTGCGAGGTTTCGAAGGTCTAATTCCCAGGCTTTTCCTCGGTTATCCCGGCCTATTGGGAATTAAAGGTGAAAATTACCCCTCCACATAATATTCCTTTAATTATGGGATTTTTGCCTACCTGCGAGATAGGGCCATAGGGCAAATTGACAATGGATCCAAGTATTGGTCAATGAATAATTAAGGCATCAAAAATTTCTCACTTCAGATAATTGATCGAGGTTTCCTTAGCTCCTTAAGTTGCCCTGAAATGAAATAGAAATATCAAATCAAGGAGAAAAAACCCTAAAATTAGAGAATTTATACTTTGTTTAAATCTGGATTATCTCATCAACGCTTCTGACTGTGTAGATACAAGATCAGACTGCACGTTCTGTGCAGTCTGATCTTGAATCCACACTGTCCGAAAAGTTGATGAAAAATGGGCTTCGAGACGGAAGCTTCGGGTTCAAGTATAATTGCAGTTAGATTGAAAATTACTAGCATTACTTACATCCAAACCCTTTGGGTTGTTAAGTGTGACTTTCTAGGCTTAACCGGACACTGCATATCAAAGATCAGATAGCAGAAAAGCATGCAGTCTGATCCTTGATCTACTCTGTCCCATGCGGTGAGATTTCTCCTCTAAGCAGAACTGTAAAATGGCAATATTTTGAATTTACTACAGTCTAAAAATCTGATAACTTCTATCTATTTTTTTTTTTTAACAATTCAATCCTTTACAAAGCGATTCTGAGTTTTAATCACCCTGAGGTGGAAGGAGTTTGAAAACATTTTGGGAAATGGAGAAATACTGGTTACCATCATTTTCTCCCTTTCAAGCAGTGTTTTCTTTCTTATCAATGCAGTCACAATAAATTTGCCATCTCCAAATGCTCTTATTGGAAAATGAAATATTTCGGCTCTTCCTTAACACAAAGGGGCTTAACTGAATTGTAAAGACAAGTATTTATTCTCATTAAACGCTTTTATACCTGAAATAGACGACATTTGTATGTTAGGAAAAATCGAGTGATTGCTTGAACGAATGTATTTTTGCGCGTTTTTCAACATTATTTCTGTCATATCACGGCGATAGCTGGCATATTCATGTATGTCCTAGGTTTCACAAGAACTAGGCTGGGGCTCTGAAGTGTCTTGCCCAAGGACACAAAAAAAATAAAAAGCAGTGCACCAGTAAGGGTCTAATCCGAGGCTTCCAGGTAACTAGCCCTACAGTATGCCACTGAGCCACACAGGACCCATGTGCTACTTAGAGATGTTATTCACACGAAGATAATTTTCAAAAGACCATCATTTTTTTTCTTAGGAAAAGACAGTTATCTCTTACCTTACAATCCCATATTTCGACTAAACAGGGTAGAATTCTTTTGAAAATATTGTGGGAAAAGGAGAAAATGCTGGGTCACCAGCATTTTCTCCTTTTCCCGCCATGCTTTCTACTCTTTCAAAGACATGTCCAAGCATTCTAGCCGAGCCTATAAGGTCGTCTGATGCTAAGAATATTGAAGATTCTATTTTTTTTTGTCTGGTTAAGAGTTGAAGAAATAATGCGGTTCATAGATAATTGGAGCAAAACTGATTGATCCCTGATTTTCTCAATTTCTCTTCACTTTCTGATGCGTGAATAACGACTCTTTTTAGACGCAGACGACATTATAAATGGAACGCTATCAAACGATACAAAAAAGGCGCGTGGTAATGTTTTCTTTGACAACAATAAATGGTCATATAACAAGGGATCAAGAGTTTAAAAGTGCTAATTTTCTTAAAGGCTCTCTAATCCTATTGTCGCTTCCTCCTATTAAACGTTTGAGGAATCCTTGACGTATCTCTTTACCTGACCACAAAATTTTAGACTTGTCCAAATTTGGAAGAATCTGCAGACGACAAATAAAATAAGTCACGAATGTCTTTGGATTTTTATTTAAAAGGGCAGAAAATAACATTTCTCCTTTTCCCACAATGTTTTCAAAAGCATTTTCCTGGAGGTGGTTGAATCACATTTTTTTTTTTTTTTTTGTAAAGGGTACAATGTTTAAGAAATTAATGAATTAAGATCCGGCATAGGTCATCACATTTTTGAAAATAAGAAAAAAAGAGAAAAAGAAATAGATCGAGTATATATTTTATTACTCACAGTAGCTGAATTCTTTAAAAACTCATTTTAACTAATCATTTTTCTGTATTTTTATAAATCATTGCACAAAAGGGAGGCGATTCTTCGTCATGAAAACAGATTGGTTTTATTAAACCGAAATACAATATTTATTTTTTCGGTTACTTTTAACCGTTGAATTATTTCAACTCTTAGGCTGCTAAGCGCGACTCACTGACTTTTTGCAGAGAGCGTAGATCAAGATCAGACTGCACAGAACGTGCACTCTGATCTCGGATCTACACTGTCTGATAAGGAGATATTATTCCCCAAAACATACCTTTAAAATAGCAATATTGGGTTTTTACTATCGAACTGAAAATTTTATTTTAGTTATTTAGCAGGATAAGGGTTAAACGTCATATGAACAAACTATTCTTATCAGTGTTTGTTACCTTTCTCAAAAGGGAGGTAATTTCTCATGAACTTCCTACAGGAGGATAGTGCAAGATACGGAAGGAAATCCATTCTAAGGAACTGCTGGCTCTTTAACGTGCTCAGGGTCTATTCCGAGCGACTAATCGTAATTTAAAGTTGGCTAGCCGTGAATATCGAACCCACATCCTCAAGTGTCTCGAGATTTGCCGCTTTCAAGTCTA
This sequence comes from Hippopus hippopus, assembly GCA_946811185.2. Classification (NCBI taxonomy): domain Eukaryota; kingdom Metazoa; phylum Mollusca; class Bivalvia; order Cardiida; family Cardiidae; genus Hippopus; species Hippopus hippopus. The sequence goes on from OX328105.1 coordinate 32,509,457, forward strand.
GAGCCACACTCTACAACTTCAACGAGCGGTAATATAAATCACGTTTACGGGTTGCCGTACAATGATTGGAAAATTCTAAACTTGAGAACATGAAAGAAATAATCTTGAGGGAAAAAAAGAACCGAACACTTTAAAGATGTCTTTTGTCCCGTTTTGTTTTCGCAACATTTCGCGTGTCTGTTTTTTGCCGTTTTACGGTCTTTTATACGTTCGATTGGACACGCTATAGAGTTATTTTTTGAGGTGTTAGCAATCCTTGGACTATTGTGTGCAACTAAGTGCGCATTGCGGGCAGTGTAGATCACGATCAGACTGCACAGAAAATGCAGTCTGGCCTTTGATCTACACTGTCCGTTACGGCGATATTTTATTTCGGCGGAAAAAGCTTTGGCATAGTAGCCTTTAGCCTTTATATGGACTGAAAATTTCAATCTAATTGATTTACAAGTTTAAAGGGTTTGGTCGCGAGACCTCTGCCGCCTTTACAAGCATTTAAATATTAAGCCTACTTTAGTTTACATTATACATTGCCTTTGTGGAGCTCTGATGTCCTTGTGGCTTTTGGCTCCTGCATAGCTCAGTGGTGAAGATATAGGATTTAAAAATCTGGAGGCCTCAGGTTCGAACCGCTCTTTAAAGCAATGGGATTGTTTTGGTAGAATAAATCCTATAGCAGATAATCCAGTTTTAACGGCCCTATGAAAAGGCATTTTAAAACACTGTTGGAAAATGAGAATGTGCGGGTAACCATAATTTGCTTCTTTTCTCACAATGTTCTCTGTCCTTTCTGATACAAATCCAACCATTTGAGTGTGATCTTATTTGTCGTCTGCTAATGCTTTCCATTTGGACCAGTCTTAGACTTTGTCGTTTGGTATAAGAGTTACTAATGTTGGAAACTGAACATTTCTTATGCCTCATCAGTCGAACAGATGCCCGACACCGAAATAGTATGAGCCATGGTTTGTGAACAGGGGGCTTAATGCATCTGCAAAAAATATCGATTCAGGTCTGACCTGGACCGAAACATTTCACTATTGGACAATTTTCTGTATATCCAAGGACCAGTCTACCTTATGTTTAAGTCGGTTACTAAAAAAGTTGCTATTATGGATCCATTATTATCTGATGGCATGACTGGTATAATGCATCACGGAGATGTACTGAACCTCCTTTTGCCAGAGCACGGCTCATATCCTTGTGGGTTTCCTGATTATACAATTATCTTAATTAGAATGACCTTTATCAACGTAATGACCCACTGAGCATCATTGATTAACTCATCCTCAACCTGTTTCCGCCGCACCGTTTCTTTTAATCTTCGCGCCGTGATGGTATTGTAATAGACCGTGGCGTAAGGAGCATGTAATCCAGAATAGAAAACTATTAACCCAAATTACCTCCCCTGTTGCCGGGGCGCCGCGTGAGGTTAATTCTTAGTTACGGTTCAGCGTCTGATGTGAAGGCAGCCGAAGATACAGATGAAGTAATGATTGTCAATAAACGCCCCCGAGAGGAATGGACCGGTGATGAAAAAGTCCGTTCAAGAGCAGTTTATGGCTATTAAATAGGGTGCACTCGAGCCCCGGCGCAATCGTATTAGTTCCCCTCATTTAACAAACGGGGCTAGACATATTTTCCATCGGCCTTGTGAGATAAGCGTATTAGATTATGCTTCGTTGATTGATAAACGGGCCCTTTAAAACGTCCTCTGATTCGGAAACAAAGTCCCTTGACCAGCCCGCATAGCTCAATAGGTAGAGCGTAGGACTCGTGAATGTGATGTTTCGAGTCACTTGAGGGTGTGGGTTCGATCCCCACGGCTGGCCATCTAAAATTACTAATAGTCTTTCGGATGAGACGTTAAACCGAGGTCCCGTGTGACGGTGCTATACACCGAGCACGTAAAAGAACCAGGCGTAACTTAAGATGGGCTTCGTCCTGTATCTGCACTATCCCCCGTAACAGTAACAGTACAAACAGCCTTCAGGGGGGCGTCGCCCATATGGGCGACCGGTGGCGACGATAAATAAACGCAAATTCAATCAAACAAAGTCCAATACTGGAGAAGTGAAAAAAAATCTTAGTTCAAACTTTGCAAACTCAAACACAAGTCAGTTTTGTTCAAAACATTACCAAACACTCACAGGTTTTAACAGCTAACGAAAACGTTGTTGGAAAAAGGAGAAAATGCTGGTAATGAGTATTTTCTCTCCAACAATGCTTTCCACTAATTCACAGTCAAATCCCATCGTTTGAGCCATATTTTCACAGCAAATGTTTATTCTTTGACTACTTCTATTGTTTCCCTAAATTGAATTTATGCCTACAATTCATGAACATGTCGAAGTGAATGAAACGTGTTCTAAAATTATCAAATTCAGATGTACTCTGATCTATTTTTTAAACCTGACTACGCTGTGTTTTTTTTTTTTCTATCCAATTCTAAGTAATGATATACTGGAATGACTAAATAGTACTCTGCGATTGGTCAAAGTTTGGACATGTTTATTCTGCGGGCTTCTGCAGGCCTATTTGTGGGAAAATTTATGACAACAGTATTCAAAATGTTGCTTCCGTTAAATAGTCTTTAACCCCTTACCAAACAATCATAACTTTTAACGACCCTGAGGAAGAAGTCTTTTGAAAACATTGTAGGAAAAGGAGAAAATGTTGAAAACCATCATTTTCTCCCTTTTCCCACAATGTTTTCTACCCTTTTAAGGACTACTTTCATCATTTGAGCCACATTTAATTTGCCCTCTGCAAATGCTTTCAATTTGGATTTGTCCAAAATTTTGTCGTTTGGTAAAGAGAAAAACATTTACCCCATTAATCTATAGCTGTATATATACATGCATTTTCAGACATGAATTTTAACATTAACCTCTCCTTTTTCAACGTTGGTTTTAATCAAAATGTTGTCTTGAAAAATACGTATATCTTGTAGAAAATTTCAGTTTTAGCAATATGCCACACGATAACGAAAAAGAGGCAATTGCTGGAGTGGTTTCTTTTCATTATTTCTCGTGATATTGTACCACAAATAAACGCGAAGAAGACGAGTTTGAATATACATATTTCAGTACCTATTAAACCGTCTGTTTTTTGTAAAAGATATTTATTGGTTAAAACGCTTCCACCGCCAACGCTGCGTTGGATACCTTTTGCGGACGACGTAGATCAAGATCAGACTACACAAATGTGCACCGTGATCTACACCGTGAGCCACCTGATCCTAATCTTTTATCAAAATTAGCGTCAAATGCAACGTAAATATACTTATCGTCAAGTCCATTTTGTCTGCAGCGAAAGAAGTAGAGAGCGACCAAAGACCATCCGTTTAAGACTAGCCTTGGTCCAGGCGCCAATAAATCTTTTAGCCATTCATTTAACGATATCTCACCAAGCGTTTACCAGGCGACCCTGAATTTAAGACTTGTGCAAATTGACAAACTCTACTGTAGTTGTCGACATGATGAATTCTCATCTAAAATTTCAGCCAATCATATGTAGATTGAATCTTTTTTTTTTTTTCTTATTTGTTTTTTTTTTTTTAATTTCAGATTGCACAATAGATGAAAATGGCGTTCGTAGGTATCGAACTGCATTCACACGGGAGCAGATCGCCCGGCTCGAGAAAGAATTCTTCAAAGAAAACTATGTATCCAGACCAAGACGATGCGAGCTAGCCCAGCAGCTGAACTTGCCGGAAAACACTATAAAGGTAAATAGTAATATTTTATTTTTCGCATGCAGTGTACTCTAATAAGCGCTGTAGCGACCACTTCCTCAACATGTGGCATGAAATCTCCGTAACTCATTTATGTATTGTTGTCTACAAACGCTTTCAGTTTACACCTGTCTTCAATTTTGACGTTTGTTAAAGAGTTAAAATCTCGTACTTCATGCAAGGGGAATCGAGCCGAAGCAGATTTTACCCATCGACAGTTGCACCATTGCTTCTTAAATATAGCCCACAACCTCTCTGTTTTATTTCACTCTGTCCAACTCTGTCTCTGTCAGTCTGTCTGTCCGTCTCTGTCTTTCTCTCTCTCCTCGTGTCTGTCTGTGTGTCTGTCTGTCCGTCCGTCCGTCTGTCCGACAAGCTGGCTCTCTCTCTGGCTCTCTCTAGCTATTTCTCCCTCACCCCAAACTTTCTCTCCCAATCATGCATGAAAAAACATTGAAAAGATTTCAAAGTTTGCTCTTATCAGTTAAGATCAATGAAAATAGCGGTAAATATCCATAATGACACACATCAATATAAACGTTTAACAATTTAAAAGAACCCTTTAAAGCGAAATTAGAAAGATCACTAAAAAAGAAATGAGAAAGAAATTCAAAGAAAATATAAATGCAGTCACCGAATCCTTGGGAAACTTTTTTTTTACGCAAATCTGACAAACGATTTTGAAGCGGCCCCTGGCGTCTCTTTCACTCTTCGGCAGACGACCAAATTTTAGACGAGTCCAAATTCAAAGCATTTTTAGATGAACTGAATAAATGTGGCTCCAAATTAGAAATTTGTTTTGGGACTGGTAGCAAAAATTGTGGGAAAAAGAGAAAATGCTGGTTACCAGCATTTTCTCGTTTTCCCACAATTTTTTCATAAGGCTTTTTTCCTCGATGTCGTTAAAAGTATTGATTGTGTGCTAATGGGTTAAATCTTTACCAGACGATTAAAATTTGAACTTGTCAAAATTGAGAGCATTTGTTGACGACAAATGAGCTGTGGCTTGAAAGATGTCTTTGATGGGGCGGAAAACATTGTTAGAAAAGGAGAAAATGTTTATACAACGATGTTTTCAAAAGCCATAATTCTTACAGTCGAGAAAACAAGATCTTTTGCTGCAGGATAGACAAAGTTACTTTGCAGGCTTACCTTAATCATTTAACGTAAAAAAAAAATGTACGCAAATGAAAAAAAAAAAGAACGTGGGCAAGGGAGAGAACCAGTGATTCAAATAATTACTTCTTTTTCCACAATGTTACTTTTAGTCGCCAACGACCCTGCGTAAAAAAATAAATTGAATAGTACTTAGATAAGTATTTGAACGCAAAATAAAAACTAATGGTGATTCCATTCACTCAAAAAAGAGGAAACATTGAAAATTCCAGGTTTTTTCCTAGTATGAAAGTATCTCATGAAGTAATAGTAAATATAGAAAGTATCCAAGATCAGACCACAAAATTTGCTGTCCAATCCTAGATACGCAGTGTCGACAAAAGCTTCAAAAATCTCTATTGGCGCCTACAGGGTTAATTTTCGCTAATTTGGTATTTGACGCTTTTGATGGTAGTTTAAACATAAAGTTTTATGATGGTTTAAGATGAAAACATACTAAGTTTTTGTTTGTACAGTACATGTATTTAATTCATCGGCTGTCAATCGTTACATAGTGCATCTTTGCGGACAGTGTAGATTAAGATCAGACTGCAAGTTCTGTGCAGTCTGATCTTTAATCAAAACTGTCCGAATAGATGTGATTTTTGTCCGGTAAAAAAGAAAGAAATTTCAAATCGCTATATATGTATTTCTTTGGTATTTTACATTTGTCCGTTTTTTTTTTATCCTTTTCCACATGATCTCAAAATCTAACACCCTGAAGGAAGAGGCGTATGAAGACCTGGGAAAAGGAGAAAATGGTCGCAACAAGCATTTTGCTTCTTTTCAATAATGTTTTCTTCCCTATCAAGGACAACTTCCATCATTTGAGACAAAAATTGAATTGTCGTCTGCAAATACATGTAATTATAATTTGGAAAAGTTTAAATTTCTGTCGTCTGGCAAAGAGTAAACCAGTGAAAGAGACGAATTTCCTCTGTGTTGTGTTTTATTCTCCAACTTCTAAAAAGATAACATCTTGCAATAATAGCTCTAAAACGAGGCGGAAATGATGCGGATAATCTATTTATAGCTTTCATAATTGGGGAGACCCCGTTCAGTTTGATTTTTTTCTGTCAGTTATTCTTTTTTTCTCACCCATTGATAATAACCCATTACTATCCCGTGTTTTTCAAACATCTGACAAAAATAGCTTTTGAAAACATTGTGAGAGAAGGACAAAATATTTTTTACCCATGTGAATTTTGCTACTTTTCTCAGTATGCTTTCTATTTCTTCAAAGACAAATCCTATAATTTGATTCACGTTTGACTTGTCGTCTGCAGTTTTTCATTTTGAAACTTTTTTTTTCCGTCGGGTAAAGAGATAACGCACTTGAAACGTTTTTCTTCACCCTTAAACCTTTAATCACATGACAAAATTTTAGACACGTCCAAATTAAAAGCATTTGCAGAAAACAATTTTAGTATGGCTCAAAGTGATTTTTCTATGACAGGATAAAAAACATCGTAGAAAGAGGAAAAAATGCTGGTTAGTAGCATTTTCTCCTTTTCCAAAAATGTCTTCAGAAGGCTTCTTCCTCAGGGTCGTTAAAAGACGGCAATGTGTGGTAAAGGGTAAAAGTGATAAATAAATGAAACGAAAAATTCCACTTAAAACGTAAAGATCTAAATATTGCAATTTCAAAGTTGATTTAAACAGTAAGAAAACACCGTATCGGACAGTGTAGATCAAAGATCAGACTGCACGTTTTGTGCAGTCTGATCTTGATCTACACTGACCGCATAAGCGCCCTATGTCGCGCTTACCAGCAAAAGGGTTTAATCAATACCATAATAAGATAATGAATGTTTTTACTCCAAAACTGGGTAGTATTATTGGAGATAAAAGAGAATTAAGTGAAAAGGAAAATTGTAATAAATACATTATTTAACATTCGGAACATATTGTGAAGGCATTGTTGAGAAATTGACTCCCGCATGTGTCTAGTCGGCTGAACATTTTACATCATAAGCGATTTTTTTATCACCTAATGAATAAACATGTTTATCGTTTAACAACATTTAGCATTTATATAACGGAAACGGTCTGTTCAATATCCGATGATAGACGTATTTTGTAGTTTTACCATTGTATAAACTCTGAATAAAAAGTAACCTCGGTCAATATCATCAAACTCGGCCAGTTCGAGAAAATCTCTGGCAATATGAAACACTACAATGACAACATGATTCGGTCGATAATCAAATTAAAAACGGACGACAGATCCAGGCCGTTTCTCAATAAAATTGTCTTCGACCTCCGGCTAATACTGCAGACCTCGGACCTTTAACTTCCCCCCTAAAATAAACCTTTGAAACAGCAAACCTTTTGGTTTGTTGCGATCGGCCTGAAAAGTTTCATTTCATTTATTTAGAAAGTTAAGTACAGATGAAAACCCAGAAAAGACGTAGCAAGAAATATCTTTAAAAAAGATAGACGGCGTAAATTTGTGAGCAAATAGGCAGGGGCGCTTAAAATAAACGTGTCTACATTTTTTTCAATCACAAATTTCTATTCATTTATTTTTTATAAAAACCAAAAAGCAGGTGAAAAGCCAGCACATTCAGCTACGCCGAAAAAAGAAAGCTGTAGCCGTGACTGAACTGACATGTGGAAAAAAAAACCGAACAACAACCACGGCGACTACCTACTTTACAGAATTATTTTGTCGTGTCGTTATCCAAATAACAATTCGTTTTCTTTTGCAGGTCTGGTTCCAGAACCGAAGAATGAAAGACAAACGCCAAAGGATGGCCATGGCTTGGCCATACGGCATCGCCGATCCACACCTGTACGCCTACCTTGCCGCTGCTGCCGCGTCCTATCCATACGGTCTGCCACAATCATCCCCGATCAACTATTACACCTCGCTGGTCATGCATCGTTCACCAGTCCCACAAGTACCTTCCCCTGTATCAACTCAACCCATAGGTACACTTGGACAATATCCATTTCCAAATCCACTTCGGCCACGACCGGAAGCTTTACCGGGAATTTCTACGTCATTTCTTGGAGGATCACCCAGCATGCATCACCAACTTCCGCTACACAGTACTCCGCTAGGTGGCGGTCACGGCTCGACGACATTCGACCCTTCATCGTCCCTGACGTCAAACAACACCCTTAATTCAAGCGGAGGTTCGGTATCGCCGTCTCTTGAAGACACATCCTCGTACAGCAACTCTCTAACAAACTCTCGTTTAAGTTCGAACTCCAAACACGGATCAAGTATTTCCCAGTCCAATCCATCGCCACCAGCAAATTCAAGTCCGCCATCGGCTCCTGCCAAACCTCATGTCTCGAACTCCACACCCCAGGGACTTTTCAGACCATTTCAAACAGACATTGAACGTACGTGAACTCGGTCAAAAGGAAAAGAAACATACATAAGCATGTTTTTAATTTGAAGTATTATAAACTGTCTTGTCGTCTTTAGAGCCCTTTGGCATTGTGTAAATGAAACTGTCCTTTTGAATAGGAAAATACAACCAAAATATTGCAATATCAAGGGACTGTTTGACCATTTTATGTAACAAAATGCATCTTAGATAAAGCTTCACATTCTGTGCAATCTGATATATACTGTCCGTAAAAGCAACTTAAGAAGTTTCAGTGGTTTCAGAGTTTCATGAAGGGGTGATGGAAAATAACCTCTTTATTCAGGAAACAGATTTGCAATTGGCTAAAAAATTGTCCTTCTAGATTTTGAAAAATTAAAATGACATGAAGATGATATGGCTTGCAACACGCGAAAAGGGGCATTCGGACATTGGCGTAAAGTGTCGTCTCGGATCAGCCTGCGCAGTCCGCGCAGGCTAATCCGAGACGGCACTTTACGACTACACTAGATTTTGTGCTACAGTAGACTTGCGCAAAACAGAAAATTACATTGAAACGGAAAGTGTCTTTTCGGATTAGCCTGTGTGCAGAGTGCAGGCTGATCCGAGACGACACTTTACGCAAATTTCCGTATGCCCCTTTTCGCGTGTTGCAGGCCATATGTAAATGAGCCATGCTCTGTGAAAAGCGGGTTTAATGCATCTGCAAAAAATATCGACCCAGTTCAGCTTGCACAATCCGCGCAGGCTGACCTGGGTCGAAACTTTTTGCTATCGGTCAATAGTTTACATGTCCAAGGACCATCCTACCCCATTAATCAGTTGGTTGTTAGACAAACTGTAGGTTTTGGATCCATAATTAATGCAATGACTTGCCTAGTATGATCACGGAGATTCATTTATCCCTCTTATGCTCAAGCTTTAGTGAAAAGAAGGCAAATAGAGAAATTTATTTCTTCCTTCGTCACAATGTTTTCAAAAGTTACTTGCTTTAAGGTTAAAGTCTTCTACAGGAATAAACAATCTGAATCGACATAATAAGTAAAACGATGGCGATTCTTAAGTTTCAAAATCACTAGATTCAATGAGACTAGTTTTCGATAAGCTGTTTTTGATTTCGTTTTCGCAAGAACAGCTTTTCGACTTTAGTCAGTGTCGTTAAAACTCGAATACATGTACGTACAGTTGTCAGGGGGCTGTTCTTTGTTTTCTTTTCGAAAGAACGGCCCTTGGCATGTAACACGACGAAAAATAAAGTATGGAATAAGATCTTCGAAAGAGGCGATTCTTCAATTTTAACCTTTACCACACAATCCCATGTTTAAACGACTCTCAGAAAGAAGTCCTTTGGAAAAGGAGAAAATGCTGTAAACTTTCTAAAAACAAATTTTACTTTTTGAGTCACATTTATTTTGTCGTCTGAAAGTGCTTTGAATTTCGACAACTCTAAAATTTGTTGTTTGGTAAAGAGTTAATTCTTTAAAGAATTCTTTTAAGACTCGTCCTTATTCAAAGTGTTTGCAAACGACAAATAAAACGATACTCAAAGAAGGTGAAACGATTGTGGGAAAAGGAGAAAATGCTGGTTAGCAGCATTTTTTTCTTTACTCACATTGTTTTCACATGCCTTTCATCTAGCAGTCATCAAAATTCGGGATCGTTTGGTAAAAGGATTAAAAGTGATTTCACAACGATGTGTGTTTGTTTCTCAATGTTCTTATCATTTTTGGTAGTTGTCTTAGACCTGAAGCGATGTAGTGCTAGGACGTTGTTCTTATTTTTGTTTCGAAAGAACAACTCTGAATGCATAAAGCCCTGAAAACGACTTAATCTTTAATCTTCTCAATAACTTAAATGAAACTTTCAAGCCGATAGTGAAAACCTAAATTTGACAATTTCAAAGTTTTCTTGGGGGGAAAAGTACCTCCTAATTGAACAGTGTAGAATTAAGATCAGACTGCGCGTTATGTACTGTCTGATTATGATATACACCGTCCGCAAAAGGCCATTGAGTCGCACTGAGCAGCCCAAAGGTTAAGTTGTTTTAGCGGAAACTGTAGATCTACGATCAGACAGCACAGAACATGCAGACTAATCTTAGACATACACGGTCTGCCTCTATGTTAAATATTCTACCGGAAACAACATTGAAGTATCAATTTTTTGGCTGTGTTTCCTTATTAAGAAAGTCCATATAAACAATTCAGTGCTAAAACCGTTTAGAACACATACATGAGTTTTAACGAGTCCAAGAGAGATGCTTTTTGAAAACATTGTGAGAAAAAGAGAAAATGCTGGTAACCGGCATTATCTCCCTTTTCCCACAATGCTTTCTGTTCTTTCAGAGAGAAATCCCATCATCTAAGCTTCATTTAAATTATTGTCTGCAAATGCTTTCAATTAGGACCAGCCTAAAATACCACAAAGAATGCTATTTAGGGTGGTTGCTAAGAATAGCCTTAGAAGTCAAGTGAAAATGAAAAGAAAAAAAATCAGTAATATTCTATTAACCCTCTGCATCAATCCAGTAAGTGCATATGTCAGGTTATATATTGATCGAACGGTGTTTTGCGCCGATTTCCACATTATTTCAGTCATATCACGGCGACAGCTCACAATATTCTTGTATGACGTTGGTTCCACTAGTACTAGGCTAGAGCTCTGAAAGTATCTTGCCGAAGGACCATAGCCATAATATTTCATTTGCATTCATGTAAGACCTCATTTTTTCAGATAAAAACTCTAATACCGTATATACAAATAACTGTTGTTATACTTTTTCATTCACTTACAATTTATGACTGTTTGTTTCTGTATGTTTTGTCTGTAAATAAATGTTAGATAATTGCACACACTACTGGTTGACTATTTTCATTCCACTCATGCATTGTGAAGAGGGGGTTAACACTTATCCTGCTAAATAACTGAAATTAAACTTTCAAGCCGATAGTAAAACCCCAAATATTGCGATTTCAAAGATATACCCGCATAGGACAGTGTAGATCCAAGATCAGGCTGCACGTTCTGTGCAGTCTGACCTTGATCTACACTATCCGCAAAAGGTCAATGAGTCGCGCTTAGCAGCCTAAGAGTTAAATGCATCTGCTAAGATTATCGACGCATGGTTCGAAACCTTTTGCTATTGGTAATTTTCATGGATGCTCAAGGACCATTCTACCTCAAGATTCCGTCAACTCTCAGACTAAATAGGTTTTATAATTCCCTTAATGTGTGACGACTTATTTTGTATAGCGCATCAAGGTCATGCTTTAAACAACTTATTGCCAGAGTGCTGCTCATTTCTATATGGCCTGCAACACGCGAATAGGGCATTCGGACATTTGCGTAAAGTGTCGTCTCGGATCAGCCTGCGCGGACTCCAAAATGAAGCTTTCCGTTTTTATGTAATTTTCTGTTTTGTGCAAGTCTTCTGTAGCACAAAATCTAACGTAGTCGTAAAGTGCCGTCTCGGATTAGCCTGCACGGACTGCGCAGGCTGATCCGAGACGACACTTTACGCGAAGGTCCGAATGCCCCTTTTCGTATGTTGCAAGCCAATTATGTTTCTCTTTCCGCGACAACAAATAATTCTAGACTCATCCAAATTTAAACCATTTGTAAATGACAACTGAGATATGGCTCTTATGATGTGGATACAAAGTTTACCATTGTCGAGATAGAAATATCGTGGAAAGAGGAAAATGTGATTACGAGCGTTTTCTTCTTTTCTCACAATGTTAAAAAACTTCCGCAGAGTCTTATGAACACGGAGATGGTCGCTGTATCGCTAACCCCTTACCATACAGTTCCGAGTTATAACGACCTTAGTAAGGCTTTTGAAAACATTGTGGGAAAAGGAGAAAAATGCCGATAAACAGCTTAATTTCTTTTTTCAACAATATTTCTTTACACTTTCAAAGAAACTTTCCACCATTTGTGCCACATTCACTTTGTCGTCTACAAATGCTTTGAATTCAGAAAAGTCTACAGTTTTCGTTTGGTAAAGTGTTAGGTCTATACCAAATGACTAAAATTTCGACCTGTCAAAATTGAAAACGTTTCTAAACGACAGATTTAAAGTTACTGAAACGAAGCAGCTTGTCTTTGAATGGATACAAAAGATTGTGGGAAAAGAAAAAAAAAAAAAATGGTCACCAGCTTTTTCATCTTTTTCCACAATATTTTAATACCCTTTCACATACACATACCATCATTGTAGTCACATTTCATTTGTCGTCTGCAAATGCTTTTATTTGCACAAGTCTAAAATTTTGTCGTCTGGAAAAGGATTAATTCATACTTAATCTCCAACTCCATCTGTAACCTTCATGCCTTGTACACCAGAGGTCACGTGGTTGTATTTTTAGTACTTCGATTTTTGCTCTGGATCCAGTACCTTAGTCACCTTGAGACCCCGGAGGTCACGTTGGTGAATCGCACAACTTGAAGGAGTTGTGAGTTCGAATCCTGGCTCCTTATTCCTTAACCACACAATCCTGAAATATTATGACCCTTAGTTCATTGATTGGTTAATTGATTGATTGATTGTTGTTAAACGTCGTTTTCAAAATTATTTCAATTATATCGAGGCGGCTAGTGCACCTATCCATGGTGTCCTAGAGTTTCTTTTTTCCAGTACTCCACACAATAGTCAAGCCACTGGCTGCTTTCCCACATGAACATCGTCGAAACAATGGTCAGCGGAGAAAGAAGAATGAATCCTGTCGCTATGACTATCATCAATCCTCGGAAAGAAATTGGTTGAGCCGGAGATCGAACCACCGACCCCCTGTTCTCAAGTCCTGTGTGCAACCGACTGAGCTAACGGGGCTCACCTAATGACGTTTAGAAAGAAGACCTATGCAAACATTGTGAGGAACCACCATTTTCTCCTTTGCTCACAACGTTTACTACCCTGACAAAGATGCAAATTATCATTTGACTCACATCTAATTTTTCGTCCGCAAATTCTTTCAGTATGGTCTGGTCCAAAATTTTATCGTTTGGTAAAAGGTTGAACTCTTCGGGATTTAAGTTCAAGGACTGGTTGCAGTCCGCAATACGACGGGATTTGTTCCTATGTCACTGACTGAAATGTTTCGACGATGTTTTTGTAATAAAGCAGCCAGCGGCTTGGACATAAAGTTGTTCTCTAGCACTGGTAAAACACATAAACATAGATGGCTGCATTGACCGCCGTTGTAAACTGAAATACGTTTGAAAAGGACGTTACACAGAAAACAAATAACAAGGCAGAAAACAAAACCTTAGTTACAAAACGTTCAAGAATGAAGGAACAATGGGTTAATAGTATTACACAGTATTTTGGCCATCCCTTTGATGGTGGTCATCTTGACCAATAATACGAGATAATTACCATTGTTACCACTGACCAATAAATGCTTTGGTGTCCACTTAACATCGGGCCATCAATATTGCGGCCTTTGTTGACCACCAGCCTAATGTGCAATTGATAGTTAGTAAATTTTACAACCCTGACTTTTAGATTACACATTTTAGGAATGTTGAACGTATGTGTTTATATCAAAGCGCATAATAGATAAGATCGTTCTTCTTTGATCTTGTCCGTTTAGTGAAGATAATAACAATGATTTGACCACCATTTGAGCTATGATGGGACACTGATATAAAAATGATTCTTTCTAAAATTGATGCGATTTTATTTCGCCGAAGGGTCTTACAAAATCCTACAAAGTCTCAATATGTTTTGATTTTGTAATCAGTGAATAAATCATTGTCGATTTGACGTGTTAACAAATTGTTTAGATATCTATGGAGATAATCTTCGAAATTATCGTGTCCCCATCATGGTGGTCACCTTGCGAGCACCTTGGGAGCATCTCTCTCTCTATGTGGCAAAATCCTTGATATCGAAGACGAGTACGAGTGTATTACTTTCACGGCCTTTTAAAAACTCTTTACCCAACGACTAAAATCTTAGACTCGTCCAAATTCAAAACTTGAAAAAAGCATGTCATGTTCAAACGAATTTGGAGACAGACCTGTCAATGAAATTTGTCTACTCTTCTAGAAAACTTTGAAAAAAGAGGGATTGTTTTTTTACAAGTAACCCCCCTTTCTTGCATTCCCCCCTTTTTGTGTGTGTGTGTGTGGGGGGGGGGGGGGGGTGCGGGGTAACCGTGCACTGCATGGACAAGAGATTGCTATTTTATTTTCTTTGCTATGAGTTCAGACATAGGTATCGTGAAACCTGTCCAACTTACTCCCATCTATGGCAGCTTGATGGAAAACTTGGCTCGAAGATAAGCCGCTATTAGCAAATGAAGAATCATTTCAAAACAATAGGGATGATAGCTAATTTTTCAATGTCTTGTAATAAATCATTCCATTGATTTCCCTGTGACATCATCAAACATAACTGTTAACAATTTAATCAAGTCATTATCATTCTCCGCGCTGATATATAGTATGACCAGCCACCATAGCTCAGGTGGAAGAGCGTAGGACTTGTAAGCATCGAGTCATGGGTCACTTGAGCGAGTGGATTCCAGTCTCGGGGCTGGCCATAGTCTTTAGGATTAGACGTTTAAACCAAGGTCTCATGTAACGGTGCTATGCACCTAGCAAATAAAGAACCAGGCGTAACTTAGTATGGATTTTGTCCTGTATCCTGCACCCCGTATCAAAACTAACAGTCTTCAGGAGGGCACCGCTCATATTAACAGCTGGTGGCTACGATAAACAAACGCAAATTCAATCAATTCGGGCTGATCATTTTTTCGACGATAGTTATGGGAGAAGCAGCGAATGACTTCCGTACAATAATGCGCAAAGCATGGGTAACCCCAGTAAACCTTGAACAGGACCATTAAGATACACTTTGAGTATTATGTCGAAAACGGCATTACACGCCATACAAGCAAAAGAATCACGTTTCATACCTGCCACCATCAATCCTTTCAGCGCCATGGGCGAAACTAGTGCTTTGGCAGAAGGCAAAGATCAAGATCAGACTTCACGAAACGTGCAGTCTGATCTTGGATCTTTGCCTTCCGGTTGTCTGTTCAAGCCTATAAGATGAAAAAATTATGAGTTTCAGTGGATAATATTTTTAGCCGTGGAAAGAGATGGAGTTATACTCTATACATGAATTTGCTCGCCCAGAGGGTGTACGACTACCGTCGTCAGTCGATAGAGTCCAGAATGTCTGCATTGCAACCCTGCTGCCTTACCCTCAGAGGATCCAAGTGACATATTTTGGAAACCCCCCCCCCCCATAACCCGTTATCAAACAGTGCACCGTTTTAATGGAATTTAATTTTGAAAACATCATGCAAGAAGAATATGCCTGGAACTAATGCTTGTACCCAATGGTGTATATGACGACGACGCCTTTCACTCCTGGAAAATGTCATTTTTAGCTCGGCTGTTTTCGGAGAAAACGTCAAGGTATTGCCGTAGCTCGTCTGCGTCGTCATAGTCTGCGTAATCCTGCAAAAAAGTTTGACATCATATCTCTGTTATTACTGAAGATATTTACTTCAAACTTGGACAAAATGTTAACTGTCATAAGGGCAACCTATAAAACAAGGGCCGATAACCATCAAAGTATTTTGTCAAAGTTATGCCTCTTTTTCGACTTGGAATTTTCACTGAAAATCAAGCATTCTCAGCAGCTCGTTGGCACCCCGATGTAGTGCACTTGGTTTCCCAAAAGCTGTCAAATGCGGATGTGTAAAATATCATTTATCAATGTTTTCAGTTCAGTTTTACGGGACGAACGGTGCAAAAATATATAATTCATTAACAGAACGGATAAATAATCATTAGAACAAAGTATAATTACATCGTTGTCATCATCTACATTATACAAAAATGATTTCAAATGAATTGACTCTAGTTATGTCCCTGTTTAGGTCATCAGTCAAAAAGCATGGATGTATAAGTCGAAAACTTTAATTCTAGATTTAAGAGTAATTTCTTCTACTAGAATTTTGACAGACTGTTCTGTAACACATTGTCAGACTCTTAATAATATCCATGCTTTGAATGGAATGAATTGAATATGCATGCAATTTAATCCCCGGATTGTTTACTTTTGGCCGCTGGTGGCCTTTAATTCTTTATCAGATGACAAAAATTTTAGACCCTGCCAAATTGAAGGCATCTATAGACGAAAATTCAAACGTGGCTCAGGTCATGGAAATTTGCTGAAAAGTTTGGAAAACAATCGTGCGAAAAAGAGAAAAAGCTGGTAACCAGGGTCGTTCTAACACGAAACTAGTTGATAAAGGGGGATAGCTCATTACCTCTTGATGATAGATTACGAAAATATCCTTGTTGAATTTCAGTGATCAAAATCAGTTGAGTCACGCTCTGACAAAAGGGGGTTAAATGCATCTCCTTGATGTATGATACCAAGTAAGTCATCACATAATTATGCATCCCTACCGTCCATTTGTCTAACAAACGGCTGAATTAATGCGGTAAAATGGTCCTTTGGACATGCAGAAAATTGAAAAACAGCAAAAAGTTTCGACCCAGGTCAGTCTAGGCGGACTGTGGAAGTTGACCCGAATCGATACTGTTTTGTAGATACATCAAACTCCCTTTTTTACAGAGCATTGCTCAATTAATTTTGAAAGATAAATAGAAACAAAAACATTGAGGCATCTCTTTTGCCCAGTGTTTTAGAAAACCTGCAAGAGGCGACGATCTATAACAAAAAACACCCCAACAACAACACGTACTGTCTCTTCCCCCACCCTCCCCCGCTGTTACAGCACAAAAATGAATTAAACGATCAATTGATTAAATGGTGTTTTACGCCGCTTTCAACATTATATTTCAGTCATGTCACAGCGACAGCTCACAAATTTACTACGATACGTGTTTCTACGGTTTCACCAGTATGAAATGTTTCCATTATTATACAATAGGTTCTTAATCAAGTCTTTCTATATAAGTTTATACTTATCTAACCTGAAAGCATTTTAATATGCTCTGAAGAAAGAGGCCTTTTGAAATCATTGTAGGAAAGGAGAAAATACTGATAACAAGTATTTTCTCCTCTTCCCCCAATGTTTTCTATCGTGTCCATGACAAAGATTGCAATATAAGTGATATTCTATTTGTAGTCTGCAAATGCTCTGAGTTTGGACCAGTCTAAAATATTGCCGTTTGGCAATGAGTTTAACGATGAGATTTTGTCTTTGAAGAGGTAGAAAACATGGGGGGGGGGGGGGGGGGGGGGGAGAAAGCAGTGTAAGATGAATAAATCCTGTTGCAATGGCTCTGATCAATCCTCCAATACAATTTGGCCGGGGTTGGGAATCGAACCAGAGACCGGCCCTTTTTCAAGCCTTGCACGTTACAAATTGAGCTATTTGGCTCGGCTATCAGTTTGGAAACGAAAAAAATATCTATCACATTATCACATAAAGATGTAGAACAGAATATAATTTATTGGACGAGTACAAGAATACATAGACTAAATTAATTGATGTATTCAAAAAGCATCGTTAATCTCTCTGGTCTGTCTGTCCGTCTGTCTGTCTGCCTGCCTGTCTTTCTGTCCACCCACTTACCCGTCCGCCCGTTTCTCTCTCTGTCTCTCTCTGTAGGAAAGTTGGATCACAATATGGGCAATAAGTCCCTTTTTTACACGGAGAAAAGTTTTTTCGTCTCCAAATAATTGAATTATTATCTAAAGAAGAAAACGGGGAAAAAAAGAAGACCAAAATATTGCCAGAAATGACAGAAGATGTTAATAGCTGGAAGTCGCAATCACACGTAATGAGGATTTTCTTCATTTTCCACAATGTTTTCGTTGTAAAATACCAGTTAGTACCGCCTAAGAGTACAGTTACATGGGGGAAAACAGGCCAAATGAGTGTAAATGCCAATTGCCTATTTAAGCTATTCATTATAATAATCTTTTTTGTTTTAATTAACACCGCTCATTCTTCATTATGTCGGCTTTAAAACGCTGAAAACGCTTCCTCGTTCGATTATTTTGTCATTGGACGAGGTTAACCCATTACTACATAATTTTGTTTTAACAACTCTAAAGACCTCTTCCCACAATGTTTTCTACCATTTCAAAGAAAGATTTTTTTTTAGCAACAGTGTATTTTTCGTCTCTAAATGCTTTCGATTTAATCCATTACCATACACATTTCGTTTTTTAATATCGCTAAAGAGGAAGGCTTTTTAAAACATTGTGGGAAAAGGAGAAAATGCTGGAAACCAGCATTTTTTACTTTTCCCAAAAAGTTTTCTACCATTCCAAGAAAAATGAGATTTTTCTTTTAGCAACATCTGATTCGTCGTCTTAACATACTTTGAATTCAGTCGAGTCCAAAATTTTGTCTGTAGATAAATAGTTAACAGTGTGTGAAATTTTCACGTTTCAACCCCTCACAAAAAACCCTCCTTGTTTTAAGGACCTTTGCTTTCCCATAAAGAATCCAAAAAAGTGAATCTAATCAATAATCCAGCGTTCTTCCTTTGGCACTCCCTGCGCCATAGGCGAAAACAGAGGCTTTTGCGCACGATATAGATCAAAATTAGACTGCTCATAACATAGAAAGACTGTCTGCTTGTTTAGCGTATCCTATGAGGTAAATTTTTTTTTTTTGGTTTAAGTAGATTGTACTTTATTTTATTGAATACTGTTTTATGCCGCTTTCAACACTTTTCCAGACTTATCACGGCGACAGCTCACATACTAATGTCTGTCCTGGGCTTCTTCAACGTGAATCGAATTAGTTTTCAGCAAAATCGACATCCGAGTCTTAACGATCTTAAGATAGACTGAGGCTTTAGAAAAAAATATTTCTTAAGAGGAGAAAGTGTTCGTAACCACAGTTTATTCCGTTTCCACCGACGTTTCAATGGCAAATTACATCGCTTGAGCTGAATTTAGTTGTTGTCTTTAAATACTTCCAATTTAGACAGGTCTAAAGTCTTGTCAGCTTGTAAAGGGTTATTTCTTATGGCAACGCAAAAGGCTATAGATTGAAACAAAAGTCATTGGTTTCCGAGAATATTTACCGAGTTCAACACTTTTTTCAAATTTGGAAAAGTCTAAAGTATACCACTGAGGCAAGGCGAAGAAAAACAAGAGGGCTACTGATCCTAAAGTGCTCACCTGTGAAAAGTCACATAGGTTTGATAAAGTTGAAAAGATCTTGGTGGTGACGATGTAAACACACACAAAATATATTCAGTGTGCAGGATGGGAATTATTAAAAATTTTATCAGCTTTAACATTTGAGTGTGCTTTATAATTTGACATGAGTGCAGTCCAAACTTTCATGAGCATTTGACTAAAAATGCGGCCTCTAACATGCACAACAGAGTTTCATTTTCTTAACCCTTTGAGATTACAACAAGATGAACCTTCTAACCAATTTTCACGAGTGTTAGACCGAAAATGTGGTCTCTACAATGCACACAAGGTATTTTTGGAGATCTGACCCCGTGACCTACTTTTTGTCATGACATAACCCATACTGTACATAGTCCGAAATATTTTCAAGACAAACACTGATTACCTTTCATACGAATCGGGACTGAAAATGTTGCCTCTAGATTGCACACAAAGTATTTGTTGACGCCGGTACGACCCTGGACGGACCACGTACGACGGACACAGCACGAACACGTCTAAAGCTCAACCTAGGCACCTCGTGCTCAGGCGAGCTGAAAATTAACACATTAAAAAATCAGCACCACACATATTACTTTCAATTGCCCATTCAAAACCGCAATTTATTTGGTTAATGATCATGCGATTTCAATTAAATAATTACCATTTCTTTTTTTCAAAAATTATTTATTAACTATCACTATCACTTATCAAAGATACCGCCCACGCACTTCGCACAGAGCCCAGTAAAGTTTCATACATTGCCCAAAGCTGACGTCTTTACTATGGTTGAAATTGGAGGGATTGCTCAGAATGAGTAAATTTGCTTTTGTCAAAGTGTTTTTACATTTGCACGAGAATTAAACCTGTGATTTCATGCTGAAAAGGATGTTTCCAAGGAGATAAGAAGTTTAATTAGTCCGTTACCAAACAATTGCGTATTTAACGACTCGAGGAAGAAGGCATGTAGAATCTTTGTGGTTGTTTACCGACGTTTTATCCTTTTCCCACAATGTATTCTACCTTTTCAAAGATCACAACCATCATTTGAGCCCCAGTTACTTTATCGTCGAAGATGGTTTCCGTACAGAAAAGCCAGTCTGAATTTTTGTATTTTTATCAAGGGTAAACACGAATAATTATTATCTTTAGTTTCCGATGATGTTCATCTAATGACGAAAAAACGAAAGTGTTAAATTAATCATCATAAGCATAAATCTTAAATCATTCTTGAGGTCTATTATATATGAGCCATGCTTTGTGAAAAAGGGGTTTAATGCATCTCTGTGATGCATTATACCTAGCAAAATATCACAAAATTATGAATCCATAAATTCCATTTTGTCTATCTGAATCACCAGACAGACTGGTCCTTTAACATTCAAAAAGTTGACAAATAGCTGCATTAAACCCTCTTTTCACAGAGCATGGCTCATATACTCGTATATTTCATCAATAAATAAGAGTGCGAAGAGTTCCCAAAGGGACCTTTTAAAGGGACCCCTTTTTTTGCTGCGAATTATTTACATAAACACTGATAGATACATGCTTTACAAAATGTACTTTCCCTCTACACACGAAAAGAAAGTGGACGGTTACATGCATTGAAACAAAAAAACCCGCAAAGTTGGCGTTCAAAAAATGGGTTGGTCGCTTTGCAGTCGAAAACTTCGTCTATTTTTTATCGGACCGAAATGACGTCATTGTTCGTGTGCTTATTTGAATAGGATCCCACATAATCGACGCGTGTTATTGCTCACATGATATTCCCACAAACTTTTGCAAAATTATGGCGAGAAATCTAAAATTATCTTAAGAGGCCTCGTAGTCAATTAACTCTTTACCACACAATCCCGAGTTTTAACGACCCTTAGGAAATAGCCTTATGGAAAACATTGTAGGAAAAGGAAAAATCCTTGTAACAAGCATTTTCTCCCTTTCCCACAATGTTTTCTACCCCATCAAGGACAAAATCACTATCGTCATTCGTGCCACAATTAATTTGTCGTCTGCAATTGCTTTCGATTTAGACCAGTCTAATAATTTTGTTGTTTGGTAAAGACTTTTTAAGGAATACACCTATTTTTTTTCACTTTTGTCTGCCTTCTCTGCTGATGGTTTGCTAACTATCACCTTATGGTGCAGTTTGATGCTGGTTCCTGCCGCCCTAAAAAAGAAAACAGTTTTTTGCCGATAATGCTTAAATGTCTCATAAAAAGCAAATCACAAAATGGTTGATGATAAAGCAATTTTTAAGTACAACTTCTGATTTTTTCAAAACTAAATTTACACATCACAGCACAGTTACAACTTGGGCATCCTGGTTTATTTTGAGTTAAACCCCAATTTTCATTTGCTGATGACAAATGAAGGTCAAATGTTCCAGTCAGAAAAACATTTTTGGAAGAGACCAAAAAATAAAAAAACGAATACTGGTATTTTCTGCTTTCTGGAAATATCTTTCAAAATGTTCTTCCTCCGGGTCCAACAAACGGGATTGCTTGGTAAAAGGTTAACCTTTACGCTACCAGCTGAAATTTAAGAGCGACCAGGGTCGGTATTCTTAAGGCCATTCTCAGTCTTATTCCCAAGAAATTTCTAAATTTGAAAGTAACAAAACTTCTGATTGGCTAAAACCAAATGGTTTAGCCAATCAGAAGTTGTGTTACTTTCAAATATAGAAAATTCTTGAGAATAAGACTAAGAATGAAACTAAAAACGGTTAGTGAATATGGAAACAGGGCTCTGTGAATAGATGGCTTAGTGCATCTTCGTATTGCGCTAAAGACCGGCCGAATATAAAGGATTCATGGTCCTTTGACGAGCTGAAAGTTTACCCACACAAAAAGCGGACTGCTCAGACTGACATGGTTCCATACTCTTTACAGATGCATCAAACCCCCTTTTTCGCAGGGCATTACTCATTAACCCTTTATCAAACAACCCCTTGTTTTTACGGTCCTGAGATAGAAGCCTTTTGAAAACATTGTGGGAAAAGGAGAAAATGCTGGTAACCAGCATTTTCTCCTTTTCCCACAATGTTTTCTACCCTGCTGGAAACAAATTTCAATTTTTGAGTTACGTTTATTTTGTCGTCTGCAAGTACCTTCAATTTGGATCAGTCTGACGTTTGGTAAAGAGTTAATACAGACGACTTCATTTCAAGTTCCAAAAGTTGATTTACACGGCACATGAATGTCATTTTGTCATAATTCAGCACCAGGTTGTGGGCAATGTAAGATCCAAGAACAGACTATGCGCTCTGTGGAGTCTGATCTTGATCTAGACCATCTGCACACGCTGTCTTAGTCGATATTTGTAGTGAGAGTGTTAACTCTTTACCAGACGACAAAATTTGTAGATCAGTCCAAATTGAAAACATTTGAGCCGTGCTTCGTAAAAAGGGGGCTTCATGCATCTGCGAAAAGTATCGACCCAGGCCAGCCTGCGCAGTCCGCGCAGGCTGACCTGGGCCGAAACTTTTCGCTACTAGTCAATTTTCTGTTTGTCAAAGCACCAATCTACCCCATGATTAAGTCGGTTATTGAAAAAAGTGGCTCCTATGGATCCTTAATTAGGTGATGACTTTGGCAGGTATCAAGTAGGCATTAAGCCCCCTTTTGCCAGAGCACGGCTCATTTGCAAATGAGAATATAAGTGTGTGAAACGGGATGCTTCTTAAGAATGGTAGAAAATATTGTGGGAAATATGAAAATTGCTGGAGAAGGGGTGACGAAGCTGATGGTAAGGAAAGGGCAGGAGAATGTTGGGGAAGGATTAGGAGGCAGAAAGGGGGGTTTGCAAGGGAGAAAGGGCTGAGAAAGGCGGGGGGGGGGGGGATGGAGGGGAAAGCGGAGGAAGAGATGATGGGATGGCTACAATTTTTCCTTATCTCACAATACTTTCCAAATCCGCTTTGCTCAGCGTCGTTAATATTGATTCGTAAAGTTCTAAATAGTGTACGGTAAACTGATTGTAACGTTAGATCAAAATATAGACTATGGGTGTCATCTTTCGATCAAGTTGACAATTCATTTGCTTTTGATTTTTGACGGCCAGACGATTTCAATTTGTTAACCATGTCATTTCATTTCATCATTTTGTTTTCTTTGTAACCCTTTCATTCTCATAAACAACATAAGTAGCTTTTGCAGATGGCGTAGGTCAAGATCAGACTGCATATAAAGTGCAGTCTGATCTTGGATCTACACCGTCCGTCTAAAGATTTTTTTGTTTGTTTGTCTGTTTAGTCTGCGGAAAATCAAGATGACTACACTTATTGGACAGAAAACGACTTGCATTTAGCTTTTAACTGTGTCACTGCCAAAATTATGTTCTTTGACTATTGAAAAAATAGATATAAATAAATTTAGAGGTGCCCCTCCTCTTCAATCGCCTACTTACCACCATGATCATCATCATTATTATTGTTATCTACAGAGCACCCATATTCAAACCAATAGGCTTGATTCCAGGAATGGATGGTTGGTAAATGTTTTTCGTCAAACCTCACTCCCATTCTATCAAAATTCAATATACACAACGTTTAACGGGGGAAAAATAATTTTGCCTACCGCCAAATCCAACATTTCCAGACAATAATAATTATTGAGTTAGGTCAGTTGCACTATTTTTCAAACAAATCTTAAACATTAGAAATTAAAATTTCATTTGGAACAATGGTAGAAAAACCTTCTTGGCCAATCGTCTCTAAGCTTCCTTTAAAAGATAAATATGCCAATTACACTTTCGAAAGATGATCTATAATGTGACAGATAGCTAAGTCCCTGACGTCCAGACGATTTCAATTAGTTAAGTTCGTGTCACTCTATTTTTCAAACAAATCTAAAAAATCAGACATTATGGTTCATGTCGAAGATGGGGATGGGAAAGCTTCTTTTTCAAACTTTTCTCCTCATTTTTCAACAAAAACAGTTACTGGTATTGATCGATGATCAGTAATGAAACTGCCCACCACGTGCCGTTCTTCCAGACGATTTTTATTTGTTAGGTCCCTGTCACTCTATTTTTCAAACTGACGAAATGTACAGACTGGTCATAGTAAAGATGTCTTACATGTGCATTCCAAAACAAAGGCTACAACTTAAGAACCTTTTGCCACACAATCCTACGTTTTAACAAACTTGAAGAAAAAGGCCTTTGAAAACATTGTGGGAAACAAGCATTTTCTCCTTTTCTCACATTGTTTTCATAATCTTATTAAGATCAAATCCTGTTATTTTCGACATGTCTGCAAACACCCAATTTGAACTAGTCCATAATTTTGCCATATGGCAATAAGTTGACTCGTTACAAGACCACAAACGATGGGACATATCTTTAAAACGGTAGAAATCGTTGCGAGAAAAACAAGAAAATGATAGTCACTAGCATTCACTCCTTTTCTTCTTTTTGCACGATGTTTATTTACTCTCTTACAGCCAGATGAAATGTCATCATTCGATTCGTATTTTACCTATAGCCTGCATTTTGTTTCGTTCTGAAAATAAGATATGTTGTTGTTGTCTGTTAAACAATGAAGTTCTGAAATAATTAACATATTAATTAATAGTTTAATACAAGAATGCAAGTGAAAACATCGTGACAAAAGGAGAACTTGCTCATTACGAGCAATTTGGACTTCGGTCACATTTTTACCAAAAAATGGTCTGCTGTAAGTATCGAAAAGTCTTCTGCGAATTGTCATGTCCTATGTCCATATTTAAAAACTTTGACATGGACCTAAATGGGATCAGCCCAGACCGGTAGCCCGACAGTAACGGACAGGGCTTAAAATCAAAGGGTAAATTACTTCGAGCCCGCAGCTTGACCTATTTCATTCTGAGGATTGATGATGGTCACCGTGACAGGATTCATTCCTTTCTCATCATTGAACATTGTTTTGACCATATTAACGTGGGAAAGAAGCGGTGCAGAGTACTAATGTAATGGTGAAGCATAGTTGCACTAGCTGCGGCAATATAACTGATATAATGGCGAAAATGGCATTGAATACCACACGAACGAACTAATTAAACTAGTCACCATGGTGATCTTGTGTCGTTTGCTTGTTTTTTAAAAGCTATTTTCAACTGTTTTTCGGCAATATAAAGGCAGCCTATTCGCCAGCCGCGAACACGCACAATATTTTTTCCAGGTCACTGGCTGCTTTTACAAGATCAATGTTCAACTTTTTTGACCTAGATAATGACACGTCTGGGCAGCAGACGAAAACAATCAGACGGTGTCAAAATATTGATAAACGAAAATACAACAAAACGTCTGACGATAGAAAAGTAACTGCATAGTGATTAATGGTGCTTTTAAAATTGAAATTCATTAGCTCTTACCAAACGACATTTCAATGGTTTTGTGAGAAAGCAGCCAGTGGCTTGGGAAGATTATTGTTCGAAACTCTGGTAAAAGAAACTCCAGGAAAGCATGGATAGATACACTGGCCGTCTCGATATAACTGATCTTATGTTAAACACGGCGTTAAACGCCATGCAAACTCACCAAAAAAAGTAATTTTAGAACTGTCTGAATTCAAAGCATCGGGCAGGCGACAAATCGAATGTGGACCACAGTGTTGAGATTTGTTTCTCGAAAGTTTGGAAAACATTGAGGAAGAAGGAGAAAATGCTAGTTTTCAGCATTGTCATCTTTTCGCGCAATGTTTCAAAGGGCTGTTTTCTCAGGGACATTAAAACTCGGGATTGTGTGGGTAAAGGGTAAATTGTAACAAGAACAAATATACTAGTATAACAAACTCATCGTTTGACACCTATTCGCATTGCTGTAATTAAAAAGGTAGAAAACATTGTGCGAAGAGGAGCAAATACTAGTAAACAGCACTTTTTCCGTTTCCTCACAATATTTCAATAACACTTTTCATAAAAGTTGTTAAAAATTGGTGTCGTGTAGTAACCCTTTGGCTGCTAAGCGCGACTAAAGGACCTTTTGCGGACAGTGTAGATCAAGATCAGACTGCACAGACCGTGCAGTCTGATCTTGAATCTACACTGTCCTATAAGGAGATGTTATTCCCCAAAACATAACGTTGAAATAGCAATATTTGGGTTTTTACTATCGAATTTAAAATTTCATTTTAGTTATTTAGCAGGTTAAAGGTTAAAAGGTTTAATTCTGTTTGTTTTGTCAGAATTATCCCTAGTCATAAAAACTAACCCTGGATTTTTCGTGGGATTGTCTTTAGGCAGTGCACCTCAGAGCCCTGAGCTGGTACTAGATAAGGTCAGTACATACTCGTACATGAATATTAATATGTGTGCTTTCGCCGTGATATGACTGAGATAATACTAAAAGCCGCTCGGGCGTAAAACACCATCAACTCAATCAATCAATAATCAATCAGTCAACCAGTCACTCACAAATATAATGAAAATATCGTAGTAGAAATTCGAACTTGAGATATCGTAACTGTACAACTCTCGAAAAACAAAGACGACGTTAAAACAATGCATAACGATAGTTAAAGCACAAACAAATAATTAGACCGTCTGCTCCCCAGACGAAAGCTATCAGACAATGTCAAAACAGCAATTAACAACCACCTCAACTTTGACTAAATACAAGATGATCTTTTAATTATTACCAAGGTAAAAAAAATAATAAAAAATTCGAATAGATCTAGATTGAAGCTGTCACGACTGCCAGGCAACGTGACATTGACGTGACGTGGATAGTTCCGTCGATCACGCGTCAGAAACTCGAAGCTGTGCCGACATTTTTGCGACTACGCTCGATATACTTGTCGTCTGCTATCGCGAAATGAATATTGATAAGAGGCGATAGATTACAAAACCTTGATACACAGTTGCAGACGTAATTTATGTACCTACGTTCAGCTGCAAAAATCATTGTCATGAAACAATGAAATGAAAAGGGCTCTAGCTATTTATTAAACAAATCCGTTATGTTAACGACGATGAAATAAGACGTTTGAAAACATTGGGGAAAAGGAAAGAATGGTGTAAACTAGCACTTTCTCCTTTTTTCCACAATGTTTTCACGGACAAGTCCCATCATTTTGCCACATTTGATTTGTCGTCTGCAAGTGCTTCTCTTCTTGTCGAATGTAGCGTTTTGTTAATCGGTAAAGGTTAAACTGTGTTTTATTTGCAGTTTTACGGGCGATTTCTTGGAGCATTAATTAGGCGTTAAACCAGACTTTAACCCATTTTTTTTCGTGGGGTTGGGGGTTGGGGGTGGGGACAGAGTTGGGGGGTGCGGAGAAAATTGGTGATTGTTTATCCTTAGTTGGGGGAAAAATTAAGATGCTGAAAAAAGAAATGCCTCCTGTTGAGCTCGAAACAACTACCTTGAAAATCGTATTTGGCAAAAATGAGCCATTTTCTGTGAAAAGGGGGCTTAATGCATCTACAAAAAGTATCGACCCATGCAAGCCCGCGCACTCCGCGCAGGCTGGCCTGGGCCGAAACATTTTCCTATTGGTCAATTTTCTGCATGTCCAAGGGCCCTTCTACCTCGGGATTCAGTCTGTTGTTATACAAAATGAATTCTTATAGATCCATAATTATATGATGACTTGCTAGGTACAATGTATCACGGAGATGCATTAAGACCCCTTTTGCCAAATCATGGCTCAATATAACTTTATAATAATTGGCCTGCAACACGCGAAAAGGGGCATTCGGACATTTGCGTAAAGTGTCGTCTCGGATCAGCCTGCGCAGTCCGCGCAGGCTAATCCGAGACGGCACTTTCCGTTTTTATGTAATATTCTGTTTTGCGCAAGTCTACTGTAGCACAAAATCTAATGTAGTCGTAAAGTGCCGTCTCGGATTAGCCTGCGCGGACTGCGCAGGCTGATCCGAGACGACACTTTACGCAAATGTCCGAATGCCCCTTTTCGCGTGTTGCAAGCCATATATCCCTTGTATATAATTATACGAGTAATAACGTCTATACCGTTACTAACGGAATAGGAAATTTTAGAGTAAAAATACAGAAAAATCTGATACTCCTCGTGTTTTCTTCGTGTATTTCTATCGCGTTTCAATTTAAAGTCAACTTTGCATGCGAATGAAATTTAGCAGTCATTGTTGAGATTTTCTATACAGGAAGTTAAAACTTACAAAACTAAATACTGTTAAAGTCTCTGTAATGTATTCATTGAGTATTGCAGGCAGAATTGTTGAATCACTTTACTTCCTGAAGATGATAGTTTGCGTCTTGTGGCGGACTGCTTTTGTTCCAAAACATAGTGCCAACAACAGAAATTGAGCGATATTTTCTTTTTGCCCCCCTTTTTTCACACGTGCTTGTATTTTTGTAGATCTAGTAATCATCAAAGATTTTTTTTTATATTTTGAGCAGGCTTTTGAAACTCATGCTGAGAGGAGGGCCTTGCCGTTTGTGAGCCATGCTTATTAATGACATTACACCGAAAAATAAAATATAAGCCTGGTATCGATCTTCGCATCAACTTCAGGAACCTCAAAGCTACAAGGTAGAAATCTGCCTGGTTCGAGACTTCATGCGATAACGCGAGACTTTGAGATTTGAATTGTGTTATTTCATATGCACAAAGATGTTCCCTATTAAAAAAGATTAAATTCTTTAGTGAGTTTCATAAAATTTAATTGATCTTTGTCAGAATAGTATTCTTTTATCAAGAAAATTTTAGCTGAAGATAGAATATTGCTCCGTTATTTTAAAACAGATATTGAGGCACTCTGTTATGTTATGCTACGTTTACACCATGTTCCCAGCAGCCACGGCAACCACGTTTCTGACAACCGTGGACAAAACGGGAATGACGTTATACAAGTCAGAGGAACGGGACAAGCATACTTGTCAGACCGTGACTGCCGTCATTTCCGTGTCAGACTTTTTGACTGTCAAAAAGTTTACCAAGGCAGTCCCGGTGCAGATGAGAAACCTAACAGATCGTAGTGGAACGGGTTGATCGCAACAGAACTTACCAGCACGTAACAAGCCGTAACAAGACTCAGAGTCGATCCCTGTTGGGACGTGGAAGTACTTTTGTTCATCAGTACCTCACGGTTTTTTCAAGTTATATCAGGTTTTATAGCGTTTCTTCGCGGTTCTCCCGGCAAGCTCGGATAGGTCCAAGCCGTTTTGTTGCGTTCTATCAAGGCACGTCCCGGAATGTGCCGGTTTATGGATCCGGCGTGTTTTGACGCCTTGCACTCTACTACGGCCTGATCGGACGTGCGCGGTCTCGAATCATATAAAAGCTACGATAGGAAAATGAGTCCAAGAGGTCAAACTTGGCATTTTTCGAGCCACAAGGAGAACAAGGTCCATCTTCACTGCACCACTTCCAATGTCACCATTTGAGGACCAGATTCAACCACATGATCCACAAGGGCCTGGTATCTCTCAAACTCCTGAGTAGGGGATCTTCATTCATCGGGCGCCACAGGAACAGCAACACTTTATCCTGGTATGCTTCTACGATGCATTGCAAAGTTTTCCAACCATATGGCAGATCTGACTGCTTTACTACACAAAAAATGAACAGGAAAGTAGTGAACAATTGTCTCTTGTGGTCAGATGTCTAAGAGTCAGGAATAACTTCCGATAATGTTGTAATGCAAAGCGGTACCTCGTGCCCTATCTCTCAATGACTGATGTTACTTGTTCCAGCATTTTGTCAAAGGAGCTCTGGAAGTATCCTTAGATAGTTTTGCAATGTGTTAATATCTTCAGCGCAAAACTCTCTGGTCAGAATTGTTGAGTATAGTGGCCGGGTTGTCGCTTCCTTTTTTCTTTATCCTTTCGGGCATCTTTATCCTTTCCTTGGTTTTCTCGCCCTCCTTCTTCTCTTTCCTCTTGCCTACTGCAATATGGAATTCCGTCCCGGCTGCATTATCTACCTTTCTGAGACAAAGATTGTATGAATGCACCAAGCAAATATAAAAAAAAAAAAAACATCTTGTTCATCTTTGCATGCTATTATGCATGTGAAAACCTTGACAGAACGTTATGAACGTGTTAGACCTTGAAAGGAACACTAGGAACTAGAGAGAGCTGATCAGAACTTGACGGACCGGGATGGAACGTACTCGCATCCGTTGTATAATGCAGGTAGCCTTAGAAGATCTTTGGACACCGTGGAACTGAGCAACCCCTTTCCTCCATGGTTTGTTACGGATACCGTGAGGTACCGTAAAGAGACCTGACTAAACTTGGTAAATAGACAAAAAGAAAACCCGAGCAAAATTGCACGGCACACCACGTTTCGGACAAACGGGGCTGCCTGGTACCGGGAACATAGTGTAAACGTAGCATTATGTTTGATTGGTTGATGTGGTGCACATGCCAACAAATAGCTGTCATCGATACATCAGGTATTGCCTTTTGTCCGTCGGACGTTTCCGGGAGATACAGCGTGTACCAGTTTAATCAAAGATACAACTTCAGCGTTTTTCGGTGCCGCGAAGACGAGACTGTGTGCGACTTATGTCAACATCACGATTGAACAATTCAGATTATTGCCTAGTAATTTTGATGGATGAAATTCACTTTGTCAATACAAAAAAAAAAAAATATATATTGACTCGTCCCATGTTTACCCATGGGCTGCTTAGTTCGAGTCTAGACGTTTTTGTGGAAAGTGTAGATAAAAGATCAGACTGCAGAGATCTGTCCACAAAGGTGAGCTTTTCCCAGTGATCAAAACTTAGAAATGGCAATTGTCAATGTTTTTACTATTGGCCAGAATTGTTCATTTCATTCATACAGAATTTAAGGGCTAGGGAAGAACTAGTGATTTTGAGGACAGTGTAGATTAAAGACCGGATTGCACGGAACCCGCAGATTGATCTTGGATCTATACTGTCCTATAATTTTTAGGATATCTGTGCTTAACACATTTTAATTTCGAAATATTGGAATCTTTCCTATCGGCAGGAAATGACTATTGCACTGAAGGAAATTAAGGGACAATTGTATATACATGCGCCATAATTTATTCTTTGCGGTTAATATAAGTAGCGAGTTTTCGCTTAAAAATGAAAATAGAACCCCTTAACCGTTTAGCTGACAGTCCTGTGAGTCTGTGGAAGAAGGCATTGGAAATATTGTGGGAAAAGGAGAAAATATTGGCATCAAGATTCATGCCTATTGGAATATGATCGCAAATAACCGACACCTGTTATTCATCACGTGACATTCACACGAAACTTTGCGGACAAAAAGGAAGAAAACCTGAAAAGTGCATTAGGCTTTAAACCTTTTCCCCAACATTGACACAGTTTTTTTTACGATAACTGTTGTGGTTGTGGGTGTGACATTATCATTGATTTGCGAACACTAATCGGACACTGATGCATCGCCGACATTTTAATGATGTAAGATTAATCGACCTTTAACTGTTGGTTTTATTCCAGATCGATAATCATTCGTGTCACCTGTTAGTTTGATCGATTGAAATAAAATATAACAGGTATTTACGACGTTTCAAAGATTCTGGGCCTTTATTTACCAAGGATTTTCAAGAATTTTCTAAATTTCAAAGGAACGCAATTTCGGATTGGCTAAATGAAATCGTCAACATGAACCGATTTGTGATCGATAATCGATCAATATAAATTCAAGAGCGACCAGTCGATGAATCGGGGTAGTGAAAACGTCATCGATACATCAACGTCGTGTTAGGCGTTAGTTTTATTATGGGAATAAAAGTGGTGACAGTTAAATAAACATTGACAACTTTTACGTGACTTAAGCATTAAAATATCCTAAGAAATATCTGACAAGCCGAGTCCAAGGTTCGAGTTGTAATATAGGCACATGCCTTCTGACGAAACCGCTGTTTTTACGGAGGAACATTTGTCAGCTTTGTCAGTGAATGAATATGTAAACACTTTATTAGACGAAAAAAAAAAGGGACTTCTCCAAACTTAAAGCACTTGCAGACAACAAAATAAACATAATTTTTGATATGGAAATTTGTATTTTGAAGGGTAGAAGAAAATCCGGAAAAAGGAGAAAATGCTTGTTATCGGCATTTTCTCCCATTCCATCAATGTTTTGAAAAGGCTCTTTCTTCAGGTTCGTTAAAACGATATAAAGTTAAAATGCTCCAATCATACCCGAAAAATTGAGTCAAAAATTGATTTCTGATGTTTGCATGTGTAAGCCGTGAATTCCGCTAAAAGGGACGGGAGGACATAGGTTCAATATATATATTCCAATAATGTCTTTTTCCGACTTTATTTTTCGATGCAAGTTAAGAATGAGTACTTTTCTCTACAGAGCAGTCAGCGAGATCAATTTCTGATGAGATCAATAATCGATCACTATGAATTAAAATCAATCGATCGTTAAGTCCGGGGTAGTGAAAACGTCATCGATACATCAACGTCTTGTTAAGCGTCAATTAACGACCATTCCGAAATATATATTGTGGCAACCATATAAACATTGACAACTTTTACGTGAACAAAAACATTAAAATGTCCTACTCTAACATACTGGTGTCTGCTCACGGCATGGCTTTATGCTGTGTGTCGAGGGTAAAGAAGAGAACGTAATGACGATAAAATATTAGTTTTGGAACATGGATTCTTAGTTTGATATACAATGTCTGACATACTGCTTTCAGTCCTAAAATGAGTCACACTCCGTGAAAAAGGGTTTGAATGCATCTGCAAAAAGTAACGAACCATGTCAGCCCTCGCAACTGCGCAGGCTGACATGGATCGAAAATTTTTGCTATTTGTAAATTTTCTGCATGTCAAAGGATCGTTTCTACCTCATGATTCAGTCAATTGTTAAACAAAAATGGAATTCATGGATCTATAATTGTGTGATGACTTGCTTGGTACAATGCATCACTATGGCTCACAAACCCTTTAACTAGAGCGCATTTTCTGTCAAATATTATATCCTAGTTGCCTAGTGAACTAGTTTTGGATATATCATAATCGAGCATGTAGGCCGACGAATCAGTAGAAGTCACGAATTATTCTAACATCACAGTTAGAAAATTTTTCTCAGAAGCCAAGGAGACTATGTATTTATGAAGAAAGCCAACTACCTTTTGCACGCAAAGATGGTTTGGGAAAAGAAATGTTACATCGGCTTCCATGTGCTTTACGACGCTACCCTCTTTTCTAGGATAACCCATGGGGTGTCGAATAAACAAGACCGATATACGCAGTCTAGGAATAAGACCCAAATAATTACAGTTTCCATGCTGTTTTTGTCCAGAATGTTTTCAACAAAGCGGGCAATGTAGATCAAAGACCATATTGCTTCCAACACGCGAAAAGGGGCATTCGGACATTTGCGTAAAGTGTCGTCTAGGATCAGCCGGCGCAGTCCGCGAAGGCTAATCCGAGACGGCACTTTACGTCAATATTAGATTTTGTCCTACAGTAGACTTCCGTGAAACAGAAAATCACACACGATCGGAAAGTGTCGTCTCGGATCAGCCTGCGCGGACTGCACAGGCTGATCCGGGACGACACTTTACGCAAATGTCCGAATGCCCCTTTTCGCGTGTTGCAGGCCATATTGCATGGTTTGTGCAGTCTGGTCTTGATCTACATTGGCCGTAATATCAACTTTAATTTTGAAAAAGTGATTTACGGCTTTAAAAGAAAACTGTAGTCAACAAGAGAACACATACCCTCAAACCCCCGCCTAAATAAAGCAATGAAATTTCCCTTATATTGTAAAATGGTAAAACGCGATACATATTTTGCGATTTAATGAAAAAAGCCGACCAATGAACCGCCAAAATTATCAGTACAGGAGAAAATCCGATACAAAATCTGACTGGTCAACTCGTTCTAATGAATATTACGTCTAAATATGGATACCAAAATGTACTAGCCTGCAAAAAGAGCAATTATTATTGGATTTATCCACTTAGGCAATCACAGATCAATTTGATTCAACGATTTATTCCTTAAATACATTTGTAAATACATAATATAGACACATGTTTCGTTTGGTGTAAGAGAGAGAGATTCGGGGACTAGAGTCCAGGTAATATGGGTCGATTTGTAATCGTATCAATAATTGATCTACAAAGATAAAAAAAAAAAACTGAATCGGTCGTTAACTTGGGGTAGTGAAAACGTCATCGATACATCAACGTCGTTTTAAGCGTTAATTAACGAGTATCTACGGAATAAAAGTGGTGACAAATATATAACATATATAAACATTAACAACATTAACGTTGTTAAAGCCGTTCAAATGTTCTACTTATGTCGAAGATAAAGGATTCTAGGTTCGAGCTGTGATATTGGCACGTGCCAACTGCACACGTCTAGCAAAAACACCGATAAAACGTAGATTTTTATTTAAGCTTTATTAAAAATATCCTTTCCCTTCATTTAACCCCTGTACAAAGACGATATTGTGGACTTCTCCATATCCAAAGCATTTGCAGACAACAAATTCAATTAAAATGGTGCAGCTCGTCATTGAAAGTGTAAAAAAAACATTGTGGGAATAGGAGAAAATGCTGGTAACCAACATTTTCTCCTTTTCCCGACATGTTTTCAAAAGTCTCCTTTCTCAGTGTCGTGATATAGACGGGATGGTGTAGTAAAGTGTTAAAGAATGTACTTTTTCCTCTTAATATATATCTCAATAGAGCCTGATGAACTATTTTTAAATGTCTAGAACTTGCCTGGGTGCTGTATGGCTTTATTTATTTCATTAACCACTTTTATGGGATGCATTTTAGCAAGGCACAGGTACAACGTGCATTTACGGAAGTAAGGTGCTCAGTCTAGTTTAATATACATGTATCTATTTCTTCTCAAATAGTGTACCGAGCCCCAGTGGCTCAGTCGGTAGCGTGCAATACTTGAGAACAGGGGGTCACTGGCCACTGCGATTAGCCGAAATAATGTTGAAAACGGCGTTAAACACCATAAATCAATCATTCAATTTCAAACAGTGTGGTAAGAGTGGCTACAAGTTAGCATAACATAAGAATACGGCCCCTTCTGTAGAAGGATTATGATGATGTTCAAACAATAATTTGCAGTTCTTTACCTTAACCTAAACAACAGAATTTAGGGATGAAACATCAACATTTAAAGGACATCTGTGGTCGTATTCACCGACCATTCTTGAAAATATTCTTTGTTTTATTCTAAACATAGAAAGTAACACATGTTCTGATTGGGTAAACCATCTCCATCTGGTTTCAGCCAATAAGAATTAATATTACTTTCAAATTTAGAAAATTTTTGAGAAAAAGACTAATAATGTCCTAAAGAATGGTTGGTGAACATGGGCCCTGGTGGAGGAACAATATGGATCAATTTGAACTCAGATCAACAATGGATCCATATAAAAACCTATTTACGATCACGGTTAAATCATTTTAATATGACGATGTACGGTTGTGTTTATAAATCATACTGATTTGTATTTCTATCTCATGATCTTCTAGGAAAACTCTTGAAACAACTTGAGGACAGTATGGACCGATTCGTGATCGCTAATCGATCAATATTAATTTGATAAATCGGGGTAGTGAAAACGTCATCGATACATCAAGGTCGTGTTCGGCGTTAGTTTACGAATATTAGGGGAATAAAAGTGGTGATAAGTATGTAAATATTGGCAATTTTAACATTATTAAAGCCATTAAAATGTTCTTATGATACGAAGCAACATAAGTCAAAGGTCCGAGTTTATTTGTTGCCACTTGGCAGCTGTCAATGGGCGCAAAGAGATGGGTCAAGCACGGAGTTTCTACAGATCTTCAATTCCGATGATTTTCGGAGATGCACTGAATTCCCTTTTGCCAGAGCATAGCTCATTTATCCCATGTTAGGCAATGGTGGCTATACCGTTTCTAACGGGATAGGAATTTTTCCGCTGAAAAAAGTCTGTAATCCCTCCTGTTTTCTACGTAACTATATTTCTATCCGTGTTTTAACGACGTATATAACAACTGTTTACGCGCATCCTACTGCGCATGTATTTTTGTCATGGATGGTGAATCAAAAGTGAAATTATGTATTTTTCACACATATGGTATTACTATTGGTGCACTGAAACAAGTAGCACTTTCTTCGGGTGTATTTTTATTGACCATAAACGCGCTTTTGACACTGGTGATCGAGATGCGCTGATGTTTAAACTTTTACAATTGGGGATTAGCACCAAAATGGTTGATATCATCAAATGTATTTATAGCAAAGTTCAAGCATGTGTTAAACTGTCTAACACGTCTGAATTATCTGACTTTTTTGATATCACAATTGGATTGAAGCAAGGAGAGCCTTTGTCACCGTTACTTTTTATTCTTTTTATTAACGATATTGCAGAAAATCTTGATTTTGATTCGTACAAAGACTAAGACTTGGAATTACTTTCGAAATATCTGATTTTATTTGCTGATGATTTAGTCCTTTTTACGACAAATCCAGTCAGTATGCAGGCCCAAATCGATAGTATTGTTAAATACTCTGAATTATGGGGATTGGAAATTAATGTTAAAAAGACAAAAATTTGTATTTTTGAAAAACGTAAGTCTTTGTGTGATATTAACTTTTACATAAATGGAGAAGTAGTTGAAATTGTTGACAGT
This sequence comes from Hippopus hippopus, assembly GCA_946811185.2. Lineage (NCBI taxonomy): Eukaryota > Metazoa > Mollusca > Bivalvia > Cardiida > Cardiidae > Hippopus > Hippopus hippopus. Next base: position 32,546,401 of record OX328105.1, read on the forward strand.
TTTACTTATCTAGGTATTAAGTTCTCCTACACGGGCACTTTTCAGCTTGCTGTACAGTGTTTACATGAACAAGCAATAAAAGCTTATCATGGCCTTCTCCTGGTTTTTGATAAAGTCTCATTAGATATAAAAACCAAACTTGCACTTTTCGATTCTATGGTTGTACCTATTTTGCTTTATGGTGCAGAAATTTGGGGTGTCTACAAATTTAGAAATGTTGATAAATTGCATATGAAATTTCTCAAGTCTCTTCTTGGTGTAAAACATCAAACACCAAACTATGCAGTTCTTGGTGAGTTCGGGAGACTACCCCTATCTGTGATTTGTAAACAACGATCTCTTAAGTTTTGGTGTAAAATCATGAACAGAAATAACTCTCTGCTATATGAAACGTATAATGAGCTATGTAACAGAATGTATCAAAATTCTTGGTCAAGCCAAATTAATAATATCATTGACCGTTTAGGGCTTACTAATATTCGAATCGCTTATAATAATCAAGGTAACTATTACTCAATATTCAAAGAAAGATTACGAGATCAGTTTATTCAGAACTGGGCGGAAGGAATCAATAACATGCCAAAATTATCCATGTATTGTAAATTTAAAACAGATTTTTGCTTTGAGTTTTATTTAGAGAATCTTCAAAACATAAAGTTTATTCATACATTTGCTGCTTTTAGACCAAGTTCTCATAAGTTAGAAATTGAAGCTGGTCGTTTCATTAATAAGCCACGAGAGGAAAGATTTTGTCAAATTTGTAACAATGGAAGTATTGAAAATGAATACCATTTTCTTTGATGTTGTCCGAAATACTCATCTCTCAGAATCAAGCATTTTAAGAATACATTAAATCCAAGTATCTTTAGATTCAAACATATTATGTCGACAAATAACAAAAGAAGTTTAGTGAATTTGTGTAATTATATTTTAAACGCTTACGAAATTCGTGAAGATGTTCTACAGAACACTATTGTCAGTTAGACTTGAATTTATTGTTCATTAAGGTAACTTTTTAAAGTAATCTTTGTACACTTTGTCTTGGGACACTTAGGTTATAATATAACATGAACTGTTGTTAGTATTTATCTACATGTATATGTACACACATGTCTTTGCCATATTTCTTATTTTTCAATTGTAAATGGCCAAAGACATACACTTTGTCGTTTATGCCAATAAATGAAACTGATGAAGTAAAGAGAAAAATAATTTTTTCTGTGAACTGTCACTGTCAAATAGTTAAGATACTGCTGACACGGCGTTACACTCCAAACAAGCAAACAAAAGCAGGAAATTTAAAGCTGTGGAAGTATAGCTGTTTCCACTTTGAAAATTATTGAGGGAAAAGGAGAAATCGCTCCAATGAGCAATTTCTCCTTTTCTCGCTGTGTCTGCTGAGCTTTTATCCTATTTTTTTTCCTTGAAAAAATTAACTTCCACAGTGACCTTCATCCCTGTTTTCTGACGAAATAAGCACGGATAGGTACCATTTTTCATTTTTTCTTATTATTTAGAATTATAAATACTATAGATGTGGAAATTTTGAGAAAAATCTGTCCGTTAGAAAGTATGTATTTATTAAAGATTAACACTTAATTCGGTCAAATTATCTCCCTTTTTAACTCTTATATAACATACATATTTGTACATTTACCATGCACAAAACCAGCCTTTTATATATTTTTTGTGCAAAACTAAATGAATTTTCATTAAAATGATTTATATTTATATATTCTTCCGATAATTTTCCTATTTAAGTGACTATTAAAGAAAAGTGTGTTAAATCCAATATAAGCTGAATTTTGGAATTTTATATACCTTTTTCAAAGGCAAGTTTCTCGGAAACGAGCACGGTGACCCATATCTTTTTTTTACTTTAATCTCCTAGAGACATGATGAGCTTTGTACGTGCAGTTTTAAAAAAAATCTGTCCGTTAGAAAAAATTATAATATACGTCGTTAATTTTAAAACAATCTTACTTCGAGAATGAAACTTAGCAGTCTTTTTTAAAAATTTGTAAAAATGCATGGAAAACGAAATCATGTTTAAAATCTAGTTTAAGATGTTTCTTTTTAAATTATATTTTACAGAGGAAATGGCAATCTATTTTTATACCTACGGTCTAACCTGGAAAACGAAAATAGTTTAAAGCCTTTCTAACATTGGCTTTCATCAAATTATTGTTTACAAGTAAATTGGCACCCTATTTTCACAAAGAAGATGATTAGGAATTACTTCCCTTTGGTGAAAAGTTTGGTAAAAAATCCCTCACACACTCACATCAGAATAATTAGTTATAAACTTGAAAATAATTCCGAAAATAGTTAGTGGTCGAAAATAAGCAGAGATGGTATATGTCCTATTTCTTTTTTTTTTTCATTCAAAGCATTTTTTAAACGGTGCTAATAAACATTACCCATGCATAACCTTCAATTCGCTGGGATTACTTGCACTCGATTTTTTATCCAAAAGTCGTATGCTGCATTTTTTCGGCGTGGGGGGGGGGGTTTGATAATTCACATGCAAAAGATGTAAACTTTTATATAGTTATAAATACGTCACCAATGCATCAATGTCGTATTGCCAGAGATTAAATTGTAAATGTTACCCAAAAATTGACAGGTTTTGTGATAAACGCTTTTAACATTCATGCTTTAGGACAATAGACAGAGAACTTTATTTCGAAATATATCCGTATTTCATCAACCCAAGGAATGTCAAGATTTTGACAAAAGTGAAACGAATATTAACCGGCAGATTAGGCCTAATAGCTCCATAAATCTGTCTGCAAATGCGTCAACGTCAATATGACATAATGGCATGCATTTGCTGTGTTTCCTTGCCAGCTAAACTTTCTATCTGAATCTTTAGATAGTTTGTAAATGGCCAAGGTTAATATACTGAGCAAAGGTGTGCAAGTATTTGTCAGGACGAAGGAAAAGTTATAAATAAATGAGCCACGCTCTGTGAAAAGGGGGCTTGATGCATCTGCGAAAAGTATCGACCCAGGCCAGCCTGCGCAGTCCGCGCAGGCTGACCTGGGCCGAAACTTTTCGCAATTGGTCAATTTCCTGCACGTTCAAGGACCATTCTAACTTAGGAGTCAGTCATTCGTTTTAGAAAATTAATATAATGGCTCCAAAATTATGTGATAACTTGCTTGGTATCATGCATCACGGAGATGCATTTAGCCCCCTTTTGTCAGAGCATGGCTCAAATAAATATAGTCCGTTTTAACAGAATAATCTTTTAATTATTTGTGGTTTCAAACATTTCAAAAGCCACTCCTGAAATATAGGTCAAAAGATACAGTATATAATGGATTAAGATGCTTTCATTCAAAAGAGCAAATAATCTGAATAAAGATATTTTTGTGACAATAGTTTTATGCAGTTTTCAACAATATTTCAGCAATGCCTCAGGGACACCTCTCTTATTCATAACTTTCCTGTGTCTTACCAGTTCCAGACTGGGGCTTTGAAGTGCATTGACCAAGCACTCTCCAGTATCACCAGAGCCTCCACATCCATCATAGAAAGCTATATGCATAGGCTGAATAGTGTAAGAAAATGAAAAGCTCCTAAAATAAATGAGAGGTGTTCTGGCAAAAGGAGGTTTAATGCATCTACATGATGTATTATACCAAGCAAGTCATCCCATAATTATGATTCAATTTAATCCATTTTCGTCTGACAGCCGACATCATGAGGTAGACTGCTCCTTGGACATGCCAAAAGTAGGTAGGCTGACCTTTGTCGATACTTTTGCAGATGCAATAAACCTCTTTTCACAGCACGTAATTATGGATCCATGACATCCGTTTTGTATAACAACTAAATGAACCATGAGGTAGAATGGTCCTAAGGTATGTAAAACATATATCAATATTAGAAGGTTTCGATCCATGTCAGCCTTTGTGGACTACACAGGCTGACACAGGTCGATATTTTTTAAATAGATGCATTACACCCCTATTGACAAAGCATGACTCTTGTGTATATAAGAGCTAACGTAACTATTACATCATTTGGCTAAAGTAAAGCCTACCGTCAACGGTTCTCATGATTAAACAACATCATCAGCGGTTACGTGCACAGTCTGGGTGACGTAATTTGTTGACATTTGACCTCAAAACTACCTTTATATTCTGACAAAAAACTTATTTCGTGTAATTTGTATTTTGTTTTATTCGTCTTCCTAAACTTTATTTGAATGAATCGAATCAACAATTAGATTTTAAGAAAACATTTTTTTTTTCGGGGGGGGGGGGGGGGGGGTCTCTTTTTGTACAGAAAAGTTGCAGACTATGGAATATGTAACCAAACTTTTACACCTCTTCAATATTCAAATTGTGTGATGTCCGTGGTCGTGAGGTATAGCGTCGACCTCGTAACCAAAAGGTCCCTAATTCTATACCTGGAAGCGGGTGTCAACTTTGGGATTCTTCATTGGCCCACACATTCGGCGCGAGTATTGGTGTAGTTCCAAGCAAGCAGAATCGAGAGAGATTAGTATAAGTCATAAGAACTTGTTTCTCGATCGATGTAAAATAAATATGTTTAAACTAATTTTCAAAGTAAAATTGCAAAGACAGTTCTATTCGAAAGAGTAAAGAATATTTACTAGTGTCTTTTTTATGGAAGACATTTAACTCACAATCTCCTTTTCCCTTTACGAAACAATCCTGTGCTTTAACGACCCTAGGGAAGATGGCTTTTAAAAATATTGTTGGAAAAGGAAGAAATGCTGGTAACCAACATTTTCTCCATTTTCCACTATGTTTTCTACCCTTTCACAGAAAAATCCGGTCATTCAAATCTTATTTTATTTGTCATCTGTATTTGCTTTCAAATTGGCCACGTGTATAATTTTGACTTCTGGAAAAGATTTGTTGCAGATGACTTTGTAAAAAATCTTGTAAAAATGTGCAGATATTGATAATCAACATATGAAGGAAAACAATTTCACAGTTTTCAAAATGCTCTGCCTCATGATGCAAAATGTCGCTTACGAGATAAAATTTGTAAATATCTATTTTATCAATTCTCTATTATTTGTTTTCAAATTGGAAAGGGGTAAAATATTTTGTACAAGATGTGAGACAGTACAATATAGATAACTAATTGTATTCTACGTAATACATAGAGGACAGACAAGCAATTGGATGTGTCAACTTGACTAGTTAATGTGTACAGTTTTATGCCATCATTTGCATCATTGAATGTCGGAAATATACTAATATGACGTTGATTTATTTATATCGACTCATTTATTACTTTTGAAACGGACCACCTAACCGGAAGTCAATGCGATAAAGTATTTCGGACCTTGATGCAGACGATGGGACAGCAGTAGGGTCATGTGAAGGCTATGAAGGCGAATTGCACAATTGAATGTCAGAAAGATATGATGCTGATTTATGAGATACAGACTTATTTATTACCATGTTTTTTTTAAATTAGCTCCCCAACAGGATGTTGATTACATTATAAACCGACTACATTTAGAACATCATTTTTCTTCAACAGTTTTCCAACCGGAAGTTGATTCATTACAATACGTATTGTAGGTATTTCACGATAGTTAAGTCCATGTGACTGCGCTTTTTCTTTTGGTGCTTGTTTCATTTCTCCTCCTGAATGGTAAACAGCCCCACCAAAATTATTCTGCCTATACAACACAAGACCCCTTTTGACGCTAATCTAATTTAAGTAGATTGTATGGCCGTGATCTTTTGTTCGAAATGATAGTCATCAGCGCCACGAGCTGACATTGCAGCTCTGCTCTATCCCGGGGATCTTTTATGACCTTGACCATGAAAAGTATTGTGCATGATGCTTTGCGAGAGAGCCATACTGCTGAAGGCCTTGGGTATGAACCTATGCCGAGCATTGTATGTCGGCCATTTTGAGTATTTTCACTACCCAAACCGACTTGATTTTTGATAACCTGAAAAAGTAAATATCAAATGATATTATAAATAATTTGCGGTGACTTCATTTTAGTCATGCTATTCGGCGGAGGATTCCCGTATTTGCCCGAGCCAATACGGCAGTCTTTGACCGAATAACAGGATCAAATCAAATCATGCAATTAACAAGTTGGCTTCTTTACAAAAGAAGCCAGGAGAAGTCAGCATCAATGTTTTCAAATAGTTTATTGGCTTTTAATTTCAATATATTTTGGTATATGTAAACAAACAAGTAAAAAAGCCGCCGCGTAGAAACCTCATATGCTTTACATGACGGTCATTTGACCTTCTTGCCGCGTGTTCTAGTCGTATGATCTTGTCTAGCGGTCTTCTTTCTCTTTTTTAACGAAATTCTTCTTATTTTTTCTTCTGCTTAGATTTATTTGCTTAGTGAAAAATAAAAATTATTTGAGAGGTCATTTGCAACCATGGCAAATTAATATAACAAATCTTATCTGAAATTCGTCATATAAAAATAAACCACGACTATTTCCTGTTTCGGTTTTTTGATTTTGCTTTATTTACAAAACCATGACGAAACAGACTGTGTATCAGAACAATTTCGCAAGAAAAATGGATTTAGACAGCAAATTCTGTGGCAGTCTGCCTTTTAAACTCACCACTGTTGGAGAGGTCTGATGACCTCTCCAATAATATTATGATGCGGAGCACCAATGGCCAAATGTACTCTTTTTGGTGATGTCGAAAACACTATGAGAATAGGAGCAATTGCTTGTAACAAACCGAAATAAGCCATTTCAAACCATGTTTTCAAAAGCTGTCAAAATATAGGGAGGGACAAATAGACATGTTTTCACATAAATAGGTTAATTTGGTGCCAATAAGATAGAGCTACTTTTGTGATGTCAATAATTCATTGTTAAATCAAAACGTAATTTGACGTATGGATCACATTTAATGTTCTTCTAACGTCCTAATGGAAAAGCTTTCTGGAATCCAAGCCGCCAATACTCGGGTTTAGAGAGTCTAAACTGTGTTTTTTATGACACCTTAAGTGACAAATGTCAATAATTATTGCACAATTAACACATAAATTGCGATGATTTTTCACTTCCGTTTGAAGTATTACAAATATATTGGAGACGAAAAGTCTCTGTAGCACGCGAGTCAGAGCATAAATATGTCAATGTTCGGATACGTTCGGTTGTTTGCGTTTTGACAACGAACATCTTCGACAGTTTCCGTTGGATGTTCAAAACTTTGAATTTGTTTAATATTTCCGACATATTTCATATAAATACGAGATTTTCTTTCATTTCAGAAAAATAAGCTTTTTACAAAGTCCCATTTCAATCACAAGAATGGCTTTTATGCACTGTAACTTGGACGCCTTTTTAAAGAGCATAATACTATATTCATGTTTAATCGGCTCGGGATGATGCAAATTATATTTGAATTAAGGGATTATGGTGAAGATATTTTTTTTGTTTTTTTTTGCTTTCCAGTAATTATCTATAATTATCTATTATCTTTTCAATAAGGAGAATCCATTAAAACCTTACCTAAAGACAAATATAAGATTTGTATCTTTTATGGTCCATGCTCTATGAAAAGAGGGCTTAATGCATCTACAAAAAGTATCGGGCGAGGTCAGCCTGAGCAGTCAGCGCAGGCTGACCTGGGTTGAAACTTTTTACTATTAGTCAATTTTATGCATGTCAAAGGACCATTGTACCTCATGATTCAGTCGGTTGCAATACAAAATTAGTTATATGGATCCATAATTATATGGTAACTTACTTAGCATCATGCATCATGGAGATGCATTGAACCCCTTTGGCAGAGCATGGCTCACATTTATATGAGCCATGCTCTGGCAAAAGGGGGCTTAATGCATCTCCGTAATCCATCACACCGAGCAAACCATTACATACTTATGGATCCATAACATTCACCTTTTTAAATAATCGACTAAATCATGAGGTAGACTGGTCCTTAGACATACAGAAAGTTGACCAATAGCGAAAAGTTTCGGCCCAGGTCAGCTGGCGCGGACTGCGCAGGCTGACCTGGGTCGATACTTTTTGCAGATGCATTAAGCCCCCTTTTCACAGAGCACGGCTCATATACATATCCATACATTTTCGACCTTCTCTTAAGTGGCAAATGTCCCTTTACCAAACGATCCCGTATTTTCACGAACGAGAAAAAGATGAATTTTAAAAACATATCGAGGGAAAAGAAGAAAATACTGGTAACCAGCATTTTCTCATTTCACGCAACGGTTTCTATTCTTTTGAAAAAAAAATAGCATCATTACGCCATCACATAGTTAATCGTCTGCAAGTGCTTTAAATATGTCTAAAATTTTTTCGTCTGTAGAAGCATTAATCCTATTCATGCCTGCTGCCCATAAGCCTACAGTTATAAAAGTTTTAGACCTAGATGCCAAACAAATGTTCCACTGACAGTGTAAATTTAACCTATACCAAGCAATCCCGTATTTTTACGACCATATGGTAATAAACTTTTTGAAAAAGACCCTTTGTAGGTTTTTTGAAAACATTGTGGTAAAAGGAGAAAATGCTGGTTACCAGCATTTTCTCCTATTTTATACAATGTTTTCTTCCCTTTGAGGAACAAAACTCATCATTTGAGCCACACTGAATTTGTAGTCTGCTTTTGCTTTGAATATGAATGAGTCGAAATCTGGTCGCCTGGTAAATGTGTAAGAAGGTCTCCAATGGCCGCGAGGATCCACTTTTAGTTTTAACCCTTTCAGCATCATAGACTGTAACAGGCGCATTTGCGGACGGCATAGATCAAGACCAGACTGCATGGGACGTGCAGTCTGATTTTTTATCTATACCGTCCGCTTGTATAGTGAAGCCTATAATATAATCTTTACGAGTTTTAAAAGATTGTATATTTTTCTCTCAAAAGAGGATAAGTTTATATTTTTGACGCTTGATTGTTGATTGATTGAATGGAGTTCAAAGCCACCTACGACATTATTTCAGTCATACCACGGCGACAGCTCGATTTTTAAATGTTAGTCATAGGTTTCAACAGCACCAGGCTTGGGCTCTGAAGTATCTTGCCCAAGGAATCTCCCACGAACAACCATTTAGCGCTGGAGGTGTGAAGAATTATTTTCACACGCGAGACAGAAGCACGTGGGACAAATGCACTTTACCGGTGTGCATATTTATGCAGAAGATTTATTTGATCTTTAAATGAAGTAATTTGTCTTATTCTTTTTAAAACGAAATTACCGGGGGGGGGGGGGGGGGTTTAAAATGTCAGCGATTGAAATGGAAGCTATGTGCAGTAGAAGTAAACAACATGCACTGGTTCAGAGAAGTCCAGTCCAATACTTCCGTTACAGAAGAAAACGAAAAACAAAGCCAAAAGAGGGAGGAGACAGAACAGCCCTTGGCTACGGCCATTGTCCCCAAGCCCCCTGACCCCTTTCTCCCAGCCCCGCTCTACTAGGATTATGAAATGCGAAAAGTGCGCCTATCCATGTTTCTTGAGAAATTTACAAGTACAAGGGCAAGAGAAATTATGCGGCAAAGTTCAGCGATGATCTAACTTGAGAAACGCCAATAAAATCCAGCGCCATGAATCTTTCAGGGCCAAATATATGGCTTGCAGCACGCAAAAAGCACATTTGGACATTTGCGTAAAGTGTCGTATCGGATCAGCCTGCGCAGTCCACGAGACGGCACTTTACGACTACATTAGATTTTGTGCTATAGTAGACTTGCGAAAAACAGAAAATTGCATAAAAACGGAAAAAACGCGCAGCCTAATCCGAGACGGCACTTTACGACTACATTAGATTTTGTGCTACAGTAGACTTGCACAAAACAGAAAATTGCATAAACGGAAAGTGTCGTCTCGGATTAGCCTGCGCGGACTGCGCAGGCTGATCCGAGACGACACTTTACGCAAATGTCTGAATGCCCCTTTTCGCGTGTTGCTAGCCAATTATAGTGTAGGTGTTCTTAGAAAAGGGGTTTTGGTGCATCTTCGTGATACATTATGGCAAGCAGGTCTTCACATGAAATGGATACATTTTGTCCTAGATCCTGTAAAACCATGAATTAGAATGTTCATTTGCGACGCAGAAAAAATACAATTACTAGTAGTAAAAAGTTTCGACTATGGTCAGCCTGTGCAATCCGGAGGGTCGATGCTTTCACATATGCATTTCACCACCTTTTCACAGAGCATATCTCATACATAATCTCGGTCTCTGTCGACGGCTAAAAAAAGACCCCACTGAAAATCAGATAGAATTTTTTATTTCATACTTTCCGGTAGGTTATCGAGAAATATCGGTGAAATATTTTTCGACATTTCATGGTTACGACCAATGAAAATACCGATTTTTATATTCTAACTCTTCAATTGAAGGCGGAAACAGTTGTTCCCGCGCACTAGTTACCTGGGTAAAATGTGCGTGTCTCACATTCAGATGGAAATATGACGTAATTTACCTTACATTTCTCGCGCTTGACGTAATATTGTAATGCGTTGCCATGCGGAGGGGGTACGCCATGGGGAATAACCGAAAAGAACTGTACTGGATTTTGACAAAAGTTTCCCCCCCCACCCCAAAGGGCTAAAAGCATGAAATAAATAGAATATTTGTTTTTTCTGGTGAAAGATCGAAATTTATTTCATCTCGTGAACATCATCGGTAATATTTTTACTCGTGGCTGCGCTACTCGTGAAAATATTACCGATGATGTTCACTCATGAAATAAATTTCGATCTTTCACCGTAAAAAACAAATATCCTCTATATCTTTTTATTTAGGCTTGGCTAAAGAAGAGGATATTTTGTGTATTCTGACCTTGACTTATGCCGTCCACAAAACCCCCTGTTTTCGCCTGTGGCACTGTAAGTGTTGATCATTAGGCATCATGGGAATCTATAGAAAATACAAACCCGCGTCATATAGACACTTGCGTTTGTGTCAGAACAGCTCTAAATAAGATTTGTTATGGCAAGTTTTACAAGATACAAAAAATCCTAAACCAAACCTAACTTTAGTTGCGTTTAGGATATTTTTTACCATGAGATTCCAAACGTTTTTCTGCATTCGAACACAAAAAAGATAAATCTAAACGTAATTTCTATACTTCCAGTTTGATGAATAGCATATTGCTTTCAAAATAGAAAGTAAGACTGAGAGAGAGAGAGAGGGAGGGAGAGAGAGAGAGAGAGAGAGAGAGAGAGAGAGAGAGAGAGTGGTTTGACGTTTTAATATGATAAATAACGGTTGATGAGAAACTGTCAAAATGATGTCATAACGGTTACGTCATAACGTCAACAAAAAGGGAAGATAAATCAATAAAGACCTCTCAAATCTGTCTGCAGCTACATGAACATATCTATTCTCCATATAAACGTGGAGAAACAATTGAATTTGCCACGGGTAATAAAAACCGTTTGATTGATGACTCTCCATTTTGTTGTTGTCATGACAACATAGGGCGTTATTGTTTCAGCTCTTTAGGATAAACCTTTTTATCACCATAATAATAAATTGCCGTGTAGCATGAAGTTTGAGTTACAAGATTAGACTGCATGGATCTATACCGTCTGCTGGTTTAGCCAGGTCCTGTTAGATCGAAATCGTTCTGAGTTTCAGGTGATCATATTTTCAGCTGTCGACGTGGTCAAGTTAACATGAGCCTTGCTCTAGCAAAAGGGGGCTTAATACATCTCCATCGCGCATTATGCCGTGCAAGTCATCATAAAGTTATGAATCCACAAAATCCATTTTGTCTAACGATTGACTGAATCTGGAGGTAGACTGCTTATTGGACATGCAGAGAATGGACCAATAGCGAAAAGTATCGACTAATGTCGGCTTGTGCGGACTGCGCAGGCTGACATGAGTCGATACTTTTTGCAGATGTATTAAGCTCCCTTTTCATAGAGCATGATTCATATATTTGGATCTAAAGGCGATATTGGGTCGAAGAGCAATTACATTTTAGCACGATTTCCTTGCACCCGCTTCCGTCTCGCTAAAGGTACAAACCAAATATGCCTGGAGCAATCAGAGAACAAAATCGTCATGTAGCTCATGTTCAATTGCTGGATGCCTTATTCTGCGTTCAATACTCGAACAACGCAATGTTATCGTATTTTGGCATTTGGTTTCTTAAGCTGGGTCCGTATTCACCAACCATTTTTAAGAACGTTCTTAGTCGTTCTTCACTTGAAAGTAACACAACTTCTGATTGGCTAAACCATTTGGTTTAGCCAATCAGAAGTTGTGTTTCTTTCAAATTTAGAAAATTTTAGACAATAACACGAAGAATGTTCTTAAGTATGGTTGATGAATACGGATCCTGGACTTTACCTAGACTATAAGCCGTAGAATTTGTGTTGTAAACGATTCGTGTCACACAGCATTTTCTGTGGTCCATGCAGCCTCGGACTCTTTCTTTAAAAATTAGAAGTTAATAACAAATGAGATACAAAGTATGCTTTCCTTTGCCAAAAGGTTTGAGTTGTAATATTTGAATCTGTTTCTTTTAGTTGACGTGTATCAAGTCACATGACAAATACTGTTGTTCTGTCATCTTTTTGTGAAACATTTACATGCATTCAGGGTGTACAAGGAATCTTAAAGTGGTAGATCCACCAACCCCTTTTTATGTCTTTCTCTTGAAATCAAAGTATAAAGTGTTTCTGATTACGCATTGATTTTGAATACTGTTGTTATTGTTACGGTCGTTCATAAGGACCAGAACCTAACAGAAAGTATTTAAAAAATCAATGCATATTCTCAACTAAAAGATATATAACAGCACCCATTAGAAGCATAACTTCGCGCCCTAAAGTAATGTAGCTAATCTCATTACAACTGTATCAGTCTCATTTTAACCAAACGTCCATCTTTCTAGTGACGTGACATAAACCAGTCTAGTATCGTGATGTATGTGATTGCGTGACATATTGGTAACAGCTTTGGACAGGTCAAAGGTCAGAACATGTGGACTCATTTGTTTAGCGGTCTTTAGGATGTGAGATAAACATGTATGGGGTACAGGGTTTCTGTCACGAAGCTTTTCGGCATCCATGTACCGCTGTCTTGTTCCCAGCGATGTTGAAGGTTCGGGTCTTTTTCATATTTCATGTTATCAGAATCATGATTGACATCTGATTACGTTAGTATATCAAAACAATTCAGATGAAAGGTAAAAACGGTATTGTATGATGACGTAAGATCTTTTATGATATTTAGAAAGGGAATGAATCACTTTTTTTTATGCAGGGCCCTTAGTCCATTTTCATACAAATACAACTTTTATCCCCTCTTCCGCAGCAACGGATAGCTTTTGTAAACATTGCCGGAAACGGAGAAACGTTTTGTAATCGACTGACAAGAAAAAAATAGAAAAAACAACAACAACTTTTTTCCCCTTAATACAATACTATAAACACATGTCTGAACTTTTAAATTAAAATTGACTTAAAAAAAAAAAGAAGATAAAAAATCATTTCACTGGAAAAAATTTAAACGAATACAATCTTGTGTCTATGTTTATATGAAAACATCTTAAAAGGAGTGCATTTGTTTCTATTGGACTTTAACGCCGTTTTAACAGCTTAGGTCATATCACGGCGGTAAGTGCACCTACGCATGTGTTTTCTGGCTTTCTCTCACCGGTACTGACACAACTTTCTTTCCAAGTCACGTATTACTTTTTATCACATGGATCAGAGGTGAAAGGCCAAAAATCGCCGGAAAGAAAGATTATCGAGCCTACATCAACAGGTTACGAGTCAGATACGCTAACCACTGAGCCACCAAGCCGGGCTAAAAAAGGAGGGGAACGTAGATGTTACAAACCATTTCACTTTTCCACAGTAGTTGTTCGCCGGAAGTGGCAAAAAAGTTGTCTGCAGTAGGTACGATATTCTATAATCTTGTTATTCATTACGGTTGTCAAGCACTGAAAGTCATATTATGTAAATATAAACACTGTCTGACATTATAAGATAAAAGCATTAGCGCCACCTACATTTTTTTTATACAATTTGAAAACATTTCGCGAAAAATTTGCAAAAAAGTAGACAACAATTTTATGGAAAAAAAAATCACTGACTTTACACTAAACGTGTCACATTTTAACCCTTTCAGTGCCAAAGCGTAAGCAGGGACTTTTGCGGACGGCATAGATTCAATGTCATACTGCGCAAAACGCGCATTCTGACATTGGATCTCTACCGTCCGCTTTTTTAATCAAACCTATAAAATAAAAATCTTTCTGTTTTTCAGAGGACTGTACTCTAGCCGTTGAAAGAAGCTGAGTTTGTAAACATATTTGGAGCTGAAAGAGGTAAGGTATAAAAAAATTATTTATGGCGCAAAAAAAAAAAAGAATCCCCGAGCTATGTAATTCATAATTTTACCCCCTCCTTTTTTTTTGGGGGGGGGGGGGGCGGGGGGGAAGAGGAAGATGACGAAGAAGACGAGGGAATTGCAGTATCCACGATGGGCCGGAGTGTATTTTCTGGTCGATCGATCTGTCGGTATATCTAACTTTGTCAAGGCCATTCGACAAACATTTGACATGGTTTCCTTAAACCTGATACAGATTTTCACACTGACGCGTAACTCATTCCCTGGGTCGTATTCAGCAACCATTCTAGATTGCAGTTTTGGTCTAATTCTAAATTTAGAAAGTAACACAATTTCTGATTGACTTAACCAAACGGTCTAGCCAATAAGATACTGTATTGCTTTCAAATTAATGAAAAAAAAAAAAAACTTCGGAATTTGACTAAGAATTAAATCGAGGATGGTCACTGAAAACGTGCCCTAATTTTTTTTCATACAAGTTTCTTTTGAAACGTTGTAAAAAAAAAAAGAAAGGGCCGAAGTTAGAGGTGTAGTAAAGATGACGGAAAATTGGGAGGGTTTTTTTTTATCTTTTTTTCAGTACTTTCTGTCTTTCGCCTTTTACTATATCGAGAAAGGCACATTTATGCAAACCTTATATCAAAACACAGGAGTCCTGGCAACGCGTCTGAATAATAAAAAAAATACTCATCAAAAATTGATGAGATCTTTCTCCCCAGTTAATATGTTTCGGTATAGATTGGCCGATAATTTTTGGTAGAAATGATATTAAAATTGAACTAGGTCTATTCCACAATCTGAATTTATAATACGTCTATCTGCTCCTGTCAAACAAAACGGTACCTATGTGTGAACAAAGGCCTATGTTTAAATGAGGCCATTAAAATTCATCACATTCAAAAAGTAAAAAGAGACGCATAGTATATATGTATATTGACTGATGACAATAAAAATGTACAGAAATTCTAAAATCTCAAACAATACATACTGGCTGGTGCTTTCTTACAAACATGAACACGTGTTAAAATATGCGTTAATTTTATAACCTGAATTTATTCTCTATTTGCACTGTCAAGCAATACATTACCTGAATGTGAACAGAAGCCATTGTTTTAATGAGGCCATTATAACCTGAAACACTCAAAAACCGCAATAAGACGTCCTGTTTTCCAAATTACTGTATATCGGTTGATGCCGCTCTGTAAAGACAAAGATTAATTTTAAGATCTGAAATTATACATTTAAGATCTGAAATTATACATTTATCTGCCCAGTCGAACAGAACAGCATCTGTGTGTGAACAGAAGCCGTTGTTCTAAGAGGACCATTGAAATTTATCACACTGAAAATTGAAATATGACATCCTTGTTTCTGTCCCACAAAAATGTAATTATCACATAATTTGGTTTTAACCCTTAGGGTGAGATGGACAACTTTATTTGTTCTAAGGACAATAAATATCCAGGATCAAACTGCACGGATCTTCTTTTTCAATAGTCTGTGTGACATCTTTATCCAAATAACCATGAAGCAGCCAACATATTAAGATATTTTACCCCACGATTTGAAATTTTGTCGATTTTTTCTCATTTCACAGGCTAGGTATTAACCCTTACATTACCGAATAAACTGGACAGCCTTTATTAAATCTTAAATAAGATACAAATATTTTCAATTTCATGGTTGCTTTTCTCCAGAATGCCTTAGTACAGCGGCTAGTGTTGACTGAATATCAGACGGCCCGTACTGTGCAGTCTTACCTTGAACTACATTGTCCTCAAAGGCAACTACAGCTGTTAACGAGGCTTTAAGTATTAAGACTTTTTTGTTATTTAAGTAAATCATTTGTGTCATAATGGCTGGTCTACCTAAAGGCAATTCCCTGACCACAAAACTAATGGCCATTCTGTAATACTAGGACAGCTGCAATTCGACGACGAATTGAAAACAATTACGCAAGGGACAGAAAACATTATTTCAATCATGCCAAAATGAATGTAACTTGATGGCAAGGTCAACCAGGCCAGCTGCTTAATTTGGATGTGTATGAAGAAAATGGAAACATTTTGAAAACTTGCCCAAATATCTAGACGTGTCTCAGTTGTACATTTCCATCGATGATTCTGAATACTGTAAATCGAATACATATATCGGTTATTCAGAAGTACTGGGTCGGGCATACATATCTTGAGGAAACAAGGTAGCAGTAATGCTGTACAGATACCATTGCTGGTATACATATTAACCTACAATACAGGAACCTACGTAAATTTTGCTTCTTTTATCATTTCATTTCATTTATGAATTTTAATTTTCGAAACGTTCACATTAAAAATAAGGAAACAACATAAGGCTTTGGCTCATACCAATACAAAGCTACCTATATACTTACGATGCCCATTGGGAATAGAACAGGTAGGTTTTATGTATTTGTAGATTATTCAAATATGGTATAGACTAACCCTGAGTTTAAGTTACAAGAATATCGAGAGATAACAAAGTGAAGCTAAAAGAGCCTCTAATTCCGTGTATAATTTGTCAACAGATATTTCACACACTCTTGACGAGGGAAAAAAAGATCGGAGACCATGTCATTTTTATGTTACTTACACGAAAAGCCAAATGAAAGGATCAAAGTTTTGTAATAGAAGCTCAATTGTAGCAGCAATTATGTAACGGTTGTTTTAAAAACCCCATAAAAGATGAGGACACAATAAACGTCCTTGGCGCACACCAGTATAAAACCCATCCATGTGAATAATACCTCTTGAGTATAATTATATTCCAGGGTCAAACTTGCTATAATTCATCTCATTATTATGATTTACATGTTCTTGTCTCAACATTAGTATTTCCCACCAAACAAGATTCATCTCTGCCAGAACACCAACAAATGAATAGGTTCTGTCGCGTAATATTCTTCAAATGGATGGCGATGCCAAGTGTCTGGTGATGTTTCGAGTTCATTTCAGCGCAGCGTACTAAATAACAGACATTTAAAGTTGGTAAAATAGATACACGTAATCTGCTGTAGTTTTAAGACTCAGTTTAGTCTGGAAAACTTTCATGATCTGGAAATGATGATAGCTATAGGTTCCTAACGCAAGGAAATTTGACTTAGTAAGCCCGTGCAGCAGGCAGCTTTCAGCAACAAGGTTGCACTGTATCTGTATACTGTTACTGGATGATAGTTTAAAAGTAAAGGCAGTATAAACTGTGCATACACATCTCTTATGAATGCAAAAAGATTACGACAAACAATGAAATCATTGAGTTTGCAAGGTATAATCACCAAGGGAAATATCGACCGAGATAAGTCACAACTCAGATTAATTTATCCTGTTGTTAATAATCCTGGTTATGGGGCCAAATGATACAGCATTTATTATGCCAGAAACAGGGCTTACGAAATAATTAATGAACTACATCATTTTCTATTTCAGATTGTCGGTTAACAAATTAGTTAGTAGTTTAGAAATATTTAAGGAGCAGTAAAGTCACGATTTCTCAACATGAAAGAAATCAAGTGTGTCGGTAGATCCGAAGTTTTTACTGAACCAGGTATTTCTTGGATATACATAGTAAAACAAGTTCTGTACTCTAATGTTCTACCTACTAAAGAACGCAATCAGGCATACCTGAAGAGAAAATAATCGGACAAATACGACAACATGACAGAGTCTTTTTGAATTTTCGACTGAGATTGTTATGTAACGACAGTGAAAGCTAATCGAATCCTAAGGTCATAACAAAGTTCTCAGAATTTCTCTGATCTGGGAGCGAATGAGAGAAGAGAGGAAACAGATCGCTGTGGAACTAAACTTCTTACTAAGAAACTAAATGTTTCTACGATCATGATGAAAAAAAGCTTTGAAAACATTCTTTGAAAGAAGGAACAAGCTGGTAATCAACATGTTCATAATTATTTTCCACATTTTTTCTACACCCTTACAGACTAATTTTGTCATACGATGCACATATGATTAGTCGTTAGAAAAATCTTACAATATGGACATATATTACAATTTTGACCCCTCTTTCTATTCCCAATCCTTCCCTGTCCCCTCTCTCACTTTCTATCTTGTGATACTGACTCAAATTGTGTTTGTTCAAATATAGTTTGTGCCTCTACGAAACTATGATTCAGGCCTATGCATCTCTTGTTTCTGTAAATAGAACAGAGTTAATAAACTTATTGTATTGGATAGACAAGTCTAAGAAAAAGCAGTCAGGGAAAGAAATAGATGGGTTTTTGTGTATTCTTACTGACAGCGTTTTGATATCGGTTATAATTCAATTAGACAATCGAAATGGCAATTATCGCTCTATCATCTTGACACCATGAGTCAATATTGGACAGGCTCAAATGCGCCCTTGTCCATTATTTCCTGATGGTATAACCATTGCCCGTTTTCAGCAGCAAGGCCCCAGCATTGTACTGGGATAACTCATGAAAGTGGCGTCGTGATATAGCTCATCAAGTGTTAACCCTGAACTTGCTAAATAAGTTAAATGAAACTTTCAAGCCGATGGTTTAATACCCAAATGTTACTTTTTGAAGAAAAGTGTCTACTTAGCGGACAGTGTAGAACCAAGATCAGACTGCACGTTCTGTGCAGTCTGATCTTGGTTCTACACTGTCCGCAAAAGGTCATTGAGTCGCGCCTAGCAGCCCAGGGGTTAAATACGGCGACAAAAATGCCTTGAAATAAATAAAACATTTCTAGCAGAGATCACCATAGTCACTGCTTTCGGGCCGTCCGTGGCGCGGCACTTAACCGTATGCATATTTTATACTTTTGCAACAATCGGAAAAGAAACCAATTGTTGCTAATATTAGAGAACGAATGAAACGTACATGTATAACCATTTACCAGTCATTCCGATCTTCAAGAGGAAGACTTTTAAAACATTGTGCGAAAAGGAGAAAATGCCAGGTGTTTTTCTTCTTTTCCAATATTGATTTTTACCCGTTCAAAGTAAAATTTCATCATTATCTCCCGCTAGATGGCATTCTACAAATACACATCTATCTAATTTGGGCATTCTGGGTACAGAACCGGACTACTTTTCAAAACGACAACCGTTACTTTGAATTTCAAAATCAAATAAACGTTTACTCAGTAAAACGCTACCTGTTGCAATTCATTCAGCTATGATCAGCTAGCATGTAACCTATGCAACGGCCATTTATTAAAACAGCCCCTACAGGCTTGGCTAATAGCTTCGGTATAAGCCCTACTTTTCTCTATTATATGGGATCGGTGATGCGTCATAGCATACAGGTCGAATCTTCGAAGAATATGACATGCGCAGACAACGAAAATTTCATTACTTGAGACTCGTTTAATTTGGCGTCCTGAAAACGCTTTTAGTCAGACCAGTTCAGAATTTTGCTGTCTGGTATATAGATGATGAAAGCATTGAAGGACAAAGGGAAGTATACTTGTCTTACAAGAAAGAACCCTGTTTCTACGGACCTTTATTTTTTCTTTTTTTTAAAACCCTTATCCTGCTAAATAACTAACCTGAAACTTTCATGCCGATAGTAAAAGCCCAAATTTTGGTATTTCAAAGGCATTGTTGGGAGAAAGATATCTTCTTCTCGGACAGTGTAGATCCAAGATCAGACTGCACGTTCTGTGCAGTCTGATCTTGATCTACACTGTCCGCAAAAGGTCCTTGAGTCGCGCTGAGCAGCCTAAGCGTTAAGAATTGACTTAAAGAGGCTTGTATTTTTCACAAATGTGGTAAGCAGCAAAGGAAAGTATGTAAGTCCTTTTTTTCCCAAAAGCTTTGTTTGCCACGTCAAATGGCATGTGTTTGTTGGTGGGGGAAGGGCGCCGTGGACGTTCCCTATGACGTCTTGCGAAAATAGGAAGCCGAGTAACTCATTCGACCCAACAGTCATTTTCTATTACCCTCATCTAATCGTATTTTGCGCTCTATAACGTCTGTATATATCTTAATGTTGATTGATAGACTGTATGATGTCGAACGCCGTTTTCAACCTTATTTCACTTACTAGTGTAGCGCGGCGGCTGCACCTATCCTTGCTTTCCTAGAGTTTTACCAGTACTTCGCACAATATTCTTCCCAAGCAAATGGCTGCTTTCCTACATAACCATCGTCAAAAGTATCTGAATGTAACAAGCATCAGAGATAACTATGTAAGTCACTGTACAAAGAAAAGTCCTTTCCCATCCTTTCCGTGTCTGTCTTCATGTCTGTTTGCAAGTTTTTATTTCATGGTTTCCGGTAGATTATCGAGAAATATCGGTAAAATATTTTTCGATATTTCATGGTTACGACCAATGAAAATACCGATTTTTATATTCAAACTCTTCAATTGAAGGCGGAAACAGTTGTTCCCGCGCACTAGTTACCTAGGTAACATGCGCGTGCCTCACAACCAGATGGAAATATGTCGTAATTTACCTTACATTTCTCGCGCTTGACGTAATATTGTAATGCGTTGCTATGCAGAGGGGGTACGCTACGGGGAATAACCGATAAAAACTGCACTTGATTTTGATTAAGATCTCCTCAGAAAGGATTAAAAGCATGAAATAAATAGAATATTTGTTTTTTTCGGTGAAAGATCGAAATATATTTCATCTCGTGAACATCATCGGTAATATTTTCACGAGTGGCTGCGCCACTCGTGAAAATATTACCGATAATGTTCACTCGATGAAATAAATTTCGATCTTTCACCGTAAAAAACAAATATCCTCTATATCTTCCCTTCTGTTTAAGAGGTTTTATAGCCGCTTTCGACAGTATATTGTTCATATCACACCGACAGCTAACGTATGATTGTCTAACGTTGGCTGTTTAAGTGCAACGTTGGTGTCCTCAATACCTTGCCCAGGAATGCTACTACATGGCCAGCATGAGACTTAGCCGTAGGTGTTTCTTTGTATTCTTAACATGCGTAAAAAAAGGTTTTTGTTTTAATTAACATAAAGGTATACTAGTCGATTTTGAAGCGATAGGTGCTTTTCTGGATAATAAAAAAACAACAAAAACAACAACTACTACTACTAATAATAATAAAAATAATAATAATAATAATAAAAGCACAGAACGTGCAGTCTGATCTTGGATTATTACTGTCCCTGACCTTTCTAGATATACTTGAACACATACAATTTGGTCTTGTTTTAAAATTAGAAATAAAAACAGACAACATGACAATGTATCCATTCAGCATGACTAAAGGTTAAGATTATTATGATGTCGGAATTAATGAACGCACGCAAAAAAAAAAAAAACCTTTAACATAACATACTATCGCCGACAGACATAAAATTATTTGTTTGTCTAAAAACAGACCATTTACTAAAACATAGACACAGAAGAAGAACTTACTCGGAACGAGCAATTTCTGCTTTTTTCAAAATGTTGTCATTTGTAACCATGTATAAAAATTATCTCATTGTGTTATTAATATCTTGTCTCGGATGTGTTCAATGTTTTCTGTTGCATTTTTTCTCCAAGAGGTAATGAATTTACAAACCTTATTTATCATATCTACATGGGACTAAATCTCCCATTAAGAACTAATTAAGATCGTTTGATTTAATTATTCACAGCGACACATTATCATCAAAGAGTATATAAGCAGCGCTCTGGGAAAAGGGGGCTTTATGCATCTCCGTGATAAAATATATAAAGCAAGTCATCACATAATTATGGGTCCATAAAATCCATTTTGTCTAACAAACAAGTGAGGTAGACTGGCTCTTTAGCATGCTGAAAATTGACGGACAGGAAAAGGTTTCGACCAAGGTCAGCCTGCGCGGACTGAGCAGGCTGACCTGGGTCGATACTTTTTTGCAGATGCATAAAACCCCTTTTCACAGAGCATGGCTCATATACAAGCGGTTCGAAACACACACACAATTGCTAAATTCATCATTACCGCTTTTCGTCTCGCTTTCTTTTTTTCCTCTACTCCAAAACGGAGACCAATCCGTCTTTCAGTACAGCATCAAAGTGAAGAAAGAGAAGCGTAAATTATCCAACTCTTTACCAAAGAATCCCGCGTTTTAACGACCCTCAGAAAGAAAGCTTTTGAATATATTGTGGGAAAAGAGGAGAAAATACTGCTTACCAGCATTTTCTCCTTTTCCCGCAACATCTTTTACAAGTTGAAAGACGAATACCATTAGTTGAGCTATGTTTAAACTGTCGTGTGCAAATGCTTTCAATTTGGAAAAGTCTAAAATTCTGCTGTTTTGTGAAGATTTAAAGACGACAGTCGGTAATACATCACTATGAATGTCATAAGAAGTTAAGCATTGCTATTATTCACACTAAAAGTCTCATTAATTTAATCATTTATCCTTCTTATTTGAAAAGAAAAGTTTTTTTTTATTTTTGGTTTGGTCTTTCATTATTTAAATTCAACTTCAAACTGACATAAATGTTTGGTTTTGGGACCTTTTGTATGATTGAAACAAAGTTGTATTCTATATATGCTTTCCTTTATGTTTCTTGTGTCTTTGTGTCAGTTTTTGCGTGTCTGTCTGTCAGTCTTTGTGTTTCTCTGTAAATATGGTCAGTCCATCAAGCAATAGTGAATTAGTTGTATGGCTCTTGAAAATACAGTTCGCGATTTTGAATCCAAGCAGCTCTAAAAAGTATCCTTCAGAGTCTTGATGAATTCCACTGTGACAAAATCATCATTATACTCTCACTGATATATATACTCACAGATCAACATAACATTTACTTCGAGCAAATGAGAAGTAAGTAAAATATGAGCCATGCTCTGTTCAAAAGTGGTTTGATGCATTGGCAAAAATTATTGACCCAGGTCATCCTGCGCAGTCTGCGCACCTGGGTCGGAACTTGTTTTCGTTATTGATCAATTTTCTGCATGTCAAAGGGCTATTCTACCGCATGATTTGGTCAGTTGAAAGACAAAACAGATTTTTATTGATCCATAATTATATGATGACTTGCTTGGTATAATGCATTACGGAGATGCATTTAATCCTCTTTTGCCAACGCGCTGTTCATATATCTAGTTCCATCGAAAGAAACTGCGTCCCTCCTGAAAATAGCAACCTATTTAGCGCCATAGAGTCTTAATAAGAATATGCAATGATGCAACCCTTAATAGTGACATCAGCTGAGGGACAAACAAAAATTCCCGACAGAAGAATCGTCAGATGATTGAAAAGTAATCTAGAAACATAGGATTTTCAGATCATCGACAAAGATTCAGAAGTCTGCTGTACCCCCATAAATGTGTTGTCAATGTTGCAATGAATCCCTGTAGAAGGGGCGTTAATTGATCGAAAAACATCCAGAAATATCCGAGAATCCCCGTAAAAGGGCCATCAGTTAACCGACAAAGATTCAGAAATATGCAATGAATTCCTTCAGTATGGTCGTCAATTGATAAAAAAGAATTATCCAGGAACATGCAAATTGATTCATGTAAAAAGATCGTAAGCTGATAGACAAAGATCCGGAAATATATGCCGAGTCCTCATAGAAGAGTCATCGGTTGTTTGACAGATATCCAGAAATGAGAAATGGATCCTCATAAATGGATCATACGTTGAACGACAACTATCCAGAACAAAGCAACTAATCCACATCGTCAGTTGGCCGTCAAAGAGCCAGAAATACTAGTATGCAATAAATCCATGTAGAAGGGTCCCCGACTGATCGAAGAAGACTGAGATATATGCAATGAGACGAGTCCTTATAGAAGGGTAATAATTTGATCTACAAGGATGAATAAAAAAAACCAAAATGCAATGAATCAGCATAGAATATACGACTTATCCTACTAACTACAAGAGTAATGAGTTGAGCTACCTAGAAATGCCGATGTTTGATACTTCGTTAGAAGAGTCATCGTGCAATGTATTATTGTACCGGATAAAGCCAGTACTCCCTCTCTGTGCTTTAATTGGTGTGCTCACATTCTCGAAACTATTGTGTGGCATTTTTCTGGAAACCTTCAGGTAACCTTTGGGAGTTAACATTCTGGAAACTTTTGTGTTCTCCCACTTTGAAAACTCTGCTTGGAGGTGAGAGCGGCAATAGCTTTAAGGCAAAAATATCGGTAAACCATAATAATGCCCTTGAATTTCTTATCGGGTAAGGATAACGTCCACGTTTCTTCTTCCTGCAAGTTTACTCATGTATGCATTAGCTCTAGCTCTAGTTCTTGGCCTCATTCAACGAAAGAAGCTATATAACCGAAATATTCGACAAAAAGGGCAGAAAAGTGTGGACTGATAACTTTTCATAATTTAAAATCAAACTTGTATATAAAAAAAAGTACAAACTCGATCTCAAGTGTTCGTGTAGGATCTACAGAAAGTCTACTTTTTGTTTCACTTTGATCAGAAATATACACGGAGTCCTCTCATCAGCTGATTGACAAATATCCAGAAGTATAGACTCGACCATATCAAGTTGTGTGATTTTCACGCACACCGTACATTTGTTCACCGGATAAAGACCGCTTTACTGCTCGAAAAATCATATTACGCTTCATAAAATACTTGAGTTATATTTTTCAGTTGAAACTAATCAAAATACATTTCTGTAGATCAACAGCTTCGTTGGTTAATTTTCTTTGCTTGATTTATCAGTTCTGTGACAGTTTTCTCTGACAAATTGACAATTGTAAAAACTTTACTGAAGTTGCTGTTGCTGATTTGAATTTCTTCATAGTCGTCGCGATATTTGTGATCATGTCACTGAATGTAGTTTCAAAGGAAACCTGTTTTATACGGAGGAGGTTGGATCCAGTTACGGAATCGGCCGAGTTGTGACGAGTGTAACATAGGGGTTTCGACGGATATGGTGGCTATCGAGACATTCCACTTGTCAGCCTTTTGTCATTTATTTCATACATTCTTCTTAACTCTTTACCGCGCAGTTTTAATGGCCCTGACAGAGATGGCTTTCGAAAACGTCGTGGTAAAAAGGAATACTCCTTTTTCTACGATGTTTTCTACCCTTTTACAAATTCCATCAATTGAGCAACATTTGTTTAGTCATCTGCAAATACATGTACTTTCAATATTGATGAGTCTAAGATTGTTTCGTCCCGTCACCTTCTGAATCATATGAGTATTTAGAGCATACAACTTTATAAAGCTCCCTTGTAACATAAGTATAATCAGCATAAACTCAAGTTTAGTACATCGATGATCGGAAAACGTTGTGGTATAAGGAGAAACTGCTTGGAAAGAGCTGTTTCTCTTTTTGCCAAAGCGTTTTCGGAAGTCGTCTGCTGCCAGACGCAGAAAAGTTGTCTGTAGGAGGTCACGTGTACAAGATAAATGGATTATGGTGTCCGTAATGTCAGAGGCTGGTCCATTATTAATATAATGACACTAATTAGCCCGGAACTTTACCATGACACAGAAGACAACAAGGTAAATCCATTTAAGCCTCACATCTTGTTGTTTTCTTATATTGTCCATATTTTTTCTCGCTCTATTTCTACGCTAAGGCAATTTGAGAGGCGCCAGTTGTGTCTTTCATTGTCCATTCTTTCTTATTTTCTTCCCAATTAAAAAGACACCTTTATCGTGACGTTTAGGTTATAGGCTTGCTTTAGAGACCACAACTGCAACACAATCGCAGTGATGAGTTACTCTGGCCTGAGGTCTGGATTAAGAAGCTCATTCACGGTCCTTAATCTGTGGTGCTCATTCAGAGTTCTTAATCTCCTAATGTCACCTCTTTAACATGACTCATTGAAAACAAAAAGAAGCAGATCTTGGAACTAAACTACACAATCATGAGCATCGTGACCTAACTTGCGGATACTTCATAAGAAGATTTACCGTGCTAAGTATTCTTTTACTAGATTGAGCTATTACTTCGTCTTTGCGTTTTAATTGGCGTTCTAACATTCTTGAAGTTTTTGTGTGGTATCATTCGGGAAACTTTTAGGCGCAAACATTTTGGAAGCTTTTTGTGCTATTGTTCAGGAAAATTTGCGTGCTTATATTTCGAAAACTCTGGTTTCTGGCGAGAGCGGCAAGGGACTAAAGGCTACACTATGATTACAATGTATATCCATGAATTCTTATCGGATATAAGATTGGTGTCCACGTTTCTTTTTAGAGCAGTTAAAAAGCGCTTTGCTCATGAACCAGTATGTATTGGCTCTAGCTCTAATTCTTTGCTTCATTTCAATGAAACAAGCTATATAATAAAAATATTCGGCAAAAATGACAGAAATGTGAGGATTGATAATATGCCATGATTTAATATCAAATATGTATTTAAGAAAAAAAAATTACAACCTCACTCTCAAATGCTCGTATAAGATCTACACAAAGTATCTTTTTTATTTTATTTCGATCAGTTCACGACTTTGGTTCAGGTTCACGGAAATAAACTTTATAATTTTACACTTCCATCAGCTGAGACCCAAGGAATGATAATTTCTTAGCGGAAATAAACTGTCCTCTGTTGTAACAAAAGCTTTAAGAAAAAGTTCATAATGGTGAAGTATCATTACTATGCGTTGTTCTGTATGTCTTTCTAGTCAGTTCCCTCTCCCAGCCTAAAGCCTCGAAGTTTCGTTGATTAAATTTTCTACTGATGTCAAAGAGTAGAGACCGTGTTATCACTTGTTCTAAGCTCGGCAACTGACTTTGCTCTATAATACCATGTCAGTGTGTTGTAATCCCCACATATCGCTTTTTTAATGATACCATATTTATTTGACCCCGAACAAAATTGCATTTGTAACAACTTTGTATGAGGAGAAAATGTGGCATTTCTAGCTGTACAAAGACATATTTGATGATTTTTATCTACATGTAGTTTTTCATTTGCAAGTGAATTAAAAAATGAAACATCAAAAATGGGTTGTACTTGACACGCCAATCATATCAAACAGACATTCCCAGTCAGTTAACGAGTCGAAGATTTGGAAAGAATATTGTTCAGAATATTGGTCACTGCCGATGAGACTGTTCGTTCCGTCTGATCGTGATCTGACATACAGAAAAGACTTTCCTTGAATCTCCTTGAATTCCCTTGAAGGTACAGCTCTGAAAACGCCGACAAATTTTCATTTCAAACAACCAGTCTGGAGAAATCTCTCACTGCTGCAATTGGTATATCTTTACCATGCAACAGAATTTATACTTGTCAATACTGACAGCACTTTCAGACAGCATGATTAAATTCGTCTTTGAAAAAAAAAACATTAAAGCATGGCTATAAAATAAGAAAATGCTGGCTATCAGTACTTTCCCTTTAACCCGCGATAATTCCCAAGTCAACTCTTCACAGTCGTAAGAACACCGGCTCTTTTAGTTAGGAGCAAGTCAATATCACTTCCAAGTCCGCGTAAATAAAATGTAGCCTTCTGTAAATCAATTGTCTTTGGATGACAGTAAAAACGAATAAGGAAATAATTATAAAATGCATTAACATGAAATATCGTTTAGAATTATTGTTAACACTTTACCACACGACAAAATTTTAGACTTGTCTAAATTCAATGCATGTTCAGACAACAAATTTAAGGTTACAAGCATTTTCTACTATTTCCCACAATGTTTTCAAAAAACTGTCTTTCTCAGGCTCGTCAAAACATGGTTTTTTTTTTGTAAAGGGTTAAGCCATTGTCCTCATTTGCTAATTACGAAACTCTTTAATGCGAATGCAGTTCTGCTGGTACGCTTTTCAAATATGTCCGAATTGAATAAAAACGAGCATAGTTTAGATAAAAGTATCAAAAACTGGAGAGGGAGTTTATCGTTAAAAAATGTATTTGTCACAATGTCCCTAAAAGCCGTCAACCTTATTGTCGCAAAGTTGCTCCTTTGTCAAGGAAAAGGTTGGACCATTCTTCACCACCAGATCTTACGCATTTGACCTCACTTTTATTTCCATCCATTAATTTTCATTATAAACACTTGTTCATCTATTATAAGTAACATAATCTGTGTCGAGGAATTCCCCTTCGTGTTTGCTCTGGGCCGTATTCTTAATTTCTTAACCTAATATCGCTGTAATGTTCAAATTCTAGGACTGGAAATCTGATTACCTGTGACGTTCTGTCTCAGACAAACAGGTGTAAACTCTTGGGATTTAAGTTAGGGTCAAAATTTTAATTGTTGATTTATACTGCTCCAGTAAACGTGATAACATCCGTAGCAAATTGAAGGTCTTTCTTTGTCCGGAAGTACGGGTGCCTTCCACAGTAAATCAACAAGGCCAATCAAATACTGATTAATATCCCCCCCATGTCATCCTCTTTTACCGTTTACTTTTTAAGAACATTGTGTATCGGTAATTCTACACTTTTCGTATACATACGCTCGTATATTCGGAGTAGATAAACTTCGGTTGTTTGCGTCTGTCGACCAGTTCACTTCTTTTAGCGTTGAAAGACGTACATTTTTTTTGCAATTTGTATTGCCTACAGGCCGTAAAAGCAAGGAAAATATCACATAACCTCCTTTGCTTTTAATGTAATAATATAGCCATTTGGAATTTTCTTATCTTACACACGTATGAGATAAGATTTTGTGACGTCACATAGGAGCTTTACGTCACGTCACTTGTTATAATTTTTACCGTTATTTTCAAAATAACGTCGTACTCAAATTTCACGATCAGTTTAACTGTGAAATTACATACTCTTCATTGGAACTACTTTAAGCTCCGAATGTACACTTTTATCAAGTTAGTGTGTCGGTCTCATTTATGAATATGTTGGTTTTATCTCAAACGCCAAATTATATCATATCTTATATTTATTACATAACCCAATTTGTTTTCAATGTAAGACAGCCATTACGAATTTTTACTTTCTTACACACGTGTCAGATAAGAAAATAGTGCCGTATTTGGTCAACGCGCTGTTATTATATGCCTCATTTCTAAAACATTGCCGACCAAGATTCCAGTGTGAAATTGACTGTCCAAACTGATGATCGTGACAAAGCTGCAAATTTTAGTATCTTTAAATGTAAAACAAAACCATTATATGCAAGTTTCTTTGGAACTACTTTTTGTCTGTGATGTGCAAACCTGTCAATGAAACAAATAGGCTTCATGTAAATTTCAATACATATGCACATGTAGGCCTATGTTTTAACACGTCATGAACTATAATTCTTGAGATACAGTTATGTGATAAAAAGAATCTGACATTCGTTGGCTTTTGAAGAAAAATTGTATTAAACTTGTCTACAAAAAAATGGTATTAAGCTCGCCAAAGGCTCGCTTAGTAACGTTTTATGTAGACTCGTTCAATAAAATTTTATCTCAAATACCAACTCATGCCATATCTTACATATCTAGAATACCTCGCTGTAAATTCATTAGATTTGGTTTGTTGAAACCTAGTTTCTCTACATCGACTGTGAAACAGTTAAGATTTGTTTTAAACTTGCAAGTGGAAAAATGCTTTTCGATAAAATCCCCCCAAATAAATTAAAGTACTGAAAGTACTGACAGACCAGCGAATTCGCAAAAATGGTCCAATCCAGCTTTTTTGTCCGATCTAGTTCGGAACGGTCAAATCCGATTAATAAGTCCGATCTGGTGACTTTACCCACCTTTTATAGCCATTTACTTGCTACAAAAGGAAATACCATGAAAAATTACAAATCCCATTTTTTGATCTTTATTGAAAAAGTCAAAGAAGATACCAAATTTATAATTTGGCATATAAATACTTTTTAGAGTTCACTTTTAAATGAACTTTGAATGCTTAAATTTTCTCTCTCTCATCGGTTGGACGAACTCGTAACCAGAAGAGACTTACAACACCCGCGAGGATAAAAAATGTTGCATTGGGATAAGTACAGATAAGTCTGATTTGCATAAATCACTGACTTAATATACATATGAGAAATCATCTTGTTCCTTATTGACGACATCTTATTCAGTCTATGACTTTGCCAGTAGACATCGTTCAAATTACACTGAACTAGTAGTGATTTTGTAGTTCATGTCAACATCGTCATATTTAACAGAATTACGATTTCTAACCGAAAGAATTATTTTCTGTAGGGCAGTATTTGGTGACTGTGGGGTTTTTGCTTACATTTGAATCTGGGTCACTCTAGATGGCTATAGAATAGCGATCTCATGATCGCTAATCTAAAAATTGATAAAAACTTTGACTGGTCAGTCCAGATGACCTTAATGTCTGAATATATGCTGTGAAATAGTGTTGTACATAGCCTCAGGAGAATAGTAATATTTTGCCGATAATAGCTGCCCGGATTCTCACAGTGCAGTCTAATTGGGCTCTATCTTAAATTCAATTGATTTTGTGACGTCACATAGGATCGTTATGTGACATCGCATGTTAAAATATTGTATTTTTGCCCGTAATTTGCAAATAACGTCAGACACGTTCTCCATTTTTTTTTTTTTTTTCTTTTTATCACCTATATTAGCAACATAACGCCCTGTGAAAAAAGGGCCTATGAAAACATTGAAGAGAAAGGGGAAAAGCTGGTAACCAGCATTTCCTTTTTTCCCCAGATTGTTCACTACCTTTTCAAAGACAATTTCGTTCATTCAAGCCACACTTAGTTTGTCCTCTGCAAATGTTCCGGATCTGAACAATTCTAAAATTTTGTCGTTTTGGTAAGGACTTAATTATTGGCCTGTAGGAGCAGCGAATTACAACAGTGCCTCTTCAGTGCCTTGAATCAACACTAAACCTGCAAGACTTGCTCTGCTGAACACATCTTAAAGTTAATTACCATTGTCCATAAATTTCGTTAATGTCCAGACATATGAATGGCTTTTGCAGCTGCATACAATCGCAGAAAATATTTGCATATATATAAGTGTAACCCTTTCGGTGCCAAAAACGTCTTTAATATATTCTTCATGGACCAGGTTGGTCAAAATCACACTGCATAGACTGTGCAAGCAGATCTATGGTCTTGGATGTCCTATACATTGAGATTCACGACATACACTGACAAAAAAAGAAGACCATGGAATTGTAGAAATATGGGTCATTTACCAACTTGATACTCGCTTTTCACCTATTTTGAAGATCAAAGAGTTAAGCCTTTACTAAACAATCCCAAGTTTTAGCGTCCCTTAGGATAATTCCTTTCGAACACATTGTGGGTAAAAAGGAGAGAATGATGGTAACCAACATTCTATCATATTCTCCTATTTTGCCACAATTTATTCTATCCTATCAAAGACAAATTCCATTCATTTGAGCCAAATTGAAATTGTCGTCAGCAAAGCTTTCAATTTGGATAAGGCCAAATTTTTGTCGTCTGGTAAAGAGTTAAAAGAATCATAAAAGTAAAGCACCTGCGTTTCACAGCCGTAAAAGGAAATCATAACCACCCTTAGTATTACAAAGAAAAAAAAAATTAAATGGAAATTATTCCGGCAAGAACGGAAAGACCCATATATCGGAATAAATCACAAAGTTATTTCGAGATTATACTGTAATATGAGCTTGATCTACACTGTCCACAAAAAGAGAATACTAGTGTGCTTAGTAGTTTCAGTCTTAATGTAATTAAACAATTGTTTTAAAACCCTTTTTTAAAATGTTAAACATAGACAGTTAATGAATTTCTCCTTTTATGGTATAATTTGCGTCTGACCTCTAATAGCATTATGTACAAGGAAATTATGAAGCCTAATTTAAATTAATAAAATCTGACAAAAACATCGTAAAGATGAATTAATGAACATCGTTTTATAAATTTCGCTCAACAATTTCGCCTTTGTTTTTAGATATTAATTAAGAATTCAATGTCCTTGTAAAACATCTTGTTGAAATATTACAAAAACAGGGGGAGTATAGATATTGTCTATAATTTCCGTCATAGGAAGTTTGAATTTATGTCTCGCGTTTGTTAGCGAAATTTTGAACCGTGTACCAAAATGAAGACGACTTTTACATCCCGTCTATGGATGGATCTAACAAAAAAATGGGGAAGAGTAGTTACTTATCCTCATATGATTTTTAACAAAATATCCTTTTTCAAAACAAATGTTGAATTAGCAAATCGATGATAATGAACGCATTTAATCTTTGAAAAAGCACATACTCAATATTGCGTGTGCTATTTGTAGCTTGTAAAATACTACATCAAGAGTTATTCAATAAAGTGGCTTATTTCTACCCTGCAGATAATATTACGAGGGTAACGGAATTTTCGAAAAGATGGTTTTCACCAGCAAAATTGTGACAAATTACATGTTCACGGGAGCTGTTACTATCCTGTCATGCTCTCTCTCTCTCTCTCTCTCTCTCTCTCTCTCTCTCAGTGCTGATTACTGTTTTGACGTACTTATGTCGGAAAGCAGCAAGTTGCGAAATAATGGTAAAATAAACTCCAGGAAAGTAGGTGCAGCTAGCGCCGCAACATAACAGAAATAATCTTGAAAAAAGCGTCAAACACCAAACAATAAGAACTTCTTCTGTTGATGCACACCTTTCCTACTTTAAAGCATATTTGTACGATGGACAAGAGTTACTGTTATCCCAGAGAAGCTGGTTTGTACGTACACAAGAGTCACCAAGTTTAACTGAGATAGGTTTGTTTTACCTTGCAGAAAACGCTCAGGCCTAGAGTTACTGATTATTTGAAAAGCTTGTTTCAATATTGCAGAAAATATTGCCAGTACTTATCGCTAACTTTTGCTCCTGATTTTATGTCTGGAGTTACAGGATCCTACGGAATATTATTAGTTGGACGGTCACTAGGCAGGGGACTTAGAAACTTGCCACCTGACCGTACAACGAATTTATTATACTGCAAAGTTTTACCATTCCAACGTGTGTTAAGCGAAATTTCCCTGTTTTATGGTCTCAAAAATTGAGTACGCTTACGAAATAGAATTTCCCTTCTGAGTGCCCCATTTCAATGAAAACTGGCGTCACTGGGAACTGACGTCACTGAAACCATGGTAAAACGTGCAGTTTGGTGCAAATTTTGATGATGTCACTGCGATAGACATACGTTGTTTTTCTTTTTATTTATACATGGATTTAAACAACTTAAAGGTAAGTAGCTATGAATTTTAATGATTCGTTGGCAACAGTAAACCACCATTAGTTGCCTCAAACGACCATTAGGTTATCCTTTTAACGTTATGCACAATGTATGAGTTTCGACACTTCACAATTTTCTTACCTGACGATGGAATGGCCCCCGTGAATTTGTTTTAAAAATGACATGAAACGATAATACATGTAAAGTTCTATATTCATTTATTTTAAAAAATAATCCATTCTTTGCATTTTAATGACAAACATCAAGGGAAACTAGTAATAATATGGTGCAGGCTACTCAGTATGTTTGTCTTGTGGGCGGCTTGTATCAATCGATCGATCGAAGCCACCATTTTGGATGTTGTGTTGAAAGTGTAGTCATGTATACGGGGCTTCCGAAAAGGAAACTGCTTTTTAGGTGGGTTTTGCCAGTGTACATGATATATATGTTCGGGGCATATTATCCAATCAGATCACTAGAAATTTCTTTGCAGTATAATTAGATCTTTAGTCTGCAAAAAATACGACAAAAACGTCCGAATATCACGGGTGCTGGTTTTCAAACTGCAGAAAATCATAGTCAATAGTTATGGAATGCAAGTTTCTTAATTTTACCCTGCAGGAGATATGAATATGACACTGAATTTTATATGCTTGTTTTATCCTACAAAAATATGGCTAGAGTCGGTTGATTTTAGGGAATCTGGTCTTTGGCCAGAAGATAAGATGATGAGAGTCACGTGTTTGCCTCAAAGTCTGATCCAGCTTCCTGCGAGATTCAAAACCCAAGATAAAAATTTAAGAGCTTGTATATTGGAGACGGCTGAAGCCATTGCGCAACAACACATTAAGATTTCATATTCTCTCTAAATGTGGACTGTCGCAAAAATGAAAGAACCTAGTCTAAACGCGGAAATAAGTGAACCCATACCAT
Organism: Hippopus hippopus; assembly: GCA_946811185.2. NCBI lineage: Eukaryota > Metazoa > Mollusca > Bivalvia > Cardiida > Cardiidae > Hippopus > Hippopus hippopus. The sequence continues at coordinate 32,580,675 of OX328105.1, forward strand.
TTACATCGGACGTCTGGGCCAGTATTCACCCACCGTTCTCAGTATTATTCTTAGTGTTATTCGAGGTATAGAAAATAACACAACTTTTGACTGGCTTCTCCAGATGAACCATTCTGTGTAATATGGGGGCTTACAGCATCTGCAAAAAGTTTCGACCCAGGTCAGCCTGCGCAGTACTTGCAGGCTGACCTGAGTAGTAACTTTTTGCTATTAGTCAATTTTCCACATGTCGAAGGACCATTGTACCTCATGATTCAGTCGGTTGTTATACCAAATGGACATTATGAATCCATAATCATATAATGACATGCTTGGTATCATGCCTCACGATGATGCATTAAGACCCCTTTTGCCAGAGTGCGGCCAATCACAAGTTGTGTAACCTTCAAATTCAGAAAACTCTTGAGAGTAAGACTAAGAATGTCCTCAACAATGAGTGGTGAATACAAACTTTAATCTCCTCTTTGGAGATGGTGGACTACAATCAGCCCGGTCCTTCCTTTTCCCATATTGTGTTTACAAGTTGCCTCCTGGAAAGGGCGTAATAAAGCACCTTTTCGGCGGAAATAGTTAAAAAGAAGACATTGTAAACAAGCGAGCCCATTTTTGTACTGGTATCTTTTTTTCAGAACCGTCCCCGAACGTCACGATGTTGTTTTTGTAGACATAATGATGCTCTTTATTAATTTAATCGCTATAAATGAATACTTCAGTGTGCGACCAAAGAATTCTGACGATTTGTGCACCTATAAACATCACTTTAACATCACGATAACGGCGTTCAATTGTCACGTGACGCCAACTGTCAAGTTAGTGCGCTTTTTTGTGTTGCATTCATAGGTGTCACGTGACATTTTGGAACCACGTGACCATTTGAAACACGCCACTTCATAATATACTGAGCTGTTGAGGTCGAATAATATAGTGATTGGATTATTTTTTTCGTATCTGGGCGATATCTGAAAAACAAATAAGGACATTTCATATCGAATCTTGAATTTCCTAAAAAGGAAAATGAATGATATATGCAACTTCCAAACAGTCATGCTCAGAAAAGGGCGTTTAATGCATCTGCGAAAAATACCAATCTAGGTCACCTTGTGCGGTCGGAGCAGGTTAGCCTTGATCGAAACTTTTTGCTTATTGGTCAATTCCCTGCATGTCAAGGGACCAGTTTACCTTATAATTCAGTAGGTTATTAGACAAAATGATTGCTTGAGTAAAAAAATACGCTTATAATTATTGTTTGCTGCTTTATGCTCCTGAAATGATTGCTCTTCTGTACTAAATAAAGCACATCAGAAAAAACCAAAATGCAACAACAGATTGCATCCATCGATTTTAAACTTTTCCCAGGGCGATGCCTCCGCAACCCATGAGCACATCAACTGATCCCTATGCATAGAGACGATATTGCATGGATGGCTTGCATTATGTCTAGGAGAATACATGCCCTGTGAAAAGGGGGATTAATGCATCTGCAAAAAGTATCTACCGAGGTCAGCATGCATATTCCGCGCGACACCTTTTGCTTTGGTAACTTTTCTGCCGATCAAAGGTCCAGTGGATAGCCTGATTCAGTCGGAGTTATACACAATGGATGTTATAGATCCATACTTATTTTATGACTTGTTTAGTTTTATGTATCACGGAGACGCATCAGACCCCGTTTTGTTCGAGCGCAGCTCATATAAAAATGAAGATATTTATTTCGTTGCATTCGCCAACCACTTTCGGTTTACTCGTATAACGATAAAACAGCAGGCAAATACGTGGTTGACAAGAGCACTGCCTGCGGATGCCAATGCTGGGCACATTTTTTTTTTCAGTGAAAACTCTGAAATCTGAATCAAAAGTATTTGGATGGTTACTTGCCTTTCTGGTATGGTTCCCCTTTTCATAGTTAACAATAGCCCGAATTTAAAGTAAATGAACCGTGTTCTCACAAAAAAGGGTTGGAAGCATCTCCGTGATGCATTATACCAAGCAAGTCACTGCATGATTATGCATCCATAAACCAATTTTGTATAACAACCGACTGAATCATGAGATACACTCGTTTTTGACATGTAGAAAATTGACCAAATGGCATAAAGTTTGCAAATGGCTAATGGCAAAAAATTTCCAAATGGCAAATGGCAAAAAGTTTCGATCCATGTCAGCCTGCGCAGACTGCGCAGGCTGACATGAATCGATACTTTTTGCAGATGCATTAAGGCCCCTTTTCACAGAGCATGACTCAGATACTATTGTTACTTACCGAGATATCAGAAAATGAAAAAAAAAAAAAAGCACATAGCAGGCGCAGACAACGACAGAGTTGTAACAAAGCTTTGAAGCTTTCTTCGAGACCAGCCGAGCTAAAAATTAGGCGCTTTTATGGGATTTTATTCAAATCATTGTCTATATTATTGTTTGTAACTTAAACGAAAAAATATTATTGTTTAATATCAAGACAATTTTGCAACTTACACCACGAATGAGATTGACATTTATCTCTTCCTAAATTAGGCATTTATTTTCTTTATTTTCAGCTCTATTGACCGAAGGCAGGATGAGCTTATGTCATGACGTAATTTTTCTCGTCCGACCTTTGGTCTGTCCGTCCGTCCTACCATATGCGCGTGTGTCTTCTTTTTTTTAACGCGATAAAATCCGTTTTTTTTTTTGAGTTTTCAATTACCTTGTACATGTTATTGATATCATCAATAGCTTGAACCCTATTGAATTTGAAGGAAATCCGTCAGGGACAAGTAACCATTGGGTCGAAAATTTACTTTTCTTGTTTACGTTATACAGTCAGATTTTTTAATCTGATTCTTTTGAAACTTGAAGATTATTGTAGTTTCTTTTTATCATCAAGAGGTTAGAGTATATTGAAAATTAGGAAAATCATATCATCAATTTAGCAAAAATGTACAGTAAATCAGCTTAAATTTTATAAATTGTACTCGTTTTAAGCCATCAGCTTGGAGAAGAACATTATAAGCTCTGCTTTCGTTCTTATCCATTTTTCAGAAAATTTTGAATTGTATTTGTAATTTATCATGTACATTTCAGTTGAATTTGCAAATAAAATATGTTTAAAATAGTTTAGCAAAAGCAGTTACAGTATTAAATGACTTGTTCTTGTTTACTTAACAAAGTCTAGATCGCTGTTCCCTTTTCTTTGAAACTTGCCATGATTGTTTATTACAAAGAGTACGAAAGCACTACTGGGTTTGGCTCAATTAAAAAGGAAAAGAAAACAGATTTTGGAAAATTTGGACATATTATTTTTCGTTTTGTTCAATTTACCACACCTTTTATGCTGTCTTCATGCTGTCGGCTCGACTGTCATGGGTTCAGGCCCCGCTGAAACGTTTCTTTCATCATTGTGTTAATGGAATATGTCCGCAAATATCCAAAATTTCTAAGAAAATGTTTTGAAAAAATATCTTTAACTTTTTTTTTAAATTCGTCGTAAGTGGGTGTCTTCCAGGTCTTTATACCTTTATCTTAATCTTTTGTCCTTAGATGTGATATGATGACAGGCTGTTTTAACTATAACAGGAGAGATGTTTAATTCATGGCTCAAAACTGATGGTAAAAAGAAACTTAATCACCGATTTTTACTGTAAATTTTACACTAAGATACTCTGACAAGTAAGTGTCAGTGGAGCGATATAGGCCCTCGTGGGCCTCTTTATATAATGTTGCACTTTGATTGCACGAGGAAGTGTGTGTTCCAATTAACGTCAACTTCTAATGTGGTTGGAGACAACATTTCTGGATTAAACGTTTTTTTTTTTGGCTGTATTTTTAACTCTTTATCAAACAATTCCGTATTTAAACGACTCTGATGAATAAAGCTTTTCAAACCCTTGTGAGAAAAGGAAAAATCGGCATTTCTTTCCACAACGTTTTGTGCATCTTCGAATGAAAATTTCATTATCTGAACCGGATCAAAGTCGCAGTCCTCAAATGTTTTCCCTGCGGATAAGTTAAAAATTTTGCAGTCTGGTAAAGAGTAAAACAAACGAACGAACATTTTAAATCAAGTGCACCGTCTACAGGAGCGACGTTTATAGCATCATGCAACTTATTACTCTTTTATCGAATAAATCCGTACTTAACGGCCCTGAGGAACAATTCTTTTGAAAACATCGTGGAAAAAAACAAAAATACTGGTATTCCCACAAGGTTTTACACCCCTTTTTTCAGACAAATAATGTACCAGCAATTTGCGTCACGTTTAATTTGTCGTCTGCAAGTGCTATGTATTTTGACATACGAGTATGTACAATTTTTTTTTATCTGGTACAGAGTTTGGCAATTTGTATTGGACATGCGCTGCCAAAAGGCGATTTAATGCATCACAAAAAGAGTCGACCCGTCAGTCGGTGCAGGCTGGCCTGGATCAATTCTTTTCTTTTCGTCAAATTTCTGCATGTCAAAGGACCAGTCTACCTCAAGATACTGCTGTTTGAAAGACAACATGGATTTTATGGATCCATAATTACGTGATAACTTGCTTGGTATAACAGATCACGGAAATGCATTAAACACCCTTTTCATAGAGCATGACTCATTTGGCTTTACAGGGTTTCACCAGTAATAGGCCGGGCTCTACGTTTCTTTGTCCGAGGACAGTCCTACGTGACTCATCTACCGTCGGGGATGTAACCAGGTTTATAAACGTCTTTACCTCGTATCTCGTCTCGCCAGTCTTTATCTAATGACTATTAAGCCTTTGGTTGCTAAACGCGACTCACTGACCTTTTGCGAACAATGTAGATCAAGATCAGACTGCACAGAACGTGCAGTCTGATCTTGGATTCACATTGTACGGTATAGAGTTATTTATCTTAAAAAAATAAGGTTGAAGTAGATCTAGCTTTATTCGGTTTTTACTATCGATTTTACAATTTCATTCAGGTTATTTAGCAATATATTGGTTAAGATACGATTCTATACTCATACGAAAAAGAAAGTGTACAGTTGAGTAGAAGATTTTTAGAATGTAATGACCTTTCCGTTCTTATCTCAATCCTCAAACTGAAATCCTTTGACGACGAATCACTCCTCTGTTTGAAGAAAAATAGGTCCTCGTAGATCATTGAACAGGCGCGTCTGTGTCATTTGATATGTGAAAATGACATGCAGATTGCAAAACTGTGCAAGGCAATTGCACAAACAATGAACTTAAGAGTTAAACGTGATAGAATTAGCTCTAGAATTAAAATTGGCCTCGTTGATCACATAGGGGTCCGTAGTTTGACTCCTGTCACCCGTAGACTATCTATTGTAAACAAGGGATTTAACTTTGTACAGCCCGTTACTCGCCCCCGATTACAAAAAACAATGTATCTTTTCTACGCTAACAGTTATTCTCCTTATTCTTTCAACAGCTGAGAGCTAAAACATTTTTCTACCAGAAAAACACAACTGTTTGTCAGTGGCTAATGCAGTCTGGCTGCTACAGTCGCTCGAACTTATAAACTCGCTCAAAACTCTGCGACATTGACAAGGGTTCGTACATCCGACTTTCAAGATATAAAATGCACTTTAGATCCATTGAAACACAGCATTAGCGGCACGTAACCTTTAGACATGTTTCAAAATATTTCTGACCTATAGTCTTTGTGTTCAATAACGACGAAACCCCTCAGAATTCGTTGAATTCGTGGTCCAGGAGCAAATTTCGTACGGCTGCCGCCATCTTTTGTCATGTGACACTGTTTGGAACGAACAATTTGATTGGTTGATATGTACTGACAGTCGCGCATTCAACCAATGAAATTTCGTACAGCTGCTGACATCTTTTGTCACGTGACATTGTTTGGAACGAGAAATTTCATTGGTTGATATGCGCGACTGTTAGTGTCGAATGTACGAACCCTTGTCAATGGCGAAGATTTTTTGAGCGAGGTTACAAGTTCGAAGGACTGTAGCAGCCAGACTGCATTTGCCACTGACAAACAGTTGTGTTTTTCTGGTAGAAAAATGTTTGAGCTCTCAGTTGTCGAAAGAATAAGGAGAATAACTGTTAGCATAGAAAAAATACATTGTTTTTTTTTTTTAATCGGGGGAGAGTAACGGGCTGCATACAGTTAAATCCCTTGTTTACAATAGATAGTCTACGGGTGACAGGAGTCAAACTACGGACCCCTATGGTTGATCAAGTCCACATCGCGAATGAACACGCAAGAAAAACAAAAAAAAACCCCACCCCAAACCACTCAATAAACGCCCTAAACCATCGTCATTACAAACCAAACCACTTTCCTAACAACTAAAACCACATGCCAAACGCTTAGATACACCATTGCATGGAAAATAGTCATGAAATATTGCTATCAATCTTTGGAAAAAAAGTGTTGTCAACCGTCAGATGAATGAATTATTAATGAAATGGTTCTTCTGTTAAAACCTCATTGACAGCAAATTTCTACCGTTACCTTCTATTAGTACTTGCAGTACTTTGATTTTTTTTCTTCGTACCTGATAGCGCTGGATTTCGGTCTAATTCTTGATTAATTGTGGTTGGTAAAATATATTGTCACTTTTATTTTACGGACCCCTGCAGGCCTATATGCGGGCAAATTTACGCCATCTATCTTTTTAAAAGATATTTCTTGTTGCTTATAGAATCAAAGTATAGGAAATGCTGTTATCAAATTATGCAACTATCTGCAGTTTTAAAAGCAGTAAAAAACTGTTAAAAATCTGATTAAACGGTGTTATACGCTGCTTTTAACATTATATCAGGCTTATCACTGGGACAGCTCATATATCCATGTATATCCTGGATTTTAAACAGGATTTGGGTATGACTGTGAAATGACTTTCCCAAGGACACTCCCACGAAAATCCCAGTGCTTCCAGGGTCGCTCGAACGTGTGGCATCCAGTGCACGAGTCCTACACTGTTACCACTTAGCTACGCAGGAACCCTCAAACTTTAATCAAAAGCAAAACATCATGTCACCAATACATTTTTGTACATTTTGATATCAATTTTGCCTATATTTTGCTTTTGTGAGTATGTAGAAAATTCTTTGATTAAGCAAACACTTTTTTTTTTATTTCTCCGAGTAAATTTCCAAATTAATGTAAAAAAAACCCATTAGTTACCATTAACCTATAATCACGATACTTTTGCTAGAAAATGACTTGCCTGCAGTTGCTTGGTCTTATTTTCAAGACTTACTTGGACAAGTATCTTAGATTTTGAAAGAAGGAACCATATGTCACATATAGCATAGTTAAATTAAAAATCTAAAGACCGTCTGCCATTTTTTTTGCAAATGAAAGGACTTGATTGTACTCATTATCCGGAAGTCGTTGGGCCATTGACTTTTGTATATAATACCACAATGAAAAGAATCAAAATAAAAAAGCATTTAATCTTTTTTGCTGCTTTTTGTAGATCTATAACCTTTGAAGAAGATGAAATCAATCAGTAAGCCATGCCCTTTTTTATTTCAGTAGACTTTAGAGGTAAATGATGCGAAATACGAACAAGCAAAAGAATCACGAATTATTACTTTCGTGTGAGAGCCTCACAAGAATTGTGATTTTATGTCATAATCACTTTTTACACGGTTGTTGTTTTACCCCAGGGCATAATTATAATTTATGTTTAATAATTCGCCTTAATGAACGGAGGTCACATGCCTCGTTGGTTTTGCCGTAAAAAAAACGCATTGTTTAGCCAACATGGTTTACAGGAAACAAAGTGCCTGTAAACATGTATTCATGCGCCGTCGGTTCATGAACGAAAGATATGACTTTTAGTACCGCTGAAATTTATTTGTCTTGTCACACATTAAATTGTAACAGCGAAAGATTGTTAAGGCAACCATATACGCGTAAAAACGACACGGTCTCTCTTTTTCAGATGAAAGGTTAATATTTATGGGCTTCATTAAAGGCCCACTAGCAGCAAAAAGTAAATAATTCAGGAGTCAAAATGCAAGCAAATTTAATTCGTACTATTTCATACAGTATGGTCAATCAAAGTCAGGTATGGCGGCGGCGAGTGCACCTGTCTTTGCTTTCCTGGAGTTTCTTTTACTGGCACCGGATAAGTCATTTGCGTATGTGTATGTCGAATTACAGGAATACGAATGCAAGGTCTTTTTTTCCCCATCTGATTTTTTATTTGTACCAGTATTTCTATCTATGATGTATAATTGTATGTTTAAATGCTTAAATTAACTTTTCGACTAAAAAATGTCGACATCTGCGAGCATCTATCTTCCTATCCATCCATCCATCTATCCATCCATCCATCTTTTCCCAGTTTTATCCCTTTTTCACTGTCTGTCCATCTACCTGTCCATATGTCTGTCCGAACTATGTGCACACGGCCGTACAAACGCACTTCTCTCTCTCTATTTGTCTCTCGCTCTCTTAATACTCATTAATTAAATAAATAATTAACGATTATGTCTGTAGATTCTTATTTCGGGCATTTAGATAAATTGTCTAGGTGTCATAGTTTGATGAATCGAAACATATTCAACAATCCTTGCATCTCATTACAGTTCCAAATAAATCTCATAACAATAAACAATAGGAAAACACGCATAACCTGGGTGCCGGCACTAAAAACTTCTTAACCCTGAAAGCACCTTTCACAACTATAGTTGCCTTTGCTGACAGTGTAAATCAAAGATCAGGCTGTACAAAACGTGCAGCCTGATCTTTGATTTACACTGTCCGCTCTGCTCAAACACTTAAGACAAGAGCAACCTTGAAAATGTGATTATTGGTTGAAATATGTGAGCCATGCTCTGACAAAAGGGGGCTTAATGCATCTCCGTGATCCATGATACAAGGCAAGCCATCACATATTTAGGGATCCGTAATATCCACTTTTTTCAAAAATTAACTTAATCATGAAATAGACTGGTTCTTGGGCATACAGAAAATTGACCAATAGCGAAAAGTTTCGGCCCAGGTCAGCCTGCGCGGATTGCGCAGACTGACCTGGGTCGATACTTTTCGCAGATGCATTAAGCCCCCTTTTCACAGAGTACGGCTCATGTCTATTGGGTTTGTTCGGTGCTCCAAGGGGTAATCCTTAACCACACTATCCCGAATTTAAACGACTCAGAGAAAGAAATATTTTCAAAACATTGCGAGAGAAGGAGAAAATGCTGGTAACCAACATTTTCTCCTTTTCCCACAATTTTTTTCTACCCATTCAAAAAATCCTAGTACTTTTAGCCACATTTAAAGTACAAATCTGGTATTCCCGATAACAAACAATCGACAGAAAGACGCTAGCAGTCACCACCAGAATTACTCATGTCTACACAGACAGAAATTCGGCCTACATTGGGATTCGGTCCCCTAGCATCTGTATTTCAAATTTCCCGAGATACTGACGCCCCTTCCCCTCCTCCGTCAACTGCATACTATGAGTAGGGCAGCTTGCAGAAAGTGTTAGGGCTTGTGGCATCTACAGATTCTTTCGTTCACTATATTTTCAAGAGCCGCTTTTTTAACGCCATATTTACAGTGGCAGCTCACTCAGTCATGTCTTTCCAAGGTTTCGAGAGGTCCCACGTGACTTAGTGGTAAAGTTTAGGACTCGTAACCTGGAGACAAGGTTCGAGCTTCACTTGAAGCATTGAGTGTTTCGTGGCATTGTCGTTGTCGTAGTGCTGGTGAAATCTAGGACATACATGAAAATGTGACGTGTCGACATGACATGAGTGAAAAGTAATATGTTGGCTTAAAACATCAATCAATCAATCAATCATTCAATCATTCAATCAATTAATCCTTGGTTCCACCAATTCCAGGCTAAAGCTCAACAGTGCCTCACTGAAATGCACTCTCACCTGACCAGCACCAGGGTCAAGGATCGAACCATGATTTCCTAATTTGAAATCAAGCGCCTAAACAACTAAGCCACGGAGACTCGTCCCATTTAAAGACCCCTTCCCTTTCTTTCCCTTCCCCCCCCCCCCCACACACACACACTCACGCGTTCATCAGCCCTGAGATTAAGAATAAATATGTGTCACAGTATTTTAGATATGTGATACACAATTCATTAAAAATCAATCCGGAAATTAAAATTTAGATTTTAGATACAGAAGGGGGCGTGGCGCCGTTCATTGACATTAATGGTCATTATATTACGGGTCTTGCTAACAGTTTAATTCTTTATTCGTTGAGTCGATACTATCTAATACCCCGAGGAAGAAGGCTTTTGAAAACATTGTGAAAAAAAGCTGGTAACAATTTTTTCTCCTTTTTCTCAAAATGTTTTCAAAAGCTTTCTTGCTCATGATCGTTGAAACATGGGACTGGTCGCTGAGAAGTTAATTATTATGCGCCCCGATCTTTCGGTCATATGCTGAAATAATACAACAGGCGAAAGACTACAAAATTTATGAGCCTACAAAGTGGGGTCATTTAACTCGGTATAATTTTACGATGACAGTTTGGAATGACCCTATTTTCAGCAGTACTTCAGTTATTTGGCTGGGGCCAGAGTACCTCTAAAACCTTTCTGTTTGTTTGTATTGGAGTTTAACGCCATTTTAACAGTTTAGGTCATATCATGGCAATCAGTGACGTACCCTTGTGTTTCCTGGCTTTCTCACACCAGTGCTGACACAACTTTCCTTCCAAAGCCACTTACTGCTTTTCTCACATGCATCAGAGGTGAGAGGCGAAAAATCGCCGGAAAGAAAGTTCGCCGCAACCGGGTATCGAACAAAACCTTTCTGAGTTTTCTTTTCAATAAGTGGTACTTACAACAATCTTTCAAAGCAACCTGCTGCCTTCTCTCTTTAACATTATCGAAATGAGCATTTAGGAGAGTGAATTCTATTGCGAGGTTTTAATCTATATCAATTCCCGTAAAGAATTTAAAGATGCACCCTTACAGCCAGAGAGTAAACAAACGCTGTTAAAACTTTACAATGTGTAGAATCTAGATAGCCGTGTAAACGTAGATAAAAAATCGATATAAGGTGTTTGGAATAAAGAGACGCCAGGGATTTGTCTTCGATTTAAACCGAAACTGTGGTTGTTACGTCTATGGCTAGCCGCAATAGAACGATTTGCCTTTTTCCTTCCGTCGTAATCTGTGCAACCTTGCAACCATCAGGGGCAACATTTGGCACGAAGGTACAAGAATGATTATAATTTCATAAAATAAAAATAAAATTGGTCACAAAACTGGATTAAAACGAGTAAAGATGCATCTTTAAAGCAGCAAGCCTAGAATTAATTACCAAACATGTTGCCATTGTTCTAGCGGGACTAGGCATTGAACCACTTGTCAATGTAGATGTACATGTGCTTAGGTAACGCACTCAGGTTTGTTAATCATTTCCTTTAACCACTCTTCAAATTGGTTCTACCTTAAACAGCTGGGAAAGGCCAAGCATATTTTACTGTAAACAAAGCCACGGAACTTTCATCTTATCTTTAAATGACGCCACACTGGTGCCCTCCAGCGACAAGAAAAAAATAAGTATGGGGCAAGAAAGTACAAGAGAGGACACAAATATTTCGATTAATAATGCCTATATTTCCTTCCTACGTAAAGTAATAAAAACGCAATCTTTAACCCTTTACAGAACAATGAATCATCAGACTTGTCCATTTTTTCCAAGTATTTGCAGACAATGAAAAATAAATTAAAGGTGACTTGAAGTTTTTATGAAAATTTTAGTTGATAGGGTAGAAACCTTGTACTACCAGCGTTTTCTCACTTTCCCACTGTGTTTTCAAAAGCTTTCTTCCTCAGGGTTTGAAAAAATCGCTTGCTAAGGGTTGGACTGTTTTACAAATACAGTCATGTATCATTATTTCTCACCTTACATACGTTCAGATAATTCCCCCCCCCCCACCCCCCAGGGTTCAGGCGCTAATTATTTCTTAGTCATTCCTTATCAGGGTTTCCTAATCACGGTCTAAGGCCGATTCCAATTTTTATAGAAACATGTGTCTCGTTTGAGAAAAAGTTACATGTATCATATTTCTGTTAAAAAATGATATATTAATAAACAGAAGTTGTTTCAACTTCTATAAAACCATTGTTGAACAACAATAAATAATGAAGCATGCATGAAAGGAAGAGCTCAAAAGCTGAATACACGTGGGATATACCTAGGAGTTCTTGTCCCGATGCCGAGTGAAATAGATAATCATTGTCATTTCATTAGTTAAAAGGTGGATATGATCTCTTGAAAATGTCTGAAAACATATATACTTGTCACAGTTACAAGTTAAACCATTTATTAGTGTGTGCGTTTAACACCTAATACAAGGAAACAAAATCTCGAAAAGTTGTCCTGCTCTTTCCGATCATTTCCGTAATGCAGAAGAAAAACGCGCGATATTTTTGCTTCTGTTGATAAAAGGGCGACAGTGACGTCATAAAACATTTTTAACCTGGGAAATTTGTAAGCGACGGCGATGGTTTGATGTTCTGACAAATACTTTTGTAGCAATAAATCACTAACCACTTCCACAATCATTCCTTTTCTGACACAGTGACGTCAGAATAAAGAAAAGAAGAAGAAGATCAGATTGAAACCCAGTCAGAACCAGAAACGTGCTTTTTTTCATAGCCTGTCTAGTTTTCAGAATACGATACCCATTACAGATTTTCTTAACTTACACACGTATGACATCAGCATTGCATGGCGTCATTTCTGACGTAAATTTGAAAGTTTTTCAGGACAGGAAATTACCAAGTGTGCATAGATCGTGTCGCCTATTCTGACCTACCTTTTGCGAAATACCGTTATGTGATAAATAGAGGATCTTACATGAGTGTTTATGTATTATCATTTTTATCAAACGAGTTGACTAAAATTGTATGACACGAGCCTTGGCGAGCGTCAAATACATTTTAGTCAAGGAGTTTGATAAAAATGATAATAGATAAACACAAATGTGAGATTCTGTTTATCACTTAAAAAGAATGACAGACAAAATATATCTTTGCATCATCACCTTCTGCCTATATACTGTTCACGAGTCCATATTTACAGTTGTAGTTCTGTTTAAAATGTGTACATACACGAGTAGATAGCTCTTTAACATTTACTTAGAAAGTAGAATAGAATATTTTTTATAGGGGATAAGTTAACTTACTTCAGCAATTTTGTTGACTTTTAAAATATTTTGCTGCATTTTTTGGTCTTTAATAAATATGAAAGTCAAAAACTGTCCACGCGTATACGTCCTAGCAACAATGACGTCATTTTCCCGCGAAACGGTAGAGTCGTACAAATTCCTGCACGTGCCGTGGTTGGTTTCTTTAAGGCCCAGTAAAGGCCAAAATATCAAAGCAGTTGTCATAATACATTTAAATTTAAATCATACCATTCAAAAGTAAGGAAAATATTGTGGAGATGACAGTCTGTTAATCGTAAGGCCGGGCCATATGTGAGTCTCCGGCAGAAAAAAAGAATTAAAAAATCAGTCAAAAAGTAAACAAACGTAGTTTTGAAATTAATTTCTCTGTCAGCGACTAACACTTGGACCGACCGTACAATGACAGATTGTCATCTTCGCAATAATTTCCATACTTTTAAATGGTATGACATAAATTCAAATGCATTTAAATACCCGCTTTGTTTACCTTTGGCCTTTATTGTTACTTTAAGCTTCACGCGCTCCTGACCGAAAACGGATCAGAGCCGGGACAAAAAAAAAAGCCCGATAACACATAGAGGATATTTGTTTTTTTTTTACTGTGAAAGATCGATATCTATTTCATCGAGTGAACATTATCGATAATATTTTCACGAGTGGAACAGCCACTCGTAAAAATATTACCGATGATGTTCACTCGACAAAATAAATTTCGAACTTTCACCAGAAAAAACAAATATGCTATTTATTTCATACTTTTAGCCCTTTTGGGGGGAAACTTACATCAAAATCCAGTACAGTTGTTTCCAGTTACTCCCCGTGGCGTACCCCCTCCGCATAGTAACGCGTTAGAATATTACGTAAAGCGTGAGAAACGTTAGGTAAATTACGTCATATTTCCATCTGGTTGAGAGGCACGCGCGTTTTACCCAGGTAACTAGTGCGCGGGAACAACTGTTTCCCCCTTCATTTGAAGAGTTAGAATATGAAATCAGTATTTTTCACTGGTCGTAACCATGAAATACCGTTATTTCTCGTTAAACTATCGGAAAGCATGAAATAAACTAGTGTATTATCAAAAGTAAGTCATGGGTTTTATACACTGCCAGACTAGATTTTATGTGATTAAAAGAATTTAACATGCGTTGGTTTTTGAGACAAAATTCTATTAGACTCGTCTAAAAAATATTACAAAGCTCGCCAGGGGTTCGCTTGATAACATTTTTCTAGACTCGTTTAATAAAGTCTTCTCTAAATTTTCTCTCAAATGCCAACTTATGTGAGATTCTATATATCTTACACATATTTACATTTTTTTTTTTTTTTGTGACGTAATACGAGCTTTATATGACATCATTTTTTAAACTATTGTATATCTGCATGTTATTTCAGAAAAAACATCGGACATCTGTCAAAATCAAAATATATATGTAAATCTAAGAATTGTTTTATTTTTAGGATTTAAATCAGGTAGATCTCGTTATATGCCAAATTCTTTGAACCTGCTTTAATCTCTTGTCAAGGAAGTCAGTTGGTCTCATTCATGAACATTGTGGGTTTTAAATACATGTTGCTCTAATCATTGACTATATCATTCTTCTGATACAGTTATGTGATTTAAAGAAATCTGGCGTTCACTGACTTTTGAGACAGGATTTTATTAAACTCGTACTATAAAATTTTATTTTAAAGCCAACTTATACAAGATCCTATGTCTCAGCCAGAAATTCCGGTATATTCAGTATTCGAAAGATATTTGTAATGGTCGCTGAATACGGTCCTAGTAGGTTGTGGCGTTTTCAACCTCCGATCTGATCAGAGCCATATATGGCTTGCAACACGCGAAAAGGGGCATTCGGACATTTGCGTAAAGTGTCGTCTCGGATCAGCCTGCGCAGTCCGCGCAGGCTAATCCGAGACGGCACTTTACGACTACATTAGATTTTGTGCTACAGTAGACTTGCGCAAAACAGAAAATTACATAAAAACGGAAAGTGCCGTCTCGGATTAGCCTGCGCGGACTGCGCAGGCTGATCCGAGACGACACTTTACGCAAATGTCCGAATGCCCCTTTTCGCGTGTTGCAAGCCAATTATAATAATAGTAGACTCTAGTGGCAGCTTAATTTCCTAGTGCTTTAGATGTAGGTTTTAATAATCATGTTTTGTCAGTGTTAGGGCTATGTGACTGACCAGTGCCGGTCCAAAGTCCTTTAGACAAATTCGGTCGATAATTACTGAAGTATTACAGACATAATCACATCACGACGACGATGACAAATACAACGGCTACTACCACGAGGTCGATGAGGGTGGTGGCGATGCTGATTGAGATATTGATGAAAGCATCTTCGGGCAAGACACTTCAGTGCTCCAGCCCAGTGCTGTGAAACATATAAATAAGTGGGCTGTCACCGTGATAAGACTAGAATATGTTGAAAGCGGTATAAAACACCCATCAACCGATCGGTCGGTCAATGAAAGAACAAACGAGCGAGCGAGCCAGCCAACCAGCCAGCCTTTTCTCTCTTAAACCCCGGCAAGGACAGAAATTGCTTATAATGACAATCTATTTTAGTTTGTCAAAATGTTATAAATGAAAAAAGAAAAACAATTCAACTCTCCATTTCTGTTGACCATCAATATTTTACAACGATGTTTGCATCATATTCTATTCTGTTCTGGTGTCTATTGCAAATATTGCTTGACATGAGTCAACTCTTTACCAGACAACCTCGTTTGTGAATGACTTTGAGTTGGAGACTCTTGAGGAGAGGAGAAAATACTGGTCAGCAACAGTCATTTCAACTATTCACGGCGGCTAGTACACCAACCGGTGCGTTCCTCTTCCATTCGCCTTTTTTTACCAGTACTAAGCTCGACACTCTTTACAAACCACTGACTGCTTTCCCACAAAAATATAGTCGAAACGAAGAGGTCAAACTTACCTCAGTACACGAAGCGACCGCCTACGGAAATAATTGTACTCAAGATGCTAAATTTCACCTATTTATAAATACTTTCTATTTTAAACTGCGCATCAACCGAAAAAGAATAATATCATTCTAATTTTGAACATCTGTATTTAATAACTTCTGTATTTTTTTCAATGTGTTATAAATCCGAATTCCAAAGGCTTGACACTTTATTACAAAAGTAGTCCGTCCGCTGACGAAAATTGCGCGTATGCATACAAAAAAGGGGCTTGACTGACGTACAGCAGCCGACTGGCAATTAACCCTTGACCAAATAATCCCGTGTTCTAACGGTCCTAAGGAAGAAATCTTTTGAAAATATTGTGGGTAAAGGTGAAAATGTTGGTAACCAGCATTTTATCCTTTTCCCGCAATCTTTTCTATCCTGTCGAGGAAAAATATCGCTTTACTCGAGCGACATTTTATTTGTCGTATGCAAATGCTTACAGATTTGGACAAGTCTGAAAATCTTTCGACTGGTAAAGAGTTAGATCTCATGAATATATATTTTCGAAAACGAATCAATTATATTTTCAGAATTAAAGGCCATTATTGTCCTGTCATTATAAAGTTTGTAAATGGCAAATAATTGATAGTTTAAATGACAGTTGAATGTAGTAAAAGTCCAACTTCAAACTTATGACTGACATGCGCAGTGAGTACAGGTGTTCCTTACGACATCCCGGAAACTGGCCGACAGTGCCAGACCTTGGATCCCCGATGTTATATGGTGGTAATTTTAGGTAATGGTTGTTAATAAGTGCATATTTATGGTTTAAATATAGAGATAAATCTTTATGCAAGATACACGTGTTGGTATTATATAACCTTGAGCTTGAGAAGGAGAACTCTGTGTGTGTGTGTGTTTGGGTGGGGGTGGGGGGGTAAACTATGGTCAATAACCTGTTACTTTAGGTAACTTACGAGCTCGTGCGATTACTCTATCGATTATACGAATTGGATAATGAAAAACCATGTATGTGATTGGAATAATATAAACAAATTTTGAATAACGAATTCAAACTAAATATTATGATCTTGTTTTTTTTCCCCTAGCTGAAATTTATTTGATATCTTTAACTTAATATGGTGAAAGAAACTAAGAAAGCAGTGCCTGTTTTAGATACCATTTCATGGGCTGTTTAATTAGACGTGCAGTCTAATTTTGGATCTACCCTTTCTAATATAAAAAATGCGTTGAAATTACAACAGATGGATCTTTACAAACGGCTGTAACGTGGTTTGCACTTCCGGTAAAAACAGCACACACACACACACACACACACACACACACACGAAAGAAGAACTATAACTTGCAAATTATGGTAGAAATGTATTACCATACTTTTTGTAGTGCGATACGTTTAGGACCAATCAACCCTTACCACACCACACATTTAAGACGCCTCCAAATCGAAATCATTTGCTAACGACATATGAAATATATCTCAAAACATTAAATTTGTTCAGAAAAGGACACAAAACATTGTGGGAAATTGAGAAAATGTTGGTTACCAGCACTTTCTCCTTTTCCCACAATGTTTTTCAGTAGCCTCTTTTGTCGTTAAAACTAGGAATTGTTTGGTATAGGGTCATTCATATACAACATGATCCCGAGTTTTTTAACATCCTGAGAAAGAAAGCGTTGAAAAAATTGTGGGGAAAAAGAAGAAAATGCTGGTGACTAGCATACGCCTTTTCCCACAATGTTTTCTTCCTTTTGAAAGACGAACTTAATTATTTCTGGCACAATTATTTTGTGCTCTGCAAGTATATTCAATTTAGAGGGTTCTAAAATTTTGTCGTCTCGTAAAGAGTTAAATAAAACTACTAAGTACTCGGACAGTTGACAATAGTGCCCACGCATTTTATTTTTTAATGAAAAATGTAAGATTTTATGTCGATTAAATCTGACTGTTATGACACAACCTTTCGTGCCCTGTAAATGATTGGAAGTGACGTTTATACCGATCTCAGTACTTAAATTGATTTGATTATTACTTTCCGTTTCGCACGTAATTTAGAGGATGAGTGTCATTTTATACTTAAATGCATTATAACAACGCATGTGAGATCTTGTAAACGTGCAATCTTTTTTTCGGTTTATTTTTTTTTAAACATGTCAAACATGTCATCGATTGTCAAACAAGGTCTTGTTCTTACAACTTCTATTAAGGTAGTAGACCCGTAACACTTCTAGTGCAGCATGGAATAAAATTTCTTGACAGTTGATAAATACGAATTTATACAGATATAATACTTTTGCACATTTTTGACCGACCAGAAATTCCTTTCATGTTTCTCTTGAAATTATTTGTTGATACTTTTGTTAGTTTTCCAGAAAAGGGAGGTAATTATTATCTCCCTTTGTAATGAGAATATAGTGGTTTTATATTTATAAATGATAATTCTAAGAAGGAAAAAAAGGAAAAAGTGGCTCGGTTAAAGTAGTACAATCATACGCATTTTTAATCATAGCAAATTTTGTAGGATAATATTAGGGTGGAAATAGTTGTTTTCTATTACGGGTCCACTACCTTAAACACTCTTCATTCCTTCCTTGAACCTGAACCAGTACGTGCGCCGTGCCGTGGATAGTACCAGTGGTTGATCCCGCTCATCACGGTATTCCAACCTGAAAATGTGAGAGGCCGACCCTCAACCCCTAAACCACTATTTCCCACTAAAAGCGGAATTTCGACAGCGAAGCATTTCAATATTTACTCAATGAAATCATGTTTACATTACACAGAGAAAACATTTCTTTAAAATTATCGTAAAAAACAAAAGAGAAAATGCTGTAAACAGCATTTATTAATAATCCCACAATGATTTCTACTTTTTCCCTGACAAATTTAAACCATTTAAACCACGTTTCATTTGTCGCCTGCAAATAATGTCAATTTAGACTAGTCCAAAATTGTGACGTCTGGTAAAGAATTAAACAGCAAGGAGCCGAAGAGATACAACTGACATCATAATTGACAACTGCGTTCTTCCGGTTTTTTTTTTTTTTCTTAAAGAACAAAGATGCGAAAATCAAGAAATAGTTCTTAGCGTTTATATCGTATCTTAACGGCACTTATCACCTTCTTGTTGACACCTCAAGACCAGTAAATTACCTGGGTGCTTGTGACTTCATGCGGTGATACCACCACGTGATACGGCTATCACCTAATTATGGTAACGAATCGAGGTTATTATAGCAGCAATTATGTTATTATGACGAAATTTCGATAGTGCTAGCTTAGGTTTAAAAGAAACTCCATATTTATGGCCATGGAAAAGTAGTGAGTAATGAATTTGTTCTTTGAACTCTGTAATAGACAGAAAATATTAGACATGTCTATGTTGAAAACATTGCCGACGACAAATTAAATTCCGCTTAAATGAATTGAATTTGCTCTCGAAAATAAAGGAAACGGCGAGAGAAAAGGGAAAGATGCTGGTAACCTGCATTTTCTCCTTTTCTCAGAAAGTTTAATAAGTCATCTTTCCCAGGGTCATTAAAGCTCGAGATTGTGTGGAAAAGTGTTAACACCAGACGTTAAACAGTAGACACATCCATATTGAAAGCATTTGCAGACTATAAATAAAATGTATCTCAGTCGATAAGATTTGTCGTCGAAAAGGGTATGGAGAAAATGATTGATTGAATTTACTTTTATTTATCGTCGCCACCGGTTTCCCATATAGGCGACGCCCCCTGAAGGCTGTTAGTATTGTTACGGGGGATAGTGCAGATATAGGACGAAACCCATCTTAAGTTACGCCTGGTTCTTTATCGTGCTCGGTGTATAGCACCGTCACACGGGACCTCGGTTTAACGTCTCATCCGAAAGACTATTAGTAATTTTAGATGGCCAGCCGTGGGAATCGAACCCACACCCTCATGATCACGAGTCTTACGCTCTACCAACTGAGCTATGCGGGCTGGTCAAGGAGGAAAATGAGATGTTCTTTGCCCCTTTTATGCAGCTTCTTTCTCAGGGTCGTAAGCGCCCGGGATTGTTTGAGAATGAACACATACCCCGCCGTGGGTAACTTTTTGGTTTTTGCACCTAACTTTTTCAAGCCTTGTGGAAAACGGTGAAAGTATTCGTAAAGCAACATTGCTCTTTTTACCATACTTTTTTTTTTCCACTTATCTAAAGTATTGAACCCTCTAGATGAAGAAAACTATGTGAGAAAAGAAAAAAAAACTGCTAGTAAGCATTTTCTTTTTTTACAATATTTATTTTTACCTTTTCAAAGGCAAATAATATCATTTTAGCCACATCCAATTTGTCGTCTGTAAATGCTTTCAATTACGATTAGTTCCAAATTTTTTCGTCTGGCAAAGGGTTCATCTGAATTAAGGTTGTTTTCCGATATTTCAACTCTCAAACTGCTAAAAAAATGAAACGAAACTGTCAAGCCGATAGTGAAACCCACAATTTTGCTATTTCAAAGTTATCTTTCGGGTGGAAATATCTCGTTTATCGGACAATGTAGATTCAAGATCAGACTGCACGGAACGTGCAGTCTGATCTTGAACTACACTGTCCGCAAAGATCCTTGACTCGTGTTTAGCCGCCTAAGGGTTAAATGATTGTTCTAAAAGTCGTCTGCTGCATGCTTGCTTCTAGCGGTAGTGAGTTGATTTTACAGACTGACTTTAATTTTGCTAGTCCTACATAAGGATACGGACCAATAAAACAGACTTCGTCTAATCAACTCAATTTTGTAATTGTCGCGTAATTACTAGGAATAAATTACCCAAATGACATCTATCACGAATGTCAAGGTCGATTTTCTCGCGAACAGAAGCCCCTAATTCACGTCATTTCACACCTACTTACAAATGATACTGTCGAACCCCTGCTACCTTAGAAATCCTACAGCGACATGGCAATGATGTACAAATAAACCAGCGTGTAGCCTTCATATGGCACCGAGGTGTAGGAACACGTAAACGATTTGAAAGGTGGTTTTATGCATCTGCATAAAGTATCGACTCAGGTCAGCCTTCGCAGTCCGCGAAGGCTGACCTTGGTCAACACTATTTGCCATCTGAATGGTAACAGAATGCTGCTTACAAGCATTTTCTCCTTTTCTCCACAATGTTCTCAACAGCCTATTTTTAAAGGGTCGTTTGATTCCAGGATTGATTGGTAAAGTGTTAACCTTAAACTGCTATAGAAATTAGATGAGAAGTTTCCCGCCTATTATACAGGGTGGGTAGGTAGATGAATTTACTTTGAAAAAAAATATACTATTTTTAAGACCTTCGCAATAATTGGGTTTTCACGTGTACAGGGTGGGCCAATAAAATGTTACCTCTTTTTTGACCGTACACACATGCGAAGCTCGTCGTGTCTCTTGGAGATTACAGTAAAAAAGATATGGGTCACCGTGCTCGTGACTGAGAAATTTGCTTTTGAAAAAAGGTATATACAGTTCCAAAATTCAGCTTATATTGGAATTAACACGCTTTTCTTTAATAGTCATTTAAACAGGAAAATTACCACAAGATTATAAAACTGTACATCATTTTAGTGAAAATTCATTTAGTTTTGCACAAAAAATATATAAAAGTCTGGTTTTGAGCATGGTAAATGTACAGATATGCATTTTATATATGGACCATTGAGTTAAAAAGGGAGATAATTTGACCGAATTAAGTGTTAATCTTTAATAAATACACACTTTCTAAGGGACAGATTTTTCTTAAAATTTCGACACTTATAGTATTTATAATTCTAAACAATAAGAAAAAATAAAATGACACCTATCCATGCTTATTTCGTCAGAAAACAGGGATGAAGGTACCGTGGAAGTTAATTTTTTCAAGGATAAAAATAGGATAAAAGCACATCAGACATAGTAGGAAAAGAAGAAATTGCTCATTAGGAGTGATTTCTCCTTTTCCCACAATAATTTTCAAAGTGGAAACAGCTATACTTTTGATTCATTATCCATGACAAAAGCACATGCGCAGTAGGATGCGCACAAACATTTGTGATATACGTTAAATAGAAAATTTGTGTCTGACTTTGTTAGGAAATAGTGCGGATGAATACGAAGCACTGAAAATTGGCGTCGCATAATGATCCGATGAGGTCGAGAACTCTTATTTCAAACACGACTGTGTAAGATATGAAAATTCGCATTGGCTATATTGCACTGAATAAAAGAGATTATGTGGTAAATTTAAGACCTGACAAACATTGGAATTTGATATAAAATTCTATTCGACGCGTGTACAAAAAGTGTTATTAAGCGAGCCTCAGGTGAAAAGTTTTATAGACGAGTTTGGTAAAATTTTGTGTCAAATGCCAACGAATGTCAGATTCTTATTACACAAAACGATATCTCACAAATTACAATAGGTCAGAGTATGCAAAACCATAAATGAATACGTGGGAATGTCTACGTGTTAAACCCGAATAATTTTTCTGAAAATAGTATAAAAGTTGCGTCACATATTTATTACGTCACAAAATGTTTATATAAAACGTTTGTAAGATAAGAAAATTCGTAATGGCTGCTTTACACTAAAAAAAAAAGGAGAATTATGTGATATATCGCATTATCAGAGCCTAAATAGTGTTATCATGCACAGCATTTGTGTTCTTTTTTCTTTGACAAAAACCATCCTAAAAAGCTATATTTTTATGAGGTGTATGCACTCGAATACCCGTTTCTGATATAGATTAATGATCTGTTTACAAAATACAATCTGTCTGATAAAGATATTTATAACATTCGGTTTGTTTTTATATATATATTTTTTTTCTATTTTATATGTTTATTTTTTATTTTTCGTTATCAATTTCCAGTCAAAAGTCAAAAGGAAAAGAACTTTATAAGCTTATTTCAGTTTCGTCCCAATCCTTTTTTGTTTCTTAATTTTTTTTAATGAAATATCATGTAATTAAATTAACACTAAGGATGCTAAGTGCTACTTAGTGGGCTTTTGCAGACAATGTAGATCAAGATCAGACTGCACAGAACTTGTAGTCTGATCTTTGAAGTATACTGTCGGAAACGGTGAGATATCCTGACAAGGAAAATTTTTAAATCGTAAACTATGGGTTTTTACTGTTTGCTGAAAAGCTTTATTCTATATTTTAGCAGTTTAAGAGTTTAAAAAAAAAACAAACAAAAAATCCCTTGTTTTTATGACTCTGCTAAAGAAGCCTTTTGAAAACATTGTGGTAACAGCAGAAAATGCTTGTAATCATTATTTTCTCTTTTTCCAACATTTTTTCTCCTACCCTGTCACAAAGCAAGCCCATCAATTGAGTAATATTCCACTTACCAGTATTTTTATTTGTCAGTATGAGCTACAATTTCATCGTCAAGTGTATGTGTAAGTAACTGTTGACTTTCATCAATTTTTTCGACATATTTTAAGTGCAATTACGGGTAGCAAAAGGTAAGAAAGCCGAATAGCCGCACCGAGGAAGGAAATAATTTTATGTTGGGTATAGGGTCAATTCGTTGAGTAGAAAAAAAAATCAAAGTTCGAACTTGTTTAGAATGATAGATGGGTTATTTTACGGCTGTTAAATTAAACTTAAGAAATCAAAGTTTTATAGGTGATTCCTTTATTGTATAGGTAATTGAATTAAAACTGTCCTTTTTCATCGATAGCTTTGATGCATTCAAGACGACACGAATTACAACTGCGTGAACTTGACCTGTAATGGAGTGGATCATGATCTAGCTGAAATATGAGATCGTCGCTGTGGTCATCGCTGACCGAAGTGACCAATCGAGATGTCAGGACCGATCAGACAATGGGATGACCATCCGTCAGTTAGCACGGTCCGGACAATAGGACACATTATTGAAATATGGTCGAAGGACAGTTGCTGTCCTTAACTCTTTACAAGAGAACAAAAGTAAAAGCTTGTCTAAGTTGAAAGCATTCAGAGACAACGAGTTGAAAATAATGAAGTATGCTTTGTAAGGGTAGAAACTTTGTAGAAAAAGGAGAAAATGCTGGTCACTGGTATTTTCACCTTTTCCAGGAGTTACCCCACAAAGTTTTCAGAAACCCTTTTCCCAAGAGTGGCTATAACACGGCGTTGTTTGGTAAAGGTTCAATCAGTATTACCTCCTAAAGTATGCATTCTTTGTTAACGAAGTAAAGTTCCGAAAACATCATATTAGAAAGAAGGAACTACATTCTTGTCTACTACTACTTCAAATACTAATACTAC
This sequence comes from Hippopus hippopus, assembly GCA_946811185.2. NCBI lineage: Eukaryota > Metazoa > Mollusca > Bivalvia > Cardiida > Cardiidae > Hippopus > Hippopus hippopus. The sequence goes on from OX328105.1 coordinate 32,604,977, forward strand.
TACAACTAATACTTCTACTACTCCTAATGATGATAATGAATCAGCAAATGGAAAGAATTATATCAATTGAATTCCTCCTGTATTTCTGTTAGTCCAGCTGAGGATAAAGAATTGAGAGACACGTATGAGCGCCTTTCCGCATTTTACTGCGTGTTGACAAGTAGCTTATTACTTGTTATAATTTTGGTGTTTTGAATTGGCGATGAAAATAAACGTAAAGCAATGAAAATACACCAGTTGCAAAAAAAAAAAATGAAATCATCTTTCTTACCATTAATGAAATCAAAAGTGACATTTGATCATCATAAAATACAAATTTCAAAGGTTTGTTTTCATATAGAAAAGGGGCAAATATCATAATTACTGGTGTGCATGTATCTCTGAATAGATCTAGCAAAATCAACAGCAATGAGTTTGGTAATGACTGAAAAGGCACCCTGCTACGTATATTTAGAGATCTAAAAAAAATGAATGTATCAACGTAATCCTAGATATGTCTTGAGGTAAGGAAAGAAAGCGCCCGCCTCTTTTTATGTAGAGATAGACATTTTTTGTTTTTCATAATAAATAAAATAAAAAAAAAAAGAAAATTATCATGACGCTTTGATACAATTTCTGATTCATTTACAAGGGGGGTTTAATACATCTCCGTGATCTATAATACCCTGCAAGCCATCACATAATTATTGATCCATAAAATGCATTTTGTCTGACTTAACCAACTGAATTTATGAGGTAAACTGTCCCCTTAACATGCAGAAAATTGACCAATAGCAAAAAGTTCGACCCAGGTCAGCCTGCACGGACTGCACAAGCTGACCTGGGTCGATACTTTTTGCTGTTGCATTGAATCCCATTTTCAAAGAGCACGATTCTAAAAAACAAGTAGAACTTGGTCAAGTTGTGAATTTTCTTGAACCTGGTTACGCAAGTGACGCCATGGTTACGAAAAGTTGGAAAGTAGGGTGTGCTCTTTTTACGTTAATATTTTTCAATCAGTGTATCAACATTGAGATTACATTAACATACGAGCTACCATGTAGGACATCGATGGACAAATGGAGAAATTTGAAAGTACGGCATTCTTTACCAGACAATCCCTAGTTTTTACGACCCTGGGAAGGAGAGCTTCTGAAAACATTGTGGGAAAAAGAGAAAATGCTGGTAACAAGCATTTTCTCCTTTTCCCACAATATTTTCTTACCTATCGAACATAAAAATAATCATTTGAGCTGCATTTTAATATATCGTGTGCAAATGGTTTCATTTTGGTGGGGTCCAAAATTCGGTCATTTGATAAAGAGTCAAACAAAAGTAAATCTATTTTCCTCATTTCAGTTACTACGCTTTCTTTTATACAAGAAAAGAAAATGAAAAACTGAAAAGAAATAAACAGATAAACGAGCCAAAAAGATAAAAGATAAACATTATTCCATAAAAAGAAAAGGAAAACATGCAATAATGCTCTTGTGATGTAAAGAAATTATAATGTATTTAAAAAGCGATAATGGTATCTTAATTAATAAAAAATGAAACCTTAGTACTCGTAAATGTTGTTCTTGTGAAGTTTTAAATCTTTTAAATGCAAACAAAGCCTACAAAGATATCACTTTATAAGGATAAAAATATAAAATTATAGCTAATGAGTACATTTGACGTCTCGGAGCATCATCCTTATTACTTTTAAGCCTTTACCAGACAACCCCTTGTTCTCACGATCATGAAGAGAACGATTGCTGAGAACATCGTTGAAAATTGGAGAAAATGCTGGTAACCAGTTTTTTCTCCATTTCCCACAATGTTTTCTCTCTTTCAGAGCGAAATCCTTTCGTTTGAGCCGATTTTAATTAGTCATCAATTTTCAAATCAATTTTCAACATGGACGAGTCGAAACATATTTTGTCAGGCATATAGTTTAACGTTACTTTTGATAAATAAATAAACAAATAAATAAATAAATAAATAAATGATATGACACGATATAGTAAGATACAATTTGATATGATATAATACGATATGATATGACATGATATGATATAATACATAACATAATATAATATAGGCATGATCTCTCTATATATATAAAATAAAATAAGATAAGTGAAAGATAAATAAATAAATTGAAATCTCAAATTTCCTTTTAGATAAAAAAAAAAAGCACCAATTTTACAAAAGGAAATAGAGAAAAGAACATGACATTTGTTCCCATCGGAAAATAGATTTTGAAATCTGACAAAAAGATCCCTAACCTTATTACATACCGTCTAAACCTTTATCAAACAATCTTGTTTTTGAACGACAATGCGGAAGAAAGTTTTTGAAAATATCGTCGGAACAAAAAAGAAAGGTGCTTATCGCCAACATTTTCTCCATTTTCCTTGATTTTAATATGGAAAAATCTACAATTTTGACATCTGGTGAAAAGTTAAACAATATAACATGACTTTGAAAACGCTTTTGTTGACGAGAATTGATATCAAATATGAACACAGTGTGTAAAAAGTAGAAATTGCTACTTTCGATCATTTCATTTTTCTCCTTATGTGGCAATATCGAAAACAGTCTGCTGTGCGACACAAAGTGATAAATCAAAGATAGGGCTTTATTTCTGTCAGCGTGAGTGACTAAAAATGAATTCGCAAAATTGATACAGAGATCAATAAAATAACATATTGCAATACCTATTTGTATAAACTTTCAAAGAACGTCAAAACGGCTGTGAGTAAAGGGTACGTTTCTTTGATGAAAAACCATCCTGTGCTTATCTTTTCATCACTTTTAATGATAATTCCCATTTCAATTCATTATTTTACAATATAAACCAATAAAGATATACATAAAGGATTCCCATTCTCGCTAACCCACATTAAAACTCGAATAACGGGCGATGACAGGGAAAAGACGAAGATAATAAAAATTGATACATTTACACCGTGCCATTTCAAAATGAGACTGTTTGACATGCGCACTCTGATTTGGAAAAATGTCTACCATTTTAGCTCCTAAAAGATTATTTTTTTCTCAATGTGAGTGCAAGACGGAAATAAAACAAGACAAAATGTGAATAATTTGACACGATTCCCGTCTTGATACCAATAGAAATGATTGCTGGAGTTTCATGAGTGCATTTATAGGTGACCCACCGCGTTTATCCTCGTGAAATTTTCTGATTTAGGTTCAAATGAGAATTTGGGAAACATCATAGGGGAGACGAAACAGACTTGGACCTATTATAGCAGGGTTCACAACGGTGCGTTGGACTTTCAAACGTTTTACCTAACGCTTCACAGTTTGAACCCTTTACCATATAATCCCGAGTTATCAACGCTAAAGGTACAGGCTTTTGAAAACATCATAGGAAAAAAAGAAATTGCTGGTCACCAGAATTTTCTCCCTTTCAGACGATGTTTATTACCCTATGAAAGACAGAAATAATCATTTAACCTTATTTCAATTTGTTATCTGTAAATGCTTAAAATTTTGTTGAGTCCATTTTTTTTTCGTAATGTAAAGAGTTAACGACACCTAAGAGACATAAGAGACATGCTTTTGAAAAAAAATCGGGGAAGGGGGATGTACTGGTCCTGAGCATCTGTTTCTTTATTTACAATATACTCTTTTCTCTAAAAGAGAAGTTCCATCTTTTGTCTTATGCAAATGCTTTCAATATGATAAAATCTAGAATTTTGTGGTCTGATAAAAATTTAAATGTACTTGTTTTCCCACGTGTGATAAAGGCATCAACAAACTCTTTCGCACAATTTTATTGCTTCCATTTCGCTCAAGATATTGTCTACTATCAAAATGCACCAGATTCAATGAAAGGAACTTTAAAAAACTGTATAGTGTTTCTGACTTACGCCTCGTTTGGACTTTCCTGTCTATTACTTAGTGTGAAGCTAATGAAGTTCATGCTGTTTTTAAGTCCATCAAATAACGCAAATAGACAATTTTTGGGAAACAACCTTTTTTATGCAAGTGTCTCCTGAAAAGCGTTCGACAGTCAAAGGAACAAAATATTCCGCCCTTTTCTCTGATATCATCAAATGTAATCTTTTCAGATATAAATCGATAGCCATTTAAATTTATCTAGTATCCGATTTGACCCATTATTAATTTCGGCGCAAATACAAGGACCCCACTCTTTAACACATTCAGACATCTAGACTACCCCACTCTTTAACACATTCAGACATCTAGACTAAATGTTGTGTAGCATGTTATTGCCCATACTCATATTAAATTTTGATTGGATAATTTTCTCATCCTCTCTTTCTCGGCAGTTTGGAAAAAATGCAGCTGGAATCTCCTAACTGTTAATACTGTTGTGTTGTGACCTGTAACTAAGGGACCCTCACTATCATTATGGCCTATGAACATGATGCCTTTAATATACTTTCTTGACATCCTTGACAGTAGCACTGTCACCAGTTCAACACAGAGTGTAGAAGATTGTTGGCTCGATATGTGAGCCTTACCTAGTGATATTCTGTACTGTGAGCATAGGAACAAATCATCACTACGCAGAGCACAACTATGATAGAATTGCTTCCGTTCTTGGTACCCATGTTAGAATATTGCTACCAAACCGCCAGTACCTCTGTATGCGGTGTGAACGATATCATATTGGGTTCCTGAACTGTTACAAGTGACATCCAGTACCACAAACCCACGAACTGTAACCGCATAGACTATCGATATGACAGCCTTGCTTCTCTTCCTGACACTTATGTCAGTAACCACTATCTCCCCGGTGTCTCTGTGTGAGGTGTGGGAGAGGATGTGGTAGACACTTAAATGTTCCAGTACTATAAACCAAATAATTTCACCGAATAGACCATAAATATGATAGCCTTGTTTCCCTTTGTGGCAAACAAGGTAGTACATGTAGTACCATTACCACTAGCTGGCCAGCATGCACCTTCTTATGCAGTGTGGAAGACAGTATGTTTGATCCCTTTGTTGCTACTTGTGTTGTACAGTACTGTTAACCTAGGAACTGTCACCACACAGAGCATAAATACGATAGTGTTGCTCTCCTTCTTGGAACATGACTTAGTACTCATCATCCCTCCGGTATCTGCAGAGTGGGAGGCAGTAATTTGAATTTGACTAGAAACGTGTATGTATTACATAGCTTGTTGAATTCCCGAACTTTACATGTGTCACTATAAAACTTAGAACTGTCACCACCTAGACTATAAAGGTAATAACATTGCTTCACTTTTTGGCACATAAGTTATTACAATTACCATCAGCCTACCAGTACCTATGTACGCATTGTAGAAGACGGTATGTTGGATCCCTAAATGGTAACTACTGCTGTCCAGTACTATGAATCTAGGAACTGTTTCTGGCTAGACCATGAATACAATAGCGTTGTTCCTTTCCTTTGTAAACTATCTTATCAGGATTGTATCGGCTGCTTGTTGTGGCGGATATAGGGACCCACATCTTTCCTAATCAGGGTGAAGAGAATGAGACTGGTTAGCTCTTGCCATTCAGCACTGAAGCAATTCATATGAAAGGCCGCGCGCGTTGCTAGCAATTCATCATTCTCTGTCTGTCTGTCTGTCTGTCTGTCTGTCTGTGTGTGTGTCTCTCTCTTTCTCTCTCTCTATTTGCAATGGAAGGTATACATTACTATGTATTAACCCTAAGGCTACAAGGGGCGACTCAATGACCTTTTGTAGACAGTGTAGATTACGATCAAACTGTGCAGAGCGCGCAGTCTGATCATGAATCTACACTGTCCGATATGAAGACATTTTTTTCCCAACAACTGACTGTGAAATAGCAATATTTGTTTTTTACTGTCGTCTTGAAAGTTCCATTTCACTTATTTAGCAGATTAAGGGTTAAAACGCAAAAAATGCATCGGGAAGAGGTTGTCAGGTATGGCTTATCAACCAAAAACAAAGACTAAAGAGAAATGGAAGGCGACAAACTTACTGCCATGTTGTCTGGATTTTTCTTTATCTCCGTTAAATTGTGAGATAAGTGGAAGGTTAATCTAATAATGCTAGGTTATATACAGGTAATAATTCTTTTGTCTTTCGCAATAATTGCTCCATAATTGGTAAGTTGAATTATACATCAACCCTCTACCACACAATGCCAACTTTTAAAGACCTCGAAAATGAGAACTTTTGAAAACATTAAGGAAAAAGGAGAAAATGGTGGTTGCCAGCATTTTCTCCTTTTCCCACAATGTTTTCTACCCTATCGAAGACAACTTCTACAATTCTAACCACATTAAATGTGGCTTCTTTATATGCTTAGGGTTTAGTCAAGTCTAAAATGTTGTCGTGTGGTAAAGGGTATAGGGAACCAAAGACAGAAATACTCCGTGTACTGAATTGCAATGTATTGGTACATGTATTTGTGATGGGTGATCGAAAAGTCGATAATTCCGAACCAGAAGATCGAACATCTGCTTGTCGTTTTTGCCTTTTTTTTTTTTTTCTTTTAGTATTTTTACAGTGCAAAAACGTCTTTTCGTGTTCATGCAGAGCAGAGCTTTCTAAACCATTGTAGGAAAAGGAACAGATGTTTGTACTATATAATTTCATCATTCTAAACTGTGTTTGTTTAGCATCATTAGCATAAAACATTTTCCTTTTCTTGAAATTCTACTCCTTTCTATTATTTACACTATTTGATGGTACATCAACGATCACATGTTTAGTAACGGGATCAATAATACGTATCCGAGCTGAAAATTCCTTTACAATAGCTTGGTTCTTCCAAGTTGAGACTTAGTTTGCAGCGTATACATTGAATTTCACCTACAAGAAAGCGTTACTTCTTTCAGCGCCAAGTGGATAATTTCAATGGCTGAAAATACAATATAATCTGGCTTGCAACACGCGAAAAGGGGCATTCGGACATTTGCGTAAAGTGTCGTCTCGGATCAGCCTGCGCAGTCCGCGCAGGCTGATCCGAGGCGGCACTTTACGATTACACTAGATTTTGTGCTACAGTAGACTTGCGCAAAACAGAAAATTACATAAAAACGGAAAGTGTCGTTTCGGATTAGTCTGCGCAGAGTGCGTAGGCTGATCCGAGACGACACTTTACGCAAATGTCCGAATGCCCCTTTTCGCGTGTTGCAGGCCATATTGAAAAGTAGACAAATCTTAATCTTATAGGCTTATCCAACACAAGTGAAAGGCGTAGATCTAAGATCAGGTTGCATGCTCTGTGCAGCTTTTCAGTATCTATTCCGTCCGCAAACAAAACTATTTTTCGCCCATGGCGCTTATAGAGTTAAAGAAACATGTCGCAGTCATTTTAGAAAATGACAGATGGCTATTGAAAGAAAATTGTTCAATCAATAAAGTAATATAACTCACCTCTGAGAGAAATATCTGGTAAAAACAAAATGGCCGATAAATTGGTATGATTAGCGTAATAAGGATGTTTTGCTAAATCGTTTGGGGTACTCAATAGAACAAATATAGCTTTATTAGCTACGAATGATTGTATCCCGTCTTACTCTATACCAGACTACATTATAAAAGAATCGCCAGCACTAAAGAGTTTACAGACGCTTTTGTCAATGTGACTCAAAAAAAAAAATGGTAATTGGATTTGAAAGGGTACAAAAGGCCGTGGAAAAGGAAGGAATAGTGGTTACCAGACTTTGTACCTGTTCCCACGAATTTTTAATCGCCTTCTTCTTCATAGTGATATAATACAGAATCGTTAGGTAAAGGGTCAAGACCTTTCCAACATTCTGCTTGCGACTGAAACAAGAAAATCTAGGTACATGTATACGAGACGAGATGACATTCTCTTTTGCCTGTTGGTGAAAAGCAAAATTACAATAGCTGGCACTGAAAAAAGCTCATCTGGGTAAGATCTCTGTAATTCAATTCTGTAAATCTGTCATTTAATGGCTCTTTATTTGAATTGATTGTGAAATTCCAGAATACTTCCCATTGAGGAAAAGGGAGGTAATTATTCGACAATGGGTAAGAAACCGTTTGTTTTCCAATAAAGATGTAGAGCGATACGAGAAATGTACCCAAGACAATGGGCCGATAATTTGATAATTGGAGCAAATGGGGAGATCAGAGGAAAACAACGGAGTTAACGAACAGGTACTAATAATCTTAACCCTTCAAGCGATTGTCACAACTTTGATTGCATTTGCAACCTGTGTAGATCAAGATCAGACTGCACAAAACGTGCCGTCTGATCGTTGACCTACACTGTCCGCTTTGCTATGACATTAAAGGCAAAGGTAACCTTGCTAGGGGCAATAATTTGGGTCTTATTTTTAGTCTGAAAAAGTATGTTTGGTGTATTCGTTGCTGAAAGGATTAATAATGGTTGGTTTAGTAAGAAAGCGCCATGGGAATAATACAATTCATATCTACGTAATGTTACGAAGTCGATTCTTATTGGTTTACGAAATTAATCGGGACCGCTTTAACGAGGTTGTTATTTGGATATTAAGAAGAGTTCTTGAACAAAACAAAATCCATAGAAACGAAAGGGTGTATCGTCTCTGTAGCTCTGATGAAATAGAAGACGAATTCCATTCTATACTGAAATGTCAATTTTATTAATCTTTGAAGAAAAAATATATATAATAGGATATTTCCAAGTACTATTAAGCTGTTACAGCTTATCGGTTCATATAAGTAAATTGTTTAAGCTGGCGTTGTACGCAAAACAAGCATTGGTAGAAGCGATGTCTTTGTTGCATTTAATATTTGACTCATAAAGTTCATTCTATTACTTTAGTTTACTCTAGTTTAGATTTATTGAGAAAGGTGTACACATAGTTGTTCATTTTTTTTATTTAGATTCTTGATTCATTTTCATTGCAACATTGGTTTTGGTTGATCTCTCTCGCTCTCTCTCTCTCTCTCTCTCTCTCTCTCTCTCTCTCTCTCTCTTTTTCTTTCTTTCTTTCTTTCTTTTAGTCGATAGAATAGGGCTGTGTATTTAGTTATACACTTGGTCACTGGCCTAAATACTAAAACTTTCCATCTTTTTTTGTCTCCCATTTCCCCAAGACAAACTACTAACGGCAACTTCGCCTCTGACACCGACTTTATAACAGTGCCTAAATGCACTGATACATGTAATTATATGCACTTTACCGAAGAAAATGAAGTCTCGTGAGAAGAAAATATTGTCTAACATTTTTTTTTTACAATTCAGCATATGTTTAGTTCATAGAGAATGGAAAAAAGAAGTTTCAATCAAGAGGACAGATCATTTTTTCGTGTCAGTATTATACTATAGAACAGAACAGAGCAGAACATTTATTGGTAGAACTTGAACCACTTTGCAGGTCGTCGTTACAATACAAAATACATGTACAAAATAGCACTCATACAACAATTGCATAAAAACACTAGAGAAAAAGTACTGAATCAGTGTATGATTGGTATTTACGGAATGTTCCTTGTGCTTGTATCTGATTCGAGCAGAGTGAGAAAAATTTATATCACGCGAAACCGAAGTTCGAGGGAGATGTAAAAAATTTCTTAGGCAGCAAGAAGTAAATACATGCACAAGGAAAGTTACTACAATATGACATTCTTTTTATTACATACCTACAAATTCAAGGACAAAATTGTGCGATTATTTACATTTTATTTGAAACCGATAAGTAAAATAAAACAAATGGTGTAGTGGCTATTACTTTCGTTTTTTATGAATGGCGGATGAATATTATAGCGTAAACTTTTGATCAATCAAATAGCAAATCAATACGTGCACATTCCGTGCCTACGTTGTCTACGCATGTCATATGCTTCGAAGATTGACCTGTTAGCTATGACGCATCACTATCCTTTCAAGGATAAACATTAATGCGCGGTACGTAAAATTAAACCTCTGCCGTTAAAGAAGTAGTAAGCTGAAAATGGCTATTAATTATACGTCTGTGGAGAAATCAAGCCTGTTTTGAGCTCCAAAATTCTTCAAAATATAATAATTGTAAATTATTTATGGGGAAAATAATGGGAAAAATATAACAGCATTTAATGAAAACCTTTGTATACAGTTTCTAAGTATAGATATGGGGGAAACTGGAATTTGTGCAGGGATTTCACAGACTTCAACAACAACAAATATGTCCCCACCATGCTGGGCTTATATCGGGGCTATTACTCAGGCCTACAAAGCGGCTGTATTTATAAATAGCTGGATGAATAGAACCACTTAGCGTTATTTTTGTTAAACATTTACTTTATTTTGAAATTCGCGGCATCTTGGAAAGTAGTCCGGTTCTGTACCCAAAAAGGGATAGGTTTGTATTTGAAAAGTGCCACTTAGCGGAGGATAATGCAGCGCGTAAGATACGTTATCTTATTTCATGCTTTCCGGTAGTTTATTGAGATATAACGGTGAAATATTTTTCGACATTTCATGGTTACAGCCAGTGAAAAATGCCGATTTTAGTTTCTTACTCTTCAACTGAAGGCGGAAACAGTAGTTCCCGCGCACTAGGTAACTAGGTAAAATGCGCGTGCCTCTCAACAAGATGGAAATATGACGTCATTTACTCTACATTTCTCGCGCTTTACGTCACTGAATATTGTAATGCGTTTCTATGCGGAGGGGGTACGCCACGGGGAATAACCGAAAAGAACTGTGCTGGATTTTGATGTAAGTCCCCCCATAAAAGGGTTTAAAGCATGAAATAGATAGAATATTTGTTGTTTTCGGTGAAAGATCGAAATTTATTTCATCGAGTGGACATCATCGGTGATATTTTCACGTGTGGCGCAGCCACTCGTGAAAATATTACCGATGATGTTCACTCGATGAAATAAATTTCGATCTTTCACTGTAAAAAACAAATATCCTCTATATACCATGTTTGGAACCGTATTTTACCCTGTGTAGATACGGATTTTTTTTTCTGTCTTGTTTGTCATTTTACCTGCGTGCGACGCGTGTATTTGAGTCGGAATTTTTTAGGTATTTAATGATATTATATACCTATATACCGACTAAACCCAGCTAGACTTGAAGAAAGGATGTTTTCTATTTATCATAACCGTAGGAAAGGCCGCGCTCCTTGCATTGCTAAACATGTTAAAATGACATGTTTTATCGTAGTGAATGAATGTTCAAAGTATATAAAACCAGTCATTAGAAAATGAAAACCTCTGTTCAAGTAAAATCCACCCACAGCTCTTAAATGATTAATTTTTCGCGTCATTTGACTCACTTAGAAAGCTATAGGCGAGATTAAAACATTAACCCTTTACCCAACAAGCTAGTTTCATGGATTACAAACAAAGATTGCAGAATTAACCCTTTACCAAACAATCCCGTGGTTTAACGACCCCAAGAAAGAAGGCATCTGAAAACTTTACCAGCATTTTCTCAAATTTTCCACAGTGTTTTTAATCCTCTGAAAGAATTTTTTTTATCGTTTAAGCCACATTTAATTTTTCCTCTGCAAGTACTTTGAACTTCGACCAGTCTTAAGTTTTTTCGTATGATATACAGTTAAACATTGCACAAATGAAAAATACTTCAAGGTACATTACAGGAAAAATTGACGAAAAAGAAGGTTATTGCTTATTGCAAGCACTTGTCCCTTTTCCAACCAAATTAAAGATTGTTTGGTTTGTACGGTTTTGACAGCATTTTCTCTTACAAATCAGAAGTTCTGTGGCATTTACTGACCATAAAGACCTAAGATCAGACTCCTTAGAATGTACAATCTGGTCTTGAATCTGTACTGTCCATTTTTTAAAAAACTTACCTACCAAATAAATAGGCTTGACACAGCAAAATCAGGTTTATATTGCTAAATGCGAATTTTTCATTCATTTAGATAGATCTATCTAAGGGTAAACGCATCACTATCTACAGACGAAAACTTTCAAGTCTAGCAGAAGATTGCTTTGAGAAACATTGTGACAAGAGAAGAAACTGCTCGTCACGAGCAATTTCTCCTTTTATCACAATGTTTTCAATGCATCCTTGTATTTGAATCTCTCTCAAATTTACAAGGGTAGTTTTGAAATTCGTTTGCCGAAATTTTGTTAGGGGGTTTGGGGGTTAAAGGCGGTTTTTATGGGTGACAGCGAAAAGGCGATCAAAAGCTAAAGAGACAATATTTAGCTCGGAGTTTAAAGCATTTTCTCCCCATAAACTTTCTAGTTACATTGAATAGCCCTGTCGCTTATTACTTTTGATGTTCGAGTTATTAACAATAAAATGACTGGTTTTCAGATTTATTACTGTCACTTTTTTATGAAAATCAATTAAGCCCAGTCTCGTCTAAAATCGATTTTTTTGGCCTTTTTTTCCCTCGTTTTCTCTCAAGTTTTTCTTTTTTATTTTTTAAACATTTTCTTTTAAATTTCTCCCTTTGAAGGCCTCAAATTAGATCATCCCATAAGTCTCTTTGATTGTTCTTCTTTTATTTTCTGTGAAAAGGCCAATTTCTGAACAAATTTATCGATACTGTCACCAGATGTATAAATCCTTGCTTGATTTCTTGCTTGATTACTTGCTTGATTTCTTACTTGTTCGCTTCCTTCCTTCCTTCCTTCCTTCCTTCCTTCTAACCGACCGACCACCGACCGACCAACCGAAAAACCCACCGACCGACCCACCGACCGAGATATTCATTTTATATTTTATTCTGTGAGCATTATATGTAATAAAGCAATCATTCGGTCCATGAAATTTGTGGTTTCTTTTCAAGTATCAAGCGCCTTGTTATGTCAGAAAGTCAGTGCATCTATCCGGCATAAGTTTTTGTCGTTTCTTCTTCTAGTAAAACGAACAAAATCTCTTTCTTGGCTACTGTCTGCTTTCCAACATTCCCGCATTCTCTCTGAAAAAAAAATGACGGACAAAATTAATTTTGCAACCATTTCATTTCAGTAACATCGATTTTGAAAAAAATAGAGTTTCACCCCTTTATTACACAATCCCAAGTTTTAACGACCTTGAGGATAAAGACTTTTGAAAATATTCTGGGAAAAGGAGAAAAAAGCTGATTAAAAACGCTCGGAAAGGAATTAGCCGGGTTGGGAATTCGAACCATCGATCCCCTCTGTACGCTACCGACTGCGAAACAGGGTTCGGTATAAAGGGTGGTTAAAAAAAAAAGAGAGACCAAGAAAAAGATGGCAACAAATTTGCACGTAAATTCGACAGATTATTGGAGTTAATGAAATACCAGACACTTTGATCTGTTTATAATGGCCGAACCTTCCTGTCCTTCAAGGTGGTCAAACGGCAGCTAACTGACCATCCTGCATTCATAATTAACTCTTTACCACATAGTTTTATTTAACGACCCTGAAGAAGAAGGCTTTTGAAAACCTTTTAGGAAAAAAAAAAACCTGGTAACCAGGATTTTCTCTTTTTCCCAAAAGGTTTTCTACCCTTCCAGAAACAAATTTAACATTCGATTCGCATTCATTTTATTGGCTACATATGCTTTCAGTTTGGACAAATCGAACCTTTTTGTCAGTCCATGGAAAGTTAGGTTCACATACAATACCTTCCGCAGACCAACTTTTTTTTCGACTTGCACTCAGCAGATCACTTTTGAAAACATTGCGGCAAAAGATGACATTGCTTGTCACAAACAATGTCTCCTTCTTCCACAATGTTTCCTTATGTAACCATGTAAATGTACAAAACATTTATTTATGCTGATTACCCACACTTTAAATGAATGTCTTCAACAATCATAATGAATGTAATCGGAGACCGTCTTCCACACTCGCATTATTTCAGTCTGTCCCTTTCCAAGATAAAAACAAATGATGTAGTCAAATTAAAGGATGACCTAAGATTGCTATAAAACAATGTGGTGGTAGGCGAAATTGTTAAAATATTATTGAAATATTGTCAAACAAGGAATAATTCTACATGAATTCTTCCTTTTTTGACAATATTTCAATAACTCATCTTCCTCAACTTTTCCCTTACTACAAAATTCAGACTTGTTTAAATTGAAAACGTTCCCATGCAATAATATAGTTGAATCTTAAATGACAGGATTTATTTTAAAAGGTAAAAAAAAAAACGTTAGAAATGGATGAAATGCTGGTACCAGGATTTTCTTTTTTTTCAAACATCCCCCCCCAAAAAAAAAATGCTAATGGTCGTTAAAACATGTTATAGTGTGGTAAAGAGTTAAATATATTGAATAGAATCTAAGTTAACCCTTATCCTGCTAAAGAACTTCAAATGAAACTTTCAAGCCGACAGTGAAAACCCAAGTTTTGTTATTTCAATTCTATTTTTTTAGAAAGACATCTACTTAACGGACAGTGTAGATCCAAGATCAGACTGCACGTTCTGTGCAGTCTGATCTTGATCTACAGTGTCCGCAAAAGGTCAGTGAGTCGCGCTTAACAGCCTAGGGGTTAAGGAGAAGGATGAAACGTCATTTTACGTTTGATGAATATTTTTATGATTGTCTTAGAACTTTTCAATATTGACTACTAAACAAGTTTTTATGACAAAGTATCAAACTATAACCCAGGTAACGACAGGTAAAAAAGTGAACAGATGATATTTATTGGAATTCACCTTAGTTTCTAACAAGCAGAAGACAAACTAACATCTAATCTGAAGAAAATTATAGCATCGTCATTGTACGGCTGCATAAGCTTTTCCAATAACATTTCTGGGACGAAAAAGGGGCATTACTGTGTCGTAAATATTCTGAGGTTTATCTGCCTTTTTGGCACGGTTTCGGTTTTTTTTTTATAGATTATCCCTAAGTAATCCAAGTTTGAAGTTAATATAAAAGCTAAAGGCCAACTAGCGACCAAAATGAAACATCTCAGGGGACAAACTGCAGATAAATTTGATTCATACCATTTGAAAGTGTTGATATTATCCTGGGTCTGATAATGTGTTACAGTACAGTGTCAAGGTAACAGTCCAAAAAATGTTTTAAAACTAGAACAGAAGTTGCCAACGTTTGTTCCAGTTCTAAGATTCTTTTTTTTTTTTACCGGAGACAGGAACATTGACAGAACGTACTGCAACACATTGTCAAATCCGTAATAATATCCATACTTTTAAGTCGTACGATTTAAATTTCGACCCCGATTTTTTTTTTTTTTTTTTACATTTGACTACTATTGGGCCCTCAATGACAGAGATATTAGAAATGTCAAAGTTTTTACACCACGACAAAGTAGGCAACAACAGGGCTATGACAATACGTCGCCGTTTGCCTCAAAATTGCCGAGCTAGAATACAAAACTGTTACACATTTTTTTAGCAAGTATTTAGGTACCTACCGCATTGAATTCGTTTGTTTGGTATCTTTATTCATTCATTTTGTAGGACGTTTGACAGGACTGTTTTTGGACTCGGAAAAATTGGTACGGCCATGGAACGCAAAAAGCGTTGCCAGTGTCGAAGACACATCCGTGTTTTAACCACCCTAATTAAGTAGCCTTGTGAAAACATTGCCGGAAAAAAAGAAATTGCAGAGAACCAGCATATTCTCCTTTCTACACAATGTTTTCTACCCTAAAACAAATTCCAAGTTTTGAGCCTAATGAAACTTTCTCGTCTGCAAATGCTTTCAATTTTGGTAGAGCGTAAAAATTTTGTCGTTCGCAAAAGGGTTAAAATGGAAGATAGAGGGAGCGATTTTGATTTTAAATTTGAAAATATTAATTATTCTCCACTAAACCATATGTTCTGAGTATTATTAAAATCGTCTCATCAAGATGCTTCTAAAAGAGAAATAATGACTTGAGAATACCATCACTCCCTCTTATCTGGAGCATGTGAAGAAGTCAAAACTTGGACGTATAGTTAAAAGAAAAAGCACTGGTGCGATAATTGACTTATCATGGCTCCAAATAAAACTGACCACAACCATCCGGTTTATTTTCATACGTCGTTAATATCACTAATGATGGACAATGGTACGTCAGTTCGGCCATACTTATCAGCTTGACCCCCATCATTATAAAACAGTAAATCTGTCGTCATGGAGATGTGAAATGAACAGTGCAAGATGGTTGTTGTTGTATTTACATGTACGTCTCTCCCTTTCTCTCTCTCTCTCTCTCTCTCTCTCTCTCTCTCTCTCTCTCTCCCCACCTCGCCCGGTCGCAACTTGCAGAACTGAAACCACAGGGTCGATTTCCAACTCGAATAATTTCTTTCCGAAGACTGATGATAGTCATTGCAACAGGATTCACTCCTCTCTCACTTTTATGCATTGTTTCAAGATTGTTTATGCGGTATGCTTGGAAGAAAATACAGTGCGAAAAATGTTAACAGGAAATCAAAGAAAGCGAGGGTGAGTATTCTGGCCGCGGCGATATAACTGAAAAAGTGTTGAAAACGGCGTTTATCAAAAGCATGCGTCAGATTCTCTTTTCCTTTCCTTTTTTTGTAACGGTATTAATAAACGAAAAATTTGAATAAAAACAAGGGAAATATTGCAGTAAATTTTGAGCAATAATCTTATACACCGATTAAATGTTTGAATTGAATTCAATCAGTCACAATTAAAAATAAAGCATATTTTAAAAGGAGTCTGAAACGGAAATGTGCGAATACATTTAAATAACGTTTCTGGCTAACATACCATTTTCTGTAACCAAATAAAAGCAGTGTCGTAAAGAAACAATCATATCCATATTATATAGCTATGGCGCGTTAATGCAAAAAACAAAAAAGCGATAGGTATCCATAAAAGAAATGAAGCAAATAAATTCTTATTGTTTTCAGCTAAAGATATATCATTGACCATACTTAAGACATCTGCTTCTGAAACAATTTTGTAGCAGACGACATTTGAAAAAAAAAGATGCTTGTAAAGTATGGATAATCAACAATGATGAAGAAAAACATGCATAAACAAAAACTTCTGAAAACATAGTGCAAAAATTAGACATTGCTCGACACGAGAAGTTTAGTCATTTCTCCACTTGTCTCTTTTGTTTTTTGAAACCTGTTTGCTGCAAGACGCAAAACGTCGTCAGCAGGGAGATGCAGGGTTACAAGAATAAAACGACCGGTCAAAAACAGCCATGAAAAAGAAGCATAAAAGTCAGATTCTCACGTTTGATTGTTAATTACTTGACAAACAGCCGCCATTAGAAGGTGAATTGGTCGATTTGTTCATCCAGCAAGTTTTATAGGCGAATGATGATGAGGCCGAGCCCCACACAGGTCGGTGATATCAATAAAACCTTCTCTGATAACCCTTTTAGCCTAATAGGTGACAAAACAACAGACATTTTTGTAGACAGCATAGATCAAGATCAGACTACACAGAACGTGCAGTCTCATCTTAGATCTTTACCGTCCGCTTCTTTTATAAAGCCCTTCGGATTTTTTTTCTGATTTTTAGTGTATGTTATTTTCGGCTGTCGAAAAATCTCGAGTTTATATACAACGTAATAGTGTTTGGCACTGACAGTGTTAAGGCCATACCTGAATTACATGTGCATCATTGTCACCTTTTCCCACAATAATTTCATCCATTTCAATGACAAACCCAATTATTTTAACCACATTCAATATGACATCTGCAGTTGCTATCAATTTGGACCCGGTGATTTCTTCTTTTGTTTGATAAAGAGTTAAACCGCAAAAGAAAGTCAGTCAACAATAGATCCTTGTAATATGTCTGAAATACTATCAAAATCATTATTTTCTCTATTGAAAACACCAACGAAAACAACAACCACACAAACAGAGCAAAAATCCGAATATGGCAGGTCTTACATATGTAGTTGATCTGTTGTACATGTAGTTGTATGACAGAAAACACCACCGAATATAGACAATCGTGTTTTCCAAGTTGAATAAGAGTCCCAGAAATAACATGTATTTGAAAGTCAGAAACATGGACATGCATTACCAAATACGCTCGTGGTATGTTGTAGGTATCTGTATCAAGAAATGACCAGCTGATTTTCCAAAATTCAGCGCTCTGAGTGTAAACAAGAAACTTGTTTGAAAAAGATAAATGGCGTAAGAGGCGCTGGGATATGAATACATGTATTTAATTTTTTTTTTTTTGTGTGTGGTTGAATATGAGGAGGAAAATTGACAAGCAGTTGTCTCCTTTTCCTCATTGTCTTGCATATTTTTGAAAAGTGATTTTTCTTATTAGAGGTCTACATGTATGTATCTGAAGATTAGCTATAAATCCAAGTTAGCGTTCAGAAAAGAGTATTTGCTGCTAAAATTGAAGTCAGAAGGTTTGGAAAGACATACAGACGTACTGTAATGGGTTACAGGGAAACGCATAAAAAATTATTGGTAAAAGAAAATATCAACCATATTCCTTTGCTACGCTTTGAATAAGCTCCGGGGTAGTGGTAGCAATGCTTGTATATTGGTATCATAAATGTGCCCGTAAATAGGCCCACGGAGGCCCGCAAAAAAAGAGCTACAATTTTAACCAGTCTCACATTATTATTTATCAATTTGAATATATTAATACCTGGAAGTAGGTCAATAGCCAGCCTGTTCAGCTACGACGAAAAATAAGTCAGTGTTACACTAGAGGATATGTTTCTTCCTACCTTGTGTGGCTTTGTAAGACGTGTTGGGCTTCATGATTATAATATTGTTTAAGTTACAAATACAATACTGATTCATTTTAAAATGGAAATGAAAACATGCATATAAATACCAAAACATAATCCACAAAACTGACTTATAGTTCTGTCACGGTAACACAGACCACATCAAATCCACATTGAACTGCATTTCACATAATGCAACGAAAGTGTCTTGTGTATAGCCCAAGTAGTAATTCTGCTGATAAAATTCGTAACATTGTGTCAAAAACAATCTGTTTATTGGTTGACAAGATTTTAATGAAACATCTGAATATTTCGTGACACCTACTTCGACACGGCTCGTTTTCCGAAATGACTAATTTACAATAACTATTGTTACAACATCCTAAAGTTCTGACTCCGGTAAAATCACATTAATCTGGTCTTCACGGAATGGCAGAAACGGACGAAGAGAGTGTCGGGATATAATTTGTCAAAGTTAAATGATGCCACACAACATTTCTATTTTTAGATGTATTGTACCATGGATACGTCTTTTACAACACTAAAATGCCGTTGGCGTATATACCGTTGTCTGCGCATGTCATATTCTTCGAAGATTCGACCTGTCTGCTATGACGCATCACCCATCCCCGAATACTTGGGAAAAGTAGGACTTATACCGAGGCTATTAGCATATTACCCAAGCATGTAGGGGCTGTTTTAATAAATGACCGATGCATAGATTACATGCTAACCGATCATAGCTGAATGAATCGCACCAGGTAGCGTTTTATTGAGTAAACGTTTATTTCATTTTGAAATTCAAAGTAACGGTTGTTGTTTTGAAACGTAGTCCGGTTCTGTACCCAGAATGCCCAAATTAGATAGATGTGTATTTGTAGAATGCCATCTAGCGGGAGATAATGGCGTATATACTGGTAGCTGTATAAGATGGCTAGTGACCTACTTTGTGGCATCAGTCTCAAATGAATAATAAGTCATTTGCAATTGGTACAAAATCTGGACATGTTAATTCTGCAAGCCATTGTGAACCTTTTCGCCCCATTTATGACACCAATATACAACTTTAAGTTGCTACCGTCAATCGATACCCCACGGCGCACATGCACATCATAGCAAATGGCCCAACCAACCTGAAATCAAACCTTTGATTTCAACACCGCAGCACCCATCGGATTTTCAAAGCTTTTAAAGGAATGCCAATTCTGATTGGCTATACTAAATGGTTACCCTCTAAACTAAGAATTCGAACAAGAATGCCACTAAAATAAATTTTTTTTAACCTTTTTCCACACGACAAAAATTTAGAGCAGACCATATTTCAGGCATTTACTGAGGACATATATGATATGTGGCTCAAATTGACATTTCTTTCTTTTGATAAGCTAGACACATTGTGGGAAAAGGAGAAGACGCTGGCTACCAGAATTTTCTCCTATTCCAAAAATGGTTTCAAAAGCTGTCTTCTTCAGGGACGTTAAAACTCCGGATTATTTGGTAAATGGTAATTTGGCTCAGAGTTATGAAAATTTTTCGACGGGAACATTAAACAACATCGTTTCTATGTATTGCAGAAAAACTCCAGTTGCCCCCTATTACCAGAGTCTTCTGGGACGCTGTCAGGGTATATTTTCTGGCTACTTCTGGAAGTTCGATCCCCGGAGGAATAGATAATGTTGAATGTAAAGTTCTGTTTCGTTCTCAAAAGTTTCGAAGTACTGAGTTATTCTCCTGGTAAAACAGTTCTGTTATATCGAATAAAGCCAGTACAAATACATATGTTAGTACAAGGAAACTAGAAAGCAATGAAAGGATCACATAATAGAGAAGGGTTTTAAAACATAAAGACAAGAGTCAGACAGGGAGAATTAGGTGTGGTAGTAGAAGAAAAAGGAGAAGAAGAAGAAGAAGGAGGAGAAGAAGAAAACAACAACAACAACAAGGAGAAGAAGAAGAAGATGACGATGACAATGACTAGGAGGAAGAAGAAGATGATCTGGAAAATTAGAAAGACTCATATTGTCATTTAGATTTGACCATACTGACCAAACACATTTGTAGACGACAAGTTGTATGTGACTAAAATTATCGATATTTTCACAAACGAGACAGAAAACATTCTTTGAAAAGCAGAAAAAGCTGATTACCAGCATTTTTCTTCTTTTTCCTCAATGTTTTCGAATGCCTTCTTTCTGAGAGAGTCGGAAAAAAGAGGAATTGTGTGGAAAAGGGCTAGAACATGCATTGTTAACCCTTGGGATGCTAAGCGTAATTTAAGGACCTTTTGAGGACAATGTAGATCACGATCAGACTGCACAAAACGAAAAAAAAATGGGTTTTTACTATAAGCTTGAAAGTTCCAATTCACTTATTAATCAAGTCAAAGGTTAATCAATAGGGTAATAAGGCCGTTACATATAGCAAGAGAGATTGGATTTTTTCATCATTATTTAATAATTCTTTCATTGTGAAAGAGAAAAAACGATATAAAAATAGAAATACAACAGTTTCTGTACAATATTTGTGTCATTCTGCAAAATTCTTTCCATAGAATGTGAAGTATAATATTTTTCTTTTTTTACATACATATAGGATCTGACAAGAGTCGGTGTTTGAGATAAAATTTTATTAAACTGTTCCACAACTTTTGCCATTGGCGAGCTTAATAACATTTTTTTTTTTTTTTTTTGGACGAGTTTAATAAAATTTTACCTCAAATGCCAACAAATGTAAGATTCTTTTTATTATATAACTTATATATTACGTAAGTCCTTCTTGTTTCTTTGACAGGTTTGTACATCACAGACAAAAAATTGTCCAAAGAACCTTGCATATAACAGTTTTGTTTTATACTAGTATGTAAAGAGACTAAAATTTGCAGCTTTGTCACGATCATCAGTTTTGACCGTCAATTTCACACTGGAGTCTTGGTCGGCAATGTATTAGAAATGAGGCGTATAATTACTGCGTGTTGACCAAATATGGTATTATTTTCTTATCTCACACGTGTGTGAGACAAAAAAGAAATCGTTATGGCTGTCGTACATTAAAAACAAGGGGACTTATGTGATAAAATGAAATACAATATACGTCGTAAATTTCCTCCAGTTTCACTCAGCTAGTCAATAAAAAGGGTAATGCAGAAGAGGATTTTGAAAATAATTTTACTTGCTATTAGTAAATTGTGCTTTTGAAACAATTTTTTCAAGAGCGGTCTTCAACACAGACAAAAATTCATCCGAAGAAGGTTACGTTGCGGTTAAACTAATACACTCTCATTTCTTCTAATACAACAAATTCTATAACGGATTTTCAAAGAATGTGTTCAAATTTTTTTCTACCGTAATTTTGTATTAGAAGTTCATGGTGTTTATTTATTTCAGTCAATACTGTTGTAGGTTATAGGTTATTTAAGGTATGATTGGTCTAGCAATTTTATCTATACCACACACACTAAAGAAGAAAATATGACATATTTAAAGACCCAGTAGCGGCTAAAAGGAAACAATGTGGTTCGTAAAATGCATTTAAATCCAAATTATACTTTTTAAAGTATGGAAATTACTGTAAGAATGAAAATCTGCCTTTGTACGATCTGTCCAAGTGTTAGTCGCTGGCAGAAAAATGAACTTTGAAACCAAGTAAAAGGTAAGCAAAACTTGAGCGACCTGGTAACATTTTACCTAGTTTTAAAATTCGTTTTTCTGTAAGCGAGTAACACTTTGACTGACCGTGCATTAAGAGATTAACATCTTTACAATAATTTCTCTACTTTGAATGGATGATTTAAATTTAAATGCATTTTTATCACACACATTGTTTACTTTTGTCTGCTATTGGGTCTTTAAAGTATGTCATTATTTTTTTTCTCCCGGGTGACTTATATAGCTGAAACTGCTGGAGCACTCATGCATATTTATTCAGTTACAACAACATTGTATTCTAATCAAAGTATGAGTGATCTAGCGATTTCAACTAAACCACAAAAAGGTAAGAAGAAAATATGACTTTCAGTGAACCCTTAAAGTGATATTAAATTTTTGACGGCCAAAATTTTATTATCTCGACGTCTTTTGACGACTTAAAAAGAAAACCCACAAAAAACTAGAAAACTTTCATCTACTGGGTTTGACTAAACAAGCAGACGGTTAAGACCCAAGATTAGACTGCACTTTCTGTGTAGTGTGATCTTGATCTAGGCCGTCCGCGAAATCCCTTTTTTCGCCTATGGCGGGGAGACGATTAAGTACCTTTGTGCGGTTTTTTAAAACTTTAAAGATAGGAATTTCTTTTGCGGTAATGTTCAATTATCTATTTACTGAAGCTTGACAATGCTTGAAAGTAAGTTTCAGGATATGGTCGCAGCATGTGTTTATATGTGATCATGAATTTGTAATGGAATGTTCAATCAACTATACATCACTGTACAACATTAATAAAAAAAAAATCTAGTCTAAAAATAACAACATATCACGTTAAATGGCGCTTTTCATGGCTTCGATACATGTAACTCAGGCTTCTGAAAAAAAGGCGTCAGCGACGATGACATCATTGCCGGAAGTGACGAAGGTAATGCTGAATGAAAACCCGGATGTAACGCACTTGGCAAAGTTGGAAAACTCGGATGCAATCCACTCGATAAGGAGCAAGATGGTAACCCACAAGGGCAGCCCTTCAAATTAGAAAGTCCTGGAAGACTTGGAGCCGCTTCCGGTTTAAGTCTTTGAGACAAGTTTATCGCTGGATCAACGGAGGTAACCGGAACAGATGACGACGGCGACAGGCGCTCTAGAGCCGATGAGGTAGTGTTGCAAGTCAAGGGTCCCGTTAGAGGGGTAAGTCCGTTGAATCCGGGTTTCAAGGGACTTTGTGGGGCCAGGGGTGAGAACGCTGATGATGTTTGTGATTGGTACATTGCTTGTAAAGGAAAACCCGGATACGAAACAGCTCCTGGATTGGGTAGCGCATAAGGGTACGACGCAGCAGCTGCTGCCAGGTAGGCGTAAATTTGCGGATCTGGAGGTATACCGTATGGCCACGTAACAGCCATTCTCTGTCGTTTGTCTTTCATTCTTCTGTTCTGGAACCAAACCTGGAAATGATAAAGACATTTGTTAAGACAATGACATCAATACTGCTGGTATAAAGTTTCAGTGACAGTAACAATAGTACCATTAATTTTTTGCCAATTAAATAAATCCAGCTCTTTTCGATGCCTGAAAGAAGAACTTCCTGGTCTAGCGTGGTATCAGTTGGCGGACGGTGTAGATTAGAGATCAGACTGCACGTTCTATGCAGTCTGATCTTAATCCATGCCGTTGGCTAAGGTTCTTTATGTTGCCACTGGATGTGAAAGAGTTGATAAATTCTAGTTTGGCCATTGTGTTACTAAAAACAATCAAAGAGTTGAAGGTAAAGAGAGCAAGACTTTTGTTTCACCATGCAAAACGTGTATTGTTCGGTGAAAAGAAATGCTCTAAAGCATGATGGGAGAGATTTTCAAGTATTTATCGTTACAAAATATTGTTTGACTGCAATGTATTTCTTGACTGCAACGGGTCTTACACTTTCTTTGCCAACGAAGCATCCGACCAATTTATGCTCCTTGGGGCACAGCAATTTTTCTTTTTTTTATTCCAGACACTTTTGTCAAATTTACATGATTCAGTAGGTATCTCTTATTAACTTTATTCACGTTCAGAAATTGCTACCACATTTTCATGATCGGGCAAAAAAAAAAACAATATCAGGGGAAATGGATAAAATAATGGTAAGCAGATTTCTTTTCTTTTCCCCAATCGTTTACGCCGTTTTAAATGCACTTCCCATCATTTGAGGCATATTTGCGGTTTTTTTTTTTTGTAAATGCTTTCAATTTGGTCAAATCTAATATTTTGTTCTCTCGTATACAAGGAAGATAGGCCAAGACATACTTTGAAAACAGCATTTTGCACAGTGTGCCTCCAAATGTCCAAAGGTAACTAACATAATCGTTGTAATACACACCTTTATGGTACTTTCTGGCAGATTCAGTTGTTTGGCTAATTCGCAACGTTTTGGTCTGGACACGTAGTTCTCCTTATTGAATTCTCGCTCTAGAGTATTAATCTGTTCTTTGGTAAAAGCCGTTCTGTACCGTCTAACATTGTCCAAGCTATTAGGATCTGTAAAGATAAATATAGATCTTGATATGTACACCAAGTCCCTGTTTTATTTGCAGCACTTGAAGATTTTTGCAGTCTTATGGATAAACGGTAAAAATCATGATTTTTTTTCCCGGAATGCAATGATTCATTTTTACGTTAATATTTATCAATTCACAGGTTGTCTTTTATTTTCAAACTTGGTCCTTTTCAAATTTGTTTCATGGCGTATGAAACAATATCTGTAACGGTCAACAACTGCATGTACGTACATTTGTATAAGCGTATATTCATACATGCAACCAATTACTCCACAAAGATTATTTTCTTTGCTGTAGTACAATGAGCAATTAGATCTAATTGTCACAAGGGATTGTTCCTTTTCACAGAATTATCTATATTATTCATGA
Organism: Hippopus hippopus; assembly: GCA_946811185.2. Lineage (NCBI taxonomy): Eukaryota > Metazoa > Mollusca > Bivalvia > Cardiida > Cardiidae > Hippopus > Hippopus hippopus. The sequence continues at coordinate 32,630,057 of OX328105.1, forward strand.
TATTCATTTGCAATTCTTCATTTTTCTTACATTTTTCTTTTTGTTTAATATTCAAGAAAGGTGGTCTAAGTTTCTTTGTGGATCTAAAATAAGCCTATACAATAATGGTTTAATTCTTTACCAGACAACAAACACTTAGACTTGTCCAAATTAGAAGCCTATAATATGGCTAGGACAATGGGACTTGCCTTTGAATGGGTAGAAAACATAGTGGGAAAAGAAGAAAATGCTGGTTATCACCATTTTCTCCATTTTCTCACATTTTTATCTTCCAAATGCCTCTTTCCTAATGCTCGTAAAAGCTCGGGGGTTTGTGGTTTAAAAGGTTTAACGATTTAAGCGATTATCGTGAAAGACATTTAACAAGACGATAAAACACACGTGATAAGCGATGTGCAAATATAAAGAGCATTTAACAGTTTCATCGTTATATAGATACAAAGAGGTTTACTGCGTTTTAAGATGTGAAAGTTAATTGAACTGTACTTTGATAATACGCTTTTTCGTCGTAACTGTGTAAGCTGGCTTAAGTCCTACTTCATGGTATTAGATTCGATAGAAGATATTTAATAGTAATTTTTGATTGGTCAAAAATGTGGACATGTTTATTCTGCGGGCCTCTGCAGAATTTCTCTTTTCAGCAATATGCAAAATAAAGGGGTGTGGAAGAGGCAATTGATGACGTGGTTACTTTTAACCGTTTCTCTTTATATTGAACACAAAAGAGTTTCGATACACATATACCGTTACCTCTAGATAACGCTGCAAGGATCTTTGATATGTGTTTTCTTTCTTGAGAGCTTTTCTGTAACATTTTACCAGAAGACAAAAATTAGGCTTGTACAAATTTGACGCGTTTACAGATGACATATAAATGTGGTTTGAATGATCGAATTTTTCTTTAATGGTGAAGAAAACACAACAGGAAAAGGAAATATACTGGTTACCGGCATTTATCCTTTTTCGAACACTTTGATAGTCTTCATCCACAGGGCCGCTATAAGATATTGTATATTTTTAAAGTTTTACACGTAAAGTTTTGTCGAAGCTTGACCCTATACAGATACGACTTGGAAACCATTTGTTTATGTTGTTTGACCTTGATTGCCAATGTCCGCACAACTACTAATATGGTTCTTCGGCATATCGAGTGTCAATGAATACAGATTTCAATTATTTCTTTACCAAAAGATAACAATTTGGACAGGTCCTTATTGAAAGCATTTATCGACGTCAAGTGCCCTTCAACTGTTTTGATCGTTCTTGAAAAGATAGGAAAAAAAGTTCGAAATGGAGAAAATGTTGGGTTTTCTTCTTTCCCCAACATGTTTGTTTTCAACAAACAAAATTCTAATTATCTATTCGTCAAGAATAAAACGGAACGTGTCAGTGCAGTTTTTTTTTTCGTTTTTGTTCATCTGCATCTAAATAGTTATTACATCATTTAAATAAGTGTGTCTCGTTTGAAATCAAGCGAAAGTTAAATTTTGTCCGTGCTAATCGGTTTTTCCCCTATTTCATTTCTTTTTACGTAATTGATTACAAATAGACACGCAAACGCTCTTTTTATGCAAGCGACCCTTTCCTCCAAAGTTGCAGTTTTTTTTTTTTAATTATACACAGTTACTAGCAAGATTGGGATTAAGTTATTCTTCGTTCTTATTTTCGTTACGGTGTTTAACCGAAAACCTTAAATACTTGAAAATGCTAAAACAAATGGTGTTATAGTGGATTAAAAGGCAACATGGAAATGAGCCATGCTCTGGCAAAAGGGGGCTTAATGCATCTCCGTGACACATAATACCAAGCAAGCGATCACATACTTATTGATCCAAATTAGCCACATTTTTTAACAACCGACTTAATCATGAGGTACACTGGTCCTACAGAAAATTGACCAATAGGGAAAAGTTTCGACCCAGGTCAGCCTGTGCGGACTGCGCAGGCTGACCTGGATCGATACTTTTCGCAGATGCATTAAAACCCCTTTTCACAGAGCATGGCTGAAATGTAAGTTGCTCCATTTGCAACGATCTTCTTTTAGACGTCCTTTAAATTTGGAATGAAGTTTTTTGCACAAACTCTCCCTCATTTAAAGTCTATTTTCATTCAAAGCGCCTCCTTCCTTCCTCTCTCTCTCTCTCTCTCTCTCTCTCTCTCTCTCTCTCTCTCTCTCTCTCTCAATACACCTTTGCCATGACGACAGAAGGGGAAAAAAAATAAATGGGTTAATTTGTTACACAATTATAATTTTTATTGACAGTTTATTTAGGAAGACAAGTTGGTATTTTTGCATGTCTAAGTATCACGATAGCCATTTAACAGAAGTAAATGAGTGTAAAAAATATTTAAGGAAAGTTTTAAAAGTCAATCACCTTTTTTCTTTGGATTTATACTAGAATGAACGACTAATACTAACACTAATATATGTACTTAAGAACTTTTTGAGGTGAACCCGTATATATATGATTGTTCTGAGGGAACGTTTGCATATGTTCTTTTTATTACAATACTTGCTGTGCTATTGGAAAAATAAAAACGATTTCTCCTGTCCTCTTTACTTTTTTTTGGTCTTTTGTTTATTTTCTGATCCTATAGCACACAATCCCGAGTTACAACGACTTTGTTATAAAAGAACGCTTTTGAAACAAATGTGGGAAAAGAAGAAAATGCTGGAAACCAGCTTTTCCCACAATGTTTACTTCCCTTTCAAAGGCTAATCCTCTAGAATTATTCCTGACAAGTTTAAAGAAACAATGCCGCCCTAATAGATCGTTCACTTTTTTTATCAAATGATCTAGTGTTTTACATCCCTCAGGAAAAGGCTGTTGAAAACTTTGTAGATAAAGGTAGAAATACTGGTTACCAGTTTAAAAAAAAAATAACTGGAAAGTACCCATATTATAAAAAAGCAAACATCGTTCAGTATGAGCGGTTAATGCAATAATCAATTTACATTAACAGTTCGAACAAGACTTCGAAGTATCGAGAATTTACTGTTCCCCAAACCACAATGTTACTATTGTCAAAATAGTCTTCATTAAATCTAATTTGTGGAATATCTTTTTTACACCAACGCACCGAATGCCTTTCTTGTCGCAATACATAAAATGTGGTCATTTTTGAAAATCAAAAGTCTGAAAATAGAGTAAATGTTCTGGCCAAGTCTATTTTAAGCTTCGAAATTTGTGACTTAAGTCATAAATCATAGGACATTACTCATATTAGAAAGATTTCATAACGATACTCCAGTATCAACATTACAAATTTGCACATGACATTTTTCCTTGTGTTTTTTTTAGGAGAAATTGTTTTCTTAGTACAACATGGCGAGGAAAGGATAAAATATACGAAATTGGCGATTCTTCATTCTTCAGAAAGCATTCCCTAGTGGAGATTTGTTTGTTCTGTATGGTGTTTGACGCCGTTTTCCACATTATTTCAGCTGCGGCAAGAGCACATATGCATGCTTTCCTAGAAGTTCCTTTACCAGAATTACGCACGATATTCTTCCCAAGCCACTGACTGCTTTCCCACATAACTATCGTCAAAATAATATATCAGGGATGATAGAGGAATGAATTCTGTGGTACTGACTATCATCAGTCCTCGGAAAGAAATTTTTCGAGCTGGGGATTTAAACAAGTAACCGCCTGGTCTCAAGTCCTGTACTTTACATACTGTGCTACCAGACTAGGCCTGTATCGAAGAAACTCAAAAATCTTTGTACTAGTTTACGAAAGAGACAGCTTTAAAGACAAAAGAAAATTTCGTTCAGCTCTCGTTTCAACCTCGATTGAAAAAATTGTGGCCAAAGAGAGAAAAAAAAAGCTCCTTACAAGCAATTTACTCTCGGTGACATTGTTTCTCCATGCATTCTTGTATCAAATCTAAATCCACGTTAATATTTCCTTTTTACCAAAGATGTTTCGCTTTCCTTTCTTGTTCAAAAGTCGTTGCAGGGCTACAACTTTATCAGCAAGAAAGTAGTAAATTTGACTCCATTTGACGCCAAATATATTAACTCCACCTCTTTCGACGCCAGAAAATTCCAATTCATTGAAACTTAGAAAGATTGTGTATCTTTTATCTTGGCATAAAAACGAGCTGACAGTATAGATCCATGATCAGACTGCACGTTTTGTGCAGTCTGATCTGAATCTATACCGTCTGCTAACCCCCTCTGCTTTCGCCAAGGGCCCTGCAAGGGTTAAACCAGTTTGTTTTCATTAATCATTAATGGGAAATGCCAGCTAATTGTCAAACGATTAACATCACACGAATGGCTGAGTATTAGTAAAAGGTGATGCAGTTAGACGCATAATTTTTACGTAATCACACCCTGTCGGCGACATACTTTACGTCCGAATATTGACGACTTTCGACAACATTTTGGCAAAAGCAGAAATTGCTCGTTCCGAGAAAATTCTCCTTTTAACATATTGCTTTTTCAATGTGGACATGTGATTATCATTTAATTCGTACTGTTAATCCATAGTTAAAGTGGATGTTCTCAAAGCTGCCTGATGTGATTTTGGACCAGGGGGCAATGGGTCAATCATACGATTCGATGACCTCCCATCGCAACTTGTTTGAATCTAATTGGACAATGAATGTTTTCTTGATTATTTTACTGTTTCTTCTTTTCATAATTTGGCTTGTGCACATATCTTTAATCAAGGTCTTCATGCTGATTCTGAAATAATGTGGCCTCGGTGCAAATTCTCAACATTGGAAAACTTGGTTGCCAGTTTAGACAATGGAGAACTTAGATGTCATGCAAGACACAATAGGGAACTTGGGTGACAGTCTATGCAACAGAGAACATGGATACCAGTCTAGACGATAGAGAACTTGGGTGTCATTCTAGACATTGGAGAAATCGGGTGCCATTCTAGACAAGGCAGGACTTGGGTGCCATTCTAGACAACGGAAAACTTGAGTGCCAGTCTAGAAAATAGAGAACTTGGATGTCACTCGAGACAATGGAGGACTTGCATTCTTTTCGAGACAATGGGGAACTTGCATTCTTTTCGAGACAATGGAGAACTTGCGTGCCATTCTAAACAATGGAGAACTTGAACGCCATTTCAAGCAATGGAGAATTCCTTATTTTTCTGTTAAGGGTAGTGGTCTAAAAATTTCAGGTCGAGCCTTGATGGATATAAAAATGGAGATCTTGCTCAAAACTGTTTTTATTTTAGTTTGACGGTTTAAGCCATGTTAATAATATCGGCCATAATTAAAACAATGAAAAAAAGTCAGATGTTTTGTATTGTGGTCTAAGCATTCAGTTGAATGATTTTAACCCGGATCAACGATTTTGGACATCGGTAAGAAAGAAACTAAAACTAACATACATGTTATTCTAAATGATTTGAAATTTCTACAAAAAGATTGACACAGAGACGTCTGAAAAATAGATTTACTTATCATATGAACAAGATGTCATGGCCAAAAACATTGTTGGAATAAAGGCGTTGATCATTATGAGTACTGAATTATTTTTCGAAAAAGTTAGGCAAATATAATGATAATTTCATAATATATCTTGTTTGAAGGAAAGAAATACTCTTTGCTTGAAAGTTTGAAAGGATTGAATTACCCGAAACGTATGTTCAGTTAAATAGAATTTTTGAGTGTAATATGCAAAAGGTGAAGCATTTTTGATATTAAATTACAGGTATCTATAATTTCAATGGTAATGCTATTGTTGATGTGATATATTTATTTACAATTGATCTGTCTGTATTTAAAAAAGGTGGAAATGAATAATAACAAAATTATCCGCGTAGACAAGCTGTCTTTAAATGTTTTGACAACAGAGGTTGCTCAAAATAGCTCTACATTTGCCTCATTGGCAATATTGTGTTGTAGTCGATGTCTACCATGTTTGCGATTTCTGTGAATGTCATCTTTTTTTTTTGTCAAAAGATAAAAGGGAAACTTGGCTTTAAATAGATCCAATTACCAAAATAATATTTCCACGACAATTTCATAGACTTGTAGGAAAGCTAAGATTTTATGTTTAAGAAATAAAATAGATTCAGTTAACAAAACACTTCCAAGGAATTCCAATTTCATTTTTCATGGTCAGATTATCTCTTCAAAGTGTATGATGTAGATCCGAGATCAGATGGCAAAGTTTGATCTTCTTTCACTTTATTTAGCAGATCGAAGGTAAATAAGGGTAAATAAGAGCAGATGCCTATTTTTCGGTTGGAATTTGTGCGCATGTCTATTTATAACTTAGGCCTGTTTATATTTTTCCCTGTTTTTCTATTTTGTATATATATATGCTGAATGCTCGTCAATGTGGCGGAAATACTAGTATTTGCAGCTTATCAAAGAGCCAGTTTTCATATGGTATACAGTGCTGTTTTCTTTCAATAGTTTCTTCATAATTTGGCTTTTGTATCTGTCTCAAGCTTATCGGACTCTTTCATTGCTTTTGTAGACCGTGTGTCAGATTTCGTGTATAGTTCCATAAGTGAATACTTTTTATCCGTTGCTGAGTTTATCAGACTTTTACCGTAACTCAACTTTCCTAATTTAAGAGCATAAATGAGATGGCTACAACATAGAGAATCCCTAAACGTATCTTGAACTTCATAGCCCCCCCAAAAAAAAGACTTGCTTGAGCATAATAGTCATTACATCAATATGGATTTTTCTTAAGTCTAAATCATATCAGATGAATTTAGGTGCATGTATTTGAGTAGGTAACGTTAGTTCTGGATGTAGATTACTCTCAGTCACAAGTAGTCACTTGTAAATGTAACTTCCTAAAAGCAAAAAGAGTCTTCTTGGGCTTCACTTTTTGTCTGAGCCTCTTGTTGGCTATGACGCATTTCAGTATTTTTAGCTAGCCTGAATCATACCAAGGGATTTCATTCTCAGCAAAGAAACTTAGAAAAGAAAAACCCATCTACGTTACCGTATAAAAGCACAAAAAAATCTTTTCTGTGCTAACTTTTTCGTCTTATCTCAATTCCAATCATTCTATACATTTCGGTACTTATTTGCCATTACATACTTGCATATCTTTGACTTTTGCTGCAAAAACTATTTTTACCATGCCATATGGTTTCAAGCATATCGATAGGTCATTCCAGAATTTTTGGTAATTCTTTGTAATAAAAATGTCACAGATTAAGTACAAATGTAAAAGGTGATCTTGCACTAGGTACTATGTGGCACCAATAACCTAGAATCCATCTTTTTTGTTTTAATGATATGATTTTTTGGACTTAAAGTCCCCAGTCATACTTTGTATCGATCTGGTTTCAATTCACCCGGGTCAAGAGGTAGAGCATTTCGTCTTTGTTATATACCGAACATATCTGACAACCTCGTTAGTGTTAATTATGCCATTTTTTTGTAGAGGGTAGTTCAGCGTGTTCTCATTCTTTATCTCTTGGAGCGTTAGTTCAGCGTGTTCTAATTCTTTATCTCAGAGCGTCAGACATTGATTTGGATACGTACATATTTAATTTGTAAAAGATACCCAAACATTGCAGTTTCATTGCTATTTTTAAAACTTGACAAGATAGATGATAAAGTAGGTACAAGATCATATTTTACTTTCAGTGTTGTTTGATCAGGGATCTAAAAAAACCCAAAGCAACTAAAACTCATATGACAATATTATGTCAGAACACATTAAAGCCAGACTTTTTAAGCCATGAATATGAATCATAATCTACACAGTCTGTAAAAGCATTTTATGTGACCATTAATAAGCTCACTGTGAAGTAATCATGAACATTAACTTTCTTTCCCCCAACAGACATGAGAAATGTTTTTGAACGACCCTCCATGACCTGCGCAGAGCATTATGGGTTGATTGATATTGGGTGTGCATGATTGTACCATATTAGCCAATGAAGTATTGGTACAAACAAATATTTCTGCACATTGTAAAGGCTTGGTAATCTAAGAAGGATCTAGCCTATGACCTCTCTCCGCCTGATTGCACACCGTTGCTAATCTTTTTGTTCCATGACCTAAAGTTTTTGTAAATTTTTTGTGTTGGCTTTGGAACCTACAAAGAATCGGGTTAACGAGGTGTTTTCTAGACGGCCGATAAAGCTCATGTACAAGAACAGAAAAAAAAAAGATATATATATATTAGTCATACTCTGTGAACAGGGGTCTAATGCATTTGCAAAAAGTACCGACCCAGGTCAGCCTGCACAGATCGCGCAGGCTGATCTGTGTCGAAACTTTTTGCTATAGGTCAATTTTCTGCAGGTCCATTGACTTTTCTAGGTCATGATTCAGTCGGTTGTTATACAAAATGTATTTTATAAATCCATAATAGCGTGATGACGTTCTTGGTATAATGTATCACGAAGATACATTAAACCGCCCTTTCCCAAAGCGCCGCCAATATATGGGCGTTTCTTTGGCAAAAGGGGGCTCAGTGCATCACTGTAATGCATTACACTAAGCGCATGATAATCGTATGCATCAATTTTATCTTTAAATGGCTAAATCATGAGGTAGAATCGCCCTTTGATATACAGTAAATTTACTGATAGTAAAAAGCATCGACCATGGTCGCTTTGCAAGATAACCTGGTTAATACTTTTTAAGGATGCATTACCTTTTCGCAGAGCTGCCGGCTCATCTATATTAGGCTGTTTATTGTTATAAAAAAAAAAGGCGCTGCTGCTTTTTTTTATGATTTCCAGTGAAAGTAGTATAAAACCAATACCAAACAATCTCGAGTTTTAAAGTCTACAAAAATGAGAGCTTTTCCCACAATGTTTCCTACCCTTTCAAAGACAAGACAGGTCCTATCATTTAAGATACACGAATTCGCCTTCTGCAAGTTCTTTCAATTTCGACAAAACCAATTTTGCCTGGTAAAGTTCTAAGAAATGCCTATGAACTGGATCTATTCGTGGCCTTCTTAAGACATCGTTGTGAAATATGGGGAATTAACATAATTTTATGTTAAGTGCATAAATCGCTAACATTACAGGCATCTTTCACAGACTTGGAAACTGCATTGCATTTTCGTCATCAAAACACCTTTGTCTCTGGTTTAAAATCGATATTGTATATATAGGATCTGACATAACTTGGCGTGAATTGGATGAAATTCATTACAAGGAGTCTAGAAAATGTAGTGAAGTCAGCATGCGCCGACCTTAATAACATTTTTCTAGAATTTCGGTAAAATATTATCTCGATAGCCAACGAATGACAGAATCTATATTTCACATAGGCCTAACTGTTTCTCAAGAATTACCTGTTAATCAATTAATTAGATCTATGATCCAAAACCGGCATGTATATCCATAACTGAGACCGACTTGCTGCTTTGACAGCAATATGGGTCCATAATATGAATAATTCCAAAGACGTTGACATTATAGCTGCTTGATCTTTAAATCCAAATATAAAATACATCAAAGCTTAACCACAATCGTAAGTTTTGACCATTGAATTAACCCTTAGGCTACTAAGCGCGACTCAAGGACCTTTTGCGGACAGTGTAAATCAAGATCAGACTGCACAGAACGTGCAGTCTAATCTTGATCTACACTGTCCGATAAGGAGATATCTTTCCCCAAAAAAATTACTTTTGAAAACCTTTGTAAGATAAAAAAAAAAAGAATCGTTATGGCTATATTACACTTCGAATTTTAAGATTTCCGCTTGTGGAAGAAAGTAAAGAATCATGCAGTCTCCTCTTGGATCTACATTGTCTGAAAGAGCAACAAAACTTTTCCTTGGCGTCCAATGGGTTCTTTCAATGCCAGCCGATGAAAGTGATAGATCTTATTTGTGACATTCCTGTCATTTACTGAATGGTTTTCAAAGCATATCCATTTCTACTTTGTTAGAAAACTCGAAAATGTGTGTGCGTGTGTTTTCTTTTTCATTGTTTTCTTTTATTCTTCATTTTACTATTTTTTCTTTGGTGGAGGGGGTTCAGTTTTTTATTCCTTGCTTTTAAGGATCCTGTGGTAAATTTTAAAGCGAATATCTAAATAAAAAAAACTATTCCAAACAATTCCGAGTTTGAAAAACCCTCAGGGAAGGTGCTTTCCCAAAGAATTGTAGGAAAGGGAGAAAATACTCGCTACCAGGATTTTCTCCTTTTTTCCACAATAGTTTCAGTCCGATCCAAGACTTGTCTCGTTAAATGCATTGAATTTGGAAAACTCCTAAGTTTTGTCGATTGGTAAAAGGTCAAACAAAGGCTGTTAAAAACAATACATTTACCGTATATGCGTTTGACTTCTGTGGCACCAAAAGTCAGTAAAAAGGTCAAATCGCGCGTTCTTGCCATCAGATCTGCTGCCGCATTTAAACCTTTATCAAACGATCCCGTGTTTTAACGACAATAAAAGAAAAATTAAAAAATGTGGGAAAAGAAGAAATGCTGGTAACAGAAATGCTGGTAACCAGCAATTTCTCTTTTTTCCCAAAACGTTTTTTCTCTTCCGAAGACAAGACCCCATCATTTTAGCCACATTTAAACCGTTCAATGCAAGTGCTTTTAATTTGGACCAGTCCAAATTTTTTTGCACCTGGTTAAGGTTTGATCTAAGGCAATACAGTGAATTGCTGAAGTACACCAATAATATTCAAATTAACAGCATGTTCGAATAATCAAATTTCCAAAAAGTTACGTTCATTTCCTGTCGAGTTTTTGATACTTTCATGAGGTGGAACAAATGTTATTTACTTGATTTATTTTCCTTTCCGTTTGATTAATCATTACTGGTATAAAACTGACGTATCGCCTTTATCATGCAAAAAGTGACGACTTACAAACGAAATGAAACAATTAAAGAAAACACGTCTTTTGTTTGTCCATGAATAATACATCTCTCTATAAGATTGACGCTGTTACAGAAATAAATAAACATTTTCTATCTGTAATTAAGATCGAAACATTACGATTTGTGGGCCGTTTGTCCAAAGGTATTACACAAGGTAATGTATGAATGAATAGATTTACTTATTTGACTTAAACAGAGTTTTTCGTCATACAACATGATACTAGATTTACTGCAAACGACACGTGACACACAAAAATAAATAAATAAAATGTACAGTGTGTAGATTCAGACTAAGATCGCAGGTTCTGAATTTCAAAAATGAGAAATACTATATTGTACGTCCTAATTGTCAACATTGATTTTAGCGTATCTATTATTACTATTAGTAGTTGCAGTAGTATTATATTTCTAATATTAATTTTGTTATCATTATAAAAAAAAAAAAGAAAGAAAGAAAGAAAGAAGTCGTTTAAATAGATTACATGTACATCAATGTTCATTTTTTATTTAAACTCTTTACCAGACGACAAAATTTCCGACATGTCTAATTTGAAAGCATTTCCAGACGACAAATAAAACATCGCTCAAAACAAAGATAAATGTTCTCCATTAAAGGGATACAAAAAGTTGTGGGAAAAAGAAAAATGCTGGTTATTTTCCCTTTTTCCAATAACGTTTTCAAAGGTGTTCTTCCTTAGGGCCCTATAAACTCGGTATTGTTTGATAAAGACTTGAATCAACTGTGGAGTTCGAATTATTAACTTTTTCCTCCATTTCCCTATTTTTTGTCGGGTCCAGCTTCTGAAATAATGATGATAACTAAAGACTTGATGATATGATGGATAACATGTTGGCAAATTCTAAATGCACGTGTACATAAAACCCTTTCTAATTTAGATTTTAACAAGAATTTACTCTAGATAGCGCATACAACTTTAAGAAATCTATAGAACTATTTTCTGTGTATCACGTTATTCATCGTTTTATTCACAATAAAGAACAGAGAAGAATCTTTATTTCTCAGACTTCAAAGTAACCGTTCATATTGTCAGGCATGTACTAATTTTGCAAATTAGAGAAGCACTCATGATATTTGTGCTCACAGTTATAAATCGAGAAAGACATAAAATAATTAGAATTAAAAATGAGAAAATATTCAGCTGTATGCTTTGCGTGCTGCTTCGAGGTAGGGCCAAATACTGACAAAAGTTAAAAGAAACACATCCATTTAGGTCCATGAATACTGACGTTTTTTATTAAACTATTCTTGAATCAAAAAAATATAGTAGTAATATCTAATAAATGTTTTCTTTCTAGAAATCGGCATCCTTTTTGTCATAAAGGTTGTATCGTAAACACAAAGGATAGATTTTGTTTATGGGACTGATTTTGACATTTTTCCTACAAGTTATCTATTGTTACTTAGCGTATCAGCTCCTTCGTTAATTAAACATTTCAAATCGGTTTTTTTTCTTTTGGAAATCTAGTAGCAAAGGTGGAAATGAACAAAGCATCGAACTGCTATAGAAATTGGCAAAACTTGCAAAAAGGACAAACAGGGGATCTTTACAAGCAAAGGATTTTTTCTTTCAATCTTTTAAAAGTATGTGGGAAAAAAAAAAGGCAAAATTAATGTTTGTTTCAAGCTGATTTTTTTTATTGCAGCTTTTGAAACTATCCATTCCAGGATCATTCTAAAGTCGTATTGGTAATATAATGAGTTTACCTTCCAGTAAACAAGTCAGTGTTTCAACCACACCAAAGAAAAATGCTTTGGAAATTATTGTTGGAATAGGAGAAAATGCTGGTAAGCAGCATTTTCTACTTTTTTTTTTTTGCTGTGTCCTCTTCCCTTTCAATGACGATTCCTGCTTTTGTAAACCGCATCTAAATTGCTGCAAGTGCTCTCGGTATAGACAATAGTCTAAAATTTTGTCGTCCAGAAAAGACTCAACCCATTACGAAACTTTGTTTTTTGAATTATGATTGTGATTAAAATGGAATAAACAAAGATATACTAAGCAAAAAGAACTGAACTATTAAGGACAATAAAATGCCTTTCCCATGTAACAATCTGATACATGTACTCGTACATTTATACCAGATAAGAGAGAGAAAACGTTAAAAGAAAAACGCCTGGGTCATTTTTTTTTTTTTTAATACTATTATTCACATTATTTAACAATCACCGTACAACTATTACATTTGACATCCTTGTAAGAGATTGCTATTGGAAACTTTGAAAGAAAATGCTTGGAACAAGCAATTAATATGTTCCTTTTGCCTTAATATTTTCCAAACAATTCAAGGAAGGCATTTTTTCTCAGTCCCTTTAATTATTTCTCAATTCAATTCAATTCAATTCAAAATAATTTATTAAGCTCAGATCTTAATTATACAAGATATATGAGCATTTCCAACATTTTATATTAATTTGGTGTGACGACGAGGGGTTTCTTTTCTATAGTAGGTGGAAGTCTGAATAAGCAAACAATACAGAGTTTTTCCATGAGACATCATAATCATAAAGCATTTTAAATCTTTATTCCGCATCCCAAACGATACAAGTAGATGGACTAAAGATACAAAATGCTTTTGAGAAAATCCCTATGACGTTACCTAGCCTTGACATTGTCAGCAGCCGCTTTGTCGCTTACATCTTTATAATTAACACAGATACCGGTACACGTGATTTTGGATACCTTACTCAAAATTTGTGAAAAACGAGTGATTCTCCTTTGCTTTACGTCCAGGAAACGTTCATTAATTAAGATTTATACCTTCAAATGCTAGCTAAGAGAAAAATCAGGAAATATGAACGTTTTACCAGATAACTCCGTATTTTTACTCTATAAGAAGCAGGCTGTTGAAAACATTGCAGGAAAAGGAGAGAATGCTCGAAACCAGCATTTTCTCTTTTTCCTGCACCGTTTTCTACCTTTTTTTTTTTTAAATGCAGACCCCATCACTTGTGCCACGTTTTGTTTGTTGCCTGAAAATGCTTTCAGTTTGGCTCAGTCTAAAATAATGTTAATTTCTAAAGAGTTTAACCCTTAGGCTGCTAATCGCGACTCGCTGACCTTTTGCGGACAGTGTAGATCAAGATCAGACTGCACAGAACGTGCAGTCTGATCTTGGATCTACACTGTCCGATAAGGAGATATTTTTCTGCAAAAAAAATGCATTTGAAATAGCTTCAAATGGGGTTTTTACTAACGGCTTAAAAAGTTTCATTTAAGTTATTCAGCAGAGATAAGGATTAAAAGGAAAAAGAATAAACTTACCATTAACGTCATTTTTGTTCGGATTTCTGTAATATTCCGGTTGTTGGTACACTTTATCTCCCTCGTCCGAGCCATCTGAGTCTAATGGCGCTGCTACTTTCTCCAGACTCGAGTCATGTTCCGAACCGGTCGAACAAGGTGACGACGGCGAGGTCGGGCAGCTGTGTCGATCTATGGGAGACGGGATACTCGGGTACTCTGTCGGGAATCCCGGTCGATGAAACGGCTTTTGTTGCACGATTACAGGCACTTCTGCCGACGGTTTCATGGAAGGCGAAATCATGGCTCAAAAGTTTTTATGTCCTCCACTCACTAATTTTTTGTTATCGAAGTAAATAATCCTTGCAACAGAGTCCAAATAAATTGTTACAATAATTTTCTGAATCTAGCAAAAACTTAAAAAAGAATCCTGTATCAGATTCAGTCTAATCTCCGCAACTGTTTTTTTTTTTACTTTAAACTTTCCTTTATCTCCGCTTATTTATCAAAACTTTTTTACTAGATCATTCAAATCGATATCACAATTTTTCCCCGTATGTTATTTGTGTCATAAGCTAAGACTTTCCAACGGTAACAAATAACGAATGATAGTCTAAATGATGTGCAGCTTCATAAATCTACCTGTAATTTTACGACCAATAATTAATTTCAGGTAACAACCAATCGCTGAGCAGCTGGGAGGCGGGACTAATCAGTCTCGATTTTCTGATTGGCCGGGAGCGACGGCGAAAGATGAAAGGTTGTACTGAACGGGACGTTACTGTAATTTATCTTTATCAGACGTTTAACAAGTGTTTTATCCGTAGACAAATAACAAGGCGGGGCTTGTAATATTCCATTTGATATTGTCTCGAAACACCATAATTACACAGATAGATATAAATCATGCAACTTGTAAAACACAGCACCGAGTCTTAAAGGCCCAATAACGGCTGAATTTAGAAAAAAAAAGAAACTGTGAAATACATGTCTTCATTTATACCGTTTTAAAGTACATTTATGACGATTTTCATAGTCTGACTACCTGTTATAATACGATTGGTTAAAGATCCTGTTACAGACAGAACTATACATAAATCAAAACAAAAATAAATGTTGACAACATTAATTCTAGTTTTAATGTTTATAGTACAGCAAGTGACTTTGACCAACCGTACTTAAACTAGTCGTCAGACTAAAGTAATTGCAACACTCAATTCAGCAAACTAAATAGACATAACTGAGGTAACAGACTTAAGTTCAATATTTGAGTCTGAAACATTGTCAACCCAGGATTTGAGAAGGTTACTAAAATATGTTAGTTAAGTGAAACGCATCTGAAATGGCGAACTCAACTTAAGTCGGAAAATGAGTCCGTTAGCAAAACAAGAGACTTAAAGCTTTTACGCAAATCCAAACGAAACTAAATCTAAACTGTACAAATTTTTGTCAGAGCAGTTGGGAGCAGGGTCTCTGAAATTTTGAGAAGTGGCTGATCCCTTTCTTTTTTTTTCCAACATCCTAACCTAGCAGCCTGTTATCGATCAACAAAATATATGAGCCGCACTCTGTGAAAAGGGGGCTTAATGCATCTGCGAAAAGTTTCGACCCAGGTCAGCCTGCGCAGTCCGCAGTCCAGGCTGACCTGGGCCGAAACTTTTCGCTATTGGTAGATTTTCTGCATGTCAAAGGATCAGTCTACCTCATGATTGAGTCGGTTGTTAAAAAAAGTGGCTATTATGGATCCATAAGTATGTGATGGCTTTCTTGGTATGATGGATTACGGAGATACATTAAGCCTCCTTTTGCCAGAGCATGGTTCATATACATGTAGTATGAAGAACAAAAGATATTTTACGAGGACGACTACTGCTACTGCTACTACTACTACTACTACTACTACTGTTTGATGGAACGATGTTTGAGGCCGTTTTCAACATTTTTTACTTATACAGGTTTGTCGGCGTACAGGGCACCTATCAGTGCTTTCTTGAAGGTTTCTCTTAAAGGTATTTCGCACAATATTCTTCCCAAGAACTGGCTGCTTTTCCACCTAGTCATCGTCGAAACATCAACACTGAGAGAGGAATGAATGCTGTCGCAATGACTATCATCAATTCTCGGAAAGCAATAGGCCGAGCCGGGAATTCGAACCAGTGACTACCAGGTTTCGAGTCCTGTACATTACCGACTGCTCTCTAAGCTCAGCACTGCTACTACTTTAACGAATACTTCTACTACTACTACTACTATCACAACAACTACAACTACCACTTTTTTTACTACTATACCACTATTACTACTACTATAACCACTACTACTACTTAATAATAATAACAGAAGACAGAAAATCCATGGAAAGTTTTGGCATTGGTCAAGTATTGTTTTAAACCTTTATGCTGCTAAATAACTGAAATGAAACTTATAAGCCGATATTAAAAACCCAAATTTTGATATTTCAAATGTATTTATTTTGGGGAACGCTTGTCTTTATCGGACAGTGAAGATCAAAGATCAGACTGCACGTTCTGTGCAGTCTGATCTTGATCTACGCTGTCCCCAAAAGGTCAATGAGTCGCGCTTAGCAGCCTAAGGGTTAAATTACAATAAGCTGCGATGGGGAAGTTAAGGAAATTTGAAAGTGTAACCTGTCGCCCACAAATATATTTTTATTATAATGACAAGGAACCTAATTTACTTTCCCGAAGATGGTAAAACTCAACAAGAAAAAGACATCAAGAGAAACATTTATCAATGATAGATGTCGCAAAAGATATTGCGATATGTGAACGAAGGGAAATAACTCCGACATTCCTTTCACTCCTTTCAGCATGTACCCGGCACCACTCAGCCAGTGCCGTAACTGCATCAACTTATCACGGTCCCTGCCTGAACTCTTTATTAGACGACAATATTTTAGACTCGTCCAAACAGAAAGCTTCTGCAAATGACAGATAAAATGAGACTGAAATAATTTTATTTTACTTTTATTAGGCTTGAAAAACGAACACTTATTAACTTTACGACATCTCAAAGATTTTGCGATTTGAACAAAAGGAAATAACTCCCATGTTCCCACTGTTTTCCTTTTATCGTGAACAGACCATTAAATTTATGATTGAATGATATTTTACGTCGCTTTCAACATTATTTCAGCCATATCGAGGCTTATTCCTGTACCTCCTGGGTTTCACCAGTGCTAGGCTGGGGTTCTGAAGTGCCTAGCCCAAGGATACTATAACGAAAAACCTAGTGTTTCCAGTGAGGCTCGAACCCGGGACCTCCAGGATACGATTCCTACACTTTACCACTGAGCTTTTTTAAGGGGCTGTACTCTTATCAACGATACGGCGTCCCGAAGGATTAACAACGTGTACAAAGGGAAATAACTCGCGTGTTCAGCAATTTTTTCTCCTATTGCCAAGAAATGACAGTAGTCGCTCCAAGATTGAACCCTTTATCAAAGTGTAAGTATTGGCAGATGATAAAGTAAATGTGTCTGAAATGATTTGATTTTACTCGTAAAGAAATCATTGATGGAAAAAGTGCTGGTCATCAATGATCAGCGCTCCGAGGGGAATGTATCCTATCATCAATCATCGGAAAGAAACTGGCCGAGGTGGGGATTCTAACCAGCGACACTTTGGTTTCAAGTCCTAAACGCGGCAAGTGCACGACCGAAAAACAATTACACGATAATAAGACAGGAACCCCCTCCCGCTTGTACTTTGATTTCATTCTGCTTGACTTGAAACTTGATGTTTATAACGAAAATTAAACGCACCCTCTACACCCTACTCATTTAAAACTATCTAAATAAATTAAATAAAACTTTCTAGCCAATAGTAAAACCTCAAATATTGTACTTTCCAAATTATTTGGGGAAGGGAATATCTTCCTTTCAGAAAGTGTGGACCAAGATAAGACTGCAAGTTCTGTGCAGTCTGATCTTGATCTACACTGGCCTTAAAAGCGCATTGAGGGTTAAAAGTAACAACTACAGTTCAGCAAGGGATTACTTGCAATATGACCAACTTATTTATGTAAAGCAAGTGGAACACTTCGGCGTCCCTCTACTATTACTTCATTTTCTTGTTAATTTACATCCAGGGATACACAGAGGATATTCGGTTTTTTTTTTTGTGAAAGATCGAAATTTATTTCATCGAGTGAACGTCATCGATAATATTTTCACTTGTGCCCCCCCCTTTTTTTTGGGGGGGGGGGGGACTTACATCAAAATCCAGTACAGTTCTTTTCGGTGATTCCCCGTGACATACCCCCTCCGCATAACAACGCATTACATTAACGCAAAGCGCGAGAAATTTAAGGTAAATTACGTCATATTTTCCATCTGGTTGAATGGCACGCGCTGTTTACCTAGTTGACTAGCGTGCGGGAACTACTGTTTCCTCCTTCAGTTGAAGAGTTATAATAAAAAAAAAATTGGTATTTTTTCACTACTCAAACAATATTCCACCGTTATTTCTCGATAAACTATCGAAAAGAATGAAATAAACTCTTATTTTCATTAAAATCAAAGTACTGAGTAGTGAGTTTGAGTATTGAGTTACATCTTGAAATTTGATGCTATTTCATTTTCAAGTTTCACATTCCACCTTATTTATTTCATTGACTGCGGGGTAGAAACCTATCCGTTGTTTTTATGTCTTACCACCTTTTAAATCTTAAAAAAAAAAATGAAAATACAAATTATAGTCATCTGATTAGATTACCTGAGATGGTCTGAGAGGGACTAGTCTTGGAATTTTTGGATAAAAAGCAAAGTAAAGAATAGTTGTAATGAAACCGGCCATTGGAAATAAAGGGAGTTTTGTTTCTGTTGATTGTGGTGGTTGTGTTGTCGTTGTACGTTTTGGTTTGTAGACTATCGAAAGAAAATTACAGTCTCGTCATCATACAGATTTCAAATTGATGATATTGGAGCTCCTAAACCCTATATAAAACAATCACAAGTTTTCAAGACAATGAAAGACAAAGCTGGTAATCAGTAATTTCTCCTATCCTATCTTTTACCCTATCAAAGACAGAAATCATCATTTGACTTTCATACATTTTACCTTTTTTGCAATATTCTTTTGATATGAAATAGTCTCAAATTTTGTCGTTTGGCAAAGAGATAAGTACTTTAATATCTACAGAGTCCACTACACAGTTTTCGAAATGATGATACTCGTGCTCCTTAATTTTATAATCTTTAATAATGTTTATGATAATGAGTGGGATATTATATAAATTTGCAAATAGAACTCGTCATATAAGACGCGGCACTGTAGTAGAATAGCAGCTAGTATGGGGCGCAATAAAAAGTCAAAGGGCGATGTTTGAATTGTTTGCCCAACTTACTCTTCAAAGGTAGTCCATCCGAAGTATATGCTCGTATGTGACATGCTCTGTGAAAAGGGGGTGTAATGGTTCTGCAAAAAGTATCGACCCATGTCAGCCTGCGCGGACTGCGCAGGTTGACATGAGTCGATACTTTTTTGCTATTTGCAAATTTTCTACCAAGTCAAAGGACCATTTTACTATGCCTGATGATTCAATCGGTTGTTAGAAGGGGGACTGATGCATCTGCAAAAAATTATCGATCCATGTTAGCCTGCGTAGTCCGCTGTTTGTAAATTTTCAGCATGTCCAAGATCAATTCTACCAGACTCATGATTAAGTCGGTTGTATTGATCCATAAGTATGTGATTACTTACTTGGTATAATGCATCACGGAGATGTATTATATACCATTTTACCCAGGGCGCCGCTCATTTGTAAATGATATTTGCCTTTTGTCTAGACCTATTATATTGTTGGAGTGCAACGATGAGTATATAAAGACCGTTGATTTTTTTTTTGAAAAATAAGAAAATCGCGGAAAGTTTTTTCCTCTTTCTTTAAATTTCAGTTTGAAATAAATCGCTCTATCGTTCAATATTTCGACTATTGCATCTTAAAGGCAATAGCCGACGAATTGAACAGTAGAATGATTTATTTCATAGTGTTTCATTCTTTTTAAGTCATATTATTAAATGTTCAGATTATGAATATTTTCAACATGGTTCAAATTTATAAAAAGCCTTTTAGAAACAACGATGAAATACTTCAAGATCCTATACCCCTTTAAGGTTTCGAGCGGCCACAATAAAAGTTGTACTAAAATTTGAGGGAAAAAGAAGAGAATATCTTGTTGTCATATTTTGTCACAGTACAAAATGTGACGACAACTGGAAGTATGTCCAACTTTAATATTGACCCCTTCGAAACCTGAAAGGCATATATAGGGTCAGCTGTCCTTTCATTATCTTCTTACCTTCGAAAAAGGTTGAGTTTCTTTTTATTTACTGAAGAAAAAAACAACACCAACATGCTACTGTAACAAAAATCCAAATTCTGATCCACAATCCTGTCAGCACTTTGATTCTTGGTCCTCTCTATCAGTGGGACGGGTTTCAATTATTTCCAAAGGACACAATTTTTTACTCATCCGAATTGAAAGGACTTACAGACAACAAATTAAATGAAGCTTAAATGACGACCTATGTGTTTGATAGGGTAGAAAACATGGTGGAAAAAGGAGAAAAATCCAGTTTACCAGCATTTCCCCCTTTCCCGCAATGTTTCTAAAAAGCTTCATTCCCCGGGGTCGTTAAAACTCGGGATTGTTTGGTAAATGACCGCTGTCTTTGTGAAGACTTACATCAAAGCCAAGTAATAAACTTTGGAATTTCTTTTGGAGTATACTTTAAGAAAGAAAGTCATTTATGTGTGGTATCATGCCTTTATAACCGCCAAATAAGATGGTCATTCTTCGCCATTTGAGGTCAATATTTTCTGCCTTTGATCGTTTATAGCGTCTTTAGAAACTGACCGTTAGAAGTTGTATAATACTTAATTTAATCCTATTATCGCCACGTTCCTTTGATAAGAATTTCCTTCCACTCGAATCTTCTTCAAAATAGCTTAACTGTAACTTTTACAAAGTTTATGTAACGAAGTCTTCTCTTGACTATTGAAAAACTGCAACTGAATGTTTTTAATTTCATTTACCGTTTACCGAACTGTAAAATTGTGGACTTGTCCAAATTGAAAGCATCCGCAGACGACTATTTCAAGGCATTTGTCAATGAAAGGGTAGAAAACAATGTGGAAAAAGGAGAAAATGCTAGTGACCGGCACTTTCTCCCCTTCCCTGAACACCTCCAACCCTTTCAAGGCCAAAGTCCAACATTTTGTCACATAGTTCGTCGTCTGTAAACGCTTTCAGTTTAGGCGAGCCCTTTATCAAACAATTCCAATTTTCAACAACCCTAAAGAAAAGAACTTTCGAAAACATTGTAACCAGAATTTTCTCCTTTTTCCGCAATGTTTTCTACCCTTCATAGACAATTTTCAATGTTTGAGTCACATTTATTTTGTCGTTTGCAGCTTTTTCGATGTAAACAAGTCTGAAACTTTGGTGGTAAAGTTTTGAATTTTGTCTTCAGGCAAAGAGTTTTCGAATAAATCGCCATTCACAAATTACCCTGCTTAAATAGCCAGTGTAGATCAAGATCATACTGCATAGGACGTGCGTTCTGATCTGTGGTCAACATTGAACGCTTTTACTTAGATAATATGTAAAGAACAAAATAAGTTTGAAACGCCAATCATTGAAGTACTACACGTATTTCTAGACTGAAAATGTCTATTGAGTTACTTTTGGTTTGTTCACCAATCCCGGTAGCTCATTCAGTAACGGGGCTTAACTCTGTGGCAAACGACAAAATTTAAGATTTGCAGACAACAAATAAAATAAATAAGAGGTTAGAAAACATTGCGGGTAAAGAAGAAAATGCTGGTTATCAGCATTTTCTTCTTTTCCCACAATTTTTTAAGAAGGTTTTTCCCCTAGGGTCGTTAAAACAGGGTATTGTGTGGTAAAGGGTTAAAACGGGGGGGGGGGGGGGAAAGAGGGGTGCTGGTTCGAATCTCTGCTCGACAGGATCTCTCGCAGGCTGGACAGTAGTCCTTGCGACAGGATTCTTTCCCCTTCTCACTACTGATCATTGTTTCGACGGTGGTTATGTGGGAAAGCTGTCAGTGGCTTGGAAAGAATATTGTGAGAAGTATTTGTGAGAGATACTCCAGGAAAGCATGGATGGGTGCATTGGTCGCCGCATATTAAAATTGAATAATGTTAGAAGCGGTGTTAAACACGATACAAATAAATAGACAAATCAACACTGCTAGGTTAACTCTACCGCACGACATATTTTTAGACTCGTTCAATTTTAGAGCATTCGCAGACAACTAATTAAAAGTGGCACAAATGTATAATTTGTCTTTGAAATACTGTAGTTGAAAACATTTGAGGGAAAAAGGAGAAAATGCTGATTACCAGATTTTTTTCCCTTTTTCTCACAATGTTTTCA
Organism: Hippopus hippopus; assembly: GCA_946811185.2. Taxonomy (NCBI): domain Eukaryota; kingdom Metazoa; phylum Mollusca; class Bivalvia; order Cardiida; family Cardiidae; genus Hippopus; species Hippopus hippopus. The sequence continues at coordinate 32,652,545 of OX328105.1, forward strand.
AGACTTCTGCTTCAGGGTCGTCAAAAGTAGAGATTATTTGGTAAGGTCTTAAGTAACCTAAATTACATGGTTGATAATAAAATTAACACCTGTTATCTGTCGGTACTTGATTGAAGGTTGTATTACTATACCTATCTTATAGCCCGCAGAAAGTTTCGCATGTTCGTGTTGTAAAGATGGACAATTAAGTCTGTACAATAAATCCTATTTACGAATTAAAGTGAATTTTACTACCTGTTTAGCAGTGAGATAATTACCGAATTAGGGTGATGAGATAAGAGAGGGAAAGTGATGGATGGATGGATGGATGGATGTTAGATAGATAGATAGATAGATCGATCGATCTTGTAATTCGTAGATACGGGATTCTGAACCCAAAAGTAAGATACAAATACAAAGTAAGATACAAATACATTTCTGAACATTGTGACAAATATAAAGGCCCACTAGCGGCCACAATTAGGCAATGTGGGTGTCAAAATGTAGGCATATTTAATCCTTATCATTTACAAATATGGATATTATTTCCTTGAGAATGACAATGTGTTATAGTACGGTCGGTTCGAGTCACTAGGAAAAAAATAAAAATCTTGCAAAACTAGATTTCAAGTTGCCAAATTAAATCCTAGTTTTACTAGCATATCAAGAGCTAAAGAACTATCTGCAGTAGGGGCTACAAAAAATGGTGTTTGTACGATAAAAGGATTAATATGGTTTCTTAACAGTGTCCTAAATAAGTGGTTTTCATAGATTACAATGTTCGAATAGATGTAAACTTGTTAATTGAATTAGACGGCGGCTTTTCCTTTAATGTTTCCTTCACGCCATACCTAATACTTATCATACAAATAGAGTTCCTTAACGTGATATTAACTTGAAGAAAAGACACTTTCACACGTTTTCGTAATTTTATGTTCTGATTCGTGAAATTGGATTGTTGATACCTTATTTGATCAAATGAGAGCCTCTGTCTCCTTCTCTCTCTCTCCCTCTCTCTCATGACATGCGACAAGACCGCATTTTATGATAGATAATACAAAACTAATGTTCCGGATTCTTTTTACCCCCATTTAACCTGGGGTTGTCTTCGAAAGGGTAGAAAGATTGTAGAGATAGGAGAAAATGCTGGTCACCAGCGTTTTCTCCTATTTCCACAATGTTTTCAAAATTCTCTTTCCTCAGGGTTGTTAAAACACAGGATTCTTTGGTAACGGGTTAAAACAACACAACATTCATCCATCCATCCATCCATCCATCCTTTCGTTCGTTTGTTCGCCCCTTCGTTCCTTTATTCCCTCATTCACGTCCAATCTACAAAACGTTTAAGTAGATGTCTATTAAGCTGACAGAAGTCGACCCGCTCTCTGACGGAGACTCAATCGAAAAAAAAAACCTTAAATGGGAAAAAGAAAAACGAATCCGGGACATTAGTTTCGTATTATCTATCATAAAATGCGGACTCAATAAGATCGACGTCTGCTAGTTAAAAGTCTTCTTTGATGTTTGCCGCCGACAAATTTCGTCCAATGATTTGGAAAAACGGGAGTATTCAATTTGATGGTGATCCCTAAATAGGGCGTTTTGTTTCCTGTGGTGACGTTGATCGTAATCCTTTTGGACGCTTGATAAATTAACTCTCTATCAGACAACCAAATTTTAGACTCGTCCATAATATGATGGCCTGCAACACTCAAAAAGAGGCATTCTGATATTTGCGTAAAGTGTCGTCTCGGATCAGCCTTCGTAGTCCACGCAGGCTAATCCGAAACGACACTTTCCGTTTTTATGTAATTTTCTGTTTTGCGCGGGTCTACTGTGGGACAAAATCTAATGTAGTCGTAAAGTGCCGTCTCGGATTAGCCTGCACGGACTGCGCAGGCTGATCCGAGACGACACCTTACGCAAATGTCCGAATGCCCCTTTTCGCGTGTTGCAGGCTATATTGAAAGCATTTGCAAGACGATAAATTATACGTGGTTTTAAATTATTTGAGTTGTCTATCAAAGGGAAAGAAAACGTCAGTGGTGAAAAGTAGAAAATGTTGTTTACCAGCATTCCTTCCTTTTCCTCACAATGTTTTCAAAAGCCTTCCTTCTCAGGGTCAGGACTGTTTGATGAAGAGTTAACCCTTATCCTGCTAAATAACTGAAATGGAATTTTCAGTTCGATAGTAAAAACCCAATTATTGGTATTTCAAAGTCATGTTTTGGGGAATAATATCTCCTTATCGGACGGTGTAGATCCAAGATCAGACTGCACGTTCTGTGCAGTCTGATCTTGATCTACACTGTCCGCAAAAGATCAGTGAGTCACGCTTAGCAGCCTAATGGTTAACACTCTACCAGACGACAAAACTTTGGAAAGCATTTTCAAGACGACAAATTAATTGTGGCTGGAATGATTTGTCTGTTAAAAGGAAGGAAACATCGCGGGAAAAGGGAGAATATGTTGATTACCAGCATCTTCTCCTACATCCTTCCTCTTCAGGGTCGTCAAAACACAGAATTGGTTGATATAGGATTAAATAGAATTTTTTTGTTCGTTCAAGAAGGAGAAATTATTTGGGACTCCAAGAATGTCTTGATAAATCGTCTCATAACACAAATCAAAGATCAGACAGCATGTTCTGCGAAAGAAATCTGATTCTAGATTAACACGAGCTCTCAAGCTATTTAAGGTATGACCAGTGCTTTCAGAGTAAGTCTTGTGTCGCATAGCAACGCTTGTCCTCATTTGAAAAACACCCCCCCCCCAGTAATGGCTTCAAATTACAGTATGCGTTATCTGATGGGAAAAAATGGAATAGAACTTTTTTTGTTCGGTCGAAATCAGCTACATCCATGAGTTATACATGGGGGGGGGGGGGGGGGGGGGAGAAGGGGGAGGGGCATAGGGGCATGAATGATATAGATGCAAGTTTTAACTATTGTTTGAAGCGCTTTCTGTTTGGGCAACTGGGCAATTTGAAGACATTCGCAGAGAGAGAGAGAGAGAGAGAGAGAGAGAGAGAGAGAGAGAGAGAGAGAGAGGAGGGGGAGACAGAGAGACAGAAACACGGAGTGACAGAAAGACAGAGAAACAGAGAGACTTAAATCATGGAAATAATAGAGGAAAGCATTATAATAGAGCAAAATCGCATATTGCTAATTAATGCGCAATTTGTCAAAAAAAAAACTAACATAGCTTGCCTGCCGCATCGATACCAGAGATCGTCCGACAGGCAACGCTCTTGCGGATAGGGTAAAAGTAGGAGGCGGGGATCTCGTAGATTATAGAGAGTGAATATGGCTCTCTTTCAAGTTTCATTTTCGTGAAATTGTCGTTTCAATGAAGCATGATATAAGATCGAAAGAAAGACATCACAGAAACTTGTTTTATTACCATTAAAGCGGCTAATAAATTGAATGAAACTTTTGAACAAAAAGTTAAAACCCATCGTTCCGGACAGTGTAGATCTAAGATCAGACTGTACTTTCTGTGCAGTCTGATCTTTAATTTACACGATCCACAAACCCCATTGAGTCGACCTTAGCAGCCTCGTGGTTCAGCTTTTAAAAGTAATGGTCGACTGTATAATAAACGTGTTTGTTGAGAATAAATGTCATCTTCAATAAACAAGAAATATCTTTAAAAAAAGATAGACGGCGTAAAATTTCCTACTTATAGGTCTTCAGGGGCCAGCAGAACAAACGTGTCCGTGTTTTTGACCAATCGCAAATTTCTAGTTATTCATTCGAATATAGTACCAAAAAGTAGGTCAACAGTCAGCTCATTCAGCTACTTCTAAACAAAAAGAAATGCTTTTTTTTTGCGAAGCTGAATATGCCGGTTTTTAAACTATTTCTCGGTCTGTTTATAAAATGGAATGAATAAGTAGCAATTTGAAATTGGTAAAAACTTTTGACATGTATATTCTGCGGGCCCCTGCAGACATATTTTCGGGAACATTTACGGCAACATCATTCAAGTGTTGCTACCGCAAATCGATACCGGGGCGTTTATTCCAATTAATATATTGTGGCGACCAGTGCACAAATTAGGATGGAGTTTCTTTAAAGACACAATAGCGACCAAAATAAAAAATGCGGGTGTAATAATTTGTATGTCAATGAATGGACCTGAATTTAAATCATACCATTTAAAAGTATGGGAAGTATTGAGAAGATGACAATCGGTCTAAAGATTTGTCGCTTGCAGAAAAAATGAATTTCAAAACTAGGTAAAAAGCTGGCAGGTCGCTCTGTCTTCTGTTTCATTCTTACCTGACTTTAAAAGTTATTTTTCTGCCAGCGAGTAACATCGGGTCGACCTTACAATAACAGAATGTTAGCTTCACAATAATTTACGTACATGTACTTTACAATGAATATCCAATAGTTTTCTCTGCTCACTGGTTAATTAAGTGAATATGCTTTAAGCATTGTCGCAACCGGTTGCCCATATGGGCGACACCCCGAGAAGGCTGTTAGTTTTGTTACAGGGGATAGTGCAGAGTCAAGATTGTGACTGACTTGTGCATGTTTCATTTTTGTAAACTCTATATATTCCGGTGAGTTAGTATCACAGGGAGATAGTATATTTTGATCTATAATTTGGTGGTTGCGAATTCAAGGAAATAGACGTTTATAATAAAGGGAGATAATTGATTTTGTCAATAACTTTTAAAAATGCACTGTGTCTCTTAAAAAAGTCCCGGTTGATATATATATATATTTTTTAGCAATTTTTTACAAGATATTAGAAAGCATTATTTCTGTGCAAAATTTAAGAAAAATCTGTCGGCCGATTTTATTTTCATTGCAGAAAATTGATCAGAAAATGCGCCTTTGTTGACGTGTAGAACATTTCTAATTGCGACTGTGATCTGTCTACTGCCTGAGTAATTCATCAGAGTAATCTTTTTTTTACTATAATTGGCAAACATCACATTTCTTAGAATGATCATTTGTTTGAGCAATATTTGATACTCCAAGAATCGTTTCATAGGTTTGAAATTAAAGCCTATTTTCTGCAATTTTGACAAGAGTTATCCCCACTGAAAAACTGCATCTTTGCATTTCGCTCCGCAACATATGGCTTTCCGTTCACTTTTTTACTCTACATATATTATATTGTCATGTGAGCCAAAATAAAAAAAAAATGTCCATATGAAAAAAACTGTGGCATATGTCCCTAATGGTATGATTTAAACGTAAATGCATTTCAGCATCCGCATTGTTTATTTTTGACCGCTATTGGGCCTTTAACCAGCACTTCGCACAGCCTTTTTTCCAAGCCACGACGACCTTCTCACACCCATCCCCATATAGATATTGTCAAATCAATGTTCAGCAAGATGGATTCCCGTCGCAATGACTGTTTTTGAAATCCTCGAAAAGAATTTGGCCGAGCTTGGGCATCGAACCAGCCTCCGCTATGATAAGCAATTTCTCCTTTTTTCATATCGTTTTCTCAGTTTGTCTGCTGCAAGACGATAAAAAATAATCTGTGGGTTGTATTGTATCTTCCTCTGAAAAGCTTAAAATCGAACAAATTCGAAATTTGTTTATAGCTTAAGAAAAACTTAAAAGAACAGAACTAGCAAACTACGGTCGAAAACAAGTAAACTTTACACACGTGTGATTTACACGATAGCTTTAATTGTTGGCATAATTTGACAATTATGTTTTTCAATGATCGTGTAACATCAAAGGATCAAAATGCGATTAAACGCGTCAACACGCCACTTGTTCCTATGATCTAGCGTATATTTATTACCAAACTTTGTACATTTCGACTCCTATCGTGTGAAACTTTAGCCGTTTTAAACAGTTTTGAACGGCCGCATCCGACAAACACGATCATTTGTAGCTAAACAAGCAGGGAGATTAGTGGCGAAATCATCGCTTGTTGGGATTTTCGTAGGAAATCATTCTCTCTCGAACGTTTTACCCGATACGTAAACACATCCAAACACTGCTACGAGTTTCGAGTGTGCAGGTGCAACGGTATTTCAGAACATAATAAGTCGTGAAGTGCCCGACAGTTTAAGAGCATAGATTTTGGTCCAATTTTAATGTAAATTTTCTAGCTTGTAAAACATATCGATTCAATATGTTCACTTTTTACCAAACGACAAAAATATTTAGACTTGATTTCATGTCTTCAAATGGTGAGCTTTGTCTGAGAAAGTCTGGAAAAATCGTGGTAGATGGAGAAAATGCCAGTTAATGTGATGTTTTCAAACCCTAGGGTCCTTTAAATATGGGATGATTTGGTAAAAGGTTGAGAGTGAAGAAATTGGTCCCTTTTTTTAACGAAAATTGCTTACTTATAACGATATATCAAGTCAAAACGTCATTCTTCACCAAACGACAGAATTTAGCACATGTTGTAAAACTCTTTTTCTTTTACAATATTTCGGCCAATGGTCTTTGCCAAGAAAGAAAAAAAAATAACCTATTCAATCTGTAGTTTGACGTCGGTCGCCATATTCGGACAGAGTACAAACGACAAGACTCAATTACTCCCGCTTAAAGTCTATATTCCCGTTGACCAGCTTGCATAGCTAAAGTGGTAGAGCGTAGTACTTGTAAACGTTAAGTCTTGCACCACTTGGGTTCGAGCTCCACGGCTGGCAATCTAAAATTCCCAATAGTCTTTTGGATGTGACGTTAAACCGAGATCCCGTGTGACGGTGTTATACATCGGGCATGTTATATAACCAGGCGTAACTTAGGACGGGTCTCATCCAGTATCTTGCACTTTCCCCTGTAACATAACTAACAGCTTTCAGTTTGGATTAGTGTAAACTTTTGTTGTCTGGTAAACAGTGAAAAATGTTTTCAGGAAGCCAAAAGATAAAAAAGAAATTTTACGATGTTGGTATGAGGTCGCATATCGAGTTTGAGTTTGAGTTCTACAAGGGAAAGAACTACGTAACACCATCTAAGTAAAACCACTAGAGTTATCCTTCTTAAACACTCGCCAAAGACCAACGGATTTCCAACGGAGTCTGCAATGAAATCTGAACTATTTAACCTTTTACCGAACAATCTCGATTTTTCGCGACCTTGAGAAACACAGCTATAGAATACATTGTGGGAAAAGAAGAAAATGCTGGTAACCAGCATTTCTTCTTTTGCTCACACTTTGTTCTACCGTTTCAGAGACCATTTTCCGCATTTCAGTTACATACAATTTGTTGTCTGCAAATACTTTTAACTCTTGACCAAACGGCAGAATTTATAATCTTGTCCAAATTCAAAGCATTTGCAGACGACAGATGATGTAATACTCATATAATGCAATTTCACGGTCTCTGATAGGACAGAGAAAAGTGTATGATAAAGAGAAAAATTCACGGTTACAGCCATTTTCTTTTCAAACTTTTTTTTTTCGAAAGCCTTCTTCCTCAGGTTCGTTAAACTGATTTGTCAATTGAATGGTATTTTACGCCGCTTTCAACATTATTTCAGAGATATTACGGCGACAGCTCATTTGTTCATGTATTTCCTGTTTCACCAGTACTAGGCTATGGCTCTGAAGTGTCTTGCCCAAGGACTCTCCCACAAAAAAACCCAGTGTATCCAGTGAGGCTCGAACCTGGGGCTGCCAGGTCACAAGTCCTACAGTTGTACCACAGAGCCACGCAGGACCCTTTAGGGTCGTTAAAACTCAGGATTATGTGGTTAAGGGCTAAATGGCTAAGTCTGAAATTTTAACATCCTGTAAAGCGTGGGATAGAAAATAACGCTAATCTTCAACTGATTCGAGGTATTAACTTTAATTTACATGTCCACGAAAAATCTGTGAACATACCTGATTTAGAGACATAGGTAGAGGGCAGAGGCGCTTGGTTCTTGACCAACTCCACACTCTGTAACTCAACCATATAACCGGACCGCTCTAACCTGGGCCTAATGCATTTGCAAAAAGGATCGACCCATATCAGTCTGCACTATTTGTAAATTTTCTGCATGTACTAGGACCATTTTACTTATTGACTCAGTCGGTTGTTAGACGAAATTAATTTCATGGATCCTTAATTATGTGATGACTTGCTCGGTATAATGCATCACGAATATGCATTAAGCACCTTTTCACAAAGCATGACTCATACCATATGAGGGGTGCTGGGGGGGGGGGGTTATTTAACCCTCAAGCTGCTAAGCGCGACTCACTGACCTATTGCGGACAGTGTATATCAAAGATCAGACTGCACAGAATGTGCAGTCTGATCTTTGATCTACACTGTCCGATAAGGAGATATTTTCCCCCAAAACATACCTTTGAAATATTCAAAATGAGGTTTTTACTTTGGGCTTGAAAGTTCCATTTAAGTTATTCAGCAGAATAAGGATTAATGCATCGCCGTGATGCATTATACCGAGCAAGTCATCATATATACCTCAAGATCCATAAAAAAAAAAATTTGTCTAACAACCAACAGAATCATGAGGTAGAATGGTCTTTAGACATACAGAAAATTTACTAATTACAAAAGGTTTCGACCCTGGTCAGCCTGCCCAGCTGACCCGGGTCAATACTTTTTTTTCTTATAGAAGCATTTAAGCTCCTTTTCACAGAGCATAATTTATACGTTAGTTTATAGGATGCGAAAGTTGTTAAAATCAAAGTGCCTTTTGTAAACGGGTAGCGCTTCGGCATCTTCCTTCAAAGGTTCCATGTTCGAGTAGCATGCCATTTCTAGGCTCGTACTCAGCGGCTGAAATGCTAAAATCGGCTCAGGAATACTGATGGGTGGCTCGGTGGTAAAGTGTAGGACTCTTAATCTGGAGGCCCCCTGTTCGAGTCTCACTGGAAGCACTAGGCTGGACGTTTCCGTGGGTTAAGACAGCCTAGTACTGGTAAGACTCAGGACATACGTCAATATGTGAGCTGTCTCCAGGGTGTGACTGAAATATTGTTGAAAGAAAAACACCATTCAACTAACAGGATGTAAAAATTGCTTCACAATCGATGTAACATAAATGTTTCACCCGTTCATGGCATTCAGTGAAAACTAGGGCTTTTGCGGACAGCATAGACCAAGATCAGACTGCACAGAACGTGCAGACCAATACCGTCCGCTTGTTTAGTCAAGCCTGTAATACAAAAGTCATTCTGAGTTTCAATGGATTGTAAAATTAAACCCTTGACTACACGACAACAGTCTGGACTAGTCCATATTGAAAACACCTTTTGTAGTCGACGAATTGAACCTAGCTCACATGATATGAGTTCGCTTTTGAAATGGCAGACATATTGTGGAAAAACGAGAAAAATGCTGCTGACCAGCATTTTCTCCTTTTTTTTTTCTACAATATTTTCAAAAACCTTCTTTTTTCAAGGTCGAAGTTGGGATCTTATGGTATAAAATGTTAAGGTGATTGAACTCATATTTGTTACGCAATCAAGGCTAACGCTATCCCAGTTACTAACGCAATATGACATTTAACAGGTAAATACCAAAATCTGGTGACTCCTTGTGTTTTTTCATGCATTTCTATCTATGTTTTAGTATTAAAGCCATCTTTATACACGAAGGGAAATTATATCGTGTTCGTTAAGGTTTTCTAAAACAAACTTGCAAAACCAAATTTGGTTGAATGCCTCTTTAAAATACAAGTACATGTATGTATGCACGATGATGTAGTACATGTATAGTAAAACACTTATGATGCACTTAAAATGCAGCTGTACATTTCCTTTGTGAAATTTCAAGCCGGACTCTATATTAGACCTTCATACATGTAATAAGATTTATAACCAAACTGTATTAACGCTTTAAGGTATCACAACGACCCTAACAAAGAAATCTGCTGAAAAATATTAAAGAGAACATGCTTGATATCATCATTTTCTCCTTTTCCCACAACGTTTTCTGCCTTTTCAAAACAAATTTCAATTTTGGAGTCACGTTTAATTAGTAGTCTGCAAATGCTTTCAAGTTGGACTAATCTAAAAATTTGTCGTATGGTAAAGAAATTAAACCTAAAGCTGCTAAACTAGCCAGTTCGCTGTTGCGGGACAGTGTAGATTCAAGGTCAATCTGATGCAGGACTGACGATGGTTATTTTGGAAAGCAAACTGAACTGCCGCTCTCAACAGTATATCATGGTCAAAGCTCACATAGTTTATCCTTTGTCATGCTAATAATTTAAATGAAACTTTCAAGCCGAGAGTAAAAACCCGAGTAATGCAATTTTAAACTTATTATTTGGAGAGAGAAAAATAATCTTCTTATCGGACAGTGTAGATCCAAGATCAGACTGCACGTTCTGTACAGTCTGATCTTGATCTACACTGTCCGCAAAAGGTCAGTGAGTTGCCCTTAGCAGCCTAAGGGTTATATTATGGCCTGGATTTCACCACTACTAGGCTAGGGCTCTGAAGTTTCTTGCCCGAGGCTACTCTCCTAAAAAAGACAGTGCTTCGATTGAGGCTCGAACCCGGATCCTCCAGATTACGAGTCCTAAACTTTATAACCAAGCCACGCAGGACCCAATTTATGCAAGCAACCAGTTGCTTGGGTAGAATATTGTGCGAAGTACTGTTTAAAGAAAGTCCAGGAAAGCGTAGATAGGAGCACTGGTCGCCACGATCTAACTCAAACAATGTAGGAAATGGCGATAAACGCCATACAAACATACAATATTAAAGCCGTACCGTGCAGTATACAGTACAGTGCAGTTCAGTGCTGTGCAGTGCAGTAAAGTGGCGTTGATTATTATGGTATCACCCGGTAACTTTTTGGCTAATTGAAAATAGAGTAAAGATCACCATATTCGACTGGCTGCTGTTGATACCCTGACTGAACGGGAGCTTAGCATTTTTTTCGCAATCAAGTATATTTATGTCCAATGTCTTCCACAAAAAGTTGCAGAAAATGATTTTTTTTTTTTCATTTCCTCTTCGAACACATTAACCCTCGAAAAATCGCTGTGAGCCAAGGCCCTTACTGGTGATAGACTATGCCTCTTTGCCAGGTCACACACAAAATATAGTCCTGAAAGAAATGCAAAAAAAAGTATTAAATCTCTGAAGATCCCCATTGTTAACTGATTTAGATCGAGACATACACCTGGAGCTTTGTTTTGGATATAACGCGATTAAGTGAGAGCGGTAAAACTTGCAATTGTAAAACTGGTCTAATTTTTCTTGTTTTCAACAGTTAGGAGTGACGGCGTCGATTCTCCTCCCACATGCTATTTTGTGTGCACTTGTTTATTTCAGGAATTTATTTTGCTTCTGCAGCAAAACGTTTCCATGTAACATCTACCCTTAAACTGAATAAAATCATGAAAATTTTCAGCCAATTAATGGTACAAAAAAATCCCAAATAATGTGACTTCAAAGTTCTTTTGATACGAAAATTCCGTTACAGTAATGGGCAGTGTAGCTCTAAGATCAGACAGCACGTTCTGTGCAGAATGATCTTGGTCTACTCTGTCCACAAGATGGACATTGAGTTGCGCTTTACAGCCTAGAGGATTAAAGAAAGAATGCTTTTAGTATGGCAGTTGCATAATGCATTACCGATGTTAATTTGGAGGAAAAACGTGAGAATCTGCTAGCAGATGTATGGTAAAACTAAGTGCATGATTTCACCATTAACCCCTTCGGCGCCATAGGTGAAAACAGTGACTTTTGCGGACGGCATAGATCAAGATCAGACTGTACAGAACGTGCAGTCTGATCTTTGATCTATACCGTCCGCTTGCGTACTCAAGTCTATACAATAAGAAATTTTTTTAAGTTTCAATGGATTGGTTTTAGAGCCGTCAAAAGAAGTTGAGTTTATTTATTTGGGGCTGAAAGAGTTAAAGGGAGCTATTTAGATTGTTGTATTCACATTAACTTTTAAGAATGATTTCTCACTGAAAAAACCGATAGCTGACAAATATCAGTAAAGGAGAAAGACAAAAGTAAGATAAAACTATTTTCAAACTGTATTTTCGGAATAGGATACGTAGTCTCTTTCAGTTTTTTAAAATTTCTCGCCAGAGTTTCGCAAAGACTTGTGAGAATGTCACATGATCAATAACACCGGTCGATCACGCGGATTCGTATTCAAATCAGTATGATTACGTCATATCTCGTGAAATGAAAACTGGACGGAGATACTAATTTCAAAGCGACCATTACGTTATTTCCAGGCACAAAATTGCACCTTTTCATGAAATATAATTGTCAAGGTAATACGATTGTGAAGAAAACATATGTAAAATGAATTCATCGGTATTTTACAAGAACTTTTGATTTGTTACATACTGAAAACTAAACGGCCCCTTCAACCATTTATCAAAAAATCTCGTATTTCATACGACCGTGAAGGATGAGTCTTTTGAAATCATTGACGGTAAAGGAGAAAAATGATAGTACACAGCATTACTTTGCTTTTCCTGTTGTTTTCTACCCTTTCAAAGACAAATTCTATGATTTTAAACACACTGAATGTGACATCTGCCAATGATATCAATCTGGACAGTCTAAAATTCTTCCGTTTGGTAAAGAGCTAAATTGTTTTAACAAATTCAACAGAATTTTCTGCCGATTGTAAAAGCCCAAAATTGGCAATCCAAAAGTTCCTTGAATCTGAAAAATCACCCTACCGGACAATGTATGTCGAAGCCTTCCATATTGATCTGCACGATCCGTAAAAGCCTATCCAGTCGCTCGATCAGCCTAAACTCTTGACCAGACAAGTTGGCTTCTTTACAAAAGAAGCCAGGACAGGTCAGCATCAATGTTTTCAAATAGTTGGCTTTCAATTTCAATACATTTTGGTACATGTAAACAAACAAGTAAAAAAGCCGCCGCGTAGAAACCTCATATGCCTTACATGACGGTCATTTGACCTTCTTGTCGCGTTTTCAAGTCTCAGGATCTTGTCCAGCAGTCTTCTTTCTCTTTTTTAACGAAATTCTTCTTATTTTTTCTTCTGCTTAGATTTATTTGCTAAGTGAAAAATTACAATTATTTGAGGGGTCATTTGCAGCCATGGCAAATTAATATAACAACTATTTTTTTCTGAAATTCGTCATATAAAAATAAACCACGTCTATTTCCTGTTTCGGTTTTTTGATTTCGCTTTATTTACAAAACCATGACGAAACAGACTGTGTATCAGAACAATTTCGTAAGAAAAATGGACTTAGATAGCAAATTCTGTGGTAGTCTGCCTTTTAAACTCACCACTGTTGGAGAGGTCTGATGACCTCTCCAATGACACAATTTTAGTCTTATCAGAATTTTTCTCCATTTTCCACAATGTTTTCAAAAGTCTTCTCATTGAGGGTCGTTAATACTCGGGATTTTTTGGTAAAGGATCAAGGTCTTACAAGGTATTTTAGCACGTCTTCTTACGCATTTTTTTTTTTTTTCATCCAGCACAAGAGCAAAATTTAAAACATTGTGGCAACAAGAGAAAGTGCTCTTGTCCAGCAATACTTGTGTTTTCAACTTTTTGTGAAAATGTATTCCTGCCGAGCCCCGTAGCGAAATCGGTAGCGCACAGGACGTGAAACAAGGAGGTCGCTGCATAGAATCCCAAACTCGACCAATTTCTGTCCGAGGATTGATGATATTTATTGCGACAAGATTCATTTTTCTCTCACCTCTGACCATTGCTTCTACAATGGAAAGCAGCCAGTGGCTCGATAAGAATATTGTGAAAAACACTGGTAACAGAAACTACAGGAAAGCATGGATGTGTACACTTACCACTGCGATATAACTAAAATAATGTTGAGAACGGCGTAAAACACCATACAAACAAACAAATTAAATGGATTCCTATTTAAAACCTTGTATCGATATTTTACCACGTTGTTTCCAAAGTCCTATTTCCGTAACCTTGTCAAGGGAGATTGTTTAACTTTTTACAAGTCAAAATACAAAAAAATAGATTTATCGAAATCGAAAGAATTTGCAGGTGACAAATAATACTAGTATATGGTTCAATTCACGAGGTTTCTTTTCTGACGAGTAGAAAAATTGTGGGACAAGGAGAAACGCTGATTATCAGCAGTTTCTCCCTTTCCCACAATGTTTTCAGAGGCCTTCTTTCTTAGGGTCGTTAAAACACAGACTTGTGTGGTAAGGGTATAATCAAGGGAGAGGACTCATGAACCAGTCACCGGTTGTGCTTAGCAGTTCGTAAATCCCTTTCATGTTTTTTTTTTTGTTAATGTCTCGTAGAGTATAATTGGCGTGCAACACGCGAAAAGTGGCATTCGGACATTTGCGTTTAGTGTCGTCTCGGATCAGCCTGCGCAGTCCGCGCAGGCTAATCCGAGACGGCACTTTACGACTACATTAGATTTTGTGCTGCAGTAGACTTGTGCAAAACAGAAAATTACATAAAAACGGAAAGTGTCGTTTCGGATTAGCCCTCGCGGACTGCGCAGGCTGGTCAGAGACGACACTTTACGCAAATGTCCGAATGCCCCTTTTTGCGTGTTGCAGGCCATTTATCTTAGCCATGCTCTGGCAAAACGGGGCTTAATGCATCTCTGTGATCCATGATACCAAGCAAAGTATTACATAATTTTGGATTCATAAAATCAATTGTGTCTAACAGCATACCGAACCATGAGTTACAGTGGTTCTTTGACTTGCAGAAAATTTACAAAAAGCAAAAAGTTTTGGTCAAGGTCAGCCTACGCGGACTGTGCAGGCTCATCTGGTTCGATACTTTTTGCAGATGCATTAAGCCCCCTTTTCACATAGCATGGGTTATCATTATTATACCTATTTTAACTTGACCTCTTTTGTCGGCTGAAAATATATTCCACTGAAATTCAGAAGTATTACTTTAACTTACAGACTAGACTGAACAGAGGGCAGATTTAGATCCGGGATCAGACTGTACGTTTTGTGCAGTCTGATCTTGATCTATGCCGTTCGTAAAATATGATAATTTCGTCTATAGCGCCAAAATTTTTGATCATCTACTCTGTCCGCAAAAACGACTTTGTTGGTACAGAAACATTAATCCTTAAGCTGCTAAGCGTGACTCAACGACCTTTGGCGTACAGTGTAGATCAATATCAGACTGTACAGAACGTGCAGTTTGATCTTGATTGTACAATATCCGGTAAGGATATAATTTTGTCTAGAAATAAGTTTGATATAACATCAAACAGCAGGTTTGAAAGCTTTATTTAGCTTATTTAGCGGGATAAAGGTTAACACAATTACAGTATTAGTTGTACGGTCAGGTGGCAGGGGACTTGGAAACTTGTTCACGGCTGTGGTGAATAATGTCGCCCCGAGCCGAAGGCGAGGTGGCGACATTATTCACCACAGCCATGAACAAGTTTCCAAGTCCCCTGCCACCTGACCATACAACGAATTTATTATACTGCAAAGTTTTACCATTTCAACGTGTGTTAAGCAAATTTTACCTTTTTTAAAATTGAGTACGCTGACGAAGTAGAATTTCCCTTCTGAGTGCCCCAATTCAATGAAAACTAACGTCACTGGGAACTAACGTCACTGAAACCTTGGTAAAACGTGCTAAAACTTGCAGTTTGGCGCATAATCTTGATGTTAATCTTGGTCGACGCCGCCATTTTGGATGTTGTGTTGATAGTGTAGTCATGTATACGGGGCTCCAGAAAGGGAAACTGCTTTTACGTTGGTTTTGCCAGTGTACATGATATATATGTTCGGGGCATTATTATCCAATCAGATCACGAGAAATTTCTTTGCAGTATAATAATATTAGTTGTGCGGTCAGGTGGCAGGGGACTTGGAAACTTGTTCACGGCTGTGGTGAATCATGTCGCCCCGAGCCGAAACCCCTGCTACCTGACCGTACAACGAATTTATTATACTGCAAAGTTTTACCATTCCAACGTGTGTTAAGCGAAATTTCCCCGTTTTATGGTCTCAAAAATTGAGTACGCTGACGAAATAGAATTTCCCTTCTGAGTGCCCAAATTAAATGAAAACTGACGTCACTGGGAATTGAACCTTTGAGTTCGAGACCCGAGAGCGGGTGTCCTTTTTGGGAATGTTCATTGGACCACATATTCGGCGCGAGTACCGCTGTAGTTTCCAGGAAGCGGAATTGAGAGATATTAGCATAAGTTGCAAGAATTTGCTTCTCAATCAGTGTAAAATAAATATGTTAAAACTAAAAATCATTATGCTTTTTGCAAACAATGTATGTTATCCAAGAAGAAGTTTACCATGTCCGGGGCAAAACCTGTTGCCAACTTAATAAGAAAACCAAATACCATAAAACTCTTCCTTGCCATTCCTTACTTTCCCGCCTGAGTAAACAAAATGTCTTGGAGTTACATATCCACCACCCTTAACCCTTTACCACACAATCCGTACTTTTAACGATCCCGAGGAAAAAAGCCTTTGAAAACATTGTGGGAAAAGGAGAAAATGCTGGTTACCAGCATTTTCTCCTTTCACCACAACTTTTTCAACCTTACAAAACACAACTTTAATGTTGTGAGTTGCATTTAATTTGTCGTCTGCAAGTGATATCCATTTGGTCAAGGCTAATTTTGTTGTTTGGTCAAGAGTCGGCCTTTACAGCTACAAGTAAAAAAATGCATATTTATAGTCCAAGGAATAAGACCTCTGTTACAACGTTTCAGTCACTTTCAGACCGAATTTTCCAGTATACCGGACATGATAGATCAGAGGTCACAGTGCACGTTTTGCGCAGTCTGATCTTGATTTGCACCGTCTGCAAAAGAAGCTGTAGCCTTAATTGTTACATGTATTCTAAAGGTAAGTGCCTTGACAGGAGTCAATGATACACACGTTGTATATACTCTCATTCAGTAAAGAAGAAAATACATGTCATATTAAAAATGATACACATATACTTCTTTTTGCCAAAGTACATGTATCTGAAATACATTAGACAACGTAAATCCTAGTTCAAACTGCCAAGTCTGATACTGGATCACCGAAGCTCACAAAATATTGAAGAAAGTCTTGCTTCACGCGAAAGGTCTATAAATATCAAGCAGAACTTAGGATTAATTTTGGAACAGCTGTGTCCAATTTTGACGGCGTCTTATTGAATATTTCCAGCCTTAATTGACGACTCTAACTTCATCAAATTCGTCAACACTTCTCTGCACTTGGGCCAAATCTCAACAAAGAGCTTACACAAATGTTGTGGAAATAGGAACCGGTCAGCATGTGCGAGCGTCTTCAAGGCAACGACAGTATTATAAGTCATGAGCAAATTAAACATCTAAACATCTTATTGCACTTTCATCACCAGAGTTGGAGAATTGACCGGTGCTTCAGCGTTTTCACCCTTTCACGGTTAAGTATTTGAATTCTGGAGTAATACAATTTAACCCAATCAACTCGCCAAAATACAGCGATGGATGTTTCCACCATGTTTCAATAACTGAAATTATAAAACTTGTACTCGAAAACACTTGATCAAATAATATCATTTCTAATACAAACAAATCACGTGATTTCTAACGTTTGACCAACGCAATAATTGCGTCTTCTCAAAGAATTGGTGATTGTTTATGACTTGTTTACAAATAAGTTAAACCTTACTTAGCATATACAGTGCGAGCTCAAGGATATATACGAGCTAATATCAATTCTGTTGGTATAAAAGCTTGCGGACTTTATTAAATAAGTCGAGTAACTTACAGTTGGTGAGCGGCCTTTAGTTAGAGGGATACTACTGTTTGTGAAAGGACACCATTGCGTTGAAAGCGGTTTTGGACGGAGTTAAATATTGTTTTTGTCCATTAGAAAGGTAAGTTAGACATAGTTACATGTAAATGAGCTGCACTTTTGCAAAAAAGGGGTTCAGTCTTCGTAGTGCATCCTACCAAGCAATTCGTTACATAATTATAGATCCATAAAATCCAGTTTGTCTAACAACTGACTGAATCATTAGATAGAATTATCTTTTGAAATACAGAGAATTTACAAACACATAAAAAAGTAACGACCCAGGTCCGCCTGCGCGGACTGCGCAGACTTACATGGTCGATACTTTTTGTAAATGCATTGAAATCCTTTTTCAAAGAGCGTGACTCAGTTTTTTTTTTTTGCAGTATGCAGCTATTACCATTCATAAAGAGCGCCATGCTTCCCGATGCAACTACGAGTTACTTTTCCATTGAGGACATTGCAAATATACACGCTCCAAGATTTTCAGATTTATTTCGGCTAAAACCACATTGAAAGAAGAATGACATGTAATAGAATAATGTAAAGATAGATTGGTAAAACTAAAATCTAGTCGCACTTAAAATGTTGAAAGACATTAAAAGAAATGTTTTCAAAAATGATAATCTACATTGGACTGTAAATATGGAATTTGAACTGGGAAATTGACAAAAAATACACGCTTGTAAAACTATCCCAAAAATGAATCATACTAAAGTACATCCAATATTTGTTTTTTTTTTCAAAATATCGTTGTAAGCCGATATAATTGTGAAGCGCAAGTTCCGGAATACATATGATTATTTCAAGTTCTTGTAGAGTTAGTCTGGGCCTGTTGTCAAAAACCGTTTTAAACTGCTACCTGAAGTAAGTTATAATCAGAAAGTTACACAGTTTTCATTTCAAAACATGTACAAGTAGTTTGTTTGACTAAATGTAATTTTTCTGTGAAAATTAAGTCATGTCTGAAAGTGATTAGTAATCAAAATTTTGACAAGTCAAAAATTACACTTATTATCTATCTACATTTGCCTGCAAAGATGGACTTTTAGCTAGGATACTCATAAAGAACTGCATGTAAAACACGCCGGATGTAACATCTATTAAATTTCTTACTATCATTTTTCTTTCGTTATACTCAAGCCTCTTTAACACAAACAGTGCGAACATGTTGCCATAGGAGTTGGGTTACGTAATACTTATATATTAGGCTAGTGGAAAAAAGTTCATGTGAATTATACAATACGAAAACTGCAACGTGATTGTGAAGGGGTTGGGGTAATAACATGCTCTTTGATTGGCTGAATGATGATGTTTAAGCTGCTTTCAACATTGTTTCAGCCATGCCACGGCTCACGTATTCATGTATGTCCTAGGTTTCACCAGTTCTAGGCAAGGACTCTGAAGTGTCTTGCCCAAGAACACTCCAATGAAAGGCCCGGTGGATTCAGAGAGGCTCGAACCCAGGGCTTACAGGGTACGAGTCCTACATTTTACCACTGAGCCACGCAGGACCCTTGATATGCCCTTTGAAAAGGGGTTTTAATTCATCTGCAAAAAATATCAATGCACATCACCCTGCGCATTCCACGCAGGCTGATCTGGCTTGAACCTTTTTGCGATTGATAAATATCCTGCATGTTAAAGGACCATTCTTCCTCATGATTCAGTCCAACTTTTGACAAAATGGATCCATGTAATGTGACGAATAGCTTGGTATAATTCATCAGAAATATGCAACTAAACCCTCTTTTCCCAGAGCTCAACTCAATAAGATTTGAGCCATGCTCTGACTAAAGGGGGCTTAATCATCTCCGGGATGCATCTTACCAGGCATGTCAACACATAGTTAGGGATCCCTAGAATACATTTAGTCTAATAATTGACTGAATCTGGAGGAAGACTGGTTCTTCGACATGCAGAAAATCGACCGATAGCAAAAAGTTTCAACTCATGTCAGCCTGCACGGACTGCACAGGCTGGCAAGGGTTGATTCTTTTTGCAGATGCATGGCTCATTTAATTAAGTATGAAGGTTTGAATAGAATTTGCCATCGAAACGTACACAAGCGCTACAGCCCGTCACAAGCGTCATAAATGTTCAGTCAAAATCAGTATATTGTGTACCCAGAATTTGCAAACACCGACTTAGCATATATTTGCACTTTGTCAGCGGAACGTCGGGAACAGCAGTTCGTATCCGAAACAGGGATCTTTCGAGTTCAATTACTGTTACCGGTCGGTTAGAAAATTGTCGGTTTTTCATGGTAGTGTCTTTGGGCAAGACACTTGCCTGGTACTGGTGAAACCCTGGAGATACATGAATATGTGAGCTGTCGCCAAGATATGACTGAAATAATGTTGAAAGCATCGTAAAACGCCAATCAATTAATCAATCAATCAGGAAAATGTCGTAGATGTACATCGTTTTAATGTCGCCTCAAAATTGCGAAGTTCGCAAAATATAAGGTGACGTAAAAGGCCAAGGAAGAATACGTACGTTTTTTGTTTTTCTTTGACTCAGAAAATTCAACACTTCACGAGCAACACGTGGGTGAGCTTTGTCTCACTAACGTGATATTTTTGCCGCATGTTTGAAGAAACGGAAAAAATTAGGGACAAACGACTTTATCACATTGTCGCATTGCCGCCAAACTGCCATTACATTGTACTGTAAGTTACAGTGTTCTGTGATTTGCCATTTTCCAACCCATAGCACCACGTTCCCTCCACCGAAAGTCATGCTTTGAACGACATATGGGAATGAAAACAGTGGACCGGGACGCCAATAGACAAACGCCTACAATCAATCATTATCTTAAAGCGAACGAGACTTACAGAAAAAACAGGGTACCTACCTAGTCTTGTTTCCTAAACCCAACGGCTTGTCTGCACCATGAAAAACGAACTGCACAGTGGTGATGAAGTAACAAACATGTAGGGCCTATGGCACTGATTGGTCCTAGACCAGGAATGCTGTGGGTAATGAAAGCCGCAGTCTGAGAGCGATTTCAAAGGTGCTGTTTGCGAATATGGATGTCTTAACGTCGTTACGTCACACCGGGTTACCCTGACCGTTAGTTATCTGAAACACAGCCTGCGTTTTCTAGCCTCTCCATAGATATTGTGTTACGGTAATTTCTATGTATTCCAAACCGTTTAGCAGCCCCAATCTGTATACATGTACTTGTTTCAAGCCTACCGAGGACTCACAGACGTTCATTTTCGGACAGACGTCGGATATTTCATACGCATTGAAAATCCAAACTGCATTGTTTTTATTACTTTCACCAAAGTACTCAAAGACTACGAGTGGTAAGAATGATAAAAATACTTGAATGTGAGCGACAGGAAGTGAAATGTACATTTTCTTGACTTACGCCTGTGAGACCAGAATTTGGTTTCACCGAAAAGACGACACGTGTTTCAAAATGGCACATCTATATTTTTATCTATGTTTAATTCATAGCTTGGGTGTAGCTTTTGGACATTGAAAAGCACTTGAACCTTTTTTTTTTCCATGAGAATATTAAAATCTATCTTTGCCCGTATTCCTCAGCTATTTTAAATTAGTTTAGTTTAAATACATATATACTCATATATACTTTTCAATATAGAATTCATATGTATCATATAAAGCAAAACAATGCAATATGAAAAGAACTGGAACGAAAGTATAAAAGCATGTATAGTTCATCTCCCTAAAACAGTCAAGTGGAATTTCAGCTACATTTAATAAGAATCAAACGAATAGACTTCAAAATATTAAACTGATAATGAAAACATTAGAGATTGACAGCATAAAAAAAGAAAGTCTGAAGGAGGGCATGATGCTTGGTAATTTAGCAGAGTGAAAAAACAAAACGAAAATTAAACATTTATATGTACGTATATGAGTGGTATTTTTAGGCAAAAAAGAAAGTTCGGACCGTATGTCGGCTTAGCACTATTTGTTAGGTGTGGTTTGTGAAAAGGCAGCTCAATGCATCTGCAAAAAGTATAGATCATGTCAGCCTGCGCAGTCTGTGTAGGCTGACATGTGTCGAAACTTTTTGCTTTTGGTCAAATTTTTGTATGTCAAAAGACCAGTCTACCCCTGGATTCAGCTAGTTTTTATATAAAACGGATACGCTCGTACAATGTTTTTTCAAGTTACACCAATAAACAAATAAAGAAAGATAGGAAAGCACGACATACGTCGAAAACATTCCAATATTTTAACAAGAATATATTGACTACGACATATAGACACACACATATCTGTCCTACGTCAGATGGCACTCTCCACAATCACCAAAAGAGAAGGTAGCAGTAAAACAACAACAACAACAACAACGACAACAACAAAGTAATGGAAAGTGTGAAATGCACTGCCTATAAACAGATAAAACGATAATAGATTCATTTTACTGTTATACGTGTTTTCAAAATTTGAATGAGATATTTAATCTCTTGAAATAATAAAAATTAATGAACCAATAACATACATGTAAATGGAATTTCTTCGGTAAATGTAATAATTCATTATATTCTAAATTTCGTTATTAATTTCATTCTAGATTTAGAATTTTTGGTTAAATCAAATTTTGGTTCGGCCAATTAGAAATCGTTTAACTTTGATAAATGGAAAATTCGTAAAAATTAGGAACAGTTTTTGAATACAGGCCCTGAAGTTTATATTTATTCCAACAGGATTCACTCCTTCACCCCAACTTGTGTGCATCGTCGTGGATTTGTTACAGTGCAATAAAAGTAAGGTACATTCGCATGGAA
The DNA here is from genome assembly GCA_946811185.2 of Hippopus hippopus. Classification (NCBI taxonomy): domain Eukaryota; kingdom Metazoa; phylum Mollusca; class Bivalvia; order Cardiida; family Cardiidae; genus Hippopus; species Hippopus hippopus. Next base: position 32,674,981 of record OX328105.1, read on the forward strand.
ATAGTTGAACTGCGTTTTACAGCACCTATACGAGCGTTTCGAAAACAAAAAAGATACCACTAACATGGACGTGCCGAAACTTGCTTCATTTTTTCTTTTTAAATATAATCGAATTTCAAACAGTGACAATTTGAGCGAATTTTCTCACACATCTCACTAAGATAAATCTAATGAAAATTTCACTTTTCAATACTATAAAAGAAGTGGGAAAAAGGCTACAGCCTGCGATACTTTTCATTACTGCTCTTGATAAAAGTTTCGATATTCATATTCCAGTACAGATACCTGTTATGCTATATACTTTTTTTTTTTCTGATATTTATTTATCTTTTTAAATTGTGTTTGTTCGATATTTTTTTCTTTTTCATTTTCCTTTTCTTTTTTTATCAACACTCTTACAGCATGGAGATAAACTCTAGGGCCAATAATAATCAATGCTGGAAAGACAAAAACGACGTGAAAAACATGGCATTTAGTTCCAATATATCTGAAGGTGGGTAATTTTGCTCAGTCAATAGTCCTTCACTCTTAACCCAATAATCCGGTACTTTAACGACCCCAGACGGGAAAGTTTTTGAAAACACTGTGGAAAAATGAGAAAATACTTGTAACCAGCATTTTCACTTTTTCCTTGAATGTTTTATAATTTGAGCAAAACCTAACTTTCCTAATATATTTGCAGTACAGAGTATTTACTTTATTAGTTACATATCTGATGGTAGCCCGGGTCCGGGCACCAACAATTTTTCAATCACTTCTTATCACAGTCTCTATATCACAGTATATATAAACCTTTGGCAATTATCTGTTAGTCTGTTCCGTCACATGTATTATTTATACAGTAACGTCGGACAGCATGAAATGAACAAATGGTCAGACTGACCCATGCCATTAAGAAAGCCACTTTTCTGAAGTGCATCAGCTACCTTTTCCATGTAACATTTTTAAGGTGGCCGGAAACAGACTAGAAAGCCGGATGTTGCGTTTTCAAAGATGGGTAGTCTGTCGATGGACTGGACCGAGTTCGAACGGGTGTACGCAGCAGGTAAGTTCATGAAGTACGGACAAGTCTTCATTATCCATTCGGTGTCGAGTTCGATACCCGGGAGCAGGTCTCAACTTTCGGACTGTTTATTGGTCCACACATTCGGCACGAGCACTGATGTAGTTTCCAAGAAGCAAAATTGAGAGAGATTGTATATGTTACAAGAACTTGTTTCTCGATCGATGTAAAATAAACAACCATCACACTATTCCCACCAAACATCTCTACAGCATGCCGCTTTTAACATTACTTCAGTCACATCACGTCGACAGCTCACTAATTTAAACATGTACGTGTATGTCTTGGGTTTCACCAGTACTAGGCTAGAACTCTGAAGTTTCCTGCCCGAGAACACTCCCACGAACAAAACGAGAGGTCCGAATCCAGGGCCTCCAGGTTGTAAGTCCTACGCTTTAGTGCCGAGCCACAGAGGAACCTTGGTACAAGCAGCAAGTCGAATTAGGAGCAAATTAGAGAAAACGCACAAATACGGCGAAGGCGCCCAGGTTGAACTTACAATACATTCTTTAACCCTTTACCATACTATCTCAACTTTGAACAACTAAAAGAAAAATAGGCCTTTTAGCTTTTGAAAACAATGTGAGAAAAAGAGAACATGCTGGCAACTAGCATTTTCTCCTTTTCCAACAGTATTGTCTACGTTTTCAAAGACAAAGCTCATAATTTCAACCTCATCAAATTTGTGGTCTTCAAATGGTGTCAATTTGGAAAAGTCTAACATCGTGTCATTTGGTAAAGAGGTATATAGGTGATAATTATACAAACCGTATGAAGGTATATACACCTTCCTTATATCTCATTTATGTAGGAACGGTCTTCTGTACTGACCCAATTTTAGCATTGTTTTCAAATTATTCGAAAATTATGACTGTGGCTTTGAGTACCTAACTACCGAACTTGGTGTTTATAAGCACATAGGAGGCCAAAAATAAACTATTCGGGGTCAAAAAGCAGACAAATTTAATTTTTACGATTTAAAAGTATGGATAGTATTTTCAGTCTGACGATCCGTAAGAGTACCGTCTGCTTCAAGTTCCGGTTTCCTAAAACTAGAACAATAATTGGCAACTTATGTTCTAGTTTCACTCTAGCGCATTTTCAGGCTCATAACTATATCCATACTTTTAAATGATATAAATTAAATTTGTCAGCAATTTGTCCGCTGAATTGTTTACATTTGACAGCTAGTCGGCTTTTAAGTCTAAAGTTAGGTTAACGCCAAGATATTTACTTAGGAACGACTGTCGGTGTGGAAAAAAATCTTGTTCAGTCAGTCGGAATAGCTCAAGTGGTAAGGCGCACGATTTTCAGCGACAACCTACGGACACTTGCGCCTGTGGGTTCGATTCTCAGGGCTGGCCAACTAAAAGTTACGAGGTCTTTTGTATGGGACGTTAAAACAGAGTCAAGTTTTATGATGTTTTACACCGAGCACCTTAAAGAACCAGGCCGTAACTTGGGATGGGTTACGTCCTGTATCTTGCACTATCCCCAGTAACATAAGTAACAGTTTCTTGTGGGGGGGGGGGGGGCGCTCATACGGGACAACCGGTAGTGACAATGATTAAACTAAAATCAATCAATCAAACTTTAAACGTTGCTCCCTAACAGCATAGATGCGTCTACTATAATGTTTACTCTGTGTGTCCCATAAGTCACGCACCATACTGATTTTTATTTTTGTTTTTCTGTTTCAGATTTAATACTGATTTTATTGTGTATTGGTCCAGTGTGTTGGTGCTATACACCGAGCACCTTAAAGAACCGGGCGTAACTTAGAATGGGTTTCGTCCTGTATCTTGCTTTGTATGTTCCCAGTAAGATAACTAAGAGCTTTTTGGGGACGTCAAGCCTTTTGGGGGATGTCGCTCACGAGTACGGGGCAACTGGTGGTGACGATGATTAAATTAAAATCAACTAATCAATCTTTAAACGTACCTCCCTAACAACATACATGTGTTTTTCACAATGTTTATACTGGGTGCCCCATATGTCACGCAACATCCCGATTTTATTTTTGTTTCTGTGTTTCAGATTTAATAGTAAAATAAAATTTCCCTCTCTCTTTTAGATCATTCTATAATGGAAAATACGCTTACAACACAAGAAAGAGACTAATTGTTTTTTATTATGATTGCGATCAATAAAGGTAATTTTGAAATCGAAATGTGTGTGTGTGTTTTTTAAGGAAACCTGGATGGTGCGCAAATTCTGGGACCCCCTGTATAAAGATGAAACCGAAGTTAGACATTTTTTTTTAACTCTTTACAAACTAAAGATTGTCCAATTCCAAGGCATTTGCAAGGTACAAATTAAATGTAGCTATGATGATCTAATTTGCCTCCCAAAAGGCAGAAAACATAGAGGAAAAAAGAGAAATGCTGTTTAGCAACATTTCCTCCTTTAACACAATGTTTTTAAAATGTTTCTCTCTCGGGGTTGTTTAAACTAGCATTTTCTCTATTTCCGATAATACTTCTACCCTTTCAAAGACAAATTCCATTATTTGAGTCATTTATGGTTTGTCGTATGTAGTTGCCTTAGATTTGGACAAGTCTATATTTTGTCGTCAAACACGAGGTTGTGTGGTAAAGGTTGAGTACTCTATGCTGGCCTTATTTATGACGTCAGATCTCGCAGGCAAAAATGGCGAAGACAAGCTTTTAAACCTACTGGTGGAGATATCGAAGATGGTGGTAAAATATATACAGTCAGAGAAGGACGAGAGCAGTAAAGTCCTTGACTTCAATCATCCTCACCAACTTCGGGAGATAATGGAACATTGTCTTAATGTGGATGACCAACCACGTGACCTTGAACAGATCTTAAGTGACTGCAAGGAGACACTTAAGTACTGCGTGAAAACAGGTAGTTAGCTTTTTTTTTTTACTAAATGATTTCATGTTAAAACAACCTTCCAGAAGAATGCTTCTTGAAAATAAAAACAAAAATAAATAAATAAACAAACAAACAAACAAAAACAAAAACTGATCTTGTGCCTTTCTTGTCTTTAATAGCAATACGCGTGCTTGGATGAAGAGAATATTTTTTGTATTGTCGAAACTTCATTTTACTACTTAAAGTCACAAGTGAAAATCTTGATATATTGGTGCACACGAAAGAAATATATAATAGGATCTGACATAAGCTGTCATTTGAGATAAAATCTTATCACATAACTACCCTAGTTTTCAGTGTTATACAGATATTACGGTTTTTTTTTTTACACGTTTGAGAAAAGCAAATCATATATGTGACATCATATTAAAGTACTTTCAGAAAAGAGAGTCAGGTTTCACCCGCAGAAATTCCTACGTGTGCGTGTATGGTTTTGTATAATTCGTGAGAAATCGCATATGATAAAACAATTCTCACATTCGTTGGTTATTACGGTAAAATGGTAACTTAACTTGTCTATAAAATGCCATTAAGCTTGCCAGAGCCTCGCTTAGAAACGTTTTCCTAGACTCACTTGGTAAGAGTCTATCTCAAATGTCAACTTTTGTCAGGTCCTAAGGGGCTATGTATCAAACCGGTCTGAAAAAAAAAAAACGTACAATAGAGCGAGCCTTTGGCGGGCTGTATAAGATTTCTTTTTGTAGCATTTAACAGAATTTTATCTCAAAGGCGTATAAGTACCTAACAAAATGTAGGTCAGACTATAAGTATGGAATGTTACAGTATGCATTTCTGTTTGGTCGGAGGGTCTGGTCGAGTTGCGTGTGTAAAGAGTGCCTATCGGAGAGACCGAAGTTCGAATCCGATGCGAACCTCTATACACACGCAACAAGACCTGATTACACCTCACAGAAATGACGACTGTCGTACTGTCTAAGAGCCAGCAGGGTGTTTGCCCCCCCCCCCCCCCCCCCCCGGGACTATGATTTTCTTGAGCCCCAAGGTCTCCTGAGCACATTCCCAAATTCTGCCACCTGGCTAGTGGAACTTTTGGAAGTTATAGAGGTCAAAGGTTATCAAGTGCAGCTCTAACCCTAACGTTATTAGTTGATCCTCAAATGCATTTCTAACAAAATAAAAGAACATTAAATGCAAATCAAAGCACTGACAGCACTATTTTTTTATGATTCAAGCTTCCAAGAATTGATAATCTGAGAAAGTACAGGGATATTTTTCAGTTAAAGCACATTTTTTTTTTTATCACAAATGCCTTGATGCGTCCTAGAAGCAAACCAAATGGCATTTTCAGATTTATTGTGGATCAATTTGTTATATTCATAGATAAAAGGGAACGACTTAAAACCAAAGTTTATAAATATACTTTTTAATTTTTTTTATATCAGTTGCTGAGAATTCAACAACTATCTGGTTCATTTCTTTATTTAAAAAAAAAATCTAAAATTTATTGGTATGCCTTTTTCATGGTCTTGATAATTATATTCATTACAATAAACAGAAACTTTTAGTGCAAATCAAAGTACTGAAGTTACTGATACATTGTGTACCATTAAACTCTTGCATCTTAGAAACAGACAAGAAAGTTTAAACGTAAAATATATCTTGATCTTATTTACCAAGAAGACATTGCATATACTATCTACAGTGCCTTCCCTTGTTGTTTTATCAATTTAGTTATCTCAGACAATGATATCAAAGTACTAAAATTTGAACTTGCCATGACGAAGTAGTAAAGGTGTGACCTCCTGCAATATTCACCTTTTTAGTTAAATACAGGATACATATGCATGAATTTAACCCTTTTAGCGCTATAAGCGAAAAGAGAGGCATTTGCAGACGGCATAGATCAAGATCAGACTGCACAGAACATGCAGTCTGATCTTGAATCTCTGTCGTCCGTTTGTTTAGTCAAGCCTAATATTATAAAACTCTTTCTGGGTTTCATTGGAGTCTATTTCCGGGCATCGAAAGAGGTGGACATTAAATATTTGGCACCAAAAGAGTTAACTGCCCAAACTCATAGATATAGTATTCCTGGTTAGTCTTGTGCCACTTTTTACACACATCAATTAAGTAATCAGGTGATTTACTAGCAATGTGATTTACCAACATGAATTGAATTCCTCATTTGGATTTGATATTTCATCTAAAAATAGTAGATGCACCTGTTATCTCACATTGTTAGTCAGTATTCATTTACAGAGGACCATAGTGTTATAGTGAATGAGAGCTCATTCATGCTTGTATTCGCTCAATAAAACCTTCACCATCATCATTGTCACGCTTACCAGCCATATTTGTGGCTTTATGATTTTGTAACGAAAACTTTGGTTGTTGTTTTTCTCATTCTTACCTGTTCAGAATTATGTCAGGTTAACTGCTTGGCATTAAGAAACAAGGAAATAATATGAAGCATCGTGGCATGACTATAAAAGAAGGCTAAGTGTAAATGTTGGAAATGAGATGCATTGGGTTTGATATAATATGCTTAAGTCTTAAACTATGCAATGAAGAGCCCTGTTTTTGTTTAGTTGCTTTATCCATTTTGTTTCCCTTTTATGTTAACTTTGAAATGAAGGTCATTTTGTGTGTTACCATGCACTGTTAATTTTCTTGTATTTAACATATTTTTTGACGTAAAGGTCATGCAAACTATCATCATTCACATGGCAATCCTTTTATTGCTCAGATTATCTTGTTCTTAAATATGTATAACTTCCTGCTTTCTTGCTTGCATAGCTTCAAGGCTATGTCTTCTTTTACTCAATTACATTGTGTTCTAGTGATTTATGATCTGTGTAAATTCAAAACTTGCTTTTTTTTTAGTTTTTTGTTTGATATTGTGCACATTTGACAGAGACAGATTGATTGTATTGATTTATGGTGTTTAACGCCGTTTTTAACATTATTTCAATTATATCGCGGCGGCCAGTGCACCTATCCATACTTTCCTGGAGTCTCTTTTACCAGTACTCTGCACAATTTTCTTTCCAAGCCACTGGCTGCTTTCCCACATAACCATTGTCGAAATAATGTTCAGCGGTGGGAGAGGAATGAATCCTGTCGCAGTGACTATCATCAATCCTCGGAAAGAAGTTGGCCGACCCAGGGGTCGTAGCCAGGGATCGAACCCTGGACCCCGTGTTCTCAAGTCCTGCACGCTACCGACTGAGCTACCGGGGCTCGGCAACAGAGACAGAAGCTTTATTGATATTTTAGCTGGCCAGTTATCATTTACCTTGTTTGACAGATGATAAGTGACTCTCCGTATTTCTGCTACAGGCAAAAGGACTGTGCATGAGTTTTGTTTTTTACCTCTTTCTATCAAACATGTATATAAAGATACCTGACGTATGTCAAAAAGAAAATGCCTACTGCAATATACTTAGACTATGTTCAGCTCCACCTCATCCAATATCAGCATAATTGTATTATTGTGCATGAACAGATGAACCTTTTTTTGTGTATTTGGTACCATGATCATGCTCTTATTGTTATTTCCAGGATATTGTTTCCCATACTAAAAATGATAGAGTTCACTATTCCATATAAGTGATGCACTAATAATTGCCCATCTGTAGCAATTTATAATCAGTGATCTATTGGTGAGACAGTGTCTTCTTTTCTGACCTGATTTCTCATTCGCAAAGTCTACGCTGTGAAGGGAAGTCCCTGTAGTTCGACAAAAGTAAATCCTGTTTTGCAAAATGCTACCTTGGAATCATTTAGAGAATAACAAACCCAGAGTATTTCAAAAATGGTTTTATGCAAGCCCTCTTTGCATACATTTTGATGTTTTTCAATTGTGGTAAACATGTCATATTGTGAACAGAACAGAAATTTTATTGAATATTCACAAAGGTTTTACTAGACAATGCCCCATGCAATACGTGTATAAAATAATAAAGCGTATAAATCATGGTTTAGTTAACATAGTGAAATGTATTGTAACCAAGGGATGAGGAAGATGATAACAATGTTGACTTCATGAATGTGGTCCATGGGTGATAGTGGATAGACTTTCATATAGCATGGAATGATATGTTGTAAACATCGTTGTTATCATTTCAGTGAAAGGCAACTTCATATTAGTCTCGAACTCTATGAAGGGCCACCATTAAGAAAAAGATTTAAACAACCGGGTTTAATACAATACTAATCACTGTGGCAAATTACTGTTGATTATAGAAGTGATAAATACAATCCTGACGTCAATGAGTTCTTATGGGTCAACAGCAAGAAATATCTTAAATTTCAGTAAATGTCATTAGATTTTTAAAAAAGCTCAACATTTGTCTCTAGTAATATTCTGATTTCCTTCGCTGACACAGCTTATGGATAGGATAAATTATAATGGTAAGGTACAATGTTTGTCATGGAATCTATTCTGTATCACTAAGATCATAATTGATGATTTTGTATACTATGGATACGTTTTTGGGTACCAACCATTTTACGCTTACAAACATGACCAAGAAGTTCTCTCAGTGCTTTGATTCAAACAAAATTGCTTATATTTCTATAAAACAGCTGTTTTGACTATAGATATGAGTGTATAATCCCATCTGAACATGTTTCTGACATATTAAATGTAGAAAATGAAATGAAAATTTAATCTGAACTGCTATTTATGGACGTCTCATATGCAACAGTGCACTTGATGACCTTTGAACTATTTATAACTGTAAAAAAAATAATAATTCACAAAATAAATTAAAGGAGAAAAAAAAAAAAAGCTGCAAATTTTCGGGTTTGACAGGGAAAGCTGAACGTGAATACACAGTAGTTAATGAACACCATGATGCTTTATACAGAGTACATGCATGATACAAAAAAAAACAACCTTATTCTTGTCTTTTGTATATTTGTTTTCGATAACGTCGATATTTTACTCAAATAATTTATAGCTACATGATAAAAATGTATGTTTACATGTGAGAATTTCCATGAATAAGACCCGGCTCATTTATTTCTATGTATAAAGTTGCGTCAAACATGATGCATTTCACGTAATGAATTTCTCAAAGGAGTGTAAGAGATATCAAACTTCATAGCTATATTGTACTGAAATCATGGTAGGTTATGTGATGACTTTTGATATCAAACTGTCACGAACTTTTAATGTTTTCAATTCAATCTGTTTTCGCGGAATACGTTCATAATTTCATTAGCGTGTTTCTTCCTCGGTCATGGTGTCCACAGTTGACGTCATTAAATTGTAGGACCCAACTGTAATATTGCCATAATCAGTTTCAGCATTGAACACGGACAAGAACAAGGGACGAATAAATCTAGATTAGGCAATTATACTGTAAGATTATATGAGTCATATTCTGTGAAAAGAGTGTTTAATGCATTTGCAAAAAGTATCAAACAAGGTCATCCTGCACAGTCCGTAGTTATCTTTGACCTAAAAGGTGATAAAATTGAATTACAGCTCACCCAAGGTTTCTAAATCAGCTCTCTACGGGTCTTGACGTCATTGGAATGACAGCAGAGTGGGTAACCGCGGCTGCAAACACAAACATGTAAGTATCAGTCTTTGTATTTCTAAAGGTACACGAAGATGATGAACGAGCCTGGTTGGCTCAGTCGATAATGCACGACTAGTGCAGGGGTTGTGTATAAAATGCAAGACCGGAAAATTTCTTTTCCAGGGTAAACGGAAGTCAAAGCGCCACTGAAAATTGCTTTGAATTTGTTAAAGGCCCAATAGCGGTCAAAAGTAAACCATGCGGGTTTTAGAATTTATTTAAATTTGAATTATACCATTTATAGAGGAAGTTTTTGTAAAGATGACAATCTGTGATTGTACGGTCGGTCCAAGTATTAGCCGGTGACAGAAAAATGAATTTTAAAGCCAGGTAAAAAAGAAAAAAAAAAAAGACAGAGCGACTCTGCAACTTTAAACTAGTTTTAAAATTCAGTTTTCTGCCAGCGACAAAAACTTTGACTGGTCGTACAATAACAGATTATCATCTTCATAATAATTTTCATATTTTTGATTAATAATAATAATAACAATTTCAATTTATATGCATTTTGATACCCACATTGTTTACTTTTGGCCGTTTTGGGTCTTTTAAGGACAGCATCACGTGACTTGAAAAAGGTTGTGTGCTTAACACGGGAAAAAGACAAAAGATGAATTCATGCACAGATCTATGCACCTGACACCCTGCTGTTACTGCATGTATTGTTTGATAATGAAGTCAAAAGTGAATGAACAAATTAAGCCAATCCATTTTACTCTATTTTACTAAATATATATAGAAAAAAATTAAAAAGTAAACTGTTAAAGTAACAATAAAGCCCAAAAGTAAACAAAGTGGGTATTTAAATGCATTTGAATTTATATCATACCATTTTAAAGTGTGGAAATTATTGTGAAGATGACAATCTGTCATTGTACGATCGGTTCAAGAGTTAGTTGCTGACAGAGAAATTGAGTTCAAAACTAAGTAAAAACCCGCCAGGTAGCTGTGTTTTTTGTTTACTTTTTGCCCGATTTTAAAATTCTTTTTTCTGCCAGCGACTAACATAGGGCCCGAACACACGATAACAGACTGTGATCTCCACAATATTTTTCATACTTTTAAATGGCATGATTTAAATTTAAATGTATTATGACACCTGCTTTGATATTTTGGCCTTTACTGGGCCTTTAATCAGCATTCATTTAGTTTAATTCAGAAGTACAACTCTACATGTTAAAACATTGTTGCAAAGCCAGATATTGCTCGCAAATAGCGATTTCTTCAATTTTATCACATAATTACCCTTAGGTTCACCGTAATACAGCCATCATGAATTTTCTTACCTTATACACGTTTGAGACAAACAAATGGTGCGGTATTTGGTCGATGTTCTGTGATGATCGCTTCTTTTCTTGAACGAAGCTGATCCATATTTGTCTGTGAAATTAACCGCCAAAAATGACGATTGTGACAAAGCTTCTAATATTATCATCTTTAGATTAAAATAATCATGTGCAAGTTTCTTTGGGACTAATTTTCGTCCGTGATGTACAAGTCTCTGAAAAAATCAAATACGCTTCATGTAAATTTCAACACATATGTACAAGCAGGCCTATATTGTTACTCATCATGAAGTATAACTACTGAGATACAGTTATGTGGTATGAAAGAAATGGTACTTTTTTTTTTTTTTGCTTTTGGGGTAAAATGTTAATAAACTCGTCCACAAAAACTATTATTAAGGTCGCAAAAAGGTTTGATTAATAAAATTTTTCTAGAATCGTTTTATAAAAGGTTCTGTCAAACCCCAACTCATGTCGGATCCTAGATTCATTTCATTGTTTTCAAAATGTAATCTGTGTTCTGCTGAACAAAGCAATCAGTCGTCTTCAAGTGGTCCAAAGCCTGCTATTAAAAAAAAAAAAAATTTTTTTTTCCTGTTTAAAGCAAATTCCGTACTATATCTTAGGTTCACCTACGAGATCGCACCAGTGTTTACACTGATGGAAGAAGTGGTTCTACAGCGCATGCTCGGAATGATCGGCTGGGATGATGGGGACGCCATCTTTTCTCCAGGTAAAATAACTGGGGCATTTTTAAACGAAACTTTAGTTCGAAAGAAAATTGGTAAGACTTAATTCTACGCTTTCGCCAAAAAGTTCCTCGTTTGCTTGTTTTTCGTTACGACTTATTGCGAGAGTAAAAGGAAGGTAACCTCCCTCCTCAAATAACATAAAAGACGTTTAATAGTTACCTCCCTTATTTCACTTTCTCTGCGAGCAGTTAAATACATTAGTTTAACATTTTCTCCTCTAGAAGACATTTTTCACCGCTAGCTGAAGACGCTTTTTGGAAAAAATGAAAATAAAAAGAGAAATTGGTGACTGAAATGCAATTTGAAACAGCATGAAATACCAACAAACATATTAAAAATACATAAGCACATTTCTTCTATAAGTCAATTCATCAAATCCTTCTTATGCGAATAACAGTACGGTATTTTTTGTAAACAATGCAAAAGGAGGCATTATAAATCATACAATGCATTTAGACTTATTGCTAAACTGTTTTCACAATACGTGAACATATCCGGAATTACTTTAAGTCAACCTATTTAATTGAGTTGGCGTACGCTCTGATAATGGAGAATTTAATGTAATTATTATTGTTTTAAGGAATGAAGATAACTTTTTTGTTTTCATGGAGGTATGAAAAAAAATCAAACCTAGAAGCGGTTTCATACAAAAGTGTGATTAGGTTTTTTTTTTTTTTCATACCTCCATGAAAACAAACAAAAAAAAAAAAAAAAATTCTCTTCATTCCATATAATTCAATATCACAGAAAAAAAATATGCACTTAAATAATACTAACTGCTTTTTTTTGTAAATCCAACATTGCATATTTATTTAATGTCCATTTCATTGATATTTCATAGCGCGGTAAAACTGCTCGTTTATGACGTAAAAATGACGTAATTCATGACGTCATTATAGTATTGAACATTTGCAGATATAGTAGATTTATTATTAGAAATTCAATACGCTAGATGTAAGTTGAAAATAAGGTTGTTAGAACCCAGCAAAGTGATAGTAAGATTTAAGCTCTCTCTAAATTTACTGTTGGATATTTTTTCTTACATTTTCAGAGAAGATTAATTTACATGTATCTAGCAATTTGAAATTCGGACTGGATATAAAAATCAGAAAGAAAAACATTATGAAATCTCGTATACATGTTTGTTTACATTAGTTTGACTGCAAAAGTAATTCCGGCACTGCTTATTTTTTTTTTCATGGAGCTGTGGAAAAAATAAATCAACCAATCAGAACTCGCCAATATCCATGAAAACAACTAATATTGAATTATATATTTGTAAGACCAGAGTATTTTGTGTTGGACAAATGGTCTACCATTTTTTATTGACAAAAGTGCCTTTTCTGTTCTGTTCTGTTTATAAACAGGACAGTAAAGACACTGCAATTGATACAATTATCTAACATTTAGTACGCCGCATACACAGTCAGAACAAGCATTTCAGTCAGGAAATAGAAGATCCAAGTTTTGCAGTGTCAATGCTCACTAGGCTAAAATAGTAAAATCACGACATAGCGGACAATGAAGGTCAATGTTAAGAACATTTCTTGCAGTCTGATCTTGGTTCACGTTGTCTGCAAAAGCAACTAAGGCTGTAAGTGGCTTTTTCAGTGTAAAAGTATCTTACACACTTCTTTGATACAAAGATATGAGCCATGCTCTGGGAAAAGGTGGTTTAATGCATATGCCAAAAAGTTGCGAATCAGGCCAGCCTGCGCAGTGCGCGCAGGCTGGCCTGGGTCGCAACTTTTTGCTATTGGTCAATTTTCTGCATGTCGAATGAGTGTTCTATCTCGGGTTTTAATCTCTGATTGGAAAAAACTTTATGCAAATTATACAATGGGTCGCTTTATTTTATGTATTATGAAGATGCATTAAAGCCCCTTTTCCCAGAGTGCATATAAATTTATGTATATTTGAAGGTGGTGCAATATCTAACCTCTACGCATTAATGTGTGCACGTCATGTGACCAGTCCACAACTCCGGGAGACGGGAATGACTGGCAACATTCGATACATAGTGTTTACATCAGAACACGTGAGTTTTCAAACCCATTTTTCATCACCGCCCTTTAAAACCTACAAATACGGACATTGTCACAAACTGAACACATTTTCAAAGAAAAGGGTTATCCCTTTAGAGCCAAACAAATATAACGTAATAGGATTTTATGGGTATTCCTATTATATACAGTAACTCAATTGCATTTTGTTACAGGATGTCAATTAGCACGACAGTTCCTTACTTAAGCTTTTGGCGATAAGATTGTATAATTTTTCCTCAAGAAGGGACGTAGTAGCGCACAATATTAGACAGATATTTGGTCCTAGACGTAACTAAGACGTGGTCGCATACAATGTAAGATAGGTCTGTGGTCCTGGATGTAGCTAAGACGTGGTCGCACACAATGTAAGACAGGTTTTCGGTCCTAGACGTAACTAAGACGTAATCGCACACAATGTAAGGTATGTCTTTGGTCCTAGACGTAAATGAGACGTGGTCGCACACAATTTAAGACAGGTATTTGGTCCTAGACGTAACTGAAACGTGCTTGCACACTATGTAAGACAGATCTTTGGTTCTAGGCGAAACTAAGACATAGTCGCACAAAATGTAAGATATGTCTTCGGTCCTAGACGTAAATAAGACTAGGTCGCACACAATGTAAGACGGGTCTTTGGTACTAGGCGTAATAAGACGTTGTCGCACATGATGCAAGATAGGTCTTTGGTCCTAGACGTAAATGAGACGTGGTCGCCCACAATGTAAGATAGGTCTTTGGTCCTAGACGTAACTGAGACGTGGGCGTACACAATGTAAGATAGGTCCTTGGTCCCAGACGTAAATGAGACGTGGTCGTACACAATATAAGACAGGTCTTTGGTTTTAGATGGGTAGAGTAAAGGAAAACAGAATGGCCGAATTAGAACATCTTCAAAAAAAACCGTCTTGTAATTATAGTGACTTAGATGCGGATTTAAACGAGAACAATATCAAAGCGTATGCAGTTTTTCAAAGTTAAAAAGGTTTCATCTGAAGCATAACTTTGAACTTTTACTATATGATCCTTGTCTTCTTTATATACATAAATCATGTCAGTAAGACTGTGATAATAGAGCTTCGAACTATTGATCCGTGAACGAGGATGAAAAAACGACACGGGTTTTGGGCCAAGGGCAAATGTTTACATTTTCTTTGTTGAAGTTAGATTTTGATAAAAATCACTAAAAGCCGTTCATTTTAACCTTAGATTGCTGAGAACGAATTTCACCATACCAGTCATCTATATTTAGTGTTAAAGGTCTTTGAAGTGGTACCAATCAATAGTGTGTGTCCACTAGCTTACGACCATTTGGTTTAAAATGTCCAAGATAGTAAAAACTCAGACACATCTGTACAAACATACTTCATAGGTAAAGATACTTAAGTAAGAACATTCTCTAGAATGAAATATATTCCTGAAGTTAATTGGGGGTAATTATAGGTATATCTGCACACACATTCTCTGGAGGTTATGCTGAAAATACCTACTTATAAATGAGCCATGCTCTGGCAAAACGGGACTGAATGCATCTCCGTGAGGCATGCTATCAAGCAAGTCAGCGCATAATATCGATTAATGAAATCAATTTTGTTAAACAACCGACTAAATCAAAGGGTAAAATGGTCCTTTGACATGATGAAAATTCGAATATAGCAAAACGTTTCGGCCCTTGTCAGCCTGCACAGGCTGACATGGGTAGATATGTTTTGTAGATGGATTAAGTCCCCTTTTGACAGAGCATTAATTTACTCCATTTCCAATTTAATGTTTCATGTGAACAGAAACCAGGTTTACGAATGGAACTTTTCCATGTAACTAGCGCGATTAAAATGATTCGCACCAGAGTGTTCTGATTATACGTATATATAAAACACACACATACAATGCCTGAACAACTGAGGCACGAAGAACCTCTCTGCACCGTCAGTCAGTCTAAAATATCGTAAAAAATCAAGAAAAAACATAAAACATCAAGAAAGATTTAAGTAATGGAAAGCAAAACAGACAGATACAAACTGACTTAAAATTGCAAATGGGAATTTTATTCAAATGTATTCAAAAAAATGAATATTGGAGAAAAAATCACGAAACTAAAAGTTGTATGTTTTTTTTTTTTACAGGGAATATACATTCCAACACATGAAAAAACGCTTTGTACTTTTTTGTGAGAGAGAGAGAGAGAGGTGAAGTAACAGCAGCAACATTTTTTCTCTGCTCGTGCCAAACTTCGTATTTTTTTCAACTTTGTATAAGTAAGACCAGTGACTTTGAGAGAGTATTGTCAGCTGCACTGGTGTAAAAACTTCTCGGAACACATGGATATGGACACTGGTCGCTCTGATATAAATGGAATACTGCTTTGAATTGCGTTCAACACTTAACAAACGACCAGACTTTTACGTTAACCAAAACAGAGTTTTTTTTGTGGGGTTCTTCTCGCACTTACGTTAGATATTAGAACTGAACTTGCACAGAGCGAATCTGACTGCTTTTACCTTTTATATGCTAAATGAATGTGAAAATTTCTAGGCGTTGGTAAAAAAAAAAAACAAGTAGATCTATAACGTTTTCAGCTTTATCTATGCGGACAAAACATCACCCTTTCGGACAGTGTAAATCAAAAACCAGACTCTCTGAAAAAGATTCGTGAGTGCTGATTAGCAGTTTTAGAGGTAACCCTTATCCTGCCGATTTTGAATCATTCACAAATACAACTATAGATTTTGTCCGGCGTGTTAGAATTGGATCGGGTTCACATGACAGAAAATACTGATAAAGCAGCGAAGAGTTTAGGGCAAGATAATACTGCACGTATGTGCGATCTTTTTTTTTTTTACACTCTGCAGTAAAATAAATAAAAAAACAAAAGTCGTGAACAGCAGAAGAGTTCAAGGGGGTCATTTAGGGGTTTGGGAGTAAATCAAAATTTCTTGTAAACGATAAATTCAACTAGATCTATACATCTTTTTCGTTGCAACCGTTGAAGGCACAGTAGCGGCCAAAAAATCAACGCAGGTGTTAAAATGCATTTAAATCTGAATCATGCCATAAAAAAGTGTGGAAAATATTGTGAACACGATAATATGTTATTGTGTGGTCGGTCCCAGTGTTAGTCGCTGGCGGAAAAATGAATTCTAAAATCAGGCAAAAAGTAAACAAAAGATAGAATGTCTTGGTAGGTTTTCACCTAGTTTTGAAATTAATTTCCCTTCTAGAGACTAATAGATCTACTGAGACCGACCGTACACAATAGTAGGTTGTCATCTTTACAATAATATCCATACTTTTGAATGGTATGATTTAAACTTAAATGCATTTTAACACCCGCTTTGTTTACTTGTGGCAGGTATTGTAACTTTAAAAAAAATGGACGGTTATATTCAGTAAAAGGGTGTCATTTGGGCGTTTTAAAGAACGTGATGGTGTTTAGCAATTGGAAACTCCATCTATTTTTAAGAGATCAGATGTGACGTCATTGTACTGATTTAAATACAAATCCACGTAATCAACGTGTGTAATTGACCATGTTACATTCCCTAAAATCTTTGGGAAACACTGGCGAGAAATCTATAAATACCCTATGAAACTACGTAGCCCATTTAAAAATACCATTCATATGTTGTTTTTCTTTACTGATAGTTCGCCTGCCATCGTAATTCACTAGAGAAACATTTTTGAAGTTCGGTCAGATTATAAAAAAAAAAATCTGAAAAAGACCCCCCCCCCCCTTAAGACGTATTTTTTTTTTTTATTTTTCACAATAGGCCAGAACGGAAAAGGTGAAAATTCTTCGTCAAAACTTAGAACCATGACCTTCTATTACTCCCTCTCGTAAAGACAATTTTTGTTTAGTGTTTCGGTATATCATAGGGCTTACTATTACATGAAATGTAACCATTAGCATAGCGGTGGAAGTGTATGATAAGATCACACTGTATGCATGTGCAGGATGATCTTGGAATTTACTCTCTCTAGAATATATGAGTCATGTTCTACGAAAAAGGGGCTTAATGCATCTGCGAAAAGTATCGACCCTGGTCAGCCTGCGCACTCCGCGCAGGTTGACCTGGGCCGAAACTTTTCGCCATCGCTCAATTTTCTCGTGATTAAGTCGGTTGTCAATAAATGTGGCTATTATGGATCCATAAGTATGTGATGGCTTACTTTGTAACATGGATCGCGGAGATGAATTAAGCCCCCCCCCCTTCTTGCCGGAGCATGGCTCAGACTGAAACCTTCATGAAGGAGCCTAGGTCGAGTACCATTGAAGACACTATTTTTGCAGTCCCCTGCCCGCTCTCCTCCCCTCCCCCACCCCCCTCCAACACACTAAAGGTAAATAGTCTAATGAGTTTTTCTCCACAAAATATCAACATTCTCACAAAATATAAACGTTCTCACCCCCATGAAAAATTTGAGTCCAACTCTGGTTTAATGCCCCTCTAATAGTCGTTAGACTGGAAAAACGATAATTAATCAAAGATCAGCGAGGCCAAGTGATGCAAATTTTTAAAGCAATTTTCTATTCTTTAGGGGGTTGTGATTTACGACTCACAAAAGCCCCTATGCTTTCAGATCTTGATTGATAGTTTTCAGATTAGATAATTCAAATTCACTCAAGAGCTGTGCTTTGTGCAATGGAAATGTGCTTTCGATGGACTTTATAATATTAGAACAGGGCCCGTATTCACCAACCATTCTTAATTTCATCTTTAGCCTAATTCTAGATTAAGAAAGTAGCACAGTTTCTAATTGGCTAAACCATTTGGTTTAGCCAATCAGAAATTGTGTTACTTTAAAATTTAGACAATTATGTAGAACATGATTAGAAAATGCTCTGAAGAATTAATGGTGAATACGGACCCACACGGAGAGAAACGCAAGTTGTATTCTTCCAATTGCTCTTCCAAGTTGCTCTTCAGGTTCCTACTCAATAACCCCTTTCCTCAAACGAGGTGAACCACCGTGACCAAGATATGTGGGAAAATAAGTTTATTTATCAATTTCCCTGTGGTTAACAATTTGTCACACAATCCAAGTTTTAACGACCTTCGGGAATTTTATTTTAAAACATCGCCAGAAAAGAAAGAATATGCCGGTAACCAGTGCATTGTTTTGTTTACATTTTTAGGCTGTTTCACATATCGGAGGTTTGTTGGCTCTTTTTTAATGCATTTTAAAAAGGAGGTGGCGCCAAAAATTACAGGCTGTGCATAAGCAGCTCTTAAATTGTTCTTGTTGTCATACGGGTTCACAGATGAAAATAAAAAACCGTCACTATAGAAGCTCATGGGAATGAATCAGGGAATGAATTCCTTAGCGCGAAATATATTGAAAAAATTCCTCGACGACTGAAAATACAATCCACTGAAGTTCAGAAAGTTTCTTTTTAGCTTATAGGCTTGACAAACCAAGTGGACGGTATATACCTCAGACTAGACTTTGAGTTCTGTGATCTTGATCAGCAGATATTAATCTGGAACAGCCCTTGTTTTCGCCTATGGTGCTGATTAAATTAAGTGTTGGAAATCAAAAAAGAAATTGTCATCCAAGAGGCTCATGGCAATGTATGGGGAATTAACACGTTTTTTCTTACCAGGCAGAAGAATTAACTCATACGCTCTTCGAACAAATTTGCAACTGGAAACTTTGAACACATCTATTTTTACATGAGGAAAACCTGATTCACTTTTCTGGAAGTAGTATAACTCACATATGATGAAACATAATCCTTGTTATAAGCATGTGTAAGATATAGAGGAACTTACATGAGTATGTTACATATGTATTATCATTTTTATTAAACGAGTTGATTAAAATTACATGATGAGAGCCTTATATACATTTTAGTCAACGAGTTTGATAAAAATGATAACACATAAACACGAATTCATGTGAGATTCTATTTATCATATAAAACGAACAACAGACAAACAAATACATGTATCTTGCATCATCTTCGCCTATATATCGTTCACGGGTCCATATTTACAAATGTAGTTCGGCTTGAATTGTACACCTACACAAAAATAGTTCTATGACATTTACATCGAAAGTACATTCTAACATGACACGTGAATTCGGCTCTATAAACACAGTGCAACGAAAGCGTGGTAAAATCTACGTTATTCTATGTAGAGTGACGTCATTCTGTATAGAGTGACGTCATTCTGTATAAAGTAAGTAAGTAAGTTATTCAATGGAATATAATCTGCATCCGCGTTTTTACTCTAAGTATGAACTTGTTTGATTAAGAGTTAGTCATGTTAGAATCGAAATAATCTTCTTTCTATCGTGGTTTATCGTTCAATAATTCAATATTAGTTTTTTTCATGAACATTGGCGAGTTCTGATTGGCTGAATTATTTTTTTTTTTTTTTTTCATAGCTCCATGAAAAAAAAAAAAAAAAAATCAGCAGTGCCGGAACTAGATCTACTTTTGCAGTCAAACTAATGTAAACGAACATGTATACGAGATCTCATAATGTTTTTTCGTTCTGATTTTATATCGAGTCCGAAGTTCAAATTGCTAGCTGAGTTTATTTTTTCTGAATACTGAAAAAAAAAAAAATCCAACAGTTAATTCAAAGAGAGAGCTGAAAACTCATTGTTACTCTCCTGGGTTAAAACAATCTTATTTTTAACTTTAGCGTATTGAACTTCTAATAATAAATCCACTCAATCTGCAAATGTTCAATACTATAATGACGTCATGAATTACATCATTTTTACGTCATGAAGGAGCAGTTTTACCGCGCTACGAAATACGAGGGGTGATCAGAAAGAACGTGGACCAGTGCCGGTATCGGAATATTGTTATAAAAACAACTTAGTCTTTGTCCTACTTTTCTATCCAATCAGAAGGCCCATATTTGAAAATTTTTGACCGTATGTTTTCTATAAACTACCCAACGCAGGTTTATTTTGATCATTAATCCATTTAAACGTTGCAGTTTATCTGGATTTACTGCGCATGCGTACATAAACCCTACCCTCTCATTAATATTCAACAATTACTTAAATTAGCACATGCCAAGTACTTATCCTGTTGACAAAAGAAAAATGGTAAAACACAGATACAAATTGTGTTCTTAAAGCCGATCAATCTATACGGTCGGGTTTCCTCTGAAACATAGCACCTACAGCTTAAAACAAGCTGTAGTTACGAGGTTTTAGAAGTAAATCGACGATATCTTGAAATTTAAAGAAAAATTAATAAATCAGTAGAAATTTCCAGAAGTTGAGTAGTCGTTACTTCCTCAAAATCTTGGTCAAAGAGACCGTCGAAATCGCCAAACTTAAATTCTGCCATATTTGACATTGTTTAACACTGGCGATAGTCAAGTGTGTACTGGAAAAGATGCTGATAATGAAAGTTCATTAACCCTCTCCCGTACGACAAATTTTACACCATTCCAAATTGAAAGCATCTGCAGATGACAAATTTTGAAAGTGGAACAAATGAAGTTGAGTTTTTTGACAGGGTAGAAATCATTGTAGGAAAAGGAGAAAATGTTGGTAACCAGCATTTTCTCCTTTTGCAACAATGTTTGCAAAATCCTTCCTTCCCAGGGTCGTTAAAACCAGGGATTGTTTGGTAAAGGGTTAAATATTACGTGGTCGTGTACTGCGAGTTGTTTAGCCTCGATATTCACGTGGAAATTACGTCATTTTTAGCGATGATGCAATTAGGACGTCTCCTTGTCGATGAGCAAATCAGCCAACTCCATATATGGGTAAAAGGGCGTTTCTTTGTGAATAGTGGACTCCGTGTATGGCACATTATTTTAGCAATGATGTAATGTGGGCGGAAAAAGACTAGTCATAGTTAAACGCTAAGAAGTCAAAATTAAACGATTTAAACAGCCAAAAGGAGGGAGCGTAGCCACCGACTGTGGCTGTTTAAATCGTTTAATTTTTAGCATGTAAGCGTTTAACTGACTTAGTCTTTTTCCGCCCACATTACATCATTGCTAAAATAATGTGCCATACACGGAGTCCACTATTCACAAAGAAACGCCCTTTTACCCATATATGGAGTTGGCTGATTTGCTCATTGACAAGGAAACGTCCTAGTTGCATCATCGCTAAAAAATGACGTAATTTCCACGTGAATATCGGGGCTAAACAACTCGTACGCGACCACGTGATATTTAACCCTTTACCAAACAATCCCTGGTTTTAACGACCCTGGGAAGGAAGGATTTTGCAAACATTGTTGCAAAAGGAGAAAATGCTGGTTACCAACATTTTCTCCTTTTCCTACAATGTTTTCTTCTCTGTCAAAAAACTCAACTTCATTTCTTTAACTTTCAAAATTTGTCATCTGCAGATGCTTTCAATTTGGAAGTGTCTAAAATTTGTCGTACGGGAGAGGGTTAATGAACTTTCATTATCAGCATCTTTTCCAGTACACACTTGACTATCGCCAGTGTTAATCAATGTCAAATATTGCAGAATTTAAGTTTTAAGGCGATTTCGACTGTCTCTTTGACCAAGATTTTGAGGAAGTAACGACTACTCAACTTACGGAAATTTCTACTGATTTACTACAGCATTAATTTTTCTTTAAATTTCAAGATATCGTCGATTTACTTCTAAAACCTCGTAACTATAGCTTGTTTCAAGCTGCAGGTGCTATGTTTTAGAGGAAAACCGACCATATAGATTGATCGGCTTTTATTACACAATTTGTATGTCTGTTTTACCATTTTTCTTCTGTCAACAGCGTAAGTACTTGGCATGTGCTAATTTAAGTAATTGTTGAATATTAATGAGAGGGTAGGGTTTATGTACGCATGCGCAGTAAAGCCAGATAAACTGCGACGTTTAAATGGATTAATGATCAAAATGAACCTGCGTTCGGTAGTTTATAGAAAACAGACGGTCAAAAATTTTCAAATATGAGTCTTCTGATTGGATAGAAAAGTAGGACGAAGACTAAAGTCAGTTAAACGCTAACAAGTTCAAAATTAAACGATTTAAACAGCCACAGTCGGTCGCTACGCTCCCTCCTTTTGGCTGTTTAAATCGTTTAATTTTGACTTCTTAGCGTTTAACAATTACTTGGAGTGTTCACTATTTTTGAAAGTAACCTCCCGTGAGTTCCATGCACTTATTAATTCTTGATTTCCATACGCGAAGCACGTGTAGGAGCGCGTCACGTGACTTTACTATCAAGGACCCGGTCATAGCGAGGGTTAGCTCCTCTATACTCTCGTAGTGTATGCCACATAGAGAATCTTTCAAAACAGAAACTAGTCAGAGGTCACATGGAGTCCGGACTAAATTATACACAGCGTTGGCAAGTGTTTCTATGTTTAGTTTTTGCAAAGTTTCCAGTACAAGTGTGGCTTTGTGAGCTAGGGCGTTATCTTGGTGTAAAGTGACGTCACTCAGAAGGACTTCTGGCTGTGTTTTTCGTATGGTGTTTGTGAAATTTATTTGAATAATGTGGCCATAAAACTCAGTACTGGCTGTAGTATGTATAGATACATGATTTGGATGAAAAACAGGAGAACAGAAATACTTGATGTAGATAACTTTACCTAGTGACTTAGAAAGGTTGGCTTTACCAGCAGAAGGCGATGTTGGATGTTTCAATACACTGCTTTGTTGTTTAGATTCAGTCTCGTTAAAGTGTGCCTATGTTTCATCGCATGTTACACTACGATCAGTAAAGTTTGACCCCTCTACCCTAATGCGTTCTGAAATTTCCTAACAGATTTTGACCCTAACCCCCATTTTCTCGGCTGTCAGTTGCCGAGGTACCAACATCGTGCGAACAAGCGACATTCCAAGATTCTCAGTCAAAATCTCCTGAACACTTCTATATGAAATGTCAATGTGTCAGCTATTTTCCTGACAGTATCTCGGCGATCTTGTTTTACATGCTGCTCTATACCCGTGACGATTTTGTCTTTGACTGATGTTGATGGACGGCCAGATTTAGGGAAATCTTTAACAGTATCGCACCCTTGTCTAAACCGGTCCGATCCATGTACGAATATTAGATTTCTTGAGTGCAGAGTCCCCTTAAATTGTTTCTAAATCGGTTTTGATTTCCGATAAGTACTTTCTGAGTTTGACGTAAAACTTTATGATTACTCTCGGCTCAAATAAAACGTTGTCCAATATTTTGGACCACGAATGCAGTATATGACGTCATTAAGATGACCTCATACTTTACCTACTTGAATATGACGACATTTGAAAGCTTGAGTCAGTTAACAGACAATTAATGCTCATCTATGCAAATTTTTGTAATCCTACGTGTAGTAGTTTTCAAAATAACGAGGTGGTCCACGATCTTTCTGATCACTCCTCGTATCAGTGAAAAGGACAGTAAATAAATACGCAATGTTGGATTTACAAAAAAAAAAGAGCAGTAAGAATTATTTAAGTGCATATTTGTTGTCTGTGAAATTGAATTATAAGGAATGAAGAGAATTTTTTTTGTTTTCATGGAGGTATGAAAAAAAAAAAAACCTAATCACACTTTTGTATGAAACCGCTTCGCGGTTTTTTTTTCATACCTCCATGAAAAAAAAAATCTCTTCATTCCTTAAATAAACCACGTTGTGAGTTACGAGGCGCAATGAATAAACCACTCAGGCTATCGCCCTCGTGGATTATTTATTGTGCCTCATAACTCACAACTGTGGTTTATTGAACGATAAACCACGATAGAAAGAAGATTATTTCTTAAATAAATCAATATTTTGTTTTTTTCATGAAAATTGGCGAGTTCTGATTGGCTGAAAAGTTTTTTTCATAGCTCCATGAAAAAAAAAATCAGCAGTGCCGGAACTACTTATGCAAACTATTGTAAACAAACATGTATACGAGATCTCATAATGTTTTTCGTTCTGATTTTATATCGAGTCCGAAGTTCAAATTGCTAGCTGAGTTTATTTTTTCTGAATACTGAAAAAAAAAAAATCCAACAGTAAATTCAAAGAGAGAACTGAAAACTCATTGTTACTCTGCTGGGTTTAAACAATCTTATTTTCAACTTAATTCTAGCGTATTGAACTTCTAATAATAAATCCACTCAATCTGCAAATGTTCAATACCATAATGACGTCATGAATTACGTCATTTTTACGTCATGAAGGAGCAGTTTTACCGCGCTATGAAATATCAGTGAAAAGGACAGTAAATAAATACGCATTGTTGAATTTACAAAAAAAGAGCAGTTAGAATTATTCAAGTACATATTTGTTGTCTGTGATACTGAATTATAAGGAATGAAGAGAATTTTTTATGTTTTCATGGAGGTATGAAAAAAATAATCTAATCACACTTTTGTATGAAACCGCGAAGAAAATTCTCTTCATTCCTTAAAATTTAATAAACCAGTTTATAGAGGTAGTAACTAGATCTAGAAATATTTTCACAATTCTGTTTATTTTGGAATAACCTTTCTTGCATTTCTTGTTGTTATTTTTTGAAAATCATAACATTTTCCGCACGTATGTACGTCTCAGCAATAGCGACGTCATTTTCCCACGAAATAGCGAAATATTACAAATTTTGGCACATGCCGTGCTTGGTTTTGCCGAAATTATGCGCTTTAAACTACAAACATAACCGGAACCGGGACCCATAAAACGTTAATACACTAGTGTAAAATCAAAACTAAATCATGGGTTAAATACAGTGCTGGGGGTGCTTTTATATGATGAAAGAAATTTCGTAATGGGTAGATCTATATTACGCTGAAATCAAGGAAAGTTGTGTGATAAAATATGTATGAATTTACCCTTCACCAAACGGCAAAATTTCAAATTTGTCCATATTGTAAGTATTTGCTGACGACAACTTGTATGTATGCCAAGTTATGAATCCTTGTTTAAAGATTAGAAAACATTGTGGGAAAAGAACAAAATTTTGGTTACCAGCATTGTCTTCTGTTCCAAAGATGTTATCAAAAGTCTTCTTTCTTAGGATCGTTGAGGTATGGTATAGTTTGGTGAAGGGTTACGGTATTTTACAACAAATTTCTACCTTCGCCTGTATTTCCAAAATTAATTGTCTTCGCGAGAATATCCCCTCACACTCACTATCCAGCTAACGTATTTATGTTCAATTGATAATTTTTTGTACCTTTTTTTTTCTTGCTCTTTCAGCAGTTTTAAGACAGATATCTAAAAGAAAAAAAAAATTAATACCCTTTAATCTACCAAAGCTTCGACAAGAATCTTTGATTCCAATCTCTTTTCAGGGAGGGAGAGAGAGAGAGAGACACACACACACACACACACAGACAGACAGACAGACAGGGACAAAGAGACAGATAGGGAGAGACAAAGCAATTACTCTTTGTTCCAATACTTTTTAATTTGCCTCATTTATTAACTTCTTTCGCAAAGGCAAATCTTTTTAACTGTTAGAGTTCCAAATAAAAATTATTCATATTATCAGCGAGACACAAACGATAATGTAATTGAGTTCGAGTGACTCGTTTTTGTCAGCATATCGCAACATAAAGGTCAACGCAGATCTTGACCCACGTTGGCTGCATGAGTAACCGTAGTTAAAGTTATTAAATAAATCTGAGATAAAAACTTAGTGAAAAGAAAATACATGTAATAATAATAATGCATCACGCCATAGACACATAACCCAATTGATTAAAAAGAATTGTACCTTCTTTGCAAGAATGAAAAAACGAAAAGAGACGTTTTTTTTTATGACTTTAAAATCTCAGAGATAAAATACGACATTTGTCCATAAATCATAGTTTTTTTTTGTTATTTAAACAGTCCCATTTTTCCATAAAGAGGGCGGCGATCCTACTTGGGATTGGTTCCCGGAACGTCTGCAGTATCAAGACAGACTCAAGGTATATCTTTTTTGTAATCAATTCACCATCCACAGTCCGTTGTGGTTTGCAAGCTTGTTTCAGTGGAAAAAAAGATACGCAATATTATGCTGTATTTACTTTCCTTGGGCTAATATTTGACGCAAGTTGCTTGGGGAAATTTTAAACCTTGCGAGATCTAATGCCGAGCGAGATTTCAAAATTTTCCTATAGAGAGAGAAGAAAAACAAGTCCTAGGAAAGTTGATACAACAAAGAATTCCTTTTGCACACTCGTACAACAAGTGGAGAATTCTGTTCAAAGATCGTAGAAAATTAAATACGATACCGGTTACAAAGATAAAAATTATGGACGGTAGATGAATACTATAATATAAAATTTTGATCAATTGCAATAGAAACAAAGCTCAAAGCAGTCCGCTCGCTAGTTACGTAATGATATAATGATTGGAGTCGTATTTACAGTGTAGTTAGGGATATTTTTCCCGACCTGTCTGACTTTATCCTGCGTGCGATGCATGTATCTGAGACAAGAAATTTACAGGAATATAAAAGAATGGGAAAAAAATCATACAGATATGACTACAGATATGAAGTCCAACAGGGGTCAGAAATGTGATTGACGTTTACGTTCAGCTAATGCTTATTAAGTCTTTACCAGACGACAGCATTTCAGATTTGTCAACAATGATTAAAGTATGTGTGAACCATGATCTGGCAAAAAGGGGTTTAATGCAGCTACGTGATGTACGATACCAAGCAAGTCGTCAAAATAATTATGGATCCATAGAATGTAATTTTTCTTACAGCCGATTAAATCATGGACAGACAGAAAATTTCTCAGAAGCAAAAGGTTTCGACCGAGGTGAACCTGCACAGAGTGTGCAGGCTGACCTGAGTCGATACTTTTTGAAAAAAACATAAAACTCCCGTTTCACAGGACATGGCTCATTTACAAATATTTTGAGGAGCTGGGCAGGCGGATTGCTTGGAATTTAAAGTAGTGATATTTCGAACATAAAACTTTTACAGACAGCAACATTCATTTTCAAAATCGTCCGAATTAATTCTTTCAGTGCCAGATGTATAAGCTGGACGTCTTTTGACGGCTGTAAATACAATCCAATAAAACTCAGAAAGGTTTTTATCCTGAATGCTTGAGTAAACAAGCAGACGAAATAGATCCAAGATCAGACTGCACGTTCTGTGCAATCTGATCGTGATGTCTGCCGTCCGCAAAAGCTCTTGTTTTCGCCAGTGCGTAGAAAAGATTAAACAATTTGCACACTACAAATAAAATGTGGCAAAAACGATTGATTTTGCCCTTAAACGGGTAGAAAATCTTTGTGGGAAAAGGAGAAATGCTGGACACCACCGTTACTCCTTTTCGTGCAACGTTTTAAAAAGTTTTCTTCCTAAATGAAGTACAAACAAAGGGGGTCGCTCGGTAAAGAGTTATAGGATGTTAGACTGAAGTTGTATCATCAAGGGATCCAGTTCTTTATGGCTAACAGAGGAAAGTTAAGGGGTCTTTATACCACACAGAAAAGTAGCATAGAAAAAGAAAGATCTAAGCGTACGGTCTGTCGTTTTTTTGTCTCTCTTTTGCTGAGTAAATGTTCATTGGCCACAGTAGGTGGCAGTTTTTATTACTGTTTTTGTCCTTGATACAATACAATTCATCTAGACGTTCAGTCTTAGCCAATTAGATGGCAAGTTTTGAAAATTCCGAGTAATTGAATTTAGAAGTGAGCCTTGCACTGAGAAAAAGGGGATAGGTCGTCACAAAATTATAAAGATATCTTTGTTTAACAATCGACTGGACCACGAGGTAGCATGTTCCCCGGACAAGCAGAAAATTTACAAATAGCTAAAACGTTTCAACCCCTGTAAGACTGCGAAGATTGCGCAGGCTGGCATGGGTCAGTAGTTTTTGCACATACATTGACCCCCGTTTCACAGAGCTTGACTCAAATATTGGTGAATACAACTCTAAGTTCTTGTTGTCAATTAGTAACGTTATGATGGCAAAAGGGAACTAGAGCGCAAAGCCTGATGGACTGCAAAGTTCAAATGATGATATATTATACTACTTATGGTACTACAGTGCTTGTTGCTGACCATGTCGTCCCAGAGATTGCCGACATCTCTGGGACTTATGCAAAAGCATTTTCTTTCCTTCCGCCGAACTGAAATGAGACCATACTAGCTAAAGCTTTATAAAGAGCAAACCTGTCGGAACCAAACGTTCTAATGATGGTGAGTGCTATAATGTGGTACCACCTTGTTTGGCGCCTCTGATCCTGTACATATGATAGCCAAAAACTGCCACATTTCTTACTTCAACATCCTTTTATGATCATCAGGGGTAAAATGATACCATCAGAACTGGAGCGCTGCATCAAGGAAAGTTTGGCGGATCAGAAAGTTCCATTGATGGTGAACGCTACATGTGGGACAACGGTACTTGGTGCCTACGATCCTGTGTCTGAGATTGCCAACATCTGTGAAACCTATGGAATATGGCTACACATAGACGTAAGCATTACCGACACATTTCTATCTAAAAGTGATGTTTTGTTTTCATCTTTGACGTGATCACTTTTCAAAGCACCGTGGCAAACTGAGATATGCTCGTAATGACTTTCACCTTTTGCCACGCTGTTTTCAATTGTAACCACAAAAGAAATAAACTAGTCGTTAAATTTAGATTCATTTCTCTCAAGTTTATTTAATTGCCTCAATTTGGAGGCAGTATGAAGTACTATTCTGCTTGGCAGAACACATGAACTGGTCCGAGAAATATTCTAAATAAGGCATTATCCTGGACCGTTTTAATCATTACCCTCGTTCATTGTAAAATATAGCTCATCGTTTTGTATGTTTGTTTGTTCGGTGTATAATAAAGTTTCAACATTATGACAGTAATATCAAGGCGGCCAGCACACGTATCCATGCTTTCCTAGAGTCTGTTCAAGCAGCTGATCGAATTTTTCTGTCAAGTTATACTCCATTTGCCAGATCTGCAGTTTTAGTATCTATTTTAGATGTCAAGATGGAGTGCCTGTGTTGAACAATTAAACTTTTTTGGTCAGATTTTTCGTTTGTTATTGTATATTTTGACAGTATAGCGACTCTCTTGTCCGAAAGTGCTAATGATAATGTCAGCATAATAATACGAAACCAGAAAAAAAGTGCACTCCAGAGATTAACATAATCCTATAATTACAAGGACGCAGATATTTTAAATGGACACCTAAGATTTAAAATTGAAAGTGCTAGGTGTCCCCAGTTTTGCTGAGTCAGGACATAGGAACATCTGAAATTAATGTTAGTGTAAAGCAGTGAGGTCTTACTGAACACCAAAGAGGTTACTTTTTATAGAATAGTGGTGCCGCTTAGGCCCTGCTGAGCTTTCCGACGTCGCCGCAGAGCCCGACCCTAGTGCTGTACAATTAAGACGACAACACTAAGAAGAAAACTGATTTTTTATGTGTGTTTATTTATATGTTTTTTAGCGCTGTTTTCAACATTATTTCATTTATATCGCGGCGATCAGTGCACATATTCTTGCTTTCCTGGAGTTTATTTTACTATGCACAGTATTTTTCTCACGCCACTGGCTGCTTTCTCAAAATACTCGTCGTCAAAATAGTGATCAACGGTGAGAGAGGAATGAATCCTGTTACAACGACTATCGTCCATCCTAGGAAAAAAACTGGCCGAGTTTGGGATTTGACCAAGCGAACCAATGGTCTCAAGTCTTTTATGCTACTGATTGCGCTAGCTGATTTTCTGATGAAGCACTATTCACACCTGTCAGCATATAACCAAAACAAACAAGTCCTTGTATTTGGCCTATTTTCTTTTGAAGGGTGCATGGGGCGGCAGTGTGCTGTTCTCCGAGAAACATAGATACCTCATGGATGGCTTGGTCAGGTATGTTTCCTTTCATCGTTCTCTCGTCGGTTTATAAAATCTTAGTGTTGTTTTGTATACAAAAAAAATTGTTTGATTAGAGATACGTGTCACTGATTAATTCAAAAGTTCCAGACTTTGGATCCGCAGAACCTTGCAAATGAGAAAAAGCAAGGCTACCAAGAGGCTTTTGGAAAGCAGACTGCAAGTGGGTCTCCTAAGTCCCTAAACCAGAAATGACGTAGGCATAATGACGTCATCAGTGTCAATTGAGCGTGGGTCATCGCGTATGTAGAGTAACAACACCGTCTGAGCTTGGAAACCGGAAACGTTTATAAAGAAATGTCACGTAGAATGAACCGGAAATCTTTTGACCGTAAAAGACAGACGACGCGGCTGGTCAAATATATAGCCATGCATGGGAAGCTAAGGAATACTACCGATATCATTGAAAAGTGCGCTGCCACGTAACACAGGCTGGTAATGTTTTGACCTAACAAAAAGACGACACAATGAGTCACGCGTAAAGATGCGCGTTGGTCGCTAATGAAAATTACCTGCATTTCCTGCTTTTCTTTTTCACTTGCAGAATAGATTTTTCATGTGGCAAATATTACATACGTGTACCGGAATAAAATATAGCAATTGCGAGATAACCTCAGGCCAAATTTCAATTCATTTACTCCAGGAAAACTCAAACTCTCCTGTAAAGTTGGTCCGCCATGGTTCCCAAGCTCAGACGGTGTCATTATTCTAGATACATTACATCCGATATCTCACGCTCAAGGGACGGAAGTGAGGTCATATCCGGTTTGGGTCTTAAGAGACCGGGTCATAATGCAAGACGCTGAAATGCACTATTGCTGTATTGCTGTACAGTATTTTTACTGTAATGCGGTATTGTCCTTACGTCTTACAGCTGTTTTGGGAACACTTTTTGCAAAAAACAGAAAGCTGCTCGTGACGAGTAGTTTCTCTCCTTTTGCAAATTTTTGACGTCTACATAGATCTACGTATGAAGCATGAATTCCATGTTTCCAAAGGTCTTCATTTTAAATTCTTTTCGGTAGATAATTAGTGAAAAAGTGATGCAGTAAATGCTCCGATTTATGAGCGAGCAGTTGCACGCCATACATTATGAAATTGAGGTTATATCGGCAATAAAGCATCTTTCCATACAGTGTGCGTTCAGTGCAGGGATAGGTGTCCCTGCAATTGCACGTTACAGTTTATCAAAGTACTGAAAGTACTGCCAGACTAGCGAATGTTGAATAAGCTGCCTTGTTACAGATACAACTTGTATGAGGTAGATGGTCAAATCCGTTCATTAAGTCCGATTCGGTTCCATCCGGCCAATTCAGCATGTTATTGTTGTACGGGTGCTTTATCAATGACATCTTGTTCAATCCATTTTATGTCGTATTTAACGGCATTGCTATTTCTAACAGAATTATTTTTTGTGGGGAAGTACTTAGCGACTGTGCACTTTGTGCTGTTGTTGTTGTTTATATTTGGACCTGGGTCACTCTCGATGGCGATAGACTAGCGATCTTAGGATTGATAGTCAAAAATTGAGGTATGACATGGCTGACTGGTGGTGCTTGGCTCTCCGCTAAGAATGTTGTTATATTTTAAAGCTTGGAGGATTGACTCAAGCTTGTAGCACGTTACTCGTACAACGTTCGAATTTGGGTTTTTCAGGGCTGACTCGATGACGTGGAATCCGCATAAGATGATGGTTGTGCCACTTCAGTGCTCGGCCGTATTCTTAAAGAAAAAGGTAAGGTCTTGTAAGAAGACTTGCTTGCTCCATTAAAAACTAGCGCAAAATATGTGAGCCATACTCTGTCGAAAAGGGGATTTAATACATGATCAAAAAGTATTGACTCAGATCAGCATGCGCAGACTGATCTAGGTCGAAACCTTTTTGTTGTTTATCAATTTCCTGCATCAGGATTCAGCCATGTGTCAGACAAAATGGACTATATGGATCCATACCTGTATGATGACATGCTTGCTATAGTGCAACACAGAGATACATTATTAGTTGTACGGTCAGGTGGCAGGGGACTTGGAAACTTGTTCACGGCTGTGGTGAATCATGTCGTCCCGAGCCGAAGGCGAGGTGGCGACATGATTCACCACAGCCGTGAACAAGTTTCCAAGTCCCCTGCCACCTGACCGTACAACGAATTTATTATACTGCAAAGTTTTACCATTCCAACGTGTGTTAAGCGAAATTTACCTGTTTTTTGGTTTCAAAAATTGAGTACGCTGACGAAGTAGAATTTCCCTTCTGAGTGCTCCAATTGAATGAAAACTGACGTCACTGGGAACTGACGTCACTGAAACCTTGGTAAAACGTGCAGTTTGGTGCATAATCTTGATGTTAATCTTGGTCGACGCCGCCATTTTGGATGTTGTGTTGAAAGTGTAGTCATGTATACGGGGCTCCCGAAAGGGAAACTGCTTTTACGTTGGTATTGCCAGTGTACATGATATAGATGTTGGGGCATTATTATCCAATCAGATCACGAAAAATTTATTTGCAGTATAATAATAAACCCTCTTTTGCCAGAGCATGGCTCATGTAATTGCTGGCTTCTTCATTGGTAGATAGATTAATGAAAAGTTATGCCTGTCTGATCTTAATCTTCGCTGTCCACGAAATAAACTTAAGCTACCTGCTAGTACCATTAGGACTTCCACGTTGTTTTTATTCTATAATGGGTGTGGTAGGCAGCTAATGAAAAAAAACTGAAAGCAAGTTTTTTTTTCACTGGGGAGGGAGGATCATGTCCAGATTCACACAAGTACACATACTTGAACGATAGATATTGAACATGAAAAAAACAGCATGGGAGGTAAAGTAATACATCCACTGGAAATATGGTCATAAATTTCCTTTATTGCCACGGCGATATGATTTCCTGTTTTCTACTTTTTCCTCGACCCTTACGCATGAGTTTTGCTCTGGCAAAAGGGCGTATAATACATCTCCGTGATGCATTAAACCTGGCAAGTCATCATCTTATTATGGATCCATAATATTCCCTTTGTCTTACAACCAACTGAAGACTGATCCTTTGACGCATAGAAAACTGACCAATAGCAAAAAGTCTCGACCCAGCTCAGCCTGCGCAGGCTGATCTGGGTCGAGACTTTTTGCAGAAGCATTAAACCCCTTTTAAGAGAGCACGGCTCAGATATAAATGTTTACAAATACAGAAAATAATGATAACCCATTTCTTACGTCTAGCCTCCGATTAATCAATTCTACTAATGCTGCTAATAGAGCAAAAATGAAGCCTTATAAGCTTTCTTTTTCTTGCAGATGTCTCGTTGCTGCATTAGTTCAGCAGAGAAAAAAGTCTTTTTAACCCTTTACCACACAATCCCGAGTTTTAACGGCCCTTAGAAAGAAGGCTTATAAAACATTGAGGGAAAAGAAGATAATGCTGGTAACCAGCATATCACCTTTTCCCTCAATGTATTCTACCTATTTAAGGAAAAATACTATCATTTGAAAAAAAAGGTAAATAAATAAATAAAGAAAGAAAGAAAGAAAACATCATTTGAATTGTACTCCGTAAATTCCTTCAATATCGACAACCGAGCCCCGGTAGCTCAGTCGGTAGCGTACAGTACTTGAGAACAGGAGGTCGCTGATTCGATCCCCGGCTCGGCCAGTTTCTTGTCGAGGATCGATTATGGTCATTGCGACAGGATGCATTCCTCTCTCACCGCTGACGACTGTTTCGACGATGGCTATGTGGGAAGGCAGCCAGTGGCTTGGAAAGAATATTATGCGGAAGACTGGTAAAAAGAAACTCCAGGAAAGCATGGATAGGTGCACTGGCCGGCGCGATATAATTGAAATAATGTTGAAAACGGCGTTAAACACAATACAATCAACCAGTCTCTAAATATCGACAAGTTTAAATGTTTCCGTGTGGGAAAGGGTTAACGCTTTACCAGACAATGCTGTATTTTACGACCTCGAGATAAAGGTAAATATGAAGACATCGTTCGAAATAGTGAAAATGCTGGTTCCGAGCTCTTTTCTGTATTTTACACAATGCTATCAACCTTATCAAAAATTAATGTAATCAGTTAAGCAACATTCAATTTGTTGTCTGCAAATGCTTTCAGTATTGAAGCGTCTAGGATTGTATCGTCTGGGAAAAAAAGTTAAGTTCGGAATATCTTTACGGTAAATTCAAAGATTTCCGCCTGACCGACACTTCAAACGGTCTGTATATGAGATACTATCATATATCTTACGTCAAACCGACTGTTCTGTCACAATGACAAATAGATTTGCGTTAAAATGGGTAGTATATCAAAGTAAGTTTCTTTCATATTAGGAAACTCTTTGACAAATGTGAAAATTTCTCAAGCATGCTGAACGATTTCAATACCGTCCAGACAGCCAAAATTCTTTCCAGCACGCAGACGTGCTTAACCGCAGTTCTTTTTTTTTTTCTGAAAATAGAATTACAATTGAAAACGAAAGCTCGTTTTGGTTATTTTATGAAGGGAGACAGAATCCAGACTTGTCCAAGTTGAAAGAATATGAAGACGACAGTGTAATGTAGCTGAAATGATGGGATTTGTCGATGACAAGATAGAAAATATTGTGGAAAAAGGAGAAAATGCTGGTTGCCTGCATTTTCTTCTTTTCCCATAATGTTTTCAATACGCATCCTCCACGGAGTCGTAAAAAACGCAGGATTGGGTGATAGTATGTAAAGTAGTGTATTCTTATGTAAGAGCATGCTTTATTCAGAATTTAGCCATGCTCTAGGCTGAAACTTTTCGCTATTGGTCAATTTCATGTATGTCCAAGAACTAATCTACCTCATAATTAAATCGGCTGTTAAAACAAAATAACTATTATGGATCCATAATTATGCGATGGCTTGATTGGTATACACCACGGCGATGCAATAAACCCACTTTAGCCAGACAATGGCTCAGGTCTATTGATATGGCCAAAAGCGGAAATATACTGGCTTCAAGCAGACAACCGTTTAAGTCGTACAACAGACATCTTATGAAAACAATGTGACTGATGGAGAAATTATTCGTATTGAGCAATTGCAGCATTTGCAGGCTACAAATAGGATTCAAATGATAGAATTTTTCTTTGAAAGGGATGAAAACAATGTGGGTCAAGAAGATAATGCTAGTGATCAGCATTTGCTCCTTTCTTTGTCACGATGCTTTCAGAAATGTTCTTCTCAAGGTTTGTAAAATAACGGCATTGTTTGGTATAGGGTAATTGACAAAAGGATGTCTTATACTCTTTTTATCATCCCTGTTTACAAATAACTCGAGCTTATTGCTTAAATCGTACAATCGAAGAAAGCAAAAATAAGTAGTTGTTTTGAAGATCACAAATGAATATCAATTATCATAAAAGTAGAAGGATCTTTGCATGTTATCTTGATTATAGACAAGCCCAAAAGAACCCTGTAATTATATCAAAGACAGTAAATCAACAACACAGACAAACAGGATAATTACCTGTCTTTATCAAATAATTTCCATGGCATTTTTTTTATCTTCCTTTTGTGTCAATATTTTCAGACTCTCCTAAGAAAATCTAAAAATAGAATAGGGAAAGACAGGAGGATATAGGCATTTAAGAAAGAAAACGTGAGAAATTTAACACGGAATGACTGAAGATGAATTTCATCTCCTACTAGTCTGTCCCATATAGTCCATTTTCAGGAGACTTTGCTAACACCCTTATTACTTTCGTTGGCTAACACTTCGAAAAGTTCCATCATATCGCCATCCAGGCCGACAGCCAGGCAGCTAGATAGGCAGAAAGGTTGGCAAGATAAAAATTCAGACATTTTCCTTCTCCAACCTTTCCTTAAAAAGTTAAATGAAATAAAGGAATATTATTTTTTTACTATTACTTCTGTATACTAGGTACCGCTACCACTACTACAACAACAGCTACTACTACTACTACTTTTTCTTCTACCACCACTTCTTCTACTACTTATACTACTTATACTTCTACAACACCAAATACGAGTAACTTTATCTAACCATTTCATAACAGTCGATATTTTTTTCCAGCAATTTTTCTTTAATTTTAGAAAAATCTAGTGTCTTGAGACAGATAGCGCTTGACTTGTTCGCAAACAATCACGTGTTTTAAAGACCATGGCGAGGAAGGCTTTTGGAAACATTGTGGGTAAAGGAGAAAATGCTTGTTTGTTTGTATTGGAGTTCAACGCCATTTTAACGGCTTAGATCATGGCGTCAGTGTGTTCCTGGCTTTCTCACGCCAATAATGACTCAACTTTCTTTCCAAGGCCACTAACTACTTTTCTCACATGCATCAGAGGTGAGAGGCGAAAAATCGCAGCCGGGTATCGAACCCGCAACCTCCAGGTCACGAGTCAGATATGCTAACCACTGAGCTACCCGGCCGTGCAGAACATGGTTGTAACCACTATGTTATTCTACTTTTCATAGACAAATTCCATTGTTAGAGCTATCTTAAATTTCATACTTGCGAATGTTTTCAATTTGGACATTTCTAATATCTTGTGGTTCGGTAGGGAGTTAATTATTTCGCCGATAACTTGTTGGGAAATCTGAAAGTAAATTCTGCCACAGCTGAAGACAAATTTGTGCACTGTTTAGTGTCGACAGTGTGCGGTTTAATACAAAGTCTATCTGTGCGTTCTGTACAGTCAGGTATTCGTCTTCGCCGTCCACAAAAGCTATTTCAGTATACATTGGCAGTGAAAGTTAAGGCAGACTCCCTTATATTCCAACTGAGAGCGCATGTGGCTGTTTCATACAAATGGCTGATAACGTAAGTTAAACCTTTTTCACCTTTATATTAACTTTTCGGGGTTTTTAATATCACAGGGTATTTTAGAGGCCGCCAACCAGCTTCATGCAGATTATCTGTATCAGAAAGACAAATTGTACGATACGACATACGATACAGGTGACAAAGCGATACAGTGTGGACGTCATAATGACGTCTTTAAACTATGGTTAATGTGGAGGTCAAAGGTCAGTTCCGTATCTTTTGCATCACGAGTCCTGTGTTTCTATAAAGCGATTCTTCTTTCTTTATAGAGCGATGTCTCATTCTTTAACTTTTACCAAATGACAAAAATGTTGACAGGTCAAAATTAAAAGCATGTACAGACAATAAATCGAATGTGATTCAAACAGTAACATTTGTCACTGTAAGGGTAGAAAAAATTGTGGGAAAAGGAGAAATGCTGATTTCGAGCATTTTTTCCTTTTCCCACAATGTTTTCAAAAGCCCTCTTCCCCAGGGTCGATACAGCGATTCCCAATTTATTACAGCTTTTCCTCATAACTACATTGTGATATTATTTATCCAGTATACGGTTACTTCTCTGATTACTGGTCTTTTATAACAGTTTAGTTCTCTATGTGTGCACAGACTGGTGTCCTCGGCTGAGTGTTGCAGAAGGAATTGCGTATCATGCAACCGTTCGGAGTGTTCCGCAAACCAGTGGTTAGCCTGGGTTCCAGTCCGATCTTTTTTCGTTTTATATATCGGACGTTACTTTGTCAAAAATAGGAGG
Source organism: Hippopus hippopus (assembly GCA_946811185.2). NCBI lineage: Eukaryota > Metazoa > Mollusca > Bivalvia > Cardiida > Cardiidae > Hippopus > Hippopus hippopus. Next base: position 32,712,921 of record OX328105.1, read on the forward strand.
GCGGCGGGGGGGAGGGGTTTAATAATTACGGAAGCGATAAACCGTTTTGCCTAAGATCTGTATGAACCGTGAAAGGAGATCGCGATATGGAGTGATTAAAAAATTATTACTGCCTGAACCCAGGCTAACCAGTGGTTAATTTTTTTTTTTTTTCATTAAGAAACTCCTGTTTGATCAGCATTTGTAGCGCTGATCAAGTGACAATATAATCCGGAAAGGCAGAACTCGGCCTAGTGATGGTGAAACCCGGGAAAGACATGTAAAAGAGCTTCTGTCGTGATATTATAAAGATATTGTCGAAAGTGTTGGCATGAATTTCACTTAAACAAAAAACAGCCCTGAAAATATTTTATCACCCAAAAGTGTCTTTGCTGTTTTCACGTGTGTTCTATTACAGGGAGACTGCGGGTTTGAAGCCCAGATCGACAGGAATTTCGAAATGGCGGGGTAAGTATCGGTCGGTACTTTACACGGCAAAGGAGTATGGAAAGATTTTAGGAATGTATATGAATCATGCTCTGCCAGAAGAGGGTTTAATGTATATGCAAAAAAAGTACGAGTATCAACCCAGGTCAGCCTGTACAGTCCATGCGTCGAAACGCATTGGTATTTGTAAATTTTCTGTATGTCCAGGGACAATTCTACCTTATGATTCAGTCGATTGGTAGGCAACCTGGATTTCATAGATCCACAGCTATGTGATGACTTGCTTGGTATAAAAATACATCCAAAGGAAGCAATAACACCCCCTTTAACCAGAGGGCAGCTCTTATTTGAACCATGCTCTGTGAATGGAGGGCTTAATGCATCTGGTTTGCCATTCTTACATGCATATTAAACAAGAGGGCCATGGTGGCCCTGTATTGCTCCACTGGCCAATGTTTACAAAACGAACATACCATACATTGCAATTTTAGGCCAAATAGTTATGAATTAGAACAAATATTACAGCTGTAGCTCACGGTAAGGAACAAGAAGATCTTTAAAGTTTATACTATATGAGCCTATATAAAACTTTAACTTGTGGAATGGGTCCAAGTTTAATCCTGGGTCTATATTTTGAAGAACCTTAGTAGAGGTCTACTTGATAAATACACATGTAAAATTTAGTAGCCCTACTGTTATGGTTAGGAATGAGAAGATTTTTAAAAATATTCACTATATAATGCAATTAAAACTTGTGACCGCCCGGGGCAGGGCCATATTCGACTCCAGGGCTAAAATTTGAACTGTCTTGTCTGAGGTTTTCTAGTTAAAGCTACATGCAAAATTCGGTAGGCCTTGGCCTTATCGTTAGGAGCGAGAAGATTTTTACATTAGATGAAGCTACATGCCAAATTTGGTAGCCCTAGGCCTTCCGGTTTAGAACCACAAGTTTTTTAAATTTTTCACTATATAAGCCCATATAAAACTCGTGATCCCGGGGCAGGGCCAATTTTAACCCCAGGGCTATAATTTGAAGGATCATTTCTATTACGTTTGGTCAAAATCGGGTGGGTGGTTTCAGAGAAGAAGATGTTTAAAATAAAAGTTAACACACGGAAACCCTTGATCTACATTTTATGTAAAATACTATGCGGACATGTATATTATGTTGTTTAAAAAAGACTGTTAATTAGTTTCCATGTGATTCTCATTATAAATCACAAATTAAGAGACGTTGAAAGACTCAGAAGTATGGGTGGTAATCTACAGGGTTACATATCATCTTTAATTGGCTTTAAGCTTACAATAATAAGTTATGTTATGTGTTATATGTTAAAATACAATGACCATTAAGTACAAAGTTGATGAACTTCTGCTGATACATTTGAAGACAGTTATTTGTTTTCAACTAAAATGTAATCGGTTCACAGTTTATTAAGGGACTGTTTCAAAGTATCATACAAAAGAGTTATATATTATATGTCAATACAGTACCTCATCCCGTTCTAAAAATTAAACAAATAATAAAACTTTAAGAAACCCGAACAATTGTAAAAAATTTGATATTAAAATATTCATTTCCTTATGTAAATTAACGGTTATCTATTGGTACGTTTGAAGTTTTGGAAAATTTGCAACAGTTTGAAACATGGTCTGCATAAGGTGACCATTTTTTTTTTTTTTTTTTTTGTTAGTCTAATATTCTGCATTAATAGATCTAGTTTTGATAAGTGTCACTCTCAGATAGGCATCTTTAAACCATGGTTATAAGGACTGATTAAGGAAATCATTTCAAAGATGATAAATAAGGGTTTTCTTAAATGATACATTACTGCATTCCTGCATTATATGTATTTTTAACTACAAATGATCAGAATGTCCGACAAAAATGGCGGCTTGAAGACATCTGCTTTGAATGTGAAAAAATTGTTGATCACCGATTTGTTCAAAAACTTTTTATCGGCAGCTGTCCTTTTGGTAAACTAAGTTGATCAAAATAAAAATAAATACGGATATTCAAGTAAAAAATGTCTCTCGGTAAATACAACAACAAATTCTGCAAATCTATACAAGATCTATATTTACGATCGTTAAGTTTGTTCCGGGGTTTGCGTTTCGTTTTATATCTAAGAAACCTTCCAACGATCATAAGATTTTTATGTTCCGAGTTCTGTGTTTCGCTTCAAATGTTATACAGATCTTATAAAGATGAATTGATAATAAAGAAAATCATGCAAACTGCAATATTCTAAGATCTTTCGATGTTTGTCTATCAATTTCATTCAGAGATTTTTATGCTCATTATCCTGATTTTTTTTTCTTTTAAACACAGGACGCTGTTTTCAAATTGCAACAGAGCCCAATCTTAGCAAAAATGTTGTCTTATTCTAGGGTCTGGTAATATTTACCCTGCGTATATTTATTTTGACTTTAGGTACACATGTCGTAGAAAGCATTTTGGTAAATGAAAATAATGTATTTTCAGGTTGTCCAAGTGTAGAGAAGATAGTTTCTGTTTCTTTTCTAAGGCAAACTTGTGCATTCTTGAACACGTGCTACCTATAAATGCTTTTCTTTTTCATCTTCCAACGGTCAATTTCTTTTAATACTGTGGCAGGAGATATTACTTGTAAACAGCAACTTCTCCTTTTATTACAGTACCTTTACTTGCATCCATATTTACGCCTTAATTGTCGTTGTTATTCAAAAATTACAAGCCTGTTTTCAAAATTAACTACAGCAGCGTGTTTTTTTTTAGCTAGTCAATTGATTTTTGTGATTAAGAGTCTGTGGACTGTTTTCTTTAACGCTAGTAAATTAGATTCTTATTCTAACCTCAAAAAAAGATTCACTTGATAGGCTAAGACAGATATAATTAATCAGTATGCATTATTTTTATTTTTGAAATAATTGATATTAAGAACCGTTGGTAATTCTGTCCTTACTGTACATATAACTTGGTGAGGTTTCGAACCAACTTCTTCAGTACAAATATGCCTACCTTTATTTCTTACTACAGGTACATGTTGCAGAAACTAAAAGCTAGAGAGGACTTCCAGCTCGTTCTGAATGAGGTAAAACACTGATATGCTAACCCTTAAGCTACTTAATATATGAAACGATTTCTTCTCAGTACTAAAAACCAAAATAACGCAATTCAAAGTTGATTTCAACAGGGAAAAATGCCGTAGCGGACATTGTAGATCCAAGATCAGACTGCACGTTCTGTGCAGTCTGATATAAATCTACACTGTCCGCAAAAATACCCTGCGTCGCACTTAGCGGCCTAAGGTATAAAGAAACTTGCATACATGAACTTTTACTGAAGGGGCCAAGAAAAGTGGTATTAACCATTTCGGCGCCATAGACGAAAACAGTGACTTTTGCGGACGGCATAGATCAATATCAAACTGCACAGAACGTGCAGTCTGATCTTTGATCTGTACAGTCCGCTTGTGTAGTCAAGCCTATACAATCAAAATCTTTGTAAGTTTCAATAGATTGTATTTAGAGCCATCGAAAGAGGTCGAGTTTATTTATTTGGCACTGAAAGAGTTAAAGCCCAACACCTTTTTCAGTGTGCGTAAAGAATAGAGTAAGCCAATACATATGTAAACAACTTGGTTTTAAAGTTTTAAAACAAGATACCAAGTTGTAATTGTCTCCTTTAAATCTCTTATTAATACTCGTAAGATAAATGCAGAAACTCCCTGTAATGCATATTTCGAGGTATGATTAATTATAATCATATGATTAGGCGTGCGATACTCTGCATACAAGCATGCTCATAGGTACACTCGGTTCGTATTGACACTTTACAGATGCGGTCTCACTATAGGTGAGGCGCCATTTTTAACCCTTAACCTGCTAAATAAGTTAAATGAAACGTTCTAACAGCCGATAGTAAAAACCCAAATATTGCTATTTGAAAGCTATTTTTAAGGGTAATATCTCCTTGCCGGACAGTGTAGATTCATGATCAGACTGCACGTTCTGTGCAGTCTGATCTTGATCTACATTGTCCGCAAATTTTTCTTGAGTCACGCTTAGCATCCTAAGGGTTAAAGCACATTGTAAACTCTATATCACAATGCTTGATCGACGGCAAAAAGCTAAATCTCGCAATTATTGCTTGGGAAAAGCAACCACTTACTTGTTTTATACCCTCACAAATGTACAAGTTAAGGATTTCGTTACTTACCATAATAGATCTGTGGCTAGTTGCAAGAAGCACAATTAAGGTCCACGGCCCCTAACTCATCAGTAAACATCGAAGTTTTCGTAAAGGCCATTCGGCCAATCTCTGCAGCTTCCGTCTTTTAATATGAGAGCTAGGGGCGGTAGACCTTAATGCAGGAAGACACCAGGTCATTGAGTCTCTATCTCTTGCTTAATTTTAGATTTGTTGTACGTATACAACGGAAAAAAAAAACATGTATGCTACGTATTACTTACCTATTACCAATTTATTTCTCTGATGCATTTTACAAAACTTCGAATTGAGCTGTGCTCCGGGTAAAGGGGGTTTAATGCATCTCCGTGGTCCATGATACCAAGCCAGTCATTATATGGCTTGCAACACACGAAAAGGGGCATTCGGACATTTGCGTAAAGTGTCGTCTCGGATCAGCCTGCGCAGTCCACGCAGGCTAATCCAAGACGGCACTTTACGACTACATTAAATTTTGTTTTTCAGTAGACTTGCACAAAACAGAAAATTACATAAAAACGGAAAGTGTCGTTTCAGATTAACCTGTGCGGACTGCGCGGGCTGATCCGAGACGACACTTTACGCAAATGTCCGAATGTCCCTTTTCGCATGTTGCAGGCCATATTATTATAATTGTGGATCCATAAAATCCATTTTATCTAACTACTGACTCATAAGGTACACTGATCCTTTGATATGCAGAAAATTGATCAAAAGCAAAACGTTTCGGCTCAGGTCAGCCTGCGCGTCCACATGTTTAAGTATGTACGATGACAAATTTTAAAAGTTTCATACGGTTGTATTTCAAGCCGTCGAAAGAGGTCGAGCTTTCATACTTGGCGCTGAGAGTTAAAATGTTTTACTGTAAATTGTAACTTTGTACTTGTAAACATGAACTATTTAATTACGAACGCTCCTTGATTTCTGATGAAAAATTATTAATGTTCAAAATTGTCCCAAATTTGATAAATTGTCAACTTAACCCCTTACCAGATAATCCAGTGCTTTATGTAACCATGAAGAAGGCTTGAAAACAGCGACGGAAAAGGAGAAATTTTGTTCTTTTCCCTCGACGTTTGGAGCTCTTTTATAGCCGAATTGCCATTATTTGAGCCGCATTTGATCAGTCGTCTGCGAATTATTTCAATGTTTACCCGAAAATTGAAAATTCTCGCAAAACATTTACCCTTAAGCTGCTATGCACGACTCAATGCCCTATTGCAGACAGTGTAGGTCATGACCAAACTGCAAAGAATCTACACTGTCCCATAAGGAGATATTTTTCTCCAAAAAATAAGCTTGAAATAATATTTATTCGGGTTTCTATTATCGGCTTGAAAGTTTTATTTAACTTATTTAGCAATATAAAGGTTAAAACAATATCGATCAAGCAAAACCAGGCTATAGTTGTAGAGTTGGGATTGCTCATTTTCCCATAACATCATCCAAAATTAGTATCGCTGATAATCACATCGAGTTGAATCTTTCTTAAAGGCTACCTGCACTAAGTATTAAAGGCCCGATAGTGGCCAAAAACACAACGCAGTTGTTATAATTCATTTAAATTCAAATCATACCATTTAATAGTATGGAAAATATTGTGAAGATGACATTCTGTTATTGTGTGGTCGGTCCAAGTGTTAGTCGCCTTCAGAAAAAATGAATTTCAAAATCAGGCAAAATTTGATGACTTGCGTGGTACGATGAATCATGGAGGTGCATTGAATTCCCTTTTGCCAGAGAGCGGCCCATTTAGTTTGGTATTGAATAAAGCAGATTTAGATCTGACAGGCTAATCTTTGTGCACTTTTTTTTTCGGAATGAATAACAGGGATCGTGATACACGTACCGTATGATACTGAGAAATTCCTACATACAGGAAAGGGTCGATGTTTGATCAAAGCAAGAAAATTGTTGGAGAACTTCAAGTGGAATTTAATGCAAATTGACGAGCAATCTGTAACTGCTTAAATGGCCTGATGGGAGGAAAATAAACAGCAATAAAATTCCCTAAATGAATTAGAATCGGAGAAAAAAACTGACAAACAAGTATTTTATTACTTTTTTTTCTGATCAATGAGATCTAATACGTCATGTATTACAAGAATATTCCTTCGCCATACAACCGAAACTTTTTTCTTGTACCAAGGCCTTAAAACCCAAAGCGCAACGGGCACTCGTATAAGAAGCATTTTCAAAAGACCTGTGTCGAGATGAGACTGCAGATGATGTACGGATTGACAGGTGTATCTGACTACACTGGCTTTTGATCTGCGTCCTTTGACCTTTTATATACCCTAATCAATACATAGTAATTTGTGATTGGTCAAAAATGTGGACATATTTATCCCACAAACCCCTTATGACAGATTTGCGGACACATTTATGGCACCAATATACGAGCGCTGCTACCGCTAATCGATTGCCTAGGTCGCTTATTTACACTATAGCAAATAAATATGACGGGGTGGGGGTAGTCTCTTTCTTGTACTTATTGGTAATTTAATATTTTGAAGCATTCAGCCATGTATTTTCAGAAACATAATTTTTACCAATAACTGCTCCATTTTTGAACGACGAGTTGGATTAACGCATAATCTTGAAAATAGACATCTAACTGAAAATTCGTTTTGAACAATATTCAAAACCATAGTGAAAGAGAGGCAGTTGCTGGCGAGGCTACTTTTTGCTGTTTGTTTTCGCTATTTCTTTTCATATTGAGCCAAAATAGAGTTTTAATACTTCAATTTCAGTGCATCTTACGTATCTTTTAAAATATATTTCTTGTTTGTTAACTTTGACCAAATTTATCCATATTTATAGCAGAAAAAAATAATAAAAACTACCCTAAAAGAATATATAAGGATCAATTGCCAACTCCTGGATTTGTAATTTTCAAGTTTCTTTCCATCAGACTACACGTTCTGTGCAATCTGATCTTGATCTATACTGTCCGCAAAGTTCCAAGTTTCTTCCGAAGTGATTCCGAAAGTGATTAAAGCAACCTTACTGTTGATCCCAAGAACAATGAATGAATGAAATGAACATTTATATTTAACTCTTTACCGGACGACAAAATTTTAACGTGTCCAAACTGAAAAGCATTAGAAGACGAAAAAAAACGTGTCTCAAATTGGTGGACTTGTTTTTGAAAGGGTAGAAAACATTGTGGGAGAGAGACAGAGAGACAGAGAGAGACAGAGAGAGAGACAGAGAGAGAGAGAGAGAGAGAGAAAGAAAAGGCTGTTTACTTGCATTGTCACCTTTCCTCACAATGTTTCCTAGAGCCTTCATCGTCTGGGTCGTTAAAACACGGGGTTGTGTCTTAATAAATTGGTTTGAAGAAGTAACAATTCTGTTTCAGATTGAAGGACCAAACGTCTGTTTCTGGTATGTCCCGGACTATATAAAAGGCATTAAGGAACAGAAAGATAAAAACTACCAGCTTCACAAGGTTCGTGGCCAATCTTTAATCCCTTACAAAACCTATCAAATACTTATTCAAACTGCGTTTAACCGCTTGCTTTAAGGGGTCAATACTCAAAATACCGGAATATATAAAGGATATTTGTTTTTTTCGGTGAAAGATCTAAATTTATTTCATCGAGTAAACATCATAGGTAATATTTTCACGATTGGCGCAGCTACGAGTGAAGATATTACCGATGATGTTCACGAGATGTAATAAATTTTGATCTTTCGCAACAAAACAACAACAACAAATATTCCATTTATTTCATGCTTTTAACCCTTTTTTGGGGGGGACTTGTATCAAAATCCAGTACAGTTCTTTTCAGTTATTCCCCGTGGCGTACCCCCCTCAGCACAAGAACGCATTACAATATTACGTAAAGCACGCGCATTTCACCTAGGTAACTAGTGTGCGGGAACTACTGTTTCCGCTTTCAACTGAAGAGTTAGAATATAAAACTCGTTGTTTTTGAATGGTCGTAACCGTGAAATATCGAAAAATATTTCACCGTTATTTCTTGATAAACTACCGGAAAGCATGGAGTAAGAATTTTATTATATTCCCATCAGTGAATTACTGGGATTTCTCAGTGTATTATTTTTCAGTTTTTCTCAGTGAATAACATCACTAGTGATGATATGGTATCATCACTACTGATGAAATAGTTTTAGAATGTTTGCCGGAACTACTTTTTTTTCCTATATTGCTTACATTCTAATATTTCTGGCTCTGCTTCAAACATCTCTAGTAAACAATAGCACAGTGCAAAGATTTCCGGTACAGTCTTTCCAAACAATCCTGAGTTAACGACCTTGTGGGAGAAATCCTTTGAAAACATTTCGAGAAAAGAAGATAGCTTTTGTTGGGCGAGAGCTCGTGGAAAATATTGTGGAAAAATGAGAAAATACTACGAACCAGCATTTTCTCCTTTTTTCGTAATGTTTTCTATCCTATTAGAAAACCTAAGGTCTTTTGTACCAATTTAGTATTTGTCATCTGGAGATGTTTTTAATTTGGGAAAGTCTTAAACTTGTCATGTGGGAAATGGTTAACTGTTTCTTCTTCTAATTTCAAATGGCTGGTTTTAAATTGTACAGGTGCAAAACAATGCATGCCTTCAAATGGAATGATAGATCACGATAGTCTGGTAACTAGCATTTTATCCATTTCCCACAATGTTTTCTACCTTTTCTCAGACGATTTTCCCTTTTGAGCTACATTTAATTTGTTGCCTGCAAATGCTTTTAATTTGCACAAGTCCAAACTTTTAACGTTTGGTAAAGGGTGAATGCCTATAAATGTCTTCCTGGAGTTTTTTTTACAAGTACATCGTACAATTTTTTTCCAGACCACTGGCTGCTTTCCCACATTAACATGTTCAGTGTTGTGAGAGCAGCAAATCCTGTCGTAGTGACTACCATCTTCACTCTAAGGGCGACAATTAAACCTAACAAATATCTTCAGTCTAGAATGAAGACCCCAATAAAATTTAATGATATTTCAAGGCTGCTTCCGCGCAAAATGCCAAATCAAAGCGGACAGGGTAGAACAAAGATCAAATGGTACGCTTGATATAGTTTGATCTTGACCTATGACGGCCTCAGATGTAACTTAAGTTCTAAAAGGCTTTTGAATGTTTACACTGCACTGACGTGAAGGCTGAGTTTGGTCTATACTTCTTGAAGTCAGTAAGGCAGTAGTTGGAAAACCATCAACAAATAGGAAAGAGATGTGTTGCAAAAAAAAATCATGGTCGAGTTTCCTTAATGAAATTATGTAGCCTAATAAGGTACGTGTATGTTCATTATTGTCCCAAAGTTTCGCCAAGGTTTCGTGGCAAATAAATTTACATCTTTTGTTTAGGGATTTCAGCGTTATGAAATATTTCGAAATAAATTCAAAAACACACGTAGATTATATTGGTTGGCGCCATATCCTATACGTAGCATTAGATTTCAAAATGAACATGCTGTCAACGCCTGTTTCGAGGGCAGACACTGTACCTCACAACCACCGACACCTTTAAGGCCAATAATCTCGGAAAGGTGATCAGAACTGTAGAGGCTTTGCAAATTACGTCATTTTAGATGACGCATTTGATACTATTGTAGGCAGATCTAGGCTATATGTAATTACTATATTAATTTTCAAGCTCACGGGAAATCAGGGTCAATCGCGCTCACCATTGTAATCTGCGATATAAATCAGATAATCTGTTAAAGTTCACAAAGGTTTAAAAGTATAGACTTTTAACCCTTAACCAAATGGTAATGGAATATAAAGATCTTAAGGAAGGTTTTTGAAAACATTATAGAAAAAGAAATGCTGGTAACCAGCATTTCTTTATTTCCCGCAATATTTCTACGCTTCTGAAGATAACTCCCATTCTTTAACTGGGTTTAATTAATCGTCTGAAAAAGCTCCCCTTTTGAATTCTCTTCTTCATTATGCTTCTGCTTCTTTTTCTTCTTCTTCTTCTAAAAAGCTGATAAGTCCTGTTGAAGCAAATGAATTGGCAGTAACTTGTCTTCTCTCAGTATAAAGGACATTGCAGCAACGGAATTCGCTTATTCGCAATTTCTTGGCTTCCCTAGGTTTAAAAGATACTGGAGCAAAGGAATTCGCTTATTCGTAATTTTTTTGACTTCTCTGAACTCGATTAATTGCAATTTCTTGGTTCCTTTCGATTAAAGGATAATTTCTGTAATTTCAGCTGACGGCCAAACTTAAAGCTTCGATGATAGAAAAAGGCTCTATGCTGATACAGTATCAACCATTGGGTGAGCTCCCCAACTTCTTCCGGGTTGCGTTCTCGAATCCTGCACTGACCACAGCGGACATCGATGCTGTCATCCAGGAAATCGTTTGCTTGAGTAATCCGCCACAGTAGAACTAGACTTCAGAGCTCCAGCGAAAATTTTATGAAGATTAACTGCCGTCGATTGGAATCTATTTCGATAGTGTGTATTTTCATTGGATGAACACTTGTCACTTGATACAAAGGAACTGAGCGTAATTTCTAATGAACGAAATTGATAATAGAACTCTTTCATGAGGTAACTATTCACATATTTTCGTATGAAAAAGTTAAAGAATGTATATAAAGAGATAGTGTTTAAGTGCTTCATCTCACATTTAAAATAACGCCCCTTTGGGCATTACATGGTTTGAGATGACGGAATTGCACTTTATTTCTCGATAAACGCAGACAAAATACGAGAAACACTTCAAATATAATAAGAGAGGTGATATTATCTTTAGAATGCATCACACAAACGTGAGGAGAGTAAAAGTTAGTTTCAGATTCCAGGAAAAAAAATAAGCTATCGAATTTTCAAAACTTTTTTTACTATAACGCTTCAAAAACAATACAACAGTTTATACCTAAGATAAGAATGCGTGTTCTTCGACGTGTAAACTATCTTGTTGATGTCGACTGCAGAACAGCGGAGATTGTTGCCAGGGTTTTTTAGGATAACCATACGTTAATCATGTGTACCATGGACTTGTTGTATTCAGATAGCCATGCTGTTTCTATCGCCATCATCGTTACTGTCATCAATAGTATTAGTAGCATTATTCTCTCTTCTCCTCCTCCTCCTCCTTCTCCTTCTCCTCCTCCTTCTCCTCCTCATCATCATTGTTGGCGTCGTCCTCATCATCTTACGCCATAATGATCATTACATTTTCAACGAATTGCAGTATTTAATAATGATGATAAACGGTTTGAATTTAGACCATGTAAAGGAAATAAAATGATCTACTCGTTCGAAGGTGCCTATTAAGATTTTTGTTGACGAGAATGAAAATTTCTTAAAAAAACACTGAAAGATATACTAAATTAGCCATGCTTAATGCATTTGCAAAAAGCATCGACTCAGGTCAGCCTGTCAGGCTGACCTGGGTCGATACTTTTTGTTATTAATCAATTTTCAGGATTCAGTTGGTCGTCATTCCTAATGGACTTTATAGATCCATAATTACATGTACATGATCACTTGCTTGATACCATACATCATGAAGATGCATTAAACTCCCTTTCGCCAGAGCATGGCACATATGTTTATTTTTTTGACAATTTACCATTCTGTAAAAAAAAAAACTGCAATTTTGGGGTTTGAATGACATGGTGGTCGCTTTGGAACCAGATATCCCCTCTGGTTTTATCATATCAGATATGACTTTATACACGATCCTACAAATGATGCTTGATATTGGTCACATGACATTTCCGCAAGCCGTAGCGAAGCTGCGGACGGAAGTCTAGAAATACCTGAAGGGGTTACGCTTTACTTTAAGGATGACTTTTTTTCAAAAACGTTTTCTTTTTCATTCAATGACGGTTTGCAAACTAGGGCCTTACTTCATTTAGAGGAATACAGGTTTTAAATTTAGTATGACTCACCACAGCCGTGAACAAGTTTCCAAGTCCCCTGCCACCTGACCGTACAACGAATTTATTATACTACAAAGTTTTACCATTCCAACGTGTGTCAATCGAAGTTTACCTGTTTTTTAGGTTCAAAAATTGAGTACGCTGACGAAAAAGAATTTCCCTTCTGAGTGCCCAAATTCAATGAAAACTGACGTCACTGGGAACTGATGTCACTGAAACCTTGGTAAAACGTGCAGTTTGGTGCATAATCTTGATATTAATCGTGATCGACGCCGCCATTTTGGATGTTGTGTTGAAAGTGTGTTCATGTATACGGGGCTCCCGAGAGCGAAATTGCTTTTACATTGGTTTTGCCAGTGTATATGATATATATGTTCGGGGCATATTATCCAATCAGATCACGAGAAATTTCTTTGCAGTATAATAATAAATCTTAGCATGGCTCTGTGTACAAAAGTTTCAGTGGGGTAGATCTAATTCAGATGCCGTATTCACAAACCGTTCTTCAGAACATTCTTTGTCTTATTCTCCAATATTTTCTAAGTTTGAATGTAACACAACTTTTGAATGGCTAAACTGAAAGGTTGTGATACTGTCAAATTTAGAAGATCCTAGAGAATAAGACTGAAAACATTTTTAGGAATAGTTGGTGAATACGGAACTTGTTTTGCTTGTAAATAGAATTACTTGAATACATTTAGTTACATGGAAAATTCACTTTTTCCACATCACCTTTTTTCTCCCTGTTTCATTGTTAATTTTTCCATAAACTATTTATTTATTTGTTCATCTCCAATGGAAAACAAAATTTGTAGATAATTATTATCATTATCATTATTATACAGTCTGCGCAGACTGACATAGGTTGATATTATTTTGCTATTAATAGATTTTCTTCGTGTCCAAGGACAAGTCTTGTTATTATTATTATTATAATCATCATCATCATCGTTATTGGTGTTGTCTTTCATTTGTTATAGTTACCGTTATTATTGATAGTAGATCTAGTATAAAAAAAAATGAGAGTACTGATAAAAATGTCGTGAAGCCTTGAATTCGATTTTATTTCTAACCATTTACGAAAAAGCCCGTATTTTTACAACCTGATAAACAAAGCTTTTGAAAACATTATGTGAAATGGAGAAACTACCGTTTACCAGAGTATTTTTCTTCTCCAGCAGTCCTGATCCTATGTGGCTCAGTGGTAAAGTGTTTGACTCGTAAACTAGAGGCCTGGGTTCAAGCCGCACTGGATTTTTTATGAGAGTGTCCTTAGGAAAGATATACTTCTGAGCCCTAGCCTAGTACTACTCAGGAAATACATGGATATGTATGTGAGCTGTCCCTGTGATATTAGATTTTCTGTTCGCTCTGCTCTATTCAGTTATCAGCTAAAGAAATAAGGGCAAAAAACCAAAATGTAGTCTTAATAACACATGGTCTTTCTCTATAGAAGGCCCTATAGCTGCCAAAAGTAAACAATGAGCTGGTAAAATGCGTTCTAATTTTGAATCATACCTTTTCAAAGTAAGGAAATTATTGTGAATATGACAATGTTATTGTACGGTTGCTCCAAGTGTTAGTCCCTGGCAGAAAAAAATGAATTTTCAAATCAGGTGAAAAGTAAACAAAAAATTGGATGATCTGGCAACTTTTAACTAGTTTTAGATTTCATTTTTTTTTCTGCAAGCTACTTACATATGGACCGACCGTTCAATAACAGCTTGTCATCTTCACAATTATTTACATACTTTTAAATAGTATGATGTAAATTTAAATGCAATTCAACGCTCATATTATTTACATTCGGTAGCTCTAGGGTCTTTAAGGAGAGAAAAAGGGGGTGAGTTGATATAAATAGCATGGTACGGTGGTTAAAAGCTGATAAGGTGTTAATACACACGACCTCAGCTTGTTCAAGGTCCGCCAATGAACTGCAAGGTAAGAAATGGCGACCAAATCTGAACTCAAGATGCCCGACGGGCGAATGGAAACGATTTGGCAAATCGGTGAATTTAGTTTTCCAGAGAGGATGATTCAAGCCATGATGCCGGCCAAGGATCTGAATCTACAGCTAAAGTGGATGAAAGAAACAGAAATAAGGGACGATGATGTAATAATTTGTGCTTACCCAAAAACAGGCAAAGTAGCAATATTTACTGTCTGTCTGTGATTCGATATTTCAAGTGTTTCATTACCCATACGATTTTCAAGTTACCTATTTGCCAGACGAGGTTAGTTCAGACTTGTCTCAATTGAAAGCATTTGCAGACGCCAAGTGATGTATTACTTAGAGATTTGGATTTATGAAAGGGTAGAAAACATTGTGGGAGAAGGAGAAATGCTAGTTATCAGCATTTTTTCCTTTCCTCACGATCTTTTCAAAAGGCTTGTTCTTCAGGGTCGTTAAAACACATGATTGTTTGATAAAGACTTACTCGTTTCCTCACAAGAGTATTTTACTACATTTTACGCCTCCGCAGTTGACCGTTTCAATAACACTGTGAGAAAGGAACATGCTTGTTGGGAGTACAAGCTCCTTTTTCTGTAGCGTTGACCTTTCCATTACGAAAAGTTTCATTTGCTTCAAGTCTCTAGCCTCTTGGTCATGTAGAAGTTCTGTGCCATTATAAGCATGCCTAAAATTATCCTTGTTGTGATCGGTTTAACCCTTTAATACACATTCCAAAATTTTAACGACCCTGATAAATAAAACTTTTGAAAACTTTGTGGGAAAAGGAGAAAATGCTGGTAATCTTTTCCCAGAATGTTTTCAACCCGTTCCGAGACAAATCTCAATATTTCAGACACATTTAATTTGTTGTCTGCAAGTGCTTTCAATTCAACCAAGTCTAAAACTTTGTCCTCTAGTAAAGAGTTAATATTCTCAGCTTCACAGGCGAAAACAGGGGCTTTTAAAGGCAGCATAGATCGAGATCGGACTCAGAACGTGCATTCTGATCCTGGACCTACTCCGTCCACTTGCTAAGTCAAGCTTGTAATGTAATTTTTTTCCCAAATTTTCCGAGGATTTTACTTTCAGCCGTCGAAAAAGGTCGAGTTGATAAATGAGCCATGTTCTGGCAAAAGGTGGTTTAATGCATCTCATTGATGCATCATATGGCTTGCAACACACGAAAAGGGGCATGCAGACATTTGCATAAAGTGTCGTCTCGGATCAGCCTGCGCAGTCCGCGCAGGCTGATCCCAAACGACACTTTCCGTTTTTATGTAATTTTCTGTTTTGCGCAAGTCTACTGTAGCACAAAATCTAATGTAGTCGTAAAGTGCCGTCTCGGATTAGCCTGCGCAGACTGCGCAGGCTGATCCGAGACGACACTTTACGCTAATGTCCGAATGCCCCTTTTCGCCATATCAAGCAAGTCAACATAATTACATAAAATGTAATTTGTTTAGCAACTGGCTGAATCTTAAGGTAGACTGGTCCTTGGACAGAAAATTGACGAAAAAGGAAAAGATTCCATACTTGTTTCAAATGCATCAAACCCCTTTTCACAGAGTATGGCTCTTGCATTTGGCGCCAAAAGTGTTTGTGATTAATTGATATTTCAATGAATGGTGTTTTTTACGCCGCTTTCAACATTATTTCAGTTACATCACTGCTACAGCCGTTAACGTACATCCTTGCTTTCATCCGAAGTAGGCTAGCGCACTGAAGTGTTTTGTCAAAGGACACCCCCACGAAAAACCCAGTGCTTCCAGTGCACTCGAACCCGGGGCTTCAAGGTGAAGAGTCCTATACTTTACCACCGAGCCCCGTAGGTCCCCTCTGCAAGAGTTAAACGGGCACATTGCAGGCAATAGGATGAATTCGTTGACGAAAGGAAGAACGGATTTTTTACTTTTAATTTTTCTCAATCAAGTACATGGCCATGCTCTGTGAAAAGAGGGTCTAATGCATCTGCAAAAAATATTGTTCCATGTCAGCCTGCGCAAGGTGATCTGTATCGAAACCTTTTGCTTTTGGTCAATTTTCTGCATGTTAAAGGTCTATTTGATTTCATGATGTTAGACAGAATGGATTTTACGGATCCATGATCCTGTGATGGCTTGCTTGGTATATATATAATGCATCACGGAAATACATTAAACCTCCTTTTGCGAGAGCACGGCCCACAATTATTCTCCGGCCAATCAGAGGACTAGTATTTGACTTAAGAATTAGATTTATGTTCAATGGCCTTTAACGCCGTTTTAAAAATAGTCCAGTTATCTCGCGGCGGCAAGTGATCTGGCCATGCTTTCTTGGAGTTTCTTTTACCAGTATGTCGCACAGGTTTCTTCTACTAGCTGCTTTCCAACATTATCATCGTCGAAACAATAATAATGAATCATGTCGTAATGACTATCATCAATACCCGAAAAGAAATTGGCCAAGCTGGGGACTCGAGCTAGTGACCCCCCTCCTTGGTTTCAAAAACCTAATGGCCTGCAACACGCGCAAAGAGGCATTCGGACATTTGCGTTAAAGTATCGTTCCGGACCAGCCTGGGCAGTTCACGCAGGCTAATCGACTAATCCGAAACGACACTTTCTGTTTTTATGTAATTTTCTGTTTTGCGCAAGTCTACTTTAGCACAAAATCTAATGCAGTCGTAAAGTGCCGTCTCGGATTAGCCTGCACGGACTGCGCAGGCTGATCCGAGAGGACACTTAACGCAAATGTCCGAATGTCCCTTTTCGCGTGGTACAAGCCATATATCAACCTACAGGAATTTGTAGTGAACACGTACCCTGAACATCATTCCGTAGTAAATGTCGGGATCGATAAAAATAAATTATGAGTCATGCTCTTTGAAAAAGAATGCGGCTGCGAAAAACATCGAAACAGTCCGCGCAAGTTCACATGGTAGATATTTTTTTGCTATTGATAGATTTTCTTCGTGTCCAAGGACAAGTCTACCTTCAGACCCAGCCGATCGTTGCATAAAATGGATTTTCATGTAATGACTTGCTTGGTATAATGCATCATGAAGATACGTTAGACTCCCTTTTGCCAGAGCATGGTTCATATGTATGACACTCTGTTTATGTCTCACATAGTGACATTAGAGTCCCACATAGTGACATTAGAGTCAGAAAATGTACCGTCGCCAACCATTTTATCTCTTCAGCCCACTAGCTGTCCTGAGTAAGCAATTTGGGGATCAAATTGTGGGCAAATTTTAGTTCATACTATTTAAAGAAGATGACAACTTGACAATGTGTTATAGTCCATCCTTTCCAAGTTCCAGTCGCTGACACTCAGAAAAAATAAATCTTAAAACTAGAATTTATGTTGGCAACTTTAATTCTACTTTAACAAATCGTTTATCTGCTAGCGACTGAAATTCTAAATTTGACTTACAGTACTGAAACACATTGTCAAAATGGTAATAATTTCTATTCTTCTAAAGGTATAAATTAATAATTTTTGGCCGCTTGTGGACCTCTAAGGGTTAAGGTATTTAAAAAAAAAAAAAAAATACTCATCCGAGTTGAACCGTTTTGGGTTTTGGCAAGTTTAGGTCCTTTTGCTATTATTTAATAATTTGTATTGATGTATTAAATCTGAAGTCGGACAAGATTCTTCTTTCAAAATCGCTTATAAATGCAAACTTGTTCAGGAGGTTATGAGAGCCCCCTATACATGCCATTACGCGAAGATATGAAATAATGTAACATTAAAGCGGTGAAGACTTATTTTCCTTTTTAATCTTGTTTTATTCATTTATGCCACAGGTACCCACTGGTCGTGGGAAATTTTAAACATGATTCAAAAAGGGACCACTGAATATCAAAAAGATTTAAAAGCAGCGGCCATGTTGGAATTCAGTACACTGGATATGACGTCATCATTGTCATCACCACGTGTTCTGAATACTCACTTCAGCCTTGAATATTTACCAGCTGGACTTACAGAAAAGAAATGCAAACTAATCCACGTGATGTGAAATCCTAAGGACGTGGTTGTGTCTTATTATCACCATTTGAAGGAACAGTCTAAACGTCAGGGTGGGCCGGAAGCACTATTTGCACTATTTGCAAATGTATTTAGAGGTGGACTTGGTCGTAGACGTAAGTATCAGATATAACAATATGCCAGTCAGGTTTCTCATATTATTACATGCAAAATATATCTGCCACAAAGACGCGTCTGGAACAAAAAGTTTTTAATCCAGCCTTTTGCCAAGTTATTTATTCTATTCTTTCTTAATCCTTAGGACGCTAAACGCGACTCAAGGACCTTTTGCAGACAGTGTAGATCAAGATCAGACTGCACAAAAAATGTGAAAAAGCCGGCCGAATCATGAGATAGATTGGTCCTTTAACTCTTAAACAAGTTTCAAACCGATAGTAAAAATACGAATGATGCTATTTCAAATTTATTTTTTGGAGAAAAATGTTTCTTTATCGGACAATGTATATCCAAGATCGGACTAGAATTTCTGTTCAGCCTGATCTTGATCTACGCTGTCCGCATTAGATCAGCGAGTCCAAGCAGTCTTAGGGTTGACTCATAGAAAATTTGCCAATAGCAAATAAAGTTTCTACTTAGATCAGAGTGCACGGACTGGGCAAACAAACATTAATCGATACTTCTTTTTCAGATTAACCACCTTACACAGATCATGACCCACTCATGATAAACAATTGTTCAAAACATCAAGATTCGACTCTATCACATAAAATCTCCTCCGGCAGAGTATTAAACCCAAGACTTATTTTTGATAATTCACTAGATCTAGTGTATTGTCGGTTTCTTGTGGGGGGGGGGGGGGGGGGGGCTCCAGCTTCTGGTTATTCTTTATTCATGAGCGCGTGAAGCCGGAATTGCGCTAATTCGCCGTTTCGCGGGAAAATGACGTTACTGTTGCTTTGACTATACGCATGGAAAGTTTTTGATTTTCATGTTTAATACAAACAAGAAATGCACCGAAGTTTATATAAAATCGACAAAATTGCAGAAATCGTTCGACTTACCTTCTCTGGAAACTGTTTCATTAAAGAACTTCCTTCTTGTGCATGTACACTTTCCAAGCCGAACTACAACTCTGAAGGTGGACCCTGTAACGGTATATAGGTTACAGGTGTTGATGCAGGTTACTTCTTTGTTTGTCATTCATTTTATGTGATAGAAAGAATCTCACATTCGTTCTCATGTATTATCGTTTTTATCAAACTCGTTGACTAAAAAGTATTTGACGCTCGCCAAGGCTCACATCATGCAATTTTAGTTAACTCGTTTGACAAGAATGACAATACATAAACACTCATGTAAGATCCTCTGTATAATTATGTACCAGATTTTCATCTAGTGTTATGTTTTGCTTTGTATAATCTCCTACAATATTTTTTCCTTCAAATATCCAAGTAACCGAAAAGATACATACGTCATCACAGAACCTTTACAGTAACAAAACCTATTCGATTTACAAGGCTTTACATTTACAGCGTTGTCATTTACAGCAATAAGAGCACTTTCATTTACAGAGCGTTTCTTTACAACGCAGTCATTCAAAACCCTTCTATTTTCATCTTGTATACATTTCGTTCAGCGTACTATTGTTCGTGGGAATGGTGTATCAAAGCTTGGGATGAGTTTCAAGCAAGCAATCCCGACTATCCACTGCCAAAGGTCAAGTTTTAATTAGTATTTTTTTCTTTGCACTTAAAACCATCGAAAATTTAATTAATACAAAAAGTAAAAACATGATTTCAGAACCGTCATCGCAGTAACAGCGCGTTTATTTGCAGGACACTTTTCTTTTTTACGACGCTGTCATCTACCGCTTTAAATGCAGTTTAATTTACAAAGCATTTCTTTATCACCCCGTCATTTACAACCCTTGTATTTTCTTATTGTGTATATTTCCTTCCGCGCACTCCTCTTCGTACGCACTATGTAATTACATAAATCCTTGGATGAGATTCAAGCAAACAACCCTGGCTATCAACTGCTGAACGTCGAGTATTGTTTTTGTTTTGCATATGTCTTATAAGACTTTAAACCTTCAAACATAAAAAAATAAATCGAGGGATAAAGGCATAATAACAAAACCGTCGAAGCGATAGCAGCGCTATTCTCTACAACCTTGTCATGTACAGCGATAAGAGCACTTTTTGTTAAAGAGCGTTCCTTTACAAAGCTGGTATTTATAAATTTCTTACTTTTACTTTGTTTTATTCATTTGTTTCAGCGTACTATTGTTCGTACACATGGTATATCAAAACCTGGGAACAGTTTCAGGCAGACAACCCCGACTATCCACTGCTAAATGTCTTCTATGAAGATTTAAAAAAGGTTGGATTGTAGATTTTCTGTCCATACTTTTTATGTTTAGATTTGTAACACTTTTCCAGACGGCAACCTTTAAATTTTCCGTATTGAAAGCATTTGCAGACGACAAATTATATGTGTTTCAAATATTGGGATTTATTTCAGAAAGGACAGAAAACATTGTGCTTATGTTTCTAAAAGCTGTCTTTCTATAGGTTGCTAAAACTTGGAATCAAGAGTCGAATACATTGCACACGTACTGCGACGGTATAGCGGTACAGAGCGGAATATATTTGCTTTAACTCTATTGTTATTGATGACATGCTTTTTTGTGAACAGTGCTCGTACATGCTTTTGTGCAAAATAATTTACATGTGCGTGCATACGACAACTTTTGCCTCATTCTTAGGAGTGCACGTTGTTTTATGTTCTATGCAGAAATACGTAAGTTGTAAAAATGTCTCTTTTATCCATTCTTAAAAGGACTTTAAGACCACATCTCGGTTATTTGTATGTTTTCTTTGTTCCACTAGTCCTGGATTCAGGCTCTCCAGGGCCTCGTCCGAGGACAATCCAACGGACACCACTGTCGCACCTGAGGATGGAACCGAGAACCGCTTGTTTACAAATCCATCTTTTACTCTCCACGAAAGGAGAATTTCAAGTAGATAGCCCGGGTAATCGACGTTTAAAAAACGTCTGCCATGAAAATTTGGAAAAGAATGGTTTGACTATAATGCTTTCAAAATTATTCACCTACAAGCCTAAACAAACGTCTGCAGGAGATAATAAGTTGACTTTTATTCATTAAGACGCTTGCTTTACTGCAGGATCTCGAAGGAGAGATCAGGAAAATCGCAAAATTTCTTGGTAAGGACATTGATGATGCGATGGTTACAGCGATCAGTGATAAGTGTGATTTCAAACAGGCACAACAAAGCAAGAACGATTCCATACCAAGCAAGATAAAGGGAGGGTCAGCATTTCTGTACAGGAAAGGTTTGTCTGTTTCTTTTCCCTCCGAACCCAGCAGCTTGGTCCGTAGTGTACTGAAATGAAATGTTCAAGCCGATAGTATAAACCCAAATTTTGCTACTTTAAATCTCTTTTGAAGAGAAATATCTTCCTATCGGGCAATGTAGATCCACGATCAGACTGCACCATCTGTGCTATCTGATCTTGATCTACACTGTCCGCACAAGGTCTGTGAGTCGCGCTTAGCAGCCTAAGGATTAAACCTCAAGGAATGGGGGGCGTTGTATGCAGCTCGGCCAAAGCTTTTCCGAGGATCAACGATAGTCATTGCCACAGGATTTATTCCTCTCTCACAACTGAGCATTGTTTCGACGATGTTTATTTGAGAAAACGGCCTCTGGCTTGGGAAGAATATTGTGCGAAGTACGGTTAAAAGAATAAGCTTCAGTAATGCATGGATAGGTGCGCTGGTCACTGCGATTCAACTGAAGAAATGTTGAAAACGGCGTTAAAACAGCAGACAAAAACACAAGAAATAACTTCCTACATCAGCGGTCGAAATATAGGGGATGAGTATTTTAACCCGCTTGGTGATAAACTACCAAATGTTTGGCTTTATCATACACCAGACTGCGGGGAAAATTTATTAAACTTATTGTAATAATTTCCTTCTTTGAAACTATATTACAAAAAGCATTGGATTATGTCATTTGCATTACATATCTCGAAGTTACACCGAACTGTACGATGGAGTCATACCAATTTGCAACTTTATGACAAAGTGGGTTGTAAAGAAATTTTGTGACACTTTGTGTAGTCATTTCTCTTTTTGTAATAAGGTTATTATATTTTTGTAAACTTATATCAAAGCGTTTGTGTAGAAGTTTTGTGACATTTCTTGTAGTGACAAAAGACTTTGCAATGAAGTTGTAACATTTTGCAGCTTTTTTACATATTGTAATTTTATTACGTCTCTTTGCAGTCAAGGTACGCTTTGTAATAAAGTTATTACAATTTGTAACTTTATTACAAAGCGGCCCGTAATATAGCACAACTAAATAACAATACATTTCAGGGACCATAGGTGATTGGAAAAACCACCTTACCGTTGCTGAAAACGAAGAGTATGACAAATGGATAGAAAGCGAATTAAAGGATTCAAAGATAAAGTTTGTGTACGAGTGACAGAACATTGGTGAACCTTTTTCGACCTGAGTCGTCTATCATTAAGTCAAACGAAAATATTACTCAGTTCGAAACAGTCCCTTTTTTAAATGGTTTACTGATTGATTGTACGGTGTTTAACGATGTGTTTAACATTATTTTAATTATGTCGCAGCGGTCAGAGCGCCAACCTATGCTTTCCTGGAGTTCCTTTTACAAGTTTTCAGCACAGTATTCCTCCCAAGCCAGGGACTGCATTCCCATATAACCATCGTCAAAACAATGGTCAGCGGTGAGAGAGGCCTGGCGCAATGAATGTTATCAATCCTTGGAGAGAAATTAGCCGAGTTTGGAATTTGGAACTGGCGATACCCTGTTCTCAAGTCCTGTACGCTTCCGACTGCGCTGCTCGGGCGAGATTTTTTTTTTTAAAGGCACACATTTGAAAGAGAGAGAGAGTAGCGGAAGTAAGTTAAAGCTAACAAAGATAGAGTTTGTGCTCGAGTAAGTGATAGGAGTATATCCTGGTAGCGACCCTTAAATCAATTCCTTCGGAAAAGCTAGCCAAAGATCAGCCTGTATGTATGGACAGTATGATTTTGATATGACGTATTCCAAAAAACAGGTCCTTGTTCAAAACTTATTCATGATTTAGTTTCAGTCGTATTTACACCGCTCTCTTTTTCGTGTTATTTTCCTTGGTTTTGGTACCAGCCCAGCCTGGTAGCTCAGTAATTAGCGTAGTGTGGTGGTTGTAGGTTTAATATCCGTCTAAGGCAAATTTTCAATCCGTTGATTTTTAGCCTCTCAACTCTGATGGATGTAAGAAAAGTAGTCAGTGGTTTGGAAAAGAAGTTGTGTCAGTACAGGTGTGAGAAAGCCAGGAAACACATGCGTAGGTGCACTTACCACCGTGATACGATCTAAGCTGTAAAAACAGCATTAAACTCCAATACAAACAAACCAACAAACACAATCAGTTGAGCTTCTTGAAGAAGATGGTGTTACTAGAAGTCTAGAAGGACGGAGGTTATTAGTCTTTATTAAATTCCTATAAGTGAATTACTGGGATTTCTCAGTGTATTATTTTTTTTCAGTTTTTCACAGTGAATAACATCACTAGTGATGATATGGTATCATCACTAGTGATGATATAGTTTTAGAATGTTTGCCGGAACTACTTTTTTCCTATACTGCTCACAGTCTAATGTTTCTGTCTCTACTTAAAACATCTTTAGTAAACAATAACACAGTGAAAAGATTTCGGCACAGTCTTTCCAAACAATCCTGAGTTAACGACATTGTAGGAGAAATCTTTTGAAAACCTGTCGAGAAAAGAAGATAGCTTTTGTGGGAGAGAGCTCGTGGAACATATTGTGGAAAAACGAGAAAATACTACCAACCAGCATTTTCTCCTTTTTCCATAATGTTTTCTATCCTATCAGAAAACCTAAGGTCTTATGTACCAATTTAGTATTTGTCATCTGGAGATGTTTTTAATTTGGGAAAGTCTTAAACTTGCCATGTGGGAAAGGGTTAACTGTTTGTTCTTCTAATTTCATATGGCTGGTTTTAAATTGTAAAGGCGCAAAACGATGCATGCCTTCAAATGGAGAGATAGATGACATAACTTAAGCGCGAACCCTCGAGATATATCAAGCAAAGTACTGAGCAGTGTAGATAAAAGTTCGGACTGCACGTTATGTGCAGTCCAATCTTGATCTATACCGTTCGCAACGGCAACGTTATCCGGTTTTCAGCGCTTTCAGGTCTAACTATCAAGTTCAAGTTGTTTCAGGGGTATAAAGGGCAAACAAATACACGCTCTACCACGGTCTGTTTCATCTAGTTTGTGAAATGTTCTCTTAAAACAACTTTTAAAATTGTAATCTTTTCATCATTTTCTCGTTTGAAAAAGTTGGTTTCATTTTGTTAGCACTTTAACAATGGTTTTAGTACTTGGCGTTTTAGATTTTAGGTCTCACCTTCCTATGTCAACCATCAAACACAAGTCCTGTGACGACAAATCACTCCTCAGAGGAACGGGATAAGTAAACTTGATTGCACCAGAACTTACCAGCACGTAACAGCCGTAATAAGACTCAGAGACGATCTGTGTTTGGACGTGGAAGCACTTTTTTCATCGGTATCTATCGGGCCATAGTAGAACGCAACGATCAACCCGTTCCGCTACGGTCTGTTAGGTTTCTCATCAGCACCGGGACCACCATCGCAAATATTTTGACAGTCAAAGAATCTGGAACGGCAACCCCGGCCATCACGGTCTGACAATTTTGCTTATCCCTGTTCCTCTGCGTTGCACTACGTCAATCCCGTTTTGTCCACTGTCCACGGTTGTCAGAAACGTGACAGCCGTGACCGCCGGAAACATGCTGTAAACATAGGGTTCCCTCCACGGCTTGTCACGGATACCGTGAGGTACAGTAAAGAGACTTAACGAAACTTGGTAAATGGGGGAAAAGCGGACAAAATCTCACGGCACACCACCTATCGGACAAACGGGGCTGTCGTGGCTGCCGGGAAGATTGTGTAAACGTAGGGTTAGTTCTTCACACTGTCTGACTGGTTCCGTAAGTTTAGCAGCTTGACTTTGTGGGAAACATGGCATTTATGAAGCTATTGATGAGACTGGAAGTTTGCTTTTCCTAGCAAACCAACTGAAAAGAAAGAATTCATCATCAGAGAACAAAGCATGAACCTAATTGCGCCTGCAGGGACAGTAAAGATAAAAATTTGAAAGCGCCGAACGTGCAGTTACTGAGAGCGAACTCTGCGAAACAGACTGAGAGACAGACAGAGCGATTTCTTTTTCTTCTGGTGGGGTGATGACACACACAGAGACATAGAAACAGATAGACAGAGCAAAGGTGTCTATTAAGAGAGAGAGAGAGAGAGAGAGGCAGAGAGGCAGAGAGGCAAATATCATAAACAATTTTGAAAAACTGGCTTCTGTGATAATGTATGAAATTTCTTTTAGCGAAAACGGCTTTACTCGTTTTGAGCAATCATTTCCTTTTACCATAACGATTTTGCACGTTTTTCACAGTAAGACACACACACACACACACACACACACACACACACACACACACACACAAAAAAAAAAAACATCGTTTTACACGGGGTAAAGGGTTAAATCGCATATTTCATAGACATCGCAGAAACGATGTGTCATGTAAAGTGCAACCGCCGCTTTGACTTTGACATATCCCCAAGGAACCTGGTGTTTACGTCGTAAATATTTCTTGGGGTTATCCGTACCCGGTCAAGGATTCCCGTGGTAGTTTGCGGATGACGTGCTTGCATATATCTGGATACCTCGAGGACTTGCTTTAACGTAATTGCTTTTAAATCTCTAAGCGTCTTTTTGAAACCGTTTTTGCCTTTTCGGCCTGTGTAGATCAAGATTAGACCGCACATGGCGTGCAGTCTGATATTGATTTATACCATCACATTATTGAGACATTCTGGACAAAAGATACCTTGCTATTCTATCTATTTGGTGTCTTATTGTAGTCCACAGGCCTTTGAAGCTCCACTGCTCTATCACGGTAGACTAAAATTTACCAAAGTCGATCATCAACACTTGTTGAGTAACACATCGATGCATCGTTTGTATATTTGGAATTCTAAACTTTTTTGAACACCACTTTTATGAATAGCACACTGACAACTGCCTCTTTCTTGTTGATAATAAGATAAGGTGTGCAACAAAAACGAAGAAAATTTGACCCCCCCCCCCGTCCCCTTTAAAAGATAATATTTAATCAAATACGGAAAAATACACCTAGTTACCGGTGCAGATGGGTTCACAAATGACTTGTCTTGTGACTTTCGAAAGTTCCAAACGGCTCTTGCAGTCAAGAAATAGCGCTGATATAAAAACAAAGAATTTATAAAATCTTACACATTTTCCGGATCGCCATGCGTAGACGTCACACAAATCATTATGACGAAGCGAATTATAACTCGTTTGACGCGCCAAAGTTTTGACCAATCAACAGTAGATCTAAATTGAAAAGATGCGAAATGGAAGATGAAATTCGTGATAACGGATTAGAAGAAACAATCAAATATAACAGACGAAATATTAATGTAATAATTTCATCAATAGGGGAGACTGGGGTTGAATGACTCACGGATTGGATTAACCACGGGCAATAATTTGTAAATACGTTCGTAAAGTCGTCACAGATCGAAGTTTCCTCGGCGCGCGAATCGAATCAATCGTTCACAGGGTATCGTTGTCTTTGTACACTATTTGTTTGCTTTATCAAAGAAAATTGATATTTAGGGTTGATGTGTAATTTCTGAGATTTTTCTCTTCTTTTATGAAGATTCATTGCACAGGCTAAACAGCTAGGCCTGTTTGTAATGGGGCTATGATACTTCTTGGCCTACAAGCTTGTACAATAGTTTGTCCTAGTTACGAAACTTAAATGTCAACGTCTTTACCACTTATCATCTCGCTAAGCAGGAAGTGAAGACTTTCAGGTAGAAATTGTTTATTTTCTTCTACGGAAGAAATGTTTGAAAACGATGGATAATTTTCTTTATTTGATTCAAGTAAATTTATATCATTCTAAATTAGTTTTGCAGCTGTTGACAATATTTTCTCCCTTTTCCCCTGTTCTGAAATACCACCACTTTCTTTTGAAAAATCATACAATGTCTCGGCCACTGTTTATTTAAAAGTGATTTTGGTCTCCCTACCTTTGATAGTACTGATAGATAGTGCATCACCAAAGTAGTCAATTAATTTCTTTTTCAGATATTTACTGCTGTATGCCCTTTCTCCACACCGATCATCCATGATTTCAATAAGCTCACTTATTGAATAAACAAAGCCAGGATTATCTTTTAAAAATACAGCAACTTTGTTAATAGCTTCTTTGGTATCAAGACTGTCTGGCATTCCGAGAAACACTTTACTTGGACTTACATAGTCATCGGTAAAACTTTTGGAATAGATCTATTTGTCCTGAAATTAACATTGCATGTTTGATTGTATACTGCATCTGCAACAGGGTAGTCAATAGCAATAGTGATGCGTGACAGTATTTATTTGCCCCAGTCGTCACTTCTGTCTATGCACTTTTCTTTTACTTTATTTCGAATTCAATGGTTCGAACAGGGTAAACAGTCATCACCCGTTTTCGATTAGAAACTTTGGCATTTGCTTTTAAATTCAAAAGAATGAATAGATCTTGTTGTAAGAGATAAATTAGGTGTTCCAGTGTTACCATCTTGAGATTTAGTATTTCGACTGTGAATGAAGTCTCTGCGGCATTCAGTATAAACTTTCTCACCAGGACAAACTGTAACATTACACCCTTTCCTTTTAAAGGTAGCTTGGTTGATACTGTCGCTGCCTTTCACTCCAAGATTTACTGTTAGTGCCGTACTTGTTTCTTAAAATGATTTCATATATATGGCACAGTATAGCGACTCCATCTGCAATAAAAATGAGATAACACAAAAAAGTCATTTCCTAAAATGTATGTTGTAGTGAAGGAAAGATTCTTGGACTCCATTCCGTCACGAAGAAAAAAGTAAAGTGACAAACACATCTTCAAGTCCTGTAATTTTCAGAATTTATTTTGAAAAGTACCAGCCATAAGATTAATTGCTGAAATATTAGCGTTTAAACAAAGGTAGGCGTTTGTTTTTTCAACGTTTCTAGCCTTTCTATGTGTAGCATACATTTCATTATTTTAACTTGGTTAAATCCACAGCCGAAATTTGGCTATATTCGTAATCCTAAAAGTATCTTTTTCTCCCTGACTTAAAATCAAAATATCCAAGACTTTTTCATTCATTGATATTCCTTAATTGCACCCACGGGTCAATCAAATTCCAGATTTGAACACTAACTGCTAATTTCAAAAGCAGCAGGGGAGGGGGAAGAACACATGTTATTCATTATTATATTTACCTTTTAAAGTATATCAGCTGATATTGGAAATAGGATACCATTTTACTTTGTGTATGTTGTGCACCAGGAAGTGGTATTTCACATCGTGCTGTAAAATAAAAAGTAAAAATTCTGTAAAAAAAAAAACAAGTTTTTAGTTTACAGATATTATTAATTTAGCCAACTCTTAGCACTATCAGGAGGTCTTCTACGGCTCAGGGGTTGAGGAGTCAGATTTGTAATTTAGATGGTACTGGTCATTTCTGCTTTACAATGATATAAATTAGACTAAAATTCAACTCGTTTTTCACTCAACTACGTATATTCTAGTAATAGTTACCGTATAAACTCAATCCAATCCATATCAAAAGTAACGTAGCATCTTATTTTTGTGCTCTTTTGTCACAGGGAAGTTGTATTTTGCATCTTTCTGAGAGAAATAAAGTAAAATGCTGTCAGGGGAGCAAGCTTGTTTCCATTCTACAAGTATTTATTTGTCTAACTAACTCTAAACACAAGCAGGAGGTCCTTCAAAGCTCAAAGGTACTAAAGTTTTAAAGTTGGATTTTGGATATGAATCCCACAGGTGGCACTTGTCCCTAGAGAGTTTCTTTTGATAAGGCACTTTGAAGCCCAGTTTAAATACTGCTGTTATCCTTGTATAAGTGAACTTCCTGGTGATATGATTGAAATGTTTTTGAAAGTTTGTGAATAAATCATTTTATTACTAACACTGAAAAAAGTTGAACTGTGCTTACACTAGATGAAATGCATTAGTCTATCGATCTGCCCGTCTTTAGGCTGGTACAAAACTACTTTGATTTTGCATCTGTTCCCTCAATTTTTCTTAGTGGCAAATAATATTAACAATCTGAAAAATAAAGAAATCATGTATGAAAAAATGGAATCGTATTAATAAACATGAATTTAAAAAGTAACAAAAAAATGGTGAGCTTGTATAATTTATACAAGTATAATGAAATTTAGGCAATACTGTGCTTCCCTACTTTTTTTTTTTACAAACATTGCCTTGTGTGACGTCATCAAATTTTCCGAATTTATAAAATTTGACGATTTCCAATAATGAACATAATGAATTGACCGGAAACTTTTCCCGTTCTCTTTTTAAAGATAATTCGGCGATCTCTTAAGCCTATAAACAACAATAACAAATGAAGGTTTTTTTCATGATCTGATACACGTCACATGGTCAACGATGTCCATGAAATGGTGAAAAAAAAAGTCTGTTTTGGAATTTGAACACCAATCTGTAATGACATATATACTAGTAGGTAAAAGAGACATACCTTTTTCGGGAGCTATCGACTTTTCGTAGATACATCGGTAGTTTCACTTTCTTCGTCGAGATACAGTTTCTTGGTCGTCGTTTGTTTACATTCGAATCTCAGTGTTGGCGCGTGGTAACTTTGATAGAGGTTGAAGAGTATTTACTACGGCGGTTTTTTAGGGCCATCGTCAAGTGCATGTGGTTTTCTTTTCCCGAAATTTTCTAATTTAAGTTACAAATATCTTTTTTCGGGTAATGAATGTTCGGTGCATCTTTTTTCTTGAGATTAATATGTTCATTTTCTTTCGTAGAGGGCAAAAAAACTTTTGCAATTACATGTAGTTCCAACCTATCTTATTCGTTGACTGGACTAGTATCTATAAAGAGGGAGTTGCCAATGTGCTATTTATAGTGACCGATGGTGAAAATTTCGGTACCCCGTAATAGACCAACAGAGTTTCAGTAACCTATGTTGTAGGCTTACACCATATGTTCTTTGCTGAATTCCCGTAACACGTCAGCATCGAATAAAATGGTCTGACCTGAAACCCCTCAATTATTGATAATAAGATGTTCTTTATGCGGGCGAAAGACCTCCCCTATAGGTTACACGTATATAGAACATTTCAACCCTGAAGGAAAATATTTCGGCCATTTTGAATTTCACCATATAGGGAAAAAGTTGGACTGCATCCGTACTTCAACTTCCTTGACAATCAGAACATTCATTTAACACGATAAGAGTTCAACGCAGTCTGATTAAATCCACCTGATTAAATTTAAAGTAATTTTTGTTTAAGTTTTTTAAATCTATACCATTTCGCATTTGTTCACAAATCGTAAAAAGAAAACTTGAAAAAGAAAAACTACCGATAATGATACACGTAGTTTCAATTACGCATGAACTACGCAATACGACAGGCGCTGGCGTTGACGTCATTTTCTGATGCTCGGCCTTGATTCCGTAGGTCCTTTTGCATCCCGTTGTCCACAAGGCAAGTGAATAACTAACTTATTCCGAGTCATGATGTAATGAATAAAATGAAGATCGTAAATACTGTTGATTTTGAGAAAGCTGACTTGAGAACGAGGGATACATAGTAGATTACAACACATAAAGGATTGAATAAGAAATATTTTGGAAGGAGGAAGAGATAGACAGCCAGAGAAAATGATTAAATGTTCTTTTTACGCCGCTTTCAATACTATACATAATTTTTCTGGGTTTCACCAGTACTAGGCTAGGTCTCGGAGGCGTCTTGCTCAAGGACACTCCAACGTAAAACCCAATGGATCCAGTGAGACTCCAATCCGGGGCCTCCAGGTCACGAGTCTTACATTTTACCAATGAGTTACGCAGGACCCCTGAAATGGGTCCAAGATGGATGTATGGATGGTTTAAATATGAAATAAGAGGAATTGATTGATATATTGGTAGAAAGATATTCAGATGAAAAGAGGGATGAGAAGGTTAGTTTTAGTATCAATAGATCTGTATGTACTCGAATGAATAAAAAGTAAGTTGTGCATTTTTTTTTTTTTTTTTTGTTTGTTTTTAAATGTGGGCATCTTTTTTGTGCAGGTCTCTTGCAGGCTTATTTGCAAGATCTTATTCGTATGTAGGAAAAGAATATGATACGGGGTAATCTGTTACTTGCACTAATTGGTAGATTTAATTTGATATCTTATAAGTGTTACACTATATAACCCATTAAAACAGAATGTATCTACATGTCTGCATGACTATTTTTCAAACACAGCGAAGATGATTTTGTACGATTAACATGTAATCTTGAAAAATATCTAAATCTCTAGTTGAAAGTTTTGCTTTTCGACGATGTGCAAGGCAGAAAAGAGAGCCATTCCTGGCCATTTTACTTTTCATTATTTCTCTTCATATTGAATTCCAAAAGATTTTTGAAATATTCATATTCAAGTGCCCTGTACGCCGTCTGTCTATGTTCAGAGATAATTCTTGTTCAATGCGTGCTGATCTAGAGTCTGTTTATTTATTTATTCATTTATTTATTTTTTTGCTGACAGGCTCTAGATCTACACTTCTGTATTGCGAAACGAAACTGAACAGAATTTCCTAAGAACACACAAACTTAATAAATACAGGTACATGTATTTGTATGTTTGTTGTGTATAATGAAGCTTTCAACATTATTTCTGTTATATGGTGGCAGCCAGTGCACCTATTCGTGATTTCCTGGGGTGCCTTTTATCATCATTTCACACCAAGCCACTGGCTGCTTTCTCACCTAATCTTCACCCAAACAACGATCAGCGGTGACAGGAAGTTCCAACGATCCCTGATAATTTTGGACCAATATCCTCACGGGTGAAAGGAGTGCTGCAACAGAAATTTGCTGGGCAATGTCAAGTGACCATATCTGAACTGATCCGTTATTATACTAATTATGTTTGAAACAGGAGTCTTTCACCCTTTTCTTGACTTTGCCTATTTTCATATTAGGCTCCACACCAGACATTCTTGGCTAGACTCCCGAATCAGAATCATACAAACCCAAACTGGATGTTCTAGACTGGAATACCACACTCAGTCAGCGTCACACCACATATTTCTTTCTGGAATCCCATTAGTAGTAAACCTCTCACTAGATGTTCTTCACGGGAGTCCCGAAATAGGTCAGCCTCTTATCAGATATTTTTTGACAAGGATATCGTAATCAGTCAGCCTCAAACCAGATATTTCTGACAGGAATCCCGTAATTAGTCAGCCTCACACTAATTGATGTTCTTGACAAGAATCCGATTGTTAGTCAACTGTAGGTCGACCTCACATTACATGTTTTTGAAAAAAAAAACTCCATAAAATTCAGACTCAGACCACATATTTTGGCTAGAATCCCATAAATAATCAACTTAACACCGGATGAACATTCTCGACAGAACCACGTCATAAGTCAACCTCATAATAGATATTTTTGAAAGGAATCCCGAAAATTAGTCAGCCTCACAGCAGGTGTTCATAAGAATCCTGTGGTTAGTCAATCGTCGATGTCTGCGCATGTCATATTCTTCGAAGATTCGACCTGTCTGCTATGACGCATGACTATCCTGTACGCGATAAATACTAATATGCGATGTGTAAACTAAAACTCACCGCTAATAAAGTGGCAACGGAGAAAATGGATATGAACAATACATCTGTGGAAAAATCTAGCCTGTTTTTCGCTCCAAATTTCTTAAAAATTTATTTATTTCAAACGGAAAAAATAGTTTTGCGAATACTATTGCTTTACTGCACATCTTTGAATACAGTTACTAAATATGGACTTTAGGGAAACCAGGATTCGTGCAAGGTTTTTCCACAGGCTTATCAACACGAAGTGTGTGGGCTGACACCAAAGCTATAACCCAAGCCTATAGGGGCTTATTTTATAAATGACTGGTGCACAGGCTACATGCTAGCTGGCCATAGCTGAATGAATCGTACTAGGTAGCATTTTATTGAGTAAAGGTTTATTTTATTTTGAAATTCGAAGTAACGGTGTTTTGAAAAGTAGTCCGGTTCTGTACCCAGAATTCCCTAATCACATTGGTCTGTCTTTGAAAAATGCCACCTAGCGGAAGATAATGGAAAAATACCGAAATAATTCAGCTCCACACCAGACTAGAAATAGTCTACCTTACACGAGATATTCTTGACAGAAATCCTGTTATTAATCAGCCTCACACCAGATGTCTTTGACAAGGATTCTGTAGTAAGCCAACCTCACACAAGATGGCAGAAATCACATCATGAGACAGCCTCTAGTAAGATATGCTTGAAAAGAATCCCGAAAATCAGCTCCACACCATATTTTCTTGGGTTAAATCCCGAAATTCGTCTTTCACTACATGAACCTGGCTTAAATTGCGTTATAAGTCAGGTGACAGAAGATGTTCTTGACAAGTGTCCCATACATAGTTGTAGTATATATGCATGCCACTTTTCTTGTTAAAAAATGGCGGTAGCGTGAAGTAATCTTAGATAACTTGATCTACTTTCGTTGCCTCTCCTGCTGCTTACTAAAATGCATAATGTCTATCCGATTGTAAAGACAATCCGCACCAATAAAGACAAAGCATTTGCCTCCCTTTGAAAATATATGAGAAATTTCAATACCCTTTCAAAAGGGGTCAACTGCCGCTGTTCAAAAATGCAAAGAGTCTTCCCTAATTGTATAGAATAATCCACACCAATAAAGACAAAGACCATTCGCCTCTTGTTAAAAATGTATTAGAAATTTCAGTACTCTATCAAAAGGTTCGCTCATTGAAATGTTCTTGTATATTAACTACAATTATAAGAGGCTAACGTGTTGTTAGTGAACGTGCATTTTCGGAGTTTATGAGAGTCTCTCTTTTCTATTATGTGATCGTCATTTTTGGAGTTAACATAATTTATATCAGATCACACGAGTACTTACCAACATTTGTATAATGTATCTTATACGCGTATTTCATGTAGAAACAAATGTTTGAATGCTAATTTCTTGTTTCAAAAATAAAAAAAAAAAAAAAAGATAAAGCTATATAAATATTGCATGCAAAATAAAAATGAACCCCTTTAAATCCGAAACTTTTTTTTTTTCAAAATCCCCCAAAATTAAATACGTGCAACTTTTATGTATTTAGAAATTATTCGATAATAACTCTAAAATTATTTTTCCGTATTAAAAAAAACTGCTAAAATCTGCTGTGTCTAATTTGAAACAATTGTTTATTTAATGCTGCAGTTTTCAATTTAGTGTTGATTGAAAAAATCTTTTATAACAAACGCCGAACGTCGTTTTTTCTACTTTCTTCTCTGTCTCAGATCACTTGTCCGATAAAATGTCATTGGGACAGTTCTTATCATCTTTGATGAAATTTAAATGTGATTTTCTTGTTCTCCAATTAAAAAAATCCATTTTTGAATAATAATTAAAAAAAAAAAAAACTTTAGCACATGCGTTGTATCCCGATTTCATATACTGTTGGAGATCGCTTGTCCGATAAAATATCATTGAGCTGGTGCTTAACATCTTTGATCAAACTCAAATA
Source organism: Hippopus hippopus (assembly GCA_946811185.2). NCBI lineage: Eukaryota > Metazoa > Mollusca > Bivalvia > Cardiida > Cardiidae > Hippopus > Hippopus hippopus. The sequence goes on from OX328105.1 coordinate 32,748,123, forward strand.
TGAATCTTGTAAAAAAAAAAAAAACCTGAAAAATCTATTTTTGAATGTACGACTAAGACTGTTCCAGCTGGGGTAGCAAGAATATGACAATGAGTTTATAGACAACCAGATGGACTTGGTGTTGCAAACCCTAGGTGGACCACTTCAGATCCCCGTTACTTTTTAGAACGAGGACATGGACATAACGATGGAGTACGTACAAGATAGGGAGAAATTCAGGGACATGTCAAAGCCCTTCTCTTTGATGATGGATGGAACGAGACAGCAACTTTAACAGCATTGGTAGATAGAGGAAGAAATTTATGATTTAGCGACCTATCCAGCTAATGCAATTAGATCATAGATCCAGTATCAAATCTGTTCTCTATGTTGTTCATTAAATTTTCCAAATACTGTACATTGTTATTTTGAAAAGATATTCTGTGATTATGTGAATCTACCGATGTCAATTTTGAAAATCTACCATAATGACATCTTTGCTATATTTCTCTTGTGTTTCTCCGTATGTATTTTTCATTTCTTCCAAAGTATCAGTCGTAGTCTTCAGCATTATGTTTAAAGTATCAATGTCTGACTCATCTTTTTGTAGGAAATTGCACAATTTGCCGACAATACTTAAAATGTTGACCAGGAAAGATGTTCCTAGTGGAAATGAAACATTTCTGACAGTCTTTAAAAGGGCCTTAGCCCCTGGACTCCTAGAAGACGCTTTGTTTTCCAGTGCCAATGGTAATGCTGGAAAACAACCCCAAAATGCTTTAACTGCGTTCTTTAAAGACAACCACCGAAAACTAGTTGGCTCTTTTATAGTGACAGTCTTAACACTTTATTCACAAAAAGCATCTTTAACTTCTCGCAATCCATTATAGCGGACGGCAGAATAATGAAAAGAATCTATAGATATTTTTTTCTGTGTTGTGGTAATCCGAAAAACCTTGACAGTCTTTGCATGTTTGACTAGCACAGGGAGCCAGACTGTGTGCGACACAGTAAACTTGTATCAGTCTATTATAATGGTCAGTTCTCAAAATTTGGCACCTTCTCATAACACTTGCATCATCACATGTCATTGAAATAACTTTTAACAAATCTATACCTAATTGCTTACAGACAATTTCTATTTCATCAACAATTGCATCTGCCTTTCCCTTCGGAATGGAGGTGCAATCAATGAAGTGTATAACAGACTGCGAATCGTTGGCCATAAATGTCTTAAAATATATATTCAATTTCTTATGTATACCAATATCAGTAGTTTCATCAATAATAATACCAACAAAGTCACTAGAGTCGATGTCTTTCTGAACATTTTCCTTGATAGTTTCATTGATGGCATCGAACATGTCTTCCTGAGCAGTAGGGCTTACATAGATGGTCTTGGTAACTTGAAGGGAGTGACAACCATTTTCCCGCTGAAAGAAAATGGGTTCTAATGTACCATTTTACTATAAAGACCAGAGCTCCAGATAGAATGCTTTTTCTCCCAATTTCAAAATATAAGATATTAATTATTCTCAACTTAACCCCATGTTGTGGTACTCATTAGGATTGTCTCGTCAAGACAATTCTAACGAGTACCCACAACATATGATTTGGATGATAAATATAGAATCAGAGTGCCATCATCTCCTTTTATCTAGAGCTTTGAAGACAAAACTATGGACAGCAATGGTAAGAGGACTACTGGCTAAAGTCTTCCTTCCCACTGCGTTCTTTGAAAATTTGTCTGTGTAGTAATTGACAAAGGTAATTAGTACGTTTCTAAATGTTTTTCTTTGTCAACGAATGTTTATGGAAAAATACGTATTTGGTGATTCATTTTAAAGGTCCTTATCAAATTTCTGTTCCATCACATTTGAAAAAAATAACATCAAGCTGCTCCCGAACAATCCTATCATGCAAGTTGTGGTAAAGGCACTGTTGCAAAAGGAGAAATGCTGGCAACCAGCATCTCTCCTTTTTCAACAATATTTCCAAGCCTTTCTGAGAAAAGTTCACTTGTTTGTTGAAATATAGTTGAAGGAATCAAAAGCATACCTGCAGCTCAATTAAGGTGTTCTCGGTAGACAGAGGCAATCCATTCTCGGCTACATAGCACCGGGTACAAAGTTGGGCCATCTGAAATAAAGTACGAAACATTGTTATTTTTCTTCTGTTCCCAAATACGAGAACTACTCATTCGATAATTTTTCTTTCAACCCTATAATGGAGCTACCAATATAATTTTTGGATGGTACCCACAACATAGGGTTGAAAACTTAATATGTGGCAACAGAAAATAAAGATATAAACTCAGTTCATGTCAAATATTAAATTGAGTAACTTGACTTTCTCTACTGACAGAAAAATATGCATTTCTGATTCCATTTCTTTTAGGCTCTGAGTGCAACTGAGAATTACAATTTATGAAATAAGTTTTATCAATCTATAAACCGTTATCTAGGTAAAAGATATTATTGTATGCACTGAATAAATGTTACGATACTTTATTTCTGCTACGTAAAGATAACATCATTTTTCTTTTGTTCTATTGAAATTATGGTCACTATCAGTAGTGCTTACTTTTGGCTCATTACTCTCAGTACTTTGTTTCTCTTCGTGGCGTTCTAAAATTTTCTGAAGTGTTTGGTTTCTTTCAATTATGAGTTTAGCATTTTGAATTGAATGTGGTCAGCACTGCCATTAGAGTGTCTATCAAGCGCACTTTTCCGAAAGTTTGAGCTGTGCAAGGTCGCCAATGGAATTTTTATTTCCGTCTTTACACCATGAACAGAACATTCAATCTTGTTCTGCATCATAGTTCAATCATTCATACTCTTTTTTTCTTTTAATCGCCTGGTCACCTGATCTGATTACCCAATAACTGATTGCATACAATGGCCTCTGATAAATTAATACCCTCGATGTATGTAGATTCGCGAGGTTAAGCTTTCTTTAAAACGTAGAGCAATAAAAACAAAGAAAATAAATGTTTCACTTACCTTTATCAATAGTTTAATATATTTTCCTTGATATTCCTTGATAAAACGCCCGTCAACAACATAGCCAAGCTAAAACTAGGTCACCAAATGCAGTATGTGAAAATGGGTCAGCCATATTGAAAATAGATGTTGATTCGCGGATGAATACAAATGCAGTAAATCGGTCTGGTAATAAGGCCAGAACAGTTCATATAGTGGGTTTTAGTGTAACTTGCACAAGAAAAAAAACCATTTACAATTAAATCTTAAATTTCAACTGGAATAACATATTTACAGGTTGTTATTGTCTAGGTTGTCTATTCTTCGTTACTCTTACAGTGAGGACAGAGGAATCTCTCACCTCTCCTTATAAACCTCACTGGTGAGCAGAACTGCAAGTGGGTCCAATGCTGACAAGGCACCCCATTTTTCTTACCATCACAAGCTGCCCACTTTACAAATGTAAGGGACACACAGTTAGCAAGCTCCTTTGGCTGAAAGAGTCCACAGACACAGCATACATCACTATCTTCTAACTCCATTTCATCACTGCTGCTAGAACTGTCAAGAGGTAAATTGATATGAGAAGGACCGGGTACAGGACTGGATTTTAAAGTTTTAGAATGAATATTTCTCATAACATTTTCTTTACCTTTGGATTTTACAGTAGATTTAACATTACCCCTGACTTTTTCTTTACCGTTTTTAGATGGTTTAATCTTCTTTGTTGCCTTTTTCTGGCTATTCTCATGCTGTTTTACTGCACTCATTACTTCTTCACTAGGGAACTCTTTTCCAGACACATGTTTACTGACTGTATTCCTCTGTTTCTTGGCCTTAGAACCTTCAACTTTCACTGACCTCAGATCATTTTCTCTCTCCACAAAAATATCTAATCTGTCCTCTGTTTCTGCAACAATACCACCTTCTACAGTAGATTCACTACATTGACTACAACTGATGTCATCTGATTCAAACACCTGAGAAGGAATCATGCTATGTTTGGGAACTGCAGTTCTGTCAGTAGGGAAGATCCCAGTTCTCATAAAACCAGACTGCAAATTCTCTGAAGTGAGAGCTTTGGAGTACACTTTACATGCTATATCACAAATGTTATACTTAGTGATAGTTGCTGACACCTGACGCATGACTTTGTGGCACTGAGCATAATACATCCTCTGAAAGGGCCCATAACACGCAACATCAAGAGGCTGAAGAATGTGGCTTGTGTGTGCTGGAAGTATAAACATCACTATATTATTTTTCTTGGCCCAGTCAGCAAGAGTTAAGGACACACGTGACTTGTGACCATCCAGCAACAGAAGCAATGAACTGCCTCTACCAGGCACAAACTGAATGAAGTGTTCTGTGAGGTAACGATGAAATACTGCAAGATTTGACCATCCATTATCTGATACAGTCCCACTTGCTCCAGGTGTTGCTCCTTGTAACAAATCAAAATTCATCCTTTTCCCAGGGAATACAAAGTATGCAGGGACAGCAGCTCCACTTGCACTACCAGCACCTATAATAGTCACTGTCTTACCCTTTCCAGAGGTTACAGCCTGAGTGGGATGACCGGAACCAGCTACAATGAAGGGTGGTTTGTGTTCTATGGATACACCTTTTTCGTCAATATTGTAAATCAGGTGAGGTTTATTTAGAAGATCATGTTTCCTGAGACACTTTTCAAGGTTGTCAAAGTAAGACATAACTACACTTTCTTTAGCTAACTTAGCTCTTACATGTTCCAAAGCCCTAGGCTTAATTACCCTCATTTCTGGCCAACGTCCAAGAAAGCCTTTCATCCACATCATAGATAAAGGTCTGTCATTAGAACGCAAACCCAGTTGAAAAGCATACTGAGAAGCAACACTAATACACTCCTGTTGAGTATACCCGTATCCCAAATCAGCCATGGTCTTGAAATGTTCAACAATTTTAGCTTCCTGAAATTGGTCAAAAAGAGGAAGTTTGCCCATTGTAACAGTTTCTGGGTCCACCTTTCCTAAAACCCTATCTCGCAAAGTATTTTCAGGCACTCTGAACATTTTAGAGGCTCTCAAAACTGACGCGCCATCTTCTTTCACATATTTATAAGCAGCAGTTAGGGCAGATGGTGAATAAAGCCTGTATTTCTGTCTGATAGGTTGTGGAGTTGCCTAAAACAGAAATGAAAATGCAACGAATTTAGTTTTCTCTATTAAGAAAAAGGGTACTGTAAAATGCTCATGAAAATTTGTTTGGCCTTAATAGTAAAAATTCCTGAGTGGTCACGTGACCTCCATTGACAGAAGACACCGGATAGAGGGGCAAATTTTACAAGGTTTGTTTTTAAGCTATAAAACTGACTTGTTGCTATGGTTATATTTTAAGCATTAAGAAAATGATAAGATTTTAGCATAAGCAAAAGAAAATGGATCAAATACCTGTTTAAATCTCATTTTTTCACAAGTGTGTCAGACGATACGCTAGAGTAACTTCAGTAGTAAATATTACGTCACAGCCCTGCAGGTGCACGGAAAATCTCGCGAGACGAAATTGAGATAACGATAGTCCGCGAATCTACATACATCGCGACTTTAGATACGTCGACGATATTACATACATACACAACAAGGTGTCTACAAGCACTGACCTTCCATGACCCATATATTGATTATTCATTGGTCCTGGCTTGTTTACCAAATTTTGTCGACGCATGACCCGACATTTTATAGGGGTCAAGATGACGCATGATCGTTGTGTGTGTGTGTGTGTGTGTGTGTGTGTTTATTTCCTACGGGTTAAAACGGGATATTTAAGAATCTTCTTGTCACAACCCGGGTTTATGGGTCAAACTAAAGCCCTGCTGAGCAAGGTTGTGTTTAGAAGATGGTGAATGGAAATCTCCAATTGTTTAAACAGGAGGTGGGGAAGATCAACAGGTAGGACCCTCCCCGTTACCAAAGGTCACAAAATGATATACACTATGAGAAAAACGGCCACCCGCGCCTTTGCCGAAAATGTAGCGATAAACAGAACATACAAAGTGACGGTGAACGAGCAGTGCATTGGACAACATTTGATGTGAGGGAGGGCCCTCATGACATGTTCCAGGCAATCCTGCACGAAGTCGGAGGTGGCCTACTGGAGAATTATTTAGGTCGTGTCGTGATACATAACGATGGTTTGCACGACCCAGTCGTTGTTCCCTTTAAGAAATCGGATAGCCCAGACACAAACACAGTCATGGAAACACTCGAAAAAGTACTCAATAATAACCAAGAACTTCAGTGAGACTTTTGAATAACAGTCGGGATCAGTGTCCTACCTAAATGAGGCACACGAAGACGAATCACTCGTATCAAAGGCAAAAACATTAAAGTAAGTTCGGCAAGATTGAAGAGATGTACCGACAAAAAAATGGAAGGAGATGAAACAAAGACGGGGAAAAAGTAACTTGAAGCTGGTCTTAGAACACCAGAAAGTCCCTTTGACCTACTTTAACGATCTTGTCACAAAAAAGTTCTTGTCTTGAATTCCGTAAAATGACAATCTCAAACTACATGTTTTTTGCTGGAATCCCGTCAGCTTGCTATCAGATATTTCAGACTGGCATCCAGTATTTATTTTGATCGAAAGAATTGTTTTTGACAGATATCCCGTAGTTAGTAGATATGTGAACTTACACCAGGTGTTCTTTGCTTGAATCCCGTAAGAAATCAACCTCAAACAAGATGTTCTTCGCTGGAATCCCGTATTCAATTAGCCTGTTATCAGATGTTCTTTGTTGGAATCCCATCATAAGTCAACCAGACATTCTTGTGTGTAATCCCGTAATTAGTCAATCTCACACTTGATATACTTGAATAGAATCCTGACAGGTTATGAAACAACCACTTACAAGATGTTCTTAGTAGGAATCCGGTAATAAGTCAGCCTCGAACTAGATTTTCTCAACATAATTCCCGTAATTAGTAAACTTCAAACCAGATATTCCCGAATGTAATTCCGTAATTAGGCAGTCTCATGCTTGATTTACCTAACAAGAATCCAGTAGTAAGACAGCCACTTACAAGATGTTCTTGGTAAGAATCCCGTAATAAGTCAGCCTCGCATTAGATTCTTTGAACAAGAATCCCGTTACTAGTCAACCTCACACAAAATGCTCTCTACAAGATTTCTGTGAGCCTCATACCGAATATTCGTGAAGGGAATATCGTAATTATTTAACCTGCTAGCAAATGTTCTTCACAGGAATCTTGTCATTAGTCAGCACACAACAAATACTCTTGACTGCAATACGATAACAAGGCAACCTCTAAACCTCGAGGCTAGATTTCCATAAGTAGTCAACCTCACACTAGATGTTCTTCCCTGGAATGCCGTAATTAGTCATCAGCCTGCCATCAGATATTCCTGGCTTTAATTCCGTAATACTCAGCTCAGAAAATCTTCTTGATAGGAAGCCTAGATACACCAGATCTTCTTGACAGGTATTCAACAAGTAGTCAAGTTACAAGATTTCTGTAGTTAGGCGGTCGCACACCTGATGTTCTGGGCGGAATCCCGTAATTAGCCTCACACTAGACGTTCTGACTGAAATCCCGTTATAAGTCAACCTCACACGAACTTTTCGCAGCTTTTATCCCGTAATTAGCCAGCCTCACACTAAACGTTTTTGGTGTAATCCTGTAGTAAGTCAGCCTCACACCATATTTTTAGCAGGAATCCCGTTATCAGTCAACTTCTAACCAGATGTATTTAACTGGAATCTCGAGTTGAAATTATCTATGAAAAATATGAAGACTATTTTGCTCTTCCTGAAACCCACCGCCAATTACTATGCAGGTTTTCTGCGTGCAAAAAACTAGAATATGTATTTGGTCTTTCCCCAAAATGGTCTTTTTATTTAGACTGTAAGGGCGTATACACTCAAATACATACGGTGACAGATTTTTTTTTAACGAAGACTTGACTCTACTGAAGACATTTGTAGACGTACGTAAAAATCCGATGTGCCTCAAACGTTGTTGGAGAACAAGAAAATTCTGGTAACCAACTTTATTTTTCTTTCCACAAAGTTTCGAAGAGCCTCTTCCCTCAAGGTCGTGCAGGACCGGGATCATCCGGTAAATAATTATGAGATATTGGTCGAACCAGGCTCAGAACAAACGCATTCTAGGAAAAAACTCAAGGAAGCGACGACGAAACCTTACAAATTTAAACAAAATGTCATCCGTGTGCCTGACGCCTTTTACCTCTACAGGCGAACTTGTACGATTTCTTTCCATTATGAATTAGTAGCGCTTAAGAACCCCGACTTCTTTGAGTGGCAGAAACGGTAATACTGCGTGAGAACGGATCGTTTTGACATTACCTGGGGTTTCGAAATGTCACCCCTGTAGGCTTGAAGTGTTCGTTTTGTAATTTATCCCAAGGTTCCCAATGAACGAAATGGAATATACTCAATCAAAGCAAGAGATAAAGGTATTCTAATTATAACATAGTGAAGGTCGGAATATCTCACAAAATGTCAGAGAATGTTATAGATCAAACCGCTATTTCTTTTAAGTCTGATCTTTTTATCTGTTTGTAAGTTCTCGGAAGAAATAAATAGAATTATCTATCTAGCTTAAAGGTTTATCGCAAGTTTCTCCACGACAACTGGTACACTTATCCATTTATTCTACAGTCTGTCTGTCTGTATGTCTGTCCGTCTGTCTGTTCGTCTGTTTGTACGTCTTTCTGTCTGTCTCTATGTTTCTCCCTCACCCCTGTCTGTCCGTCCATCCACCCGTTCGTCCGTCCGTCTGTGTGTCTGTTCGTCTGTCTCTCTGTTTCTCCCTAACCCCTGTTTGTCTATCTGTCCGTCCGTCCGCCAGTCTGTTTCTAGTTATGTTGTTTCTCATAACCGTTTTCATTTTAACTTCTGCTTTTCTTTCTAAGTCAAAGAAGTAAGAACATTTTTAAGTAGCAAAAGCTTATGAAGGCAACTTTAACCATCTACTAAACGTGCCATTTTTCAAAATTTAGTCATGCATGTATTAGTCAGAATGATATGGAACAATCATATTCCAGTTAAACATTACATTTTTGTTCCATGTCATGGAAACACTGTGTGAAAAGCGACAATAGCTTGAAATAAGCAATTGCCACTTTTTACACAATATTTGGGGTCCTGCGTGGCTCAGTGGTAAAGTGTGGAACTCGTAACCTGGAGGCCCGGGTTCGAGCCGCACTGGATCCTCTGGGGTTTTTTTTGTAGGAGTCTCCTTGGCCAAGACACTTCAGAGTTCTAAAACATGAATAAGTGAGCTGTGGCAGTGATCTGACTGAAACAATGTTGAAAGAGGCGTAAAACACCATTCAATCAACTATTCATTCCACAATATTTCCAAACTCTTATAGTAGAAAAGTCGGATTTCTAGAGTTAAGGGACTTATGTGCATCTGTATAGAAAACATTAATTCAGAAAGACGTTTTATTGCGATATAAGCAAGAGTTGCATCCCTTGAAGAGCTTCAAACGATGAACTGAAAGGTGCGAAAAAGTTGCACGCAGTGTGCAATCTTTGAAGAGTTATCTTTGGCATTTAGTAATTTCTTGCGCAATATAAGCAAGTAAGTAAACGGTTTACTGTAAAGACCTCGATGTTTTGTTTGCGAAACCAATGCATTTCTAGGCAAGGATTCGACAAAATTATTCTCCGTGCGACAAGGGGCCGTTTTCATCAACTTCTGGGTCCGTAACCACTCTTAAGAACATTCCTGGTCTTTTTCTCAAGATTTTTCTTAAAAATTGAGAGTAACGCAACTTCTGGTTGCCTAAACCGAACGGTTTAGCCAATCAGAAGTTGCGTTACTTTCTAGAAATCTAGAATCAGACTAAGAATACAGTTAACAAGTTTTGTTGAACATGGACTAAGACTTACATTTTAATTCTGATTGATTGATTTTACCTTTATTTAGTAAGGCTTACAAAATCATAAGGAGGAGACTGCTCACATTTGCTGACAAAAAAATACGCTCTGCCGAAAAAAGTGCCGTTACAAGTACTGTAACTTACGATTATGAAAAAATATCACGAGGACCGAGCGAGCAAGACGAGCTAACTGCTGTTATTATCGAACATGTATGACTTGTTATTCGCCAGCGGCTACCGTGTGACTACCAGAGAATATTCACGCAAAAAAGTAACGAAAGCACTGGGACAGTCGAGCTTTTTCTTAATGTCTTTTTTTTAATCAAAATCTCTAACTCTTTTACAAACATCAAAATTCTAGACTTGCCTAAACTAAACGCTTTTGCAGACCACAAAATACCCGGTACTGGTAATTCAAAAATAGAAATTCATTTTGGAAGGGTAGAAAACATTGTGGGAAATGGAGAAAATGCTGGTTACCAGCATTTTCTCCTTTTCCCACAATGTTTTCAAAAGGCCTTATTTTAAGGGGCGTTAAAACTCGGGATTGTGTGTTAAAGAGTTTAAGAGTAATATTCGCACGCTGTGAATATACGTTTGGTCTATGATTTATTAACAGATTCTTTTTTAACGTTTTATTTTGAACTTGCCTTTCCGAAATTTCGGTCTGAGTCGATACAAACCCGAAAATACTTTTTCTCGTGTCTTTCATAATAATTATAAATCAAACAGGAGTACAAAGATAATTATTTAAGGATTGGTCACAGCGTGTTCATATCAAAACTGTACATAAAAAGAAAAGGAAAGTCACCGTCTGGCTGAGATTGAAAATTGAGACGGAAATTAGTACTGTCCGAATTTCAAAGCAAAAACTAGATTAATGAAAACATTTTCCTTTAACCTTGCGCAAAATATCTTTCGACGCGATTTCTTTGGCTTTCGGAAATATTGTAACGGGTGAGAAAAAGCTCGAAAAAAATCTGTGTAAGACAAAAACTCATTTGCTTGAATCTGCAATGAAAACAAGAGTATTCGGGGTGTTTGGGAATCGATAAAGGATTGCCGCCATTTTGTCTGGCATTACGTCTCGTCAGATATCTGTTTCTAGGTTTTCCTTCCATTATGAAATTTCAACTTCTGTAAAGTTCTGGTAATGAAATAAATAATGATGACATCTCGTGGTCTACGAAAGAAAATTGACTCGGCATTTAGAATCTGACGGGATCTCCACCCACTTCTGACAAGGTTATTTCTTTTTCTTTTTTGCATAACACTTATTTGTGAAGAGAGAGAGAGAGAGAGAGAGAGAGAGAGAGAGAGAGAGAGAGAGAGAAAACGAAAGGCAGGAGAAAAGTCTTATCCATAATCACGGGAAATTGGAATTATATTAATATGTGGAATTGAATCCATGCTGAATGGTCAGTAAGTAATAAATAGCATTCTTAATTAAAGTCTAAACTTAAATTGCAATATATTTCTCGACTAGCTAATTCATTCGGTTAAGCAAATCAGATATGGTGTTCCTGAAATTAAAACTTAATATGAAAATAGGCAAAGCCGAAAGGCGAGCAGCGCTACAAGTTTTTGCTACTTTGATGGAATTAAATCTTCTAATCAAATGCCGACAAAATATGGGGGGGGGGGTAGATCTAGATCTATGTCGGATTTTTATTTTACAAACCCACTAAAGTTAAAAAATAATTCATCTCAATTAAGCAAACCAATTACTGGCAAAATACCTGGAAAGAGGAAAGACAAATATGTAGAATAAGACCCCCTCAGGTTCCCCTAAAAAGAAAAAAAAAAAAAACAGCCCAAGGTTGGGTGTTTCCTTAATGGGCTAGAAAGCCCTTATAGATACTTTTAGGTTGCGGGCCATTTGTTTGTATTGGAGTTTAATGCCATTTAAACAGCTAAAGACATATCATGGTGGTCAGTTAGTCTCAATAATGAGACTCTACGGTGTTTTTTTTTTTTCATATTTGGACATATATTGTGCACCGTACCTTCTCAAGTCCATCGTAAATTTTCCGGTAGCAAAGACAGAGCCCTTTACTGCCTTTCTGTTTCGTCGGTTTAATCTGTATTGCAGCGAAATGCAATTAAATTTAAGTAACTAACATGACCAAAGACAAATTATTAAACCTTTCATCACCTAAAGAGCTTACAGAAGTCGTTTATAACATGTAAATCTCGGAAAAAACACTGACGAAATGTATCGTGCGTGGCGGCCATTTTGAGTGTTTTCGGGAACGTAAACAACTCGAGTAACAGATGAAATGCACGGTTTTCTCTTATGTTCAGGGTTTAAATTGAAAATATTTGTATTTCAAACGAAGGATTATTAAATACGCAAGCAACAGGTATGTTTAAATCCTAGTTTTGTGCTCTATTTGCGAAATTATGAGAGTTCAAACTTGCGCTCAAAATCTGTGCGGAGCTTTCAACTGATTTTGTCTTGATCGTCTCTGTACCCAGACGCGACCAGTCAAAAAGTAACATCGCCTTTGGGGACAGTTATCTGTACTAGGTGGTCAGTGCACCTACACATGTGTTTCCTTTCTTTCTCACATTAGTAACAACACAACTTTCCAACTTACTGACCACTTTTCTCAAATGCATCAGACATGAGAAGCAAAAAATCGCCGAAGAGAAAGTTTGCCTCAACCAGGTATCAAACCCACAACCACCAGCCTGGTCACAAGTCAGATACGCTAACCACTGAGCTCCCCCGAATTCATACCAGAAATATGCAAAGGTTTGTGTAGGAATGTGATTTGATCAATAATGTGCATCAGTTGTATGGGATTGGTTTAAATTAGCAAGCTTATGTCATACTTGTTAGAATAAAAGTAAACAGTGTAAATTTAAGTACAACTATTGTAAAGCATATCCATTATTTGAACGCCAAATTTACACCTTTTTCTTGCATTTAACTGTACAGTGTCGTTTTGTAGAATTCGCTCTTGTTTAACCCATAGGCTGCTAAGCACGACTCAAGGACCTTTAGTACACTTCAGAGCCTCAGCCTAGTACTTGTGAAACCCAGGAAATACATGAATATGTGAACTGTTGCCATGATATGTCTGAAATAATGTTGAAAGCGACGTAAAACATCAATCAATCAAGGACCTTTTGTGAGAGTTCAGATCAAGATCAGACTGGAAAGAAAGTGCAGTCTGATCTTGGACCTACACTGTCCGATCAGGAGATATTTCTCCCCCAAAAATAACATTGAAGAAATAATATTTATGTGTTTACTATTGGCTCGAAGGTATCATCCAACCTTTTCAGCAGGATAAGGGTTAACAAAAAAATTATTTTGAAGGGCAAAGGTCTAAAATAGCCCCTATGACACAGAAATTCTTCTGGAAGCACTGATCATATAGGTTGGTCTGGTAGCTTAGTTGGTGCATCATATACTCAGGTAGAGCAGGGGTATTGTGTTGAAGTCCATTTCTAGGGTAGTATTTCCTGTGGATTCCCATCAAAATGTTGACCAGCTTAATTTGTGTGTTGGTAGATAGTCTTGATCAGGGTATATAACAAACAGAAACTAGGGGTTGTTACATCAGCTTTGTTGCCTTCAATTTTGTACAGCAATGTCCTGTTAGCCAGAGATATCACGTTCCAGTCCCATATCAGCCACCATTTTCCCCTTAACCCTTTACCACACAATTCCAAGTTTTAATGGCCCCTAGGAATAAAGCTTTTGAAACCATTGTGAGAAAAAGAAAATGCTGGTTACCAACATTTTCTTCTTTTTTGATCCACAATGTCTTCTATCCTTTTAAGGACGAAAGCCACTTAGTGAACTATAATTATTTTATCATCTGCCAATGCTATGAATTTGAACAGGTCTAATATTTTGCTGTTTGTTAGAGAGTTAAATTATCATTGAACCTGTTGGAGGGAATGGATAGACAGACAAAGAGACTGACTAATGGACTTACAGAATTATCTGTACTTAAAGCTAAATTACTTGGTTGATATTGTGGGCTCTGAATTTATTGCAACCTTTGGTTAATTATCAAAACATTTTCATCTTTTTACTATCAGGGATAAACAAGATTAGACAAAATCAGAGTACAACTTAGAAAATTTTGTAAACATTTGTAGGATTGGAGTCAAAATGGCACCCTCCAAAGAGTTTTAAAATTGTCTTGGTGCCTTAGTGCTAAAGGTGTTGAATTGGTAATCACAAGGTCCTAAGTTTGATCTTCACCTAGGATAATGTTTTACTTTTATGGGAGTGTCTGTTGGTAAGGCACATCTCAAGCATGGACCACTTGTAAAACCAAGGAAAATACATGTACAAGAAAAAGTGAGCTGTCGGCCTGATATGGCTGAAATGATTTTAAAAGGGAAGTTAAACACCCATCAGTCAATCTCCCAAAAAGTCCTAGTTTAAAAAAGGATAAGGTCAAAAGAAGCTGGTTAAAAATCATGTCTTTTTTTTTAAATCATTATTTGACATGATTGGTATTTATTGAATTCATATCCATTTAGTCTCTGTTTAACAGCACAGTATTTGTATTTTTTTATGAAAGTTATGAACAACAAACAGTTTACTTGCATGGATCAAGGGAGAAGGTAGGCTGGGAGTTTTCAGAGATTTAAGTTTTTACTCTATATCATTGTAAAATATTGGTTTGAATGGAGTTCGTGTTGCAATCTAACTTACATATTGTCATTAACATCTTTTCCTAGTAATTTTTCAACCAGTGCTAGCCTGTGGCTATGGTGTGTCTTGCTCAAGGATACTACATGACTGACAGTGCAATCAGGGGTTGAAACGGGATTTCCAGATAACAAAGCCTTTGCTTTGACCAAATACCTGCAACCTGCAGATCACCCCTGGAATAAAATACAGTCACCCACAGAAACAAACCTGTAGGAAAAAATAATTCAGTGGCTCTCCAGTCCTTGTCGTTACTTTGCCACAAATCTATTCTTCACAGTCAATTCATTGAACTGGTATCTTTTTGATGACTATGCAGCTGATGGTTTTGCAACAATAGGCTGCACTAAAATTTGTATTCTATGCAGCGGATCAAAATGAAATCAAAGTCAGTAGATCTAGAGCATCAACACTTTCAAAACCATCAGAGCGATTTCTGATAAAGTATTATCAGATTTAGATCTTACATAATTATTATTTTGGCATCTAATTCAAAACATTTAAAAAAAAATGTTTAAAAAAGCAAATTTCATCCGTTAAAAGAAAATGAAGACAAATCCCTGAGCTCTGCAAGTGTGCCGTACTGATTTAAAAAGAAAAAAAAAAAATCTAACTCTAGTCTTAGGCAGATGTAATCTAGATCTCAACGAGATTGAGAATCGCTTTTTTTTAAATTCTGTCCGGAATAAAAGACAAGTTCATCAGTACGTCTACATAGATAAACAAACATACGAATGTGCTGGGGCCGAGCTGACCTTGGGACGAGTTGAATACTGGCCGAGTTGTTTCGCTACCTTTATCGTACAGAACTTGAAAAAATTGGGGAAACTTCCTTCTGAAACATGAACAAAGTTTTCATAGGCATGAGCGCGAAAAAACTTTAAACAAAAGATCGATTGGCTCACCCAAAATGGTTTAGCTGCTTATTAATGTATTCGGAAATATTCGTACCTCGGACAGATAGGGAAAATCCCGAGTTCCTTCATAATCGACCAGATCTCGCGAGGTTCTCGTTTATAGAGTGGAACGCTGTTTCAAATCCGTGATTATCAAAGGTAATGGAAATCGTAGTGCAGAAATGCTCTTAGTACCAGTCTTTTACGTCACTTCCGTCCGCCATATTTGAATTTGTAAAAATCAACTTCCGGTCCACCACTTTTTCGAAGTCATCAGGTATGTACATTTTTGCCACCATCTCTACCAATAAGCTCTCGCTTACGCGAGGCGTCGCTCGCGACGCCTCTTATGCGCTGCTCGCTATTAACCCTTAGGCTGCTAAGCATGACTCAAGGACCTTTAGCGGACAGTGTAAATCAAGCTCAGACTGCACAGAACGTGCAGTCTGATCTTGGATCCGCACTGTCCGAGGCGGAGATATCTTTCCCTCAAAAATACCTTTGAAATTACATAATTTGGGTTTTTACTGCCCGCTTGAAAGCTTTATTCCATTTATTTAGCAGGATAGAGGTTAATACCTTTTGTATAGCGATAATGTTTTTTTTGTACTGTATGCAATAAGCGCAATGAATTGATGCAGTACAATTACAATAAATGAGAATTCATGCGTTATTTCAATGTTAGTATCTACGGATGAGCCTGAAACCCAGGGATCGCTAGTTCGATTCCCGGGCCAGCTTTTCTATAAAACATCTCCATTTTATTTCCACGGTGTATATGTTGGAAAACATCCAATGGCTTGGAAAGAATGTTTCCTTATCCAATGTAAATTTAAACTTTAATCGCATGGGTCCTGTGTGGCTTAGTTGTGAAGGTGCAGGATTTGTAATTAGATGTTTTGGGTTCACCTGTGGCTCTTGATTTTTCATGGGAGTGCCTTTAGGCAGAACGCATTAGAGCCATTGCCTATCACCAGTAAAAAACATCGACACGCTTGAATCACTGAGCTTCAGCCGTGGTATTACTGGGATAATGTTGAAAGCCGTGTAAAACACCATAAATCGAAAATCCATTTTTGAACAGGCTAGTTTTAAACCTTTAAAACACTTTTCCAAATGACACTGCGGACATATCTTCGTCCGATAAAGAAAACAGAGTTATTTCTAACCGAGAAAACATTACTTTGATAGGCAATAACTCCTTTTCTCACAATATGTACTTTTTCTTAAGCATTCATCCTTATAGTTGTAAATATTTTATTTCAACAGTAATTGCTTTAAACAAGTTAGAAGACGTGTTATAATATGCCTTTTTATTGTCCTTCAAAGAACTACATACTTCCATATAAATGTTTAATGTAATAAAATGGCTAGACCACAACGTAATTAAATAAATTAAACGAATTAAATGACTGTTAAAGACAGGATTTTCCCGTAAATCTTTCACTTTCGGGTAAATTAAAATTTCTTCACGACAAAAGTCCTCAACGATTTACACCTTACAAAAAATATCTTTCAATCCTTTACCGAACAATCCCGTGTTTTAACATCCCCGAGGAAGACGGGCTTTGGAAAACACCGTTTTACACAATGTTTTACGCCCTTTAAAGACAAGTTATACCCTTTGAGATATATTCAATTTTTCAATCTGGAAATGCTGTCAAACGACCCTGTGCGATAATGCGCCTGGGGCGAAGGCCTTTGAACAACATAAGTGAAAATGGCCAAAATGCCTGTGGCGTTTTCGTTCATACCGTGTAAAAACAGTGTCGACTAAATGAGCATTATTTGAGCCATGCCCTGTGAAAAAGGGCTTTATTGCATCTACTAAAGAGCTGACCAGGCTGCGTGGACTGACCTGGATCGAAACATTTGCTATTTGGCCATTTTACTGCTTGTGAATAGATCAATTGTCTGCACAATCCACGTCGGCTGACATGAGTCTAAACTGATCGCTTATTGGTGAGTTTACTGCATGTAAAAGGACCCTCCTACTTCTTGATTCAGTCGGTTGTAAGATAGAATCTATTTTATGGATCCATTGTTATGTGATGACTTGCTTGGTGTCAGTCATCATGGAGATGCATTTACCCCATTTTGCCGAAGCGCAGCTTTTTTTTTTTTTGAAAGAATATTCGCGATCATAAATCAGCGTCTCATACTCAAGGGAATCTTATGGCAGGGTTTTGAAACATATTTTCGTTCCGCCTACTTTTGTCTACTTCTAAACAACGAAAACAACAGTAACAACAACCCACGTTATATAGTGCTTTCACGTCAAAAAAAAAACACCTTATCGTGCTTTCACAGCTCGTTTTTGTTAGCTAAATTACTAATTTGACCAACTCGTTCACTTCCTATTGGTCGTGCTCCCTTGACAACTCGGAAAATCTTGTCACGTTTTCTCCCATGTCACACGAACTGATATCAGTTTCTTTCTGTCGTTTGATGTCCTATCAAATACAGAGTACGAATGAATACGGTGACGATCAAAGATGTTTTTCTTTTCCCTCCCGGGATCCACTTCAAAGACGTTTGTCTTTCGCTTTTCGGAGAGTTCTGTATTATTTTGTTTCGTTTCGTGTTTAACCCTTAGGCTGTTAAGCGCGACTGAAGGACTTATTGCAGACAGTGTCGATCAAGTTCAGACTGCACAGAACGTGCAGTCTGATCTTGGATCTACACTGTCCGATAACGAGATATTGTTTCCCCTGATAATAACTTTGAAGTAGCAACATTTGGGTTTTCACTGTCGGCTTGGAAGTTTCATTTAACTTATAAAGCAGGTTATGGGTTAAATGGTGAGTTATACTTTTTTGTTTCAGTTATATCGGGGTAATGTACTCTTACGAACATGAAAGTTCGCAACAAATGCGTAGCTCAAATACAATCTGGACCGTGCGGAAGAGATCCTCGTTTATTGAAGTTCAAACGACCAACACCTTAACCACTTAGCTAAAGAGAATTCTCCCCAACGCAGATGTTAGGTATTGATTTTATACGGGATGAAGCTATGCAGTAAGGAAGCAGTGATCTCCCGTAACACATCCCCTCTTAAATGTCATCATTTTGACGAAAGAAAACGTTACTAGGCAG
Source organism: Hippopus hippopus (assembly GCA_946811185.2). NCBI lineage: Eukaryota > Metazoa > Mollusca > Bivalvia > Cardiida > Cardiidae > Hippopus > Hippopus hippopus. The sequence continues at coordinate 32,766,662 of OX328105.1, forward strand.
TAGGTTTTTTTTTTGACAACAAATGGCTCAATGGCCAATCCCGGACGAGCCCCCATCATTACGAACATGAAAGTTCGCAACAAATGCACGGCTCAAATACAAACCGCACCTGGCTGGATTCGAACCCGGGCGGAAGAGATCCTCGTTTATTGACGTTCAAAAGACCAACGCCTTAACCACTGAGCTAAAGAGAATCCTCCCCAACGCTGATGTTAGGTATTGACTTTATACGGGATAAAGCTATGCAGTAAGGAAGCAGTGATCTCCCGTAACAGTACAGCTCATTTGTCCATATCTCATGCTTTTCACTAGAACTAGGTCGAAGCCTTGCAATAGGCATTTTCTCGGAAGTAGGTGCCACCGGATAAATCATCTCCTACTCCACCTTAAAGCCCCAAATAGTGGCCAAAAGTAACCAATGTGGGTCCTAAAATGCATTTAAATTAAAATCATACTTTTTTTTTTAATAAATATAGAAATTATTGTCAAGGTAACAATCTGTTATTGTACAGTCGGTCCAAGTGTTACTCGCTGGTAGAAAAATGAATTTAAAAAGTAGGTCAAAAGTTGCCAGGTCGCTCTGTCTTTGGTTTACCTTTTAGTTGATTTAAGAATACTTAAATCGACCGTTAAAAAAATGTCACCCTTACAATATTTTTCATACTTTTAAAGGGTATAGTTTAAATTCAAATGCATTTTAACTACCGTTTTGTTTTCTTTTGGTCACCATTGGGGCTTTCGAGGAGCCTTTTCAGATACTTTTGTCGCGTGTTATTATTATTATTATTTTATCTTTTTTAATTTTTGTTTATTTATTTATTTTTTTTTTTTTCAAACACTGATAAGCACTACAGAATCTACTTTTCTCTGTAACGTAAATTACGTAAATAAAACCAATGGTTAGATCTACATGAAGTTAAAAAAGATGCAAATTTGGTGTTCAAATCACGGGTTGGTCATTCTACTTTAATACGATCACAAAATTGACGCGTGTTATAGATCTCATCACTTTCCAAGAAACCTTTTCGAAAATCCGGCACGAAATCTGAAATTACCTTTTTCGTTTGCTTGCAATAATTTTGTCCCGATAACAGGTTGCCGTATATTTTTTAGGTTAGTCCGGCAGTTGGTCCTTTGACCGTAGAAAAGTGCACCTGCCAAGTGGTACTACTTTTAAATAATCATCTCAATAAAAAAAGAATCAGCAAAAATTGACGTTAATTGTTAAACAGTTGTAAAAACACGTGAACACGTTTTTTTCGGATCACCAGAAAAAATTCTTACGCCTTGCCCGGTAAACTTTCCCAATTCAAGACACCAACCATCTATTATCCATACGAGATTTCATATTTTTCTTTAGCGCCCTCAATCGCAATCTGAAGACGCTTCCTATGGGCCTGTCACTTAAAATAAAGGCGACAAAAGATAGTCTGCAACTGAAGGCCTTGTGAATGACATGTGAGGATATCGTGCTAGGTTTTTTTCCTCATATTTCAAATCTTTACCTGCTAAATAAATGAAATGACATTTTCAGGCTGATAGTAAAAGTTCAAACGTTACTGTTTCTAAAAAAAAAAAAGGAATGTTTTTTTGTTTTTTTTTAAGGGGGGGGGGGTGGGGGTGGAGGGGGTATCGGACAGTGTAGATCTAAGATCAAACTGAACGTTCTTGATCTACACTGTCCGCAAAATGTCCTTTAGCCGAATTAGCAGCCCAACATTAACCTAGTTTTTACGACCCTGAAAAAGGATATTCTGAAAACATTGTGCGAACATTTTCTTATCCATTCGAAGAAAAATTTGAACCACGTTTAATATTGTCGTCAAGGAATGTATCTAATTTGGGCAAATCAACATTTTGTCGTCTAGTAAAGAGTTGACCCTTGACCAAACCTACAAATTTTAGACTTGTCCCAGTTGAAACCATTTGCAGACTACGAATTGAATGTTTATCTACGAACGGTATCCTTCTTCGAAAGAGTAGAAAATCGAATGGCCACTTTCAACAACATTTCAGTCATATCACAGCGACTGCTCAGATATTCATTAATGTTCTGGGTTTCATTAGCAGAAGGCTAGGACGCAAGAGCATTCTCATAAAAACCCCAGTACCTACAGTGAAGTCGAACCCGAAGCCTCCAAGGTACGAGTCCTACATTTTGACACTGAGCTACGTAGAATCCCTTAACCATTTTAAAAGCACTTGCACACGACAAATCAGACAAAAAAAAGTTGGATTTGTCCATAAAATGATAGAAACCACACAGGAAATTTTGTTATTTACCAACAGTTTCTCCTTTTTCGACACATGTTTCCAAGTGTAGTAAAAAACTGGAGACTGAATGGAAAAGGGTTAACTCATCAATTTAGCATGCAGTCATTTAACCCTTTACAGGAAATTCCCGATTTGTAATTACCCTGAAGATGAATAACTGGTAACCGGCATTTTCTCATTTTCCCATGATGCTTTATAACATTCCAAAGACAAAATCCAGTATTTTAATCTCAATTCGGAAAAGTCTGAAATATTGTTCTCTGGTAAAGGGTTTAAGTGAAGTTCATAGTCTTACGAACATGAAAGTTCGCAACAATTGCATAGCTGATATACAAACCGCACCTGGCGGGATTCGAACCCGTGTGGAAAAGATCTTCGTTTTTTTTAGGTTTAAAAGACAAATACCTTAACCGATTAGCTAAAGAGAATTCTCCCCTACGCAGTTGATAGGTATTGATTTTATACGGGATGAAGCTATGCAGTAAGGAAGGAGTGATCTCCCGTAACACACCCCCTCTTAAATGTCATCATTTTAATGACAGAAAGCCGATTTAGGCACTAGTTCTTTTTTTTTTTGACGACAAATGGCTCAGTGACCAATCCAGGACGAGCCCCCATCTTACGAACATGTAAGTTCTTAACAATTGCATAGCTGAAATACAAACCGCACCTGGCGGGATTAGAACTCGTGCGGAAAAGATCCTCGTTTTGTTTTAGGTTTAAAAGACCAACACCTTAACCACTGAGCTAAAGAGTATTCTCCCCAACGCAGTTGTTAGGTATTGACTTTATACGGGATGAAGCTATGCAGTAAGGAAGGAGTGATCTCCCTTAACAATAGAGATTAACCTTTATTCGGTGTCACACCGGTGATATTTTGGTACGTTTACAGTAGATTTAAAATCACAGTCTTTTACTATCTGGTCTGTCCCTTACAAAGAGGCACAAGACGGCGTTTTGCGGACTCGGACTAGTGTGACCCGGAAGCATTTCGTTTCGGTGATACATCATCCTAATAGTGTCACTCGGTTTAACACCGTAACTTTTTTGTTTTGGTACATAGGAAATAGCGTGAACATCACACTTGACCCTCTGCGGCTTATTGCCTGAAAAAGCCAGAGTTTTTCTTTTCATGAAAAGAATATCAAATGGCGTTTACAAAAAGGGCATAGAAAGGGGCATCATGAACAATGGATTTTTTTTTTCTATTCATCTTGAAACAAAACTACTCTCGGAAATTCAAAGTAAAAAAAAAAGGTATTGAATAGTTGTATACCAGGCTTCTCGATAAGGTCACAGATACTTAACAGATCCCATATAAATATCTGAGTTACGCTCAATATAAGGGTATTTGACTGGCTTAAAAGAATCAGTTTATTCCAACACGTCAGAATAATAGACAACGATGCAAGGCATCATCTACGGCTGGCAGAATAAACGGCCAAAAGAACAAGTATTACAGTGTTTTGTATGGTGGGACAAAATTGCCAACACATATCCGATAATTTGTGTGGGTATTTCGCGAAAACTGTTGCGGATTTCAGTCTATTTTAAATCTTTCATGATAGATGTTATTTTATCACGTTTGCAGATGAATAACTTAACACGGGTTTTCCTTGCTAGTTTTCTATAACTGCCAACGTTTACCAGATGATTATGGAAAATATTTTCATGAAAGTAATGTCAGATTTAGCTTTAGCTTAAAAGTACAGCGACAAAGTTTTGTTGTTTTAAGAAATATCTAAATAGAATCAATGTGCGAAATATATATACCGATATGTATAAAAGGATTCAGGAGTATGTCGCAAGTGTACGAATGAATTTTTTTTTGAAAGGTTTTTATTATTCTAAAGGGTGGCCGATGTATCGAGAAAACTAGCTAAAGGTGGCAGTTTAGAGCAGGGCAGGAAACTATTCGTTTAAAGTATTTATCTGGTTTCGAAAAAAAAGAATGAAATTATCATGACAATATTAGATTAACGTGAATTTCACCATAGTTTTCACCAAATATATCTGCGCTTATTATCCGGTAGGTGCTGAAAAATCAGTGCCACCACGGTCTTGAATTCTGTTTGACAATATTGACAATTTTCTATGCTAGGCAAAAATTTCGTCATACAGAATGATTATTTTCACAAACATTAAATGTTACCAAAACCTTTTTTTTTTTTTAAATAAAGACAAATTTCGGATTTGCTAGTGCTCCGTATCACATGAATTTCCCAGTCTCGCAGCCTATCGCTATGTCTCATTAATTCTCGTACCGGAGGCTGAATCAGGATTTTTTTTATCGTTGTCAGGTTTCCAATTTATCCACAACATTTCGTTCTTTAAAAAAATAATACCGACCTTGAACAGAGAGAGAGAGAGAAAAAAAACCTGATAGTTACTGAGTTTAGTATGTCAAGGGCAACGGAAATAATAAAAACTTCGCCAAATATGTGAACTCGACCACTTTCAACGGCTAAGAAAAAAATCAACTGAAACTAAGAAGTTTTTTTCTGTTTTAAAGGCTTGGCTAAGCAAGCAGGCGGTACGGGTCAAAGATTAGACTGCACTTTCTGTGCAGTCTGGTCTTGATCTATGCCGTTCACAAGAGCCTCTGATTTTGCCAATGGCGCTGAAAGGGTTAAAACCCCAAAAAGGTAGTAAAATTAGAAACCACCTTACGTGTTTATTCGTCCTCAGAGCGTCGAATAAACCTAACAGGCATTTTCAGTCTAAATATAAAACCCAAATTATTGCTATTCAAAGGATGCTTTCGTCCAGAATTAACCCAAAAGCTGACAGTGTATATCGAAGATCAAGACTGCACGTTTTGCGCTGTCTGATCTTGATGTACACTGGCTGCAAAAGCAACTATGGTTGTGAAAAGCGTTTCAAGGATTAATTGCTTAAAAAAAAACAATAGAGGAAATCTGATGCACAGGGACTTGTCTTGTTTTTATCATCTAAAATCATTAATCATTTTCCTTTTTTCCCTACCTAGGTTAATCTCATTATCCTTTGCTTTGCGAACTTCTTTTCTTTTAGTTTGTGATCTAATCACCAAAAACATTGCTGATATATAGGATCTGACAAAAGTTTGAGATAAGATCTTATTAAACAGTTTTTGAAATATGTTATCAAGCTGGTCTCTGGAGAGATTTGTACCAAATTTTGTGGACGATTTTAATGAAATTTTATCTCAAAATACATAGAATGTCACATACGTTTTACCACATAACGAAATCTCGCAAATTGTAGGCCCAAAATCTTATCTCAAACTCCATGGAATGTCACATACTTTTCACAACATAACAAAGTCTCGCCAATCGTAGGTTCAGGATATATATAACCATACATGAACACGTGGTAATTTCCAAAGCTCGGTCTGAATCACTTCTCTAAAAGATATATCGAATGACGTCTATATGACGTCAAATAATGCTTTCCTCAAATATGTGTAAGATAAGAAAAATCATAATGGGCACATAACTCTGAAAACAGGGGAGGTTACGTGATTATTTTTTTTTTTAAATATTGTTAATCCTTAGGCTGCTAAGAGCGACTCAAGGACCTTTTGCGGACAGTGTAGATCAAGATCAGACTGCACAGAACGTGCTGTCTGATCTTGGACCTGAACTGTCCGATAAGGAGATATATTTCCTCCAAAAATACCTTTGAAATAGGAACATTTGGGCTTTTACTATCAACTTGAAAAATTCATTTCAATTATTTAGCAGGATAGGGGTTAAAATTGATTATAGCATAAATGCTACTTCTTTCAGCAACGACAGTTTGTAGTGTGTTGCTATTCAGACCTTGAAAGAAAAAAAAATGTATTTCTTACTACAAGCATTTACTTAATTCATACTGTTTTCTACGCATTTACAACATATCTTTTCCCTAGTGGCATATCCTTATAGTTTGTTCAGGGGTCTGTTAATAGCTCTGTGTGTCTAAAGCACATTATTTCCATACGATAGATCTGACGACGGCCGAATACTAAAAGGTTGAATTTTATTTTGCAAAAACAGGCTTCCGACCAAAAAACACAGCTTATATTACGTTATGTGTCCTATTTGTGTCCCAAAGCAAATTTTAACAAAGATTACACGTGACGGAATAAAATTGATAAAATAGTACAATGAGTTTTACTGATCCATATAGTCTGTAACAGCACCAAATAATGTCTGTAAAGTCGAGTGGGCGTGGTTATCATAATTCAAGCAATCGGTCAATTTCGCGAAAAACCAGATTGTAAACGGATATTTTTCTTCATTTTTCATCCATTTGATATTTTGTAAAATTTCTGTGTTTTTGGTGTCCGTTGCAGACAAACAAATGTCATATCGTCTCTATCTGACGCCCCAGAATAATTCATCTAGTATTATCAATCTAATTTTATGGAAAAAGAATAGGGTAATGTTTCAGGCATCTCTGTAAAAAGGCTGAGGCAATTATCCTGATCTATTTCATCGAAAGCTACTGCTTAACACGTAAAACTGTAACAAATTATATCAACGAAAAATATATTACAGAAGCAGACGAATCATTGTTTGTTAGTTTGTTTCGTTTTGCTTATCAAACAATGGAAACAATAGAAGAAAAGGACTACTTGCTCATTACGAGCAGTATTGAAATTTTACGACAATTTTTCCATATCTGTCCTCTGCAGATATGTAAATGGGCGTTTTTGTACAATGGGAGGCTAACCCATTTGCCCATTTGTAATTGACAATAGTCACTAAAAAGAAATTTCTGACGAGGTGTTGGCTGGGGTGTGTGTTTAACTTCACATAAAAAGTTTTCACTTCACTGTAAATTCATTTTTTTTTTTTTTTTTTTTTCACTACGAAATAAAAAAATAATAATAATAGTAAATAAATAAATAAATAAATAAATAAATAGATAAAATAAAAAAAATCACTTATAGGCATATAAAAGAATTAGATATAGATCTAAGTGTTTCTTTTAACCACAGTACATCCAATTCGAGAGGCAGATTTTTATGTCACGTACAAGTTAACGACGTATATCACAAATTTTCTAACGGACAGATTTTTTATAACCTTTGCACATACAAAGCTCAGCCTTTCTCTAGGTGATTACGGTAAAAAAAGAGTTGGGTCACCGTGCTCGTTTCTGAGAAATTAGCCTTTGAAAAAGGTATATACAGTTCCAAAATTCAGCTTCTATTAGATTTTATTCGCTTTTCTTAAATAGTCAGTTAAACAGGAAATTACCGGAAATTACCGGAAGAATATACAAATTTACATCATTTTAATGAAAATTCATTTAGTTTTGCACACAAAAAAAAGATATAATAGCCTGGTTTTGAGCATGATAAATGTACAAATATGCATGTTATATATTGCATTGAGCTAAAAATAATGGTTAATCTTTAATAAATACATATTTTCTAATAAATAGATTTTTCTTAAAATTTCCACACTTATGGTTTTTATCATTCTAAACAATAAGAAAAAATTAAAATGACACCCATCCCTGCTTATTTCATCAGAAAGCAGGGATGAAGGTCACTGTGGAAGTTATTTCTACCAAGGAAAAAAATAGGATAAAAGCTCAGCAGACATTGTAGTAAAAGGAGAAATTGCTCAATAGGAGCGATATCTCATTTTTCCACAATAATTTCCAAAGTGGAAACAGCTATACTTCCACAGCTTTAAATTTCCTGCTTTTGTTTGCTTGTTTGGTGTGTAACGCCGTGTCAACAGTATTTCAATTATTTCACGGTGACAGTTCACATATCCATATTTCTCTCTTTACTAATACTACCCGAAGAAAGTGCTACTTGTTTCAGAGCACCAATAGTATTACCATATGTGCGAAAAATACATAGGTGCCCTTTTGATGCACTATCCTTGAGAAAAATATATGCGCAATAGGATGCGCGCAAACATTTGTGATATACGTCGTTAATTATTCTGTTTATTATTTACATAATTTATCCTCTCCCTTTTTCTTCCCCATGGTTTTTAAGAACGATACTAAAAGCACATTTGTTTCCTTACACTTACAACTTCAATTTTTTTGCAGTCTGAGTTGACATATGAGATGACGTAAAGCTCGAAAATTTAGCGTAAATGCCCGTATATTACATCATATTACTCTCTGTTTGAAAGGCACACTTCCACTATTTACCTAGGTTTAAAGTGCACTGGACCTACTCGTCCGTCTTCGATTAAAGAGTTTCAGAAATATTTATCTTCGCAAAATCAGTACGTTACGAAAGTTTAGTAAAACGGCTTCGAATTTTGTAACTCTGAACGTAGGCGTAAAGTTCCAGCAATTCGTACTCAAAAACTTACAAATTGTAAGTAAAATGGTATTCTGCTCGGGGTTAACAAAGTAAAAAATAGTTTCTGACTTTCGGTAAAAGTTTTATTTTCACTTCAAATATTAACTTTAGCAGTAACAAAATTTATCTAACTGATAAATCCCAGGACATCACAGTTGGGTACGTAATACGAGTACGTTGTATTTTTTGTTTTTATTTCAACCATTTTTCCTGGTATTATTAGGCAGTAAATAAAATAAGGCAATGGCACAGTATTTTTTGCCGAATACCAAATTAACTCTTTATGGTTGAGGTGAAGTTGATAATGGTTATGGGTCAAACCCGCATTTTTGACTAAAAAATCGCTCGGCCAATGCACCTCTTCATGCTTTCCTGGATTTTCTCTTACCAGTTCTTTGCATACTATTATTTCCCAGCCACTGGCTTCTTACCCACATAAACATGATCGAAACAAAATTTAGCGGTGAGAGAGGACGAATCATGGCTTGTCGCAATTACGATAATCAGTCTTCGGAAAGAAACTTTATCACATAAATCTCCTCTGGCTGTGTATTAAACCCATGACTTATATTTGATATTACATAGTGTGTTATCGTTTTTTGGGTCCCAGTTAATTTTTTGAGCGCATGAAGCCGGAGAAAGCAACCACAGCACATGCCGGAATCTGTACTAAGTACTACGCCGTTTCGCGGAAAGATGACGTCATTGTTGCTAAGACGTATACATACGCGTGGGAAGTTTTTGGTCTTTAATAAATACCAAGAAATGCAGCGAAAGTTCTATAAAATAAACAAAATTGCGGAAGTAGGTTGACTTACCCCCTCTAGAACCTGTTTCATTCCACTGTAAACATGGACCCGGGAACGCTATATAGGCTAAAGGTGATGATGCAAGATATTTTTTGTCTGCCTATCATTCTATGTGATAAATAGAGTCTCACATTCGTGTTTGTGTATAATCATTTTTGTCAAACTCGTTGACTAAAATGTATTTGACGCTCGCTAAGGCTTGTGTCATACAATTTAAGTCAACTCGTTTGATAAAAATTGATAATACATAATCACTCATGTAAGATCCTCTTTTTCCAAACTGCTGATATGAACCAGCGACCTCCCTAGTTTCAAGCTTTACACGTTAGCAGTGAGCTGAGGGCTCGGCGTTTTTGATTCCAAATTTTGATACATATATACGTTATCAATACTGAGAAGTCTTTCGGCCAATCTGACATAAGTTGGCATATAAAATAGGAAAATAATTTTATAAAAGGAGTTTAGTTCTTAAAGAGCCTCTGGCGAACTAAATAACATTTTTGTAGACCAGTATAACAAAATTGATCTCAAAGGCCATCACTTGTCGGATACATTTTTTATCACATAACTCCCTGTGTTTTCAATTTAAGACAGCCATTACAAATTTTCTTGTCTTACACACGTGTGAGATAAGAAAATAGTGCCGTATTTGGTCAATGCCCTGTAATTATACACCTCATTTCTAAAACATGGCCGACCAAGATTCCTGTGTGAATTAACTGTTAAAACCGATGATCGTGACAAAGCTTCAAATTTTAGTGACTTTAGATGTAAAACAAAACCGTTAAAAGCAAGTTTCTTTGGAACTACTTTTTCTCAGTGATGTACACTTCCAAAGAAACAAATAAGCTTTATCTAAATTTCAATACACATGCACACGTAGGCCTGTTTGAACAAGTCATGAACTATAATTCATGAGAATATAGGATCTGATATTCGTTGGTTTTTGAGGTAAAACTCGTCCACAAAAAATGTTATTAATCTCGACAAAAGCTAGCTGAATAATATTTTTTGTAGACTCGTTCAATAAAATTTATCTCTAGCACCAACTCATGTCAGATCCTATACATCACATTAAGAATGATAGGTCAGATTAGGCAAAGTCAAACATGCAGACTTGGTAATTACCACGAATGAACCTTGATTCAGTTTTTCTAAAAGAAATTTAAAATGACAGTTCAACTGAGGTCACACAACCCTTATCTCAAACGTGTGAAAGGTTAAAAACAAAATTCGTAATGGACGTATTACACTGAAAACAATGGAAGTTATGCAATAAACCGTTATCTATAATAACATTGTGAAGTCCACCTTAAAGTCCGTGTACCCTCGCAATAGTAAAAAAAAAAACTAGAAAAGCAGAAACCAAAAGAAGAAAAAAAATGACACAAACCAAAAGACACATTTAATGGAAGTTCATTAAATGTGTCTTTTGGTTTGTGTCATTTTTTTTAGTAATAATAGGTCAGATTAGGCCTATATTATAAACCCTATATTATACCACCTTCCATCCTTTGGTTTTCAGGACTTTCAGGAATAATAAACCCGGGGAGGAAAAGTCAATATGTTGACTATTTCAATGATATACATGCTAATTCCCTGGATTTATGTCCAGTGATTTGCCCCGATTCCATGGATATGTCATCGGTCGTTAACTCATTATCTCCTGGATCCGTATTCACCAACCGTACTTTTGTTTCATCCTTAGTCTGATTCTAGATTTAGAAAGTAACGCGACTTCTACTTGCCGCTAAACCAGGGACTAAGACTGGGACCCTAAAACAAACTTGCAGCAGGCGACTTTAAAAACCTTCTCAATTAATACTTGGTAATCAAATTGAATGGCGCTTTAATTCATTAACCAACGTGAAAATATTGTTGCAAAATGAGAAATTACTCATTACGAACAATTTCTACTTTTGTCACAAAGTTTTAAAAATTAAAAATGTTGTCTACAGGAGGAAATGCGTTTTAATCAGTAGTGGCCATACGTAGACGTTCAGTTGTTTATATGGTGTTTAACGTCCTTTTAAATGTCAGTTACATCGCGACGGCCATATACCTATCCATGCTTTCATGAAGGTATGTTTACCAGAACTTTGCTCTATACCATTCCAAAGCCACTGGCTGCTTTCCCACATAATCATTGTCGAAACAATGATCAGCGGAATTATATCAGTTTATATCGCGGCGGCCAGCGCACATATCCATGCTTTCATAGAGGTTCGTTTACCAGTACTTCGCAAAATTTTATTCCCAAGCCACTGGCTACTCTCCCACGTAACTATCGCCGAAACAATGACTAGCGGATATTTAGACATAGTAAGACTAGAGTAAGTGGGTCTTGTGACGACCAGCAAGTCGTAACAACCACTAAATGAGACAAACTAAACCGCTCTTGGAATAATTCAAACTTTTGCTGACGTACAGGCTTTTGGTCATTGTATTAGGAGGTCGTTCTTTTCACGGCATGAAGCCAGTTTGCTATCAAGGATAGGTAAGTCTGTATTAGACATATGCGCCACTCATGAACATATTACTGATGATGTTCACTCGATGAAATAAATTTCGATCTTTCACCGAAACAAAAACGATATCTTCTATTTATTTCATGCTTCTAACCCCTTTTTTGTTGGGACTTTCTTCAAAATCCAGCACAGTTGTTTTCGGTAATTCCCCGTGGCATACCCCTCCTACATAAGAACGCATTACAATATAACGAAAGGGCGAGAAATGTAGGGTAAATGCGCGTAAATTACGTCATACTTTCGTCTGGTTGAATGGCACACTCTATTTACCTAGGTAACTAGTGCACGGAAAATACTTTTTCCGCCCTCAACTGAAGAGTTACGGGAAACATTTTCGGTAAATTTCACTGGTCGTAGCCATGAATTATCAAACCTTATAATCCACTATTATTTCCTGATAAACCACCGAAGAGCATGAAATAAAAATCAGTCCATTGAAAGTAATTGCCACAGGCTTCATCTCTGTTTAAGATTCAAGTTGACATTGTTTTCGCTTTGTTTGAAAAAAGAATTTTTTCCAGTTGACCATTCTTTTGATTTTTTTTTGTAACGAAGAATAGCAAGTGGCTTCGAAAAAGTGTTATAAGTACATTTACTCGTTCTTGTAGTTCTTGTTTAAACACCGAAAACCACGTGACCAATTTGTCTCTCCAGAAATAGGGGTTTAAGTCAAACAATTGTACAAGCAAGTGGCACAAGTGAGAAACATTCGGGAGAAAGGAGCATATTTTTCATGCAACGTGTACGGGAAAGACATTCCTGGAAAAAACGGTGAAATTGTAGTTTTGTCCACTTTGAAAGTATTTGCAGACGAAAAATCGAAATAATGAGGTTAGTCTCTGAAAAAGTAGAAAACATTGTAAGGAAAGGAGAAGATGTTGGTTACCAGCTTTTTCTTCTTTTCCCACGATGTTTTTACAAGCCTTCTATCAAAGGGTCGTTAAAACACGGAATTTTCGTCTAAAGATTAAAACCTAATCTTACAGGTAGCAGCATTCACACTTGATTACCCTTTAGAAAAAGAGAGGCATATGGATCTATTAAAATTATCATTTAGAAACAGAGAGGCATATGGATCTATTCTTTAAAAAAAAAAGACTGGATATAACTCCAACTGCTGGAAATCTAGCAACGCATCTACTCAAAAACGCTGTTTTTCCCCGCGTTTGTCTACTTGTGACGTCAGGGTATTTTAAAAGTCCAAAATTATCCTATGAAACAGGGGCTCTTCTGTAACTCTTTACCAGACGACAAAATTTTTAAAATGCGTATCCATATCAAGAAGATTTGCAGGCAGAAATATAAAAGTGCTTCAAATAATTTTTGTATTTGAAGAAAATTAAAACATTGTGGGAAAAAGGAGAAAATGCTGGTTACCAACATTTTCTCCTTTTTTTTTTCCGCGATGTAAACTCTATTCAAAAGCAATCTTTTTTTTCTACATGTTGTAAAGATACGGGATCATTATGTTAAGGGCTCTATAGTCGTTTGGCCTTCTACATCGGTCTATACATCAAGTGATCTATGGTCGAAATATTCCTTCGCCGACGATCGATAACAGTATATCAAACGAATTAAGCGCTTCTTTTGTTGAGGAAAAGTAAATGACGTCAGAATTTCCGCCATCATCCCCCCATCACACACACACAGACACGATATCGACATCCCCGTTTCAGTTGATCTGATTTATTTTCAAAGTCCAACGCCCCTTTCAGCGATAATTCCAATCTATCACGACGGCCAGTGCACTCTTGGATTTTTTGACAAGTACTACGAGTAGAAACACCATCTTTTCAAAGTACTGACTGATTTTGCGACCATTATTACCTTGAAAGAACAAATCACTGTTGTTGTTGTTGTTGTTGTTGTTATTGTAGTTGTGAGCGTTTTTAATCGGTCGGCTTTAGCCGGCCGATTACAGAGACCACAAATTTCGGAAATCCGTCCGCTGAGGGCAAACTGACGTAACTGCAACTTGTAACAACTTTAACTTACAGCGTTATAACGCTTATACACGCGTGACATTACAAATACAACTTTTAACCCAGATGAGCGCAAGAACAGTAACTAGTAGTAAACAGGTAAACAAGTAATCCCATACTTAACTTTTCAGTTATGTAATAAACGACGGTTACAGTTTGCTTAGCGTTGAATTGCGTCATAATACCAGTATAATCAAAATCTCTGGCCAGCAAAAAGTAGAAAGTTTGCAGTAGTTTACTTTCAACACGGTTATAGGAAATAGGATCAGTGATAAAGTAGCAACTGTATGAATGAAACGAGAGCAAACCAGCTGTATCAGGAGAGGTAAACACATCTCGTTGTCGTCTGCTGTCCATATTATTCGGCAAAGTTCGAGTGATCCGTATATGTAACAGGTGTTGAAAAGATGATAGTTCATTTTGGCCTTGAGCAGGGGTAAAATTGCAACGAAAAGGAGTTTGCAAGGAAACATTGTTTTAAAAGAATTTAGATTGTTCTGCCTTAAAGCAAACTGATGTAAATGCAACACGTAACATTCGTAAGTTTAAAATAGTAATCGGCCGTTGCTTGTTTAATGTTAGCGAGGCAAAGCGTGTTATTCTGTGAGGGACAAAGGATGAAGAGTTGTGTAAGGGTTATTTCTTGAAAAAAATAATAAACAAAGTTAGCACGCGAAGTTGGTTAAATGAAAAAACATGCACATGTAGCACTGAACAAACTTTATTTTTTACTCATAGTTTCAAACTTTCAATCACATAATAAATCTATATTGTAGAAAATATTGTGGGAAAAGGAGAATTTGGTCTATACCATTTCCTGGGATAGTGCTCCTTTTTCCACAATATTTGCCTAAAAGCATTAAGACTTTAAAGTCCTAGTTTCTTTTGATGAATCGTAACTCCTTTACCGAACAACTTTTTTTTTTTTGTGCTAAAGTACGGTATATCACGAATGCTAAAAAATCAAACAATACTGACGACCAGCAAGTCGCAAAAAAGAGAAATTCAGACAAGCTAGACAGATACGACGAAAGCTGTACTAGAGCATCTGGGGCAGACAAACAAACTGAGGCATCCGACAGTTCAACAGAAATTAGTAATACTCTATGAAATGTTGGTTAAATGCATCTGCAAAAAAATATTTGACCTAAACCAGCCTGCGCAGTCTGACCTGGCTAGAAAGTTTTTGATAAGTGTAATTCTTTTTCGTTTCCGAGGGCTATTCTACCTCATAATTCAGTCGGTATTAGACAAACAGGATTTTATCAAAACCATAACTTTGCGCTAACTTACGTGGTATAATGCGTCACAGACATGCATTAAAACATCTTTTTGCCAGAGCTCCGCTCGAGTGTTTGTTTTGAGTTTATCTTCACCACCGGTTGCCCACATTAGCGACGCCCTAGAAGGCTTTTAGTCATTTTATGTTGTTGGGGATAGCGTAAGATACAGGACAAAACCAATCCAAAGTTACGCTTTGTTCTTAACATGCTTGGTGTACAGCTTTTTCACATGGGACGTAGTTTTAAAGTCTTATCCAAAAGACTACAGTTGATATCAGTTGACAAGCCATGAGAATCGAAAACACATACCTCAGTATTCCGAGAGTACAAGTCCACGAGTTGGGCTAAATCGGTTGACCATAATAAATACAATTGCTTCGGTCCAAACTGATATACCTGCACAAGCACCGCAACAGTTTGCCTATCCTATCTCATTGGCACCCATTAGAAGCAGACAATTATGCTAGCCATAGCGGGGTAAAATAATATAATTGAAAATATAAAAATGGATCGAACTACTTTTCATGACGGCATTAACAGGAATGACCGTAATCAATACAAATGTTTCAGCACTTACTGAATTACCTACATAAGCACCTCAACAACTTGCCTATCCTAATTGACACCCATTCAAGGGAGATGACCATGCTAGCCATAGCACAGTAAAATAATATGACGAAAATATAAAAACTGTTCGAACTACTTTTCATAACGGCATTGACAGGAATGCGCAAGTATTTTCGGTTCAACCCAGTGACTTTGACAGGCTAGGAATAGACTAAAGTGTTTTCCTATAAACGATGTTTATTATGATATCTGCCTGTCTCAGGATAAGATAACTGCAAGGAAACGAACGCTTATCTATCCTTTAATGAAATCATTTTGTACATTTATCATTAACTACTACAGAATGATCGTGATTAGAATTGCCTCTATTACAGCTAATGATGATTCATAGTCTAACCTTTGGACTTCTTATGAATGAAACAGACATAAAGGAATGCAAAGTGACACGTATCACCTTTAACATTTTTAGCAATATAGATTAAAACAGGGGATTTTGCGGACGATATAGACCAAAATCAGACTGCACAGAGCGTGAAATTTGTCTTAAGATACATACCGTCAAGTCTACAGGATATAATCTTTCTGAGTTTTAACTTGGTCGTATTTTCAGACGTCAATAGAGGTTGGGATTATATATTTGGCGCTGAAGAGTTAAATTCACTTGTCCTACGTAGTCTAAAATAAGTTTATACGGTAAAACGCACAGATTGCTGTTTGTCGATTTTCATATCTATCTTCCAAGCATTAGATCTACTTTTATTCAAAGTTATTTCTAGGGTTTCATGCTATTTATCTACATTTCCTGTCTGGAGTGTCATCATTTTTCCTCGCATTTCTATTTTTTTGCGATTGCCACTGATCTGTCTATAATACTGATACGGAATTTAAAAAATTTATCTAACATCTTTAAGTTTTCTGTTTTTCGTCTAATTCTTTTAATATAAATGTGAACATATGGGTTCTATGCTGCCTTTCTGTAATTCAAGAACTGAATTCCAACAAACTTATCTCGCGTTTTAAATTCTTGCACTCTGAAGTGTCGAATGATGTCCAACATCGGGCGACCGTCAAAAAATGAGTTCATTGGTTTAACCCAAGGCTAGTGAACGAGGGGTTGAGATCAAATTTCACTTTTTTCACAAAGATTGATGAAAGTATTTAGCCCTCTCTCACACCATAATCCTGTACGATACCAAACCCTGTTTTAAAGCACCCGAAAGAAATACTTTTGAAAACAATTTGGGAAAAGAAAACTTGCTGGTAGCAAGCTCTAACGGTTATCTTTAGTGTCAATAAACAAAGCCAAAGTTAGTGTTAATACATGAATCTACCTTTAGTGTAACAAATGCGATTTTTTCCCCAATAATAAGCCTACATTTCTATTGTTGAAATGATGCCAGCAGTTTCGGTTCTAAGCCGCACAAATGGCAAAAGCCTGTCTAAAAACGTCGTCTCAATGGTGCATATACAACTCAATTTCAGACGTTCTCAGTAACAGTGGACGGTGGGAAGAAAATGTTCTGCTATAAATGTCAAGTTATAGACAAATAATCAGGAAATCAAGGATATTGTCAATTAAAAGTTGTTTGGCGACCGACTCCATAGCAAAATCAGGAGGTAAAACAAGCCTGGACAAAACTGTGGATTGCTGTTGTTTCGTTCACTTGAATGGTGATTTACACTGCTTTTAACAATATTTCAGACATTTTACAGCGATAGCTTACTCACTCATATATTTCCAGATTTCACTAGTACTTAGCTCGGGTTCTGAAGTGTCCGACTAAAGCATTGCCGTAAAAGCTGTATTAAATCTATCTTAAATCTTTTGTTAGAAAGTCTTCAGAAAAACGTAATAACACATTTTTTGAAATGTGTAAGATTTGTGTTTGTGAGAGTGTGGTTGCCTGTTAAAGGCTTGCTTATCAGAGCACCAGTCGTACCAAGATGGTAATATTCAGACCGGAAAATTGGGTCCAATATTTGAGGATCCAGAACACCATGGAGAAGTACAGTTAAACAATAAAGAATCTATAAGGATAAAATATATGGTAAGACACAAGAGTCTATGTTTAAGAAAGAACCTGGTGAAAGAGTGGCATTTAAGTCTTGTGTTCGAGGCGAAAAAAAGGAGATAGATTAAGCAAGGTAGGCGATGGCGATGTTGATAGCGAAAAGGACTGGAGTAGAAAATGTTTTAATTAATTTAGTGAAATATATTCCAACGACGCGCTGAGGAGGACGATGACAATGTTAACTTTATGAATGTTGTTTATGGGGATAAAAGTGATAATGAATAAACTTTCGTATAGTATAGAGTGATCTGTTGTAAGCATCATTGTAATCATTTCTATTTAAGGCAATTTCATGTCAGTCTCGAACTCTATGAAGGGCCACCATAAAGAAAAAGACCTAGACAACTTTATTCACTTGGTTTAATACAAATTCAACATATGCAGTAATTTACTCTTTGAGGACCATAGAAGTGAATAAATACAGTCCTGACTACAATAGATTGTTATTGGTCAACAGTAAAAAATATCTTTAACCCCCACAAAGGTCATTAGATTTTCAAACAAAAAATCCCAACATTTGGTACTGTTAATACTCTGAGTTCCTTGGGTAAAATAGCTTATAAATAGCGTAAATCATAATGAAAAAGCACAATGTTTGTCATAATATCTGTTCTGTATCATTAAGATCATAAAAGATGGTGTTGCATACTATGGAAATGAGTCAAAGCCATTTTAGGCTCAAAAACATCACCATTTACAGTTCTTTCAGTAAATCTACTTTGATTCACACACTTTTTTTTCTGTAAAACATTTTCTGTAAAACATTTTTTAACGAAATGGCAACTGATACCTTTGTCCAAACCTAAGCCACTAACTTTAGGGTCGGAATTGCACAACAATGGGGTCGGAACCTCAAAATATCAACCTTGTATTTGAGGTATATCAAATACTTGGAGTATGTGAGTTTTCAAATTAACCCAGTCCTCGACTTTCATAGCGAAATTTAGCAAAACCAAAAACTCATTAAATGACATAAGCAAACCAAAATCAATCAAAATACACATGGTAGGGATGAAACACGTGTACCTCGTGCCTCAAAAATGTCAGAAAAGCAGTCTCAAACTGCTACGAAGTACAAGCACTCGACTTTAGCACGTGATAGAGAACAGGCTTTACTCGAGAAGCAGAGAACAGACAGACTTGAGAACCGCCTTGTGTTTAGTTGTTTGAACATTTAAAGAAGGTGCCTATATTTTCATCAACATTTCAAATTCGGGAAAAGTATACCTCTGGTCAAGTTAAAACTATACAGAAGCAAACGTACATTCAGTACTTAGAAAATAAACCTTTTCTAAGGATTATATTTCGTAATAGAATGCTTTGCCTGTTCATTCATTTTCAGTTTTCACAAGTTTGCAAAGATCTGTTGGAATGTCAATTGATCAATAACATGCGTTAAAGGCACATTAGTTGTCAAATGTAAACAATTCAGGGGTTAAATTGCAGACAAGTTCACTTTGTACCATTTAAAAGTCCGGATATCAGTAACTCTGATAATGTGTACAACAGTTGAATCTGTCAAAGTCCAAGTTGCTGACAGAAATATGTATTGTAAAACTATGACAAAGATTGCTTTAAATAAACTCTTATCCTGCTAAATAAGTTGTTTGAAACTTTCAAGCCGATAGTAAAAACCTGAATAATGCTATTTCAATCTTACTTTTGAAGAAATATATTTCCTTATCGGACAGCGTAGATCCAAGATCAGACTGCACGTTTTGTGATACATTTGATGTATTACGTGAACTGTTATTCGGCGTAGCTATATGATCTCACTTTTGACCTACTTTCAGTACTAGGAGGAAATGAATGGTTACACATTTTGTTACTGGCCAAATATAGGTAAACTACGCAAAAAAATAAAGGTCACAGTAGAAATTTACCGACATTGGATAAAAGTGTTCATGACTAGAAAATCACGTAATGATCACATTTACCTGTGTAAAGATGTACTTTTTGGCCATCCAGATGTTAAACTCTAGCAAAACATCCATAATCTAAATCATATGGATAAACTAATAGCAATGAGTGTTGGCGAGTTTTCTATTTTGGTTAGTGTAAGAGATTTGGTACCCGTTTTTCCTCGCGTAAAACGGAATACGAATTGCGACTGCAGGCTACCGCTCTATTGTCTTACACTAAAACGGGCTGTGAAACAACTGATCTCGTTTCTTGTCACAATGAAAAAAGATGTTATATCTTGAATTTGGTGATTTGATTCGAAACGTGAATAACTATGCCTACCTGGAGGAACAATCGATTTTATTGCGTTGTTAGCGAAGAAACTGGGTTTCTACTAAATTACTCTTAATAAAAGTAGGTGGGTGTGGTTAAGCATTGTGAGGGGTGATAAAACCCCGCCTTCTGATAACGACAAATAGTCAATGTTTGAAAGGTACTTCATTTTTGTACAAAAACATGCAAATCTACTTTGTTTTCTTTTTAAAGATTTCATCGTATGGTCTAAACAGACCTTTATTTAAACATGATTCATTAATAAAAAACAGAACAAACGACATATTCTGAAACATGACATCTCATCTTATCGACTCTCATTTTGCGTTAAACATGAGAATTGATGTATTGCTCAATAACGCTCATTACGAGAGCTTCCTCATTCTTAAATCTTATTGAAAATTCTACTTTCAACCATATGCAAAACAATTTAAAAGAGGCTACTTTCAGAACTGTTTTCATCATTTCTCTTCATATTATACTACAAACGAATTTAAATATTCATATCCCAGTGCCTGTTACGCCGTCTGTTTTTTTTAAAAGATATTTCTTGTTATACTGCAAAGAAATTTCTCGCGATTTGATTGGATTACATGCCTCGAACATATATTCCTGTACACTGGCAAAACCCTAGTAAAAGCAGTTTCTCTATCGGGAGCCCTGTATACATAAAGTTCTACACTTTCAACACAACATGCAAAATGGCGGCGTCGGTCGATACGAGCCGCCGACAAGACAAGCATACTGAGTAGCCCGCACCATATTATTACTAGTTTCCATTGAAGGTTGTCCTTAAAGCGGAAAGAATGGATTATTTTTTAAAATAAATGAATAAAGTTACAGAAATTTTCGTTTGTTGTCATTCTAAAACAAATACAAGGGGTTAAAACGAGCCATCCCTTCGTCAGGTAAGCAAACTGTGAAGTGTCGAAACTCATACATTGTAACGTTAAACGATAGCCTAATGGTCGTTTGAGACAAATAATAGTCGTTTGCTTTTGCCAACATATCATTAAAATGCATACTTACTTATCTTGAAGTCGTTTAAACCCATGTTTGAATACGTCGAATGTCTATCGCAGTGACATCCTAAGTCCATTCACCAAACTGCACGTTTTACCAAGGTTTCAGTGACGTCATTTCTCAGTGACGTAAGTTTTCATTGAATTGGGGCACTCAGGAGGGAAATTCTATTCCATCAGCGTACTTAATTCGTGAGACCATAGAATGGAAATTTCGCGGAATACAATTTGGATTTGTAAAACTTTACAGTATAATAAATTCATTGTACGCTCAGGTGGCAGAGGACTTGGAAACTTGTTCACAGCTGTGGCGAATCATGTCGCTACGAGCCGAAGTGGCGACATGATTCGCCGAAGCCGAGAACAAGTTTCCAAGTCCCCCGCCACCTGACCGTACAAATAGTACTACATTTACTGTTCAAACTCATAATCTTCCGCTAGATAGCATTCTACAAATACACATCTATCTAATTTGGGCATTCTGGGTACAGTACTGGACTACTTTTCAAATCGACAACCGTTACTTTGAATTTCAAAATAAAATAAACGTTTACTCAATAAAACGCTACCTGGTGCGATTCATTTAGCTATGATCAGCTTGCATGTAACTTTTGCACCGGCCATTTATTAAAACAGCCCCTACAGGCTTGGGTAATTGCTTCGGTATAAGCCCTACTTTTTCCTAGTATATGGGATCGGTGATGCGTCATAGCCGACAGGTCGAATCTTCGAAGAATATGACATGCGCAGACAACGGTTCAAACTACTACATACTTTGGAAAACACCGTGCAAGTGACATCCTCGGAACCCAGGTTTGAAGCATTACGTTACTCTCCATGCATCACCCCTGGGAAAATTGACTAGCAAATCGTCGTTTCTTATGAATATTCCTATGGTCGGGTAGTACCCTAATAGCCAATCGAAAGATCGATAACATAATGATACTTTCTTGTAGAGAGGATAATTTCATTTCTTCCGTTACTAAAAATAACCCTGGAAAAAACCCGAGGTTGTCAACAAATATAGCGGCCGTCGGCGTGCTTGTCTCCTGTGAGATATGCCATTCTGTAATACAGAGACGACACTATCTATCTTTGTGTACGATTTTAACTGACAATCTTTCGGTGTTACGCCGAAAATCTCTTTTAAACGCTTCTCGATTGTGGTGTTGATGGGCTCCGCCATATTTAAAGTACCGCTAAGCTTGATTTGCAACGAATGATGTGATTGGATATCGACAAGTAAAAAATAGAAATAACGGCGTATTTGTAATAAAAATAGTTTAAATTTTCTCAAAGAAAAACTGAGATCACCAATCAAAATGCTTCATGAATAATTCATGAGAACGAGGAAACGCCAGCGAAATAACCCAGGGGCGATTACAGAATGAATCGAAACTGGGTCACCCAGGATGTGCAAGTGACTGGGTGCAGCTTTACACCTCGTGCAGAGACAATGCCTCGAGTTGTTGCTATAAATAAAGGCTGCCTACTGATTTTTTCATACAAATTTTCTAAACAATTACGGATAAAATTTGCTAATCCACTGTTTAAACACAAATTTACAGTTAATGAACTGCAAAGTCCTGAAGTATCTGTATACAACTAATGGTTTGACGATGACTGTGCACGCATCGGTTTAACAATTTTTTAACGTCTTTAGCGCCAATAAATCAGAAGAAAACAGTGTTTCAGGCTAGACCAAAACATTAGAAATGTCTCAGAAAAGCTACATTTATTTTTGATAACCGTAAGACTAAAAGTGATAGTAGCCATACATAAGTATAAATAATACTAAAATACGCTTAAACAAACAGCTGGGTTAAAGACGTCAAAACTACCAATTAGCAAATTTGAAACTTGCTGTAATTCAGTCAATAATCCTTATGACAAAGTTTTTTAAGCTGGACAAAAATGTAATACATGTTCTTATAAGAAGAAAATGAATTCAAAACAATGTTAAATAAGTTAAATGTACGAGTTTTAGAGGATCATGTATATAATCATTAATGCAATTGCTCAGTTAGATTGTAAAAAAAATGGCCAAATTGGGCCAAAGATAGTGTTGTTTGAAGCTTAACCCCGGCTGAAAGCAAATGGCAGTACTGTTTATAATGTCTTAATGGTTTTTATCAGATTATTATTAGTAGAGAAAGAGTATTTTGCGCTTTTCTTGATTTTACTTTCTTTATTTTATCTTGGTTTTGATTATGTTATAGAAGAAAAACTTTAGTGCAAACTTATAAAAGTGGGATAACGTGGAATTTATTCAATGTTATGGATCGTTGTGCTCACGTATGAATTCCAAAGTGAAACATCAGATTGAATTTAGTCAAAGCTTCGTTTGTTATCTAGCAGACAAAAAAAGAGAGTGGCTATCCTTACTCCTATTTGCTATGCTTTAAACAATATTGACGACATTTTTATTAAAATTGGTATTTCCGGTATTCGTGTTAATACATTCAAGATTTCCAAGACGTTTTTATGCCGAGGGTATTGTAATTACATCAAGCAATGCACTTGAGTTTCAGAAAAATTTAAATGCATTACATGATTATTGTAATAAGTGAACACTGAAAATCACTACATCAGAAACATTATCATTCCTGAAGAAAGAACCAAGGTTTTTGATGTAATCGTCAATCTGCGAATGTTTTTACTCCCGTTGGTTCATGTTCAGAAGCAAGACAGGCTTTACCAGGAAAACCATGAAAACTTTAGACCACGGTTCCGATATACATAAATTTGCCAGTCATCACTTAGCATTTGGTCTATATATATCGCAATTGCAACGCTCTAGCATTCCACGTGGCCTAAGTCAGACGGACAAAGCTCGTGGGATTGTCTATGTGACAAAGACGCTCGCTAACGCTTGCGTCTATTATCACAAAGACAAGCCTGCTCTTAATCTTTTCTAAACATATACAGTCTAAGTAAGTGTCTATAATACTGTACAGTTTAAAACCTTTACAAATTTTGGAACTTTTCGATAAATTCGTGCGTCCCACTTTAAATTACGGTAATGAAGCTTGGGGTTTTAATCAGGTTTCGCCAATATAAAGGGTACATGTACTATTTTGTAGACAGTTATTAAACCATGCAGGTAATTTGCATTGGATTTATTAAGCAATTTATTGGTTATCTCAAGACTAATCACTCCTGTCTTTAAGCGCCCTTGAGGTGGACAGCCTTTGAAAAAATGGGGGAAGAGAAAAAAAATAATGCTAACCATAATGTTTTCCACACTTTAAATTATAACTACGTTCACTTGAGTCAGATCTGATTTGTCGTTTGCCAATGCTTTCTATTTGGACCAATCTACAAGGTACATGGGTATTTATCTTTGAAAAGTATTTTGGGCATGCCGGTGGCTCGAACTCGCCACCGACAATTCACTAGCTCTCCTGTTACCAATAACCTTTCAGATCCCTACGATAGTCTATCAAACGCTCACGTGGACGGCCACTTCTTTATAGTAATATTTCGAGTTCAGAGTAAATGGAATTGTGTTCCTAGAATGTTTGGAAATAATTGGAATTGTCTTTGAACGGGAAAAAAGGTAGTTACCAGCATTTTCTTCTTTTCCCACGATGTTTTTTAAATCGATATTTCTGAAAGATTGTTTGGGATAGGGTCAAAGCATGCTAACTTTCATTGCTTATGAATGGGGGGAAAGTCTATAGAGCAACTGCCAGGTTGGTTCATGATCTAATTCTTACCAAATACAGTAATACGTGTTAGGTTTATTCAGACTTTTTTCCACATCTTTTCGAGTGCAAGATTTCAAGAGCAACCACCAACACGAATGCAACAAGATTAAATAACAACCAGTGAAGTCTGACTTGCTTTGTTTATTTCACAAATATATCACTATAAGACATATCATTAGTACATACAAGGTTATATGGCGTCTATTCGACGGAAAGGTCTAGGGTGCAACCATCAGGGCGGCTGCAACAACGTTAAATCATAACCAGTAAAAGTCTGTCGTGTTGTTATCTATTTCACGAATACGTCACTAAAGAGATAGACATGTGAGTGTTTACAACAAATAACTGAGGCGAATGATTGGCCAATAAAACACAACGACAGGTTTACTCATTCTGACAGGGATGTTGATGGTTACAATTCGAAAGACAACCGTTGAGACGTATCACGTGACTTATATACTAAATACCATCTAGGAATTGCAGATTCCAGACAATCATTATTGTCTACATATACACTTTGAGAGTGGGGATCACTAATTTTTAGGTTTACTTAAAACCAGTTGTTGTTTTTTTTTAATATGTGTGCTTTGAAAAGTTATTATGAAGTGACTGTTACCTTTCACGTTGGAAACAAATGAATACTTTAGTTACTACATAAGGAAATAACCTTAAAGGAGATTCGAACCAAGGACACCATAATAATCAGCCTAATTGCCACTTGCTTGTGTCAAGCCTATGCTCCTTCTAACATTTTTGTGTTCTTTTCCCTTTGAGTAACTTGTATTAAACACGTATTTTGATAGGTCTATACCGGTATAAGGTAATGAGTTAAAACATATACAAAGTGGGCATGGTGTCCAGGAATCATTTCCTTTTCACATTAATAACCAAGAGGTGGAAATAAGATAGTGTTATCATTTCCATTTCCTATTTATTTCCTCACAAAAGACTATGTGATACCAATAAGAATAATCTCATTGAGACCATTTTAATGAGTATCTACAAAAAAAAAATATATATATATATAAATGCAGAAATCAGATGATAATACCGCCTAAACCAAAATTGCTCCTACTGTCTGTACCTCTGGTTACCTCATATTTGTTTCATTTGATACTTCTTCAACCCTAGATGCTATTTAAAGATAAGTCACATTTTACAAGACTTAAAAAAGTCATTACAAATATAAACATACCTCACACGAAACGATAATTTTTTAAGATTTATTTACATTTTTTATGAAATTTGCAATGCAATAAATGGTGATGCCGATGATAATTCCAACAATATTAATTCCATGAGAAGCGGTTGATAACTCTTTCATTTTCAAATCATATCAATCATCAGCATAAAGTATCAAATAATAAAGACAAAAAAATACAGTTTTGGTCCAGCGGTACTAACTGAAAATAAGCAGACATTTTTTGGGACTAAAAAAGTTGTATGGTAATCCTAGCGGCTTAGGCGACCAACCTACCCTAATAACATTAATCCAAGAAGACACATGATGCCTTTCGTTTCAGCACTACCAAACAATGTATGCTTTAAAAGGGTGCAACCGATGAAACTTTAGATGAAGTGCGTGTTGTAACGTATTTAAAGAATGGGTTTTAGTTCGTAAGGAAATGCACTTACGGTCACCACAAGCGCTAACTCTACGATATAACTCTCTTGGTATCCTTATTCAACGCTTTTACACATTCCGTAAGAAAATGGAAAACTCAGCTGTTTACATGTATAGAGGTATTGACTTGAAAGCGATAAAAATACAGAAAATGTTTTTTTAATGTAAAAATAATTTAAGTCATTGCAAAACCAGTTGGACTTAGATGTCCTTTCAGTAACTAGAGTTGTCGATTATCAAATTTTATTCAAGCGGAGTTACAGATATTTTGGAGCATCACATTTTGATGGTGCATGTGCGATTTCTGATGTAGCTTAGTAATTAATGTTTTTAGACAAGATCTTTTTCGAGCTTATCTCCGATTTCAAGAAAGATTTTCGATAACCAGAATCTGACATAAGTTGTCTTTGGTATAGACAAATACTGTCATGCAAGCCTTTGATAATGTTTCAATTATTAGTACAGTGTCATACGGTGCCTGGTTGTATTTCGTTTAAGACGACCAGCGCATTTCTGATTGTCCCTTGTACAAATACTCCGTCGGACACTCTTTCCAACCCTATGGCTACTAGCCTGGACACAAATAGTCCTATAACGTCGTTACGCGTCAAGAAGCTCTTTCGTATTGAGAAAGAAAGAGTTCATGTAGCAATGCCAATGATGACTACCTCTAAAAGAGTTATAGGCCAAATGATATACAAACTTTCTCATTAGACTGGCTTTCTAAAAATTCAATTAAAAAGTTTCAACATGGCGGTTTTGAGATTATTGTTTAAAATGCTTGGGTACAATATTGAATTATATTGGATTGGTAAACTACAGAACACAGTCTATAATGCTCGAAGAACGTATATTTACCCCGAAGTATTTCCATAGCTCGGTTCCACGCAGCTTGTTAACACAATCTTTGATACTTTGTTCACTTCCTACCATGCGCGCGCATCTCTCCGCCTCTTCTTCTAATTTTGGCGTGGTCTATTTCTACGAATGCGCTTTATAAGTTTGCTATTACCGATTTTTTTTCGATTTTTTTTGTGCATAAGTCTTCATGATAATTTACTCTGTTTAAGGAAATAGGAAAATTGCAGAGGGCATGAGACTAAAAAAAAAGTCATGTTTAGTTATGTCATTTAAATACGTATTTTGCGAAGAAAATCCGAAACTGCTTGATTAAATAGCACTTTGTTCGAGCAGGCCATCGCTTAACTTACAAGAGAGCCTACTCTTTCGCACAGATATCGCTATTCGGGACTCGAGTCTTGTGCTGAAAATTCATAATCTACATTGTACACAAGCGATTTCACTGGTGGTTACGATGTAGGCGCGAAATAATATCAACCACAAAACTGGATGCAATCACACTTAAAACTGGGTTTACATTCGTACTTGTCACAGAATAAGTTGAAATATGTGTACGACTCTGTTTAAACTATCACATATACGTCTGAAAGAAGATATGAGTATAATTGTTAATTATATACACTACAAGTCTTTTACCAATATCCCGCTTATATCTGAAGTCCTTTACAAAGGGAACAGGCTCTGATAAGACTTTATGACTGTGTCGTCTAGTCTTAGATAATTGTATTTGACCATCAGTCAACCCTTTAACAAGCATTCCCGTATTTTTCGACTATTGAAAGGAAGGCTTTATAAAACATCAATGGAAAAAAGAGGAAATGCTGATAACCCAGCATTTTCTCTTTTTCCGTCGATGGGTTCTACCCTTTCAAAAAACAAATGGCATCACATAAGCCCCATTTAATTTGTCTTCAATATGACTACCTCAAACGAGCCATATTGATTTTTGTTTCTGTATAAATGTTGCAATATGGACGAGTGCAAAGTTTTGTTGACAGGTAAAGAGCTAAATGTCTATACTGTACTATATCCACTGAAAATGAATAGTCCAGTCTTAAACACAGGTTGACTCCTTTGACTATTTAAGTACAGCAAGACAGAGGTTTCCGTTAGCAAGCTGAACAGAGATTCATAGTTTCAAATTAGCACTTTCTCTGTTTTTGATAAGGCGAATTTGGTTGTCTCTCTTTTGATCCAAATACTAGTTTCAGTCTTCCGTTTTTGTGTTTCAGATGTTGCTCTTTCATTAACTTATGTGTTTTTCTAGTAATTCAAACACAGTTCTTGTGACCGACCATCGTAGTCATCGGTCAATCTCAACACTTTGAAAGTACGCCATTTTTCTTAATACCCTCATACTCCAACATGCTCTTTTAGCAATACTCCAAGGGTAGTTTGACGTCTTTATCTAATTCCGGCGATAAGTCAGTTATCATCCGATGATCTAATTTTCTCCTTTTATGGCAATATTTCTAATTAAGGAATATGCGATAAGGCAAATTCACAAACAGTAATTAACGAGTTATGCAAGATGAGTCACAAGCAGCCGTTCCTTGGATAAGTTCTGCTTACTGGTTTCTGTCGTTCGGTTTCATTTACTTCTACTTTTTTTCTAAGTAAATACATACATTAATATGTTTTTTTCCATTATATTTTTCATGAAAGTTGTAAAGTAATTATCCCATTATGTAAATTAAATGAACACATAGATAGATGATCCAACATTTTCGGCCCGTTGTGTACGTCTACAAGGCTGTTTCCGGTCCAGTGAAAGCCGTTTTACCATTTTCCGTCGGTAATGTCATGTACTGGGAACACTCTTTATCTACTGGCACCGGCCCATCTTTAAACATCCTCTTAAAGGTTTCCCTAAACTGACGGCTCATTCCACAATAAATAAAGAAGTTTAAGGGATAACTTAATAGAATGAAGAAATTTGACATGTAGGTCATTATCATATAAACCTCAGGTGAAAACATTTTCAGGTCAAAGGTGTTATCAGCGACATATATGGTCATAATGATACCAAGTGGGAATTCCACTAACAGAAACAAGCCAACCACAGCTACCAGCATGAGGGTCGTGCAGTTACTTTCCTTCAACTTCCTGGACTCGCTTTTCTTGTTCTGCTTCAGAAGCTGCATTCTCCGTATCTGCGCCTTCCGCATTGCAAAGATTAGCAAACCGTTCAGGAGCACAAGCGAAATACAGGGTACCATGTGTATAAATATAATACGGAACCAGAAATACATGTTATTGTACATGTCTATGTGATCCATCATCCACTGCGTGTTGAGTATAGAACATCCTCCTACGGTCACATTTGGATGAACCTTTGAAAACACTGTGAGAGGTTCGACGGTAAAATCTAAGAATTTTGACAGCTGAGACAGAAAAGCTACTAGATAAACGATAACGGTCGCTCTGATGACATTGGGAATTGTGCACCAAGTTCTGGCCTGTAGCGAATGACAGATGTAGATGTACCTCTGGACTGCAAGACCGACCGTGAGCCAAATTGAGGCCGTGTGGAATATCGTAGGAACATTTTCATACAACACTTTGTACGGATAACACCAGCTGTAAGGAACATACTCCTTGTAGTTCCCCAATGTGAAGAAATACACAAAGAGCGGTAGTGGTATCACTCCTGTAAGCATGTCGCTCAATGCCATGGCAGCCAAGAGCACATTAGTCGGTGACCTCATATGCTTTTTCAGTAAGACAACAATCACTAACGTATTCGTTACGACCGTCATCAGAATCACTATTGGCATAATATAACCGTTTATGGGAACACTATATTTCAATGGGAACGTCATATACAAATGAAATCCGATTGGATACATGTCCGAAATGTTATCAAAGTCATAATCAGACATATTCATGTCGTCGAAGTCCGGATAATTCATTGTAGCGTTGTCGTGTTCCATGCTAATATACGACGTAGTGGAAACTTGTAAACTCTTGCGTCGTATCAGAACGTTTGTTTTTCATCTGCAATCATTTTGTTCTCGCTTTTATCTGGTATCTGAAAATAGAACAAAATTACTTAATAAGTATTGGATGTCTGTTAAATGTTACCAAATTTGGCTTCAGTATCTGTCGGTGTTTCTCATATTATGAAGCCCTCATATTAGCAACAAAAACGAGATATGACTTTTTATGAACATGCATTAAAAACATTTGGTAAACTTTGAGCGAAAAAGAAGCAATTGCTTGTTTCAAGGAATTTCTCCTTTTTTCCACAATGTTTTTCCATGATTTTTTTCTCGCTATTTGGCCTGTGAACTCGATCCTTTACCTGTACGTGGAGACAGATACTCCCAGTCTTCAAACGTCTCAAATATGGTTCACTTGTACTGAAAGCCTAAATTGAGTCTGTAGGCTAATTGAATAGTAATAGAGTACCTATAGATAGGTACTCGTTTTGGTTTGCATTATGTAGACTATATCGAATACTGATGTATGGCGCACGACAAAGCTATAGTCAATTAGCACATATTAACAGGAAGTGTTGTGGTAAAAGAACAGTAAGACTCATAATTACGCTTTAACTCACTACCTCATGAAGAAAGATCAACAAGCAACTTTGAAGACATCTATAAAATTCAGTCATACTTTGTGAAAAGGGGATTTAGTGCATCTGCAAAAAGTATCGACCAAGGTAAACCTGCGCAATCGGCACTGGCTGCCCTTAGTCATAGTGTTTGCTATCGGTCATTTTTATGCATGTAAGAGAACCAGTCTACCTAAAGTTTCGGTCAGGTTTAGACAAAATGGATGTTATGGATCATTAACTTTGAGATGACTGGCTTGGTATAAGCATAACAGATATCCATCAAATACTCTTTTATCACATTATCTCCCTTGTTTTCAATGTAATATACCCATTACGAATTTTCTTATCTCATACACGTTTGATATCATATTTGTGTGACGTCATATTTGACGTTATTTTGTAGGCATTTCATAGAAGTGAATGGGGTTTATGAATATTATCGCGGGTGCATCTATAAACGGTTTTGCATCATATGATCTATATTTCGTGAAATATCGTTATGCGATAAAAAGAATCTGACATTCGTTGGCGTTTGAGATAAAATTTTATTAAACTCGTCAAGGAAAAATGTTATTAAGCTCGCCAAAGGCTCGCTTAATAACATTTCCCTAGACTCGTTTAATAAAATTTTATCTCAAAAGGCAACTCATGTCAGATCCTATATATCCAAGAGCACTGCTCAACGCATATTCGTTACATCTTACATTCTATGAAGACACGGTCTCAAAGGTAAAACTGCTCTTGAAGAACAATTTGGCCTTTTGAGACTATGTTTTCGAAAAGGTTTCCTTAAAATGCGAAAACAAAGGTGATTATTTGCTTGGTTGTTTCTATGGTGGTTAACGTCGTTTTCAACATTACCTCAGTAACTACGCAGCGGTCAATGCATGTATCCATGGTTTTCTGTATTTTATTTTACCAGTATATTGTACCCCATTAACCCTAAGCCACTAGCTACTTTCTCGCATAACTATCGCAGAAACAATGATCTGTACAAAGGCAGTAAGCAATTGGCACTGAAAAAAAAACTTGAAGAGTCTTACAAGAAATATTTCTATAACCCTGCTATCTTGAATTAAATTCAAAGATAAGGAAAGTCAATTCTAATAGTTCCTGGAATTAATGAGAAAGCAGTGTATCATGAGGTAGAATGGTCCTTCAATATGCAGAAAAATTTACAGTAACAAAAAGTTTGAATTAAGGTAGTAGACCCCTAACGCTTCTAGTGCAACATGGAATAAAATTTCTTGATAGTTGATAAACGAGGATTTATACCGATATAATACTTTTGCACATTTTTAACCGACCAGAAATTCCTTTGATGTCTATCTTGAAATTATTTGTTGATACTTTTGTTAGTTTTCAGAGAAGGGAGGTAAGTATTATCTACCTTTGTAATGAGAATATAGTGGTTTTAGATTTATAAATGATAATTCTAAGAAGGAAAAGGTGGCTCGGTTAAAGTAGTACAATAATACTCATTTTTAATCATAGCAAATTGTGTAGGATATTATTATAGTGGAAATATCTGTTTTCTATTACGGGTCCACTACCTTAAGTTCAGCCTGCTGACAAGGGTCGATACTTCTTGACGATGCATTTTACAACATTGTCGAAGAGTATGATGTCATAAAGGAGTGGCGCTCTGCCAATGGGGGTGGGGATTAATACATTTCTGTGATGCATTATAGCAAACTTGTCATCACACAAAATCCGTTTTACCTAACGACCAACTGATTCATGAGGTAGAATGGTCCTTGGATATGCATAAATTTTACTAAAAGCAAAAAGTTTCGACCTACGTCAGCCTTGCGGATTGCGAAGGCTGACATAGGTCGACACTATTTGTGCATACATTAAAGTCCATTTTCACAGATCATGACTCACATATAGAAAACTTTTAGAACCTTCACAATCAAGTTTATGAGTTGTTTTGTGCCGTTCTCAAAGTATTTCGTCGCTGCACCTTTCCATATTGTGTGTCGGTGTGTTCTGTTACCAGTATCACTCACAACAGTTATTTCAGAAGCCATTGGCAGTTTTTCCGTATGGACTGAGTCGACAGTGAGATATTCTGGCCTGTTTGGGTTTAAAGTTGCAATATCTGCATGTGGGTCGTTTTCTCTAATGAAATATTGCCATTTTATTTATTTATAACTCTAAGATTCAATTATATACCTATAAATGATCTAACTAAAATATGGTTGTTATCAATAATACGTGAACAACAGACCAGAGAACGTTTTCCGTATCACGCATGTATGCACGTCTTTACACACGCAACTCGAACTGAACCGATCAACAGAAATGCAGACTGGTGTAATTTTCCAGTACCACTAGTCTATGGTCGGATTATTTCTTCTTCGACGCCAGTTCTTTTAATAACGTGAGTACCTCATAAGTTCATAGCTAGGTAAGACATAAACGCCATGTCCGTAAATAAACACGCCATTAATTATTTAACACAAGATTTATTTCTTGTCAAGAGAAATCCTAAAACGTTGACGCAGGTAATTAAGATATTAATTGTAATTTTGACATATTTTTTCTCTCTCTATTTTAGCCGGGGGATGTGACTCATTTTAGCAGATGATATGGGGAGAAGATAGACATTTTTCATTATGGTTGCTATAGAGATTGTCTATGATTATAGAAAAATGCCTTGATGTACACATATATATATATATATATAGATAAATAGAGCTACTGAGTTGTAAATCGCATTAATTTATTATCCGCTGAAAAGTTTTGAAACAATAAAACACAACGGGTAGTCAGAATAAACTTAAGAAGTATATTGCTGTCTGTTATTTTTTGTTTGAAGGATTTTTGAAGTGGAATTTCATACCTATATTTCCTAAATTCCATTTTTTTTTTAACCAAGACCAGGTTACTGACTATCGCCGTTAAACTATGATACAGAATGGGAATACCCGGAGATCGAAAATTCTAAGTGAGATCTGGCGTCCTCTTTTTACGATATAAGTCAGAGTTAAATTTCTTATTAAACTATTTGAGCCATGCTCTGGGTAAAGGCGGTTTAATGAATCTGCAAAAAGTATTAACCAAGATCAGACTACGCAGTCCGCGCAGGCTGACCTGGGTCAGAAAGTTTTGTTAATTTTTCTGCAGGATCCGGCAAGGACTATTCTTCCTCGTGATTCTGTCGATTGTTGGACAACATTGATTTTATGGATCCAAACTTATGTGAGGACTTACTTGGTATAAGGAATCACGTACATTTTATTAAACTTTCTTTTGCTAGAGAGCCGCTCATTTGGTTTAGCAAATCAGATTTTGCGTGACTTTGAAATTATAAAAGAAACCCTTAAGAACTATACCAATATTGTAATTTATAATGGTTGATGAATAATGGACCCTGATGTCCACTACTTTGCTTATAAATCACAATTCGCTTAACTTTGTTAACATTTACTTATAGTTTTTTTGTTTTTTTCTTTGGACGATTTGTACATGAAGATTTTGGAATGTATTTTCTAGTTTATTAGAGCTACTTAAGTGTTGCGTTATAGATACGTAACACCATATGTGTTTATCTGGGACAGATGACGATGCATTATGAATTGTCGATAAACTATAGGGCGCACCATACATATATGACATTCTCGTTCGTTTTATGTAATACCAGTGCCGACTGGCAAAACCCAGTAATATCAAACCTTGACATTTTCCAAGAAAACTCCAGCTGTTTTAATTGCACACGCTATCGAATGATAAAACTGGAGCCCCCGTTTTCCAACAATACTAGGGGCGTACAATGGATCATAATTAGGAAGATTACTCGGACATTGTATATTACGGACAATCACTGACCACAGGCCATAAATAGAAACCGGTAAATTGAACTGGGTTATTACATACGACCCTTTATACAATTTTCCTGATTATCTTGTTATGTGCATTTGCTCACTTTTTTGTCGTTGTTATAATTATTTAGTTTTGTTAGGCTTCTGTCGCTTTCGACGATTTTTTTTTCTTTCAAAATTATTGAAGCACCATCTACGCCTTCCGAGGACAGTATTCATGAAATACTGTTTGGAAGAATAACACTGCTTTTAAACAAATGAGGACTGTTTGCTACAATGACCTTTATCAAGTTCTGGAAAAGCGAGACCCTCGCACATCAGAGGTTCTTTCCTAATCCATTACCATATTATCCCGAGAAGGCTTTTGAAAACATTGCGGTAAAAGAAGAAAATGCTGGTAAACAGCATTTTCTCCTTTTCCCACAATGTTTTCTACTCTATCAAAGACAGAAATCATTTCAGCTACATTTAATTTGTCCTCTGTAGTGCTTTCAATTTTGATGAGTCAAAAATTTTATGGTTTGGTAAATAGTTACATTCCTTGATGAACAAAGTCAATCGTCGGTTCTGTTAGCGAATGGACCTGCTACTTTTCCATGAAGCAAGCGTCGAGAGTGAGATTTGTTCAACAGTCGATATGAAATGGAATTGGATCACTGTCCTTGTTCACCAACCATTCTTAAGAACATTCTTAGTCTTATTCTAAAGAATTTTCTAAATTTGAATGTAACACAACTTCAGATTGGCTGAACCAAATGGTTTAGCCAATCAGAAGTTGTGTTTCTTTCTAAATTTAAAATATGACAAAGAATGAAACTAGGAATGTTTGGATAATAACGGGCCCTAGATTAATATTACAAGTCCAATACCTTTCGACTAGGAATTTTTGGCTATGGGAAGATTTTTTTTCCCGATCTCATCAATGAAGACCACGATTATTACGAGGTAATTGCGGTAAATGCCATAGTATTTTGCAGAAAAATCATTGATCCACTGCTTCCTTTCCAACGTTGTTACAAGACATTATGTTTATCCACAAGACAAACATGTAGACTTGTCCAAACTGAAAGCACTTGCAGATGATTATTCAAATGTGGTTCAAGTGATGAACTTTGTGTTTGATAGAATAAAAAAATATTGATTTCCAGCAATTTGAACTTTCTATGTAGTCTGATCTTGATCTATACCGTCCGCAAAAGCCCCTATTCCCACCTATGGCGCTGAGAGGGCAAAGGCATTCTTTATTTGCAATATTAACACTTATTGCCAATAGAGGCAATCAACGCTAAAATGACTTTTCATCGCTTCTTTTAACTCTTTACCAACCGACAAAATTTTAAAGTGGACCAAATTGTAAGAATTTACAGACAACAAATTATACGTACATGTAGCACAAATGATGATTTCCGCTGTTTATGATAAGGTAGCAAAACATAGTGGGAAAAGGAGAAACTGCTGTTTGATAGCATTTTCTCCTTTTCCCACTGCGATTTCAAAAGCCTGCTCTTTGAGGGTCGTATGTGTGGTAAAGAGTTAATTTAGGGGAATATAGCGCTCTAATATACAGTCATTTTTGGAGGCGTATAAAAGATTCAGGAATATCCTAACCAGTTTCCACACAATCCGCCCAGTTCTAACGACCCTGAAAAAGAAGGCTTTGAAAACATTTTGGGAAAAGGAGAAAATGCTGGTAAACAGCATTTTCTCCTTTTTCCACAATGTTTACTAACCTATCAAAGACACAATCATCTCATTATTGAGATATATTTTATTTGTCTTCTGCAAGTACTTTCAGTTTGGACAAATCTGAAATTTTGTTGTCTGGTAAAGAGTTAGTCAGATCGGCCCATGTGGTTTGCAAATGCCCTTACAGAAAAGTGTTTTTTTTTAACTTAAGTTTACACCTATTGATTTTGCATCAGTCGTACCAAAAGTTCCTCACAATTTCCTATTAACCACGCTCGATGGCTGCTTAAAAGAAACCTCAAAAGCCAAGTAGCGGCCAAAAGTAAACAATGTGGGTGTTGACTGTTAATGCATTTGAATTTAAATCATACCATTTAAATTATTATGGGATGACAATCTCTTATTATACGATCGGTCTAAATGTTCGTCAATTTTAAAACTAGGTAAAAAACCCCAAACTAATGCCAAGTAGCATTCTTAGTATAACTCTTAATTTAGAAAGTAATACAATTGGTTTGGCCAATCAGAGATTGTGTTACTTTTAGTTTTTAGACAATTCTCGAAAATAAGGCTACGAATGTAGTTTGAAATGATAGGTGAATACAGCCCAAAGTCGGTGGTTCGAGACAACAAATGATGTACAGAAGAGTATCTAGATAAAATGTAAGGTGGGCATTGATAATGATACATCTTTTTGTATTTTGGACCGGATGCCTACTAATACGACAAATGTTTTGCATCGGCTCTTGCAATCTGCATGAAAAAGTGCAAGCCTAGCGTTTTCTCTAAGAACTTGGTCTCCATTTCCGTATTCGATCTATTAATGATGCCGTTAAATAAAGTCGGTCCCATTACTTTAAGTCTGGCAACGTGAAAACTTTGTCGCCAAAAGAATTATGCAAGACTTGCATCGGATAAATATGCATGAAGTTTTCAAATGCCTTGATTGGTTTTAAATTGCTCTCACCGCATTAAAACGTAATGACTTCAGTCGCTTTTGCTCTGTTTTCCCCACATCCTGAAAAAATCTGCAAGTATTACAAGGCATTTCAATTTCTGTAATTATAATCTTCGTAATTCTAATAACTTTTAAAGTAGATCTATTGCATGCAGGACAACCCTATACAAAAAGTCATTTCTTCCATCTGTCGTTGACGAATGGGATTCAACACGATAAAATATTAGAAATTTAAAGTCTATTTCAATCTTTAACTCTTAGGCTGCTCGGCGCGACTCGGTGCCCGTTTGCAGACAGTGAAGATCAAGATCAGACTGCACTAAACGTGCAGTCTGATCTTTTATCTACGATGTCCGACATGGTAATTTTTACCGATGAAATCAACTTTGAAATCACAACATTTGGGTTTTCACCATGGGGTGGAAATGTTCGTGTGATTCATTTAGCAGTTGAAGGGTTAAGAACTATTTAAACATTGATAAACCAATCTCGAATAGACCCTTTTAAACTATTTTTGTAGGCTAAAGACGGTAGCAAATTATACATGCTAGGTTACAAAATAAATATAGTCCTCTAAAGCACCATTTATTTATAGAAAATATAGTTGAATGGCCTCTGTGTGTTTGTGGTGCTTTAGAAACAAATCAACATTACCTTTTAGATGTCTTTTGTATCGAAATGCGAGAAATATTTTACTCCGTTCTCTGTCACGTTTCCCTTGTGTAACTGATTTAAATGCACTCCTTTTCAAAAGCGATACTCTAACTGTTTGGGATAACTAGGAATTATTTCTTGAAGTTGAGTCGTAAAATGTGGGAAAGCAAGAGTTCTATACCTACATGTGAATAGTTCTTTGTTGTATCTTTGGATTTATCGTAGGTGCATCAGTAGTTTGGAGAGGAACTCTATAAGCTTTATTTAGCTTTCGGCCCAATCCTTCCGTAACATGGTCACAAATAAATGAGCATGCACTGACAAGAGGGGGGTTTAATGCATCTCCATGATGCATTACATCGAGCAAGTCATCATATTTATCGATCCATAAAATCCATTTTATCTAAGAAGCGACTGAATCATAAGATATAGTGGTCTTTTGACATGCAGAAAACTCATAAATAGTAAAATGTTTCAGATCAGGTCAGCCTGCACGGAATGCGCAGGCCGACCTGGGTCGATACTTTTTGCAGGTGTATTAAGCCCTCTTTTCACAAAAAATGGCCCAAATATGTTTAAACTAAGGCATATTGGACTTGATAATTCATCGGTAGCCCACGGTAACTTTAAGCAGTGAAAAGGCATGGTGTCATCTACGTTATGCATCAACTTTTTCTCAGTAAAATTTACCGGTAATGACAACAATATCAGCCGCACACAACGTCTTTTGTCTTGCAGAAAACGGCATTAAACACCGGAAACAATAGACATGAAACTGACAGGGTTAACTGCAAAGCAAACTGATTTCTTTTTCACCCGATATGATCCTAAAAAAACTATTATTCAGAAATAGGAAAAGGACTCTGAATGCTGGGGTTTCGTTCACGAATATATCAATAGTTATTGGCGTAGCTGTCTACGCTAGCTTTAGACCTACATTTTGGTATTAGACCTGAATAAATAATTAGTAATTTGCGATTGGTCAAAATGTGAACATGTTTAGTCTGAGAGCACCTGCAAGCTTTTTCGCAAAGGGTTATGATGAAAGATAATCTGTTTCTTGAACTAATATTAATCGTAATGTAATATTTTCTGCGCTACCCTATGACCCATTACTGTACAGTCTACATGTGTTTTAAGACACACAATTTCGGCAAATAACTGCTCCTTTTCAAATGATGATTTGTTTTAACATCTTATCTTGGACAAAAATCTATCCGAAAATTTTACTTTTCAATTGTATAATACGAAACAAAGCAGGAAAGAGCAATTTCTCTCTCTCTCTCTCTCTCTCTCTCTCTCTCTCTCTCTATCTATCTATCTATCTATCTATCTATCTGTCTCTCCCAATAAATCAATTTCCCATTCAAGAAATCTAGAAACGTAAAGATGTATTTCACTTCTAAATTAAGAAAAGTAAATGACGATGTTCTGTGAAATACAAGTTAACTCTTTTACCCTTCACCACACAATTCCGTGTTCTAACGACGACCCTAAAAAGAAAACTTTTGAAAGCATTGTGTGAAAAAAGTAAATGCTGGTTACCAGTATTTTCTCCTTCCCCACAATGTTTTCTACCAATGTTTTATCATTTGGCTACTTTTGATTTGTAATATGAAAATGCCTTTATTTTGGACAAGTCTAAAATTTGTCGTGGTTAAATAAAAGAGGACAAAATTTAAGACCCTTTCAACATTGAAAGCATTTATACAAAGAAGAAAGTAAACATGACTATATAGATGGGATTTGTCTTTGACATGGGGAAAAACATTGTGGTAAAAAATGGAGAAAATGCTGGTAAATATCAGTTCTTAATTTTACTTACAATGGGTCTGAAGCATTCTCAACATGGAGTCGTTTAGTAAAGGCATAAAACCTCAACCGTTAAATACATCATTCCAGTAAACTTAGCTCCATAATAGTATATTTTCCAAGGTCTTTTTTACCAAATAATTTCACAAAAAGGCAGACATTGAAGATCCAAGATCAGATTTCACCTCACATGCAGTCTGATCTTGGATCTTCAATGTCCGGGGAAGCAACTTTGGAAAAAGGTATAAACGGGTTAAGGATTTAATAGCTTCTTACTCAAATCTCACGGACCAAATTACTACGCCAAAAAAAGAGCTGAAAAGGGAGTCTCCAAAGAGACCTAATTTTCTCGCTAGTACCAGATCTATTTCATTTTCTTTGTGGTGCTGTTAATTGACACTCTCGTCACACTTTGTGCTACGTTCCACACTCACATCTCTATTCTGTATGAGCCATACTCTATGAAGAAGGCGTAATGCACCTGCAGAAATGATCGACCCACATCAGCCTGCGCAGGCTGACATTGGCGAACATCTTTGCCATCAGTCAATTTTCTGCATGAACAAAGACCATTCTACCTCATGTTTAAATCGGTTGTTGAACAAAATTGATTTTATGGGTTCATAAATTGTATGAGGATTTGTTTGGTATAATGCATCACGGAAACACATTAATTAAACTGCCTTTTGTCAGAGCATGGCTCATATTCAGCTTTGTAAAGTACAGGCTTATACTGTTAACCCTTATATTGCAAAACTTGAACTATTTACTATTTGACAAGTAGTTTTTTCTTAAGTTCATTTTCGTTAAATGGGTATAAGTGTGATCTTAACAAGTGATAGAGTAGCGGAGAGTGTCGAGCAAGATCAGACTGCACGTATGTGCTGGCTGATCTTGCCTTACACTCTCCGCATAAACATAAATGGTCACGAACAGCACGGTAAGTGTTACAGGTACATCCTTACAGCCAGAGACAAAAAGCGCGGTAGAAATGTGATAGCCTGTAGAATGGTTCAAAATTAAGTGAGCTGTGTAAACATAGATAAATTACCGATATATATATATATTGTTTAAGGGATGAATATATATATCGTAAATCTGAGATTTTAAACGTCACAGTAGTGATTTTTTTATGGCCCCAAGAAAATGAAATGCAATTTCTATCGTTCGTAATCTATGCAAAGATACAAGAATGGTTATAATTTGATAAACGAAAGACGAAATAAGTTAAAAACTGGCTGAAAAGAGTATAGATGTATATTTACGGTATTTTGTACAAAACATACTAATATTGGGTAACGCATTTCTCTGAAATATCGGCTGCCTCAGGCTGCTTTCTACACTGCATACATTTAAAAACGCACACCTTGGTTTTAGATTAATATCACGGACAAAAATGAATCCGCGACAACGAAAATTCACCATGTCAAATGGCCATATTTTGATGTTCGCGGTGGTCACTTTATTAACTATGTGAATTTCAGTTTTTGACAACACAAATTCAGGCTTTTGATTTGAGATAAGCTAGTCTATTTATTTGATTTTTATGAAATTTTGGGCACTGAGCCATTAAATATGACCGAATGGTGAATTTTCGTTGTCGTGGATTCATTTTAGTCCGAGATATTAATTTAAAACAAAGGTATACGTTTTTAAATGTACTCAGTGTACATTCTTCAGCCCTGTTTTTGCTCCCGGTTTAGGATCGCGGTGAGTTCCAGTTTAGTGAACCGGAAGTAAATGTATATAACCGTGTCCTGGTGGAATAATCAGTGTTGCTGCTGCAATACTTCCCAATACATGTTTAAACATCAATTTTCAATGTCCGATATATACTTGTTCTATCAGAAAGCTCTCCTCCGGGAACACCGTTTACTCGGATAGCTGGGGTCTCAAAGCTACTTCTGCGACCACTGAACTAATACATATGAGCCATGCTCTGCCAAAAGGGGGCTTAATGCATCTCCGTAATCCATCACACCGAGCAAACCATTACATACTTATGGATCCATAACAGCCACCTTTTTTAATAATCGACTAAATCATGAGGTAGACTGGTCCTAAGACATACAGAAAATTGATCAATAACGAAAAGTGTCGGCCCAGGTCAGCCTGCGCGGATTGCGCAGGCTGACCTGGGTCGATACTTTTCGCAAATGCATTAAGCCCCCTTTTCACAGAGCACGGCTCATATATTTCATGCGAACGAATGTTCGTTGATCATGGACACCTCAAGCCCTCTTCTACCGTATTGAAGATTCATCAAGGCGACGAGTGAACTAATATAGTCCATGCGAACGATTACTCGATTGTGGACACCTCAAGCCTTCTGCTACCGTGTCCGTAATTTAAGTTTCTTTAACGCAACCAGTGATCCAGTACATATTATCCAAACAATTACTCATTGATAGTGGAAACCTCAAGCCTTCTTTTATGTTTCCTGCATGCGACAAGTAAACGAACCCATATCATCATAACTATTTTCTATCTAACAGT
Organism: Hippopus hippopus; assembly: GCA_946811185.2. NCBI lineage: Eukaryota > Metazoa > Mollusca > Bivalvia > Cardiida > Cardiidae > Hippopus > Hippopus hippopus. The sequence continues at coordinate 32,808,928 of OX328105.1, forward strand.
AACTATAAAGCGAAGAATCGATCTCTTTTCCCAAATAAAGTGAACAGCACTCTAGGACAAGAAGCATTTATGCATTTTCATAAGACAAGTCGTCGCATAAAATGGTTCCATTTGTCTAAAATCCCGCTGAATGATGGTGTAGAATGGTCATTTGACATGCGCAAAATCAACGAGGAGCAAAAAGATTCGACCGAGGTCAGCCTGCGAAGACTGAGCAGGCTGACACAGGTCGATATTTTATGCAGATGCATGATGACTGGACTAGATTTGTACATAAGTACTCATACCCATCTCACTCCTTTCAATACGAAATTTCGCCCATCTAGAAGCAGGGAACATCGACCGCTGTATGTTTTATGTTTAAAGTCTTTTTAACGATTTTTACAGATCCATCACGGCAGCCAGTGCGCGTATCTGTAGTTTCCTTAAGCTTTTCCAGTTACATGTACTTTACAAACAACACTCTTTCCACGTCACTTGCTTCTTTCCCACATTAACATAGTCATAAAACTGTGTAATGATGAAAGAAGCATGAAAAATGGCGCTATGAGTTTCATCAATCCTTAGGAAAAAGTGTTTGCCGACAGCAAAGAGTTCGAACTCACAACCCATAATCATTTAGCCTTGTGTGTTGCAACCAAACTATCAGAGCTGAGCATTTTATATTGCTAAGTTGACCCAAATTCGACAATAATCATTCTCACGTTTGATTTACACAAATTAGCAGCTCTCTGGGAAAAGGGGGTTTAATGCATCCTCGTTATGCGGTATAACAAACAAGTTGTTGTATGATATGATTCCATTTTGTCTAAAAACCAGCTAAATCATGGAAGTAGAAGGATCCTTTGATATGCAGAAAATTTACAAATTAAAAAAAATCGACCCATTCAGTCTGCGAGGACTGTACAGGACATAGGTCGATACTTTTTGCAGATAATTTAAACCTCCTTTTTTAAGAGCATTATACTGTGAATATAGTGATTTCAGCGATGTCAATAAACCTTTAGATTTTGTGAGAGTAAAAATCCTATTTAATCGGACAGAATTCTTGTCAAGATCAGACAGAACGTTTAATGTTTGATCTAGACTGCACGAAATAAAGCAATTGAACTTGATCCGAGTGAGCTCAGGATTAACCCTTTAATTTCTAATCGTTAAAATGAAAACCTGGTCGGTAATAATAATTGAAATATTTCAATTTCAGAGTAATTTTGTGTTTTTATTCGGAAATATCTGACCATATCGGGCAGTGGCGATCCAAGATCAGACTGCACGATCTGTGCAGTCTGATCTTAATCTACACTGTACGCAATAAACTAACAGAAGTAGTGCCGAGCGTGCAAAGGATTAACGATCCGGTTTTTACTCGCACGCATCTAGAGGTAATCAGAGAACGAACGTAGGCGTAACATGGCGGTGAAAATCCCGGGAAAGACAAAACATGTGGCAAAACTCCTCCGAGACCTTTTGCGGGAAAAGAATTGAGAAAATACTTCTTTGAATCATTGTTTTTGTGTGTGTGCTTTTGCGTTTCTCATGAACAAGAAAATGAAGATTTCTGAAAGAAGAAAGGGTATCTGGAATCATTATTCCCAGCCCTCCTCCCAAAAACCAATTTGCACTAGTGTTTGATGCCATTTTCAACATTTTATGGGTCAAAACGCGGCGAAAACAATTTCATCCATTATTCCTTGGTAGGGAAAGGTCCTTTTCATATGCTCCTAGATTTATCCTGTAAAGAACAAGTGTATTTAGTTTGAGTTTACAGGCTTATAACATCAATGCAAACATTTTATGATGCTGATGCAAACATAGCTTAAAAAGCAAGTTTGTATGTTCTTACCGCAGATTTGAAGATCTGCAGACTGTTGATTGCAAAACTGATGCGGCAGTTACCATATGGCTTGCAACACGCGAAAATGGGCATTCGGACATTTGCGTAAAGTGTCGTCTCGGATCAGTCTGCGCACCCTCCGATCGTGTGTGATTTTCTGTTTCACTCAAGTCTACTGTAGGACAAAATCTAATGTTGACGTAAAGTGCCGTCTCGGATTAGCCTGCGCGGACTGCGCAGGCTGATCTGAGACCACACTGAGACCACACTCTACGCAAATGTCCGAATGCCCCTTATCGCGTGTTGCAGGCCAGATTATGATGTTCGGCCCTTAGTACAAGTTGTAATAGGCAGGCTTCTTTCTATAATGTTACTCACAGTGGTTGTAGATTCTTCAGTGCTGTCATTGTTGAATGGACACCCCCTTCGTAAATGACATAAACGGTTACAACATATGGGAAATCTGATTTATTGGTAATGAAATCCTGCTGAATCCAAGAAGCCATGGAACGTTATTTCGCTGGCGCACCAGCATATTAAAGCGAGGCGATATCAGCAAATACTAATTAATAAACTGTGTTACTGCATTTATATGATCAGAACGAGTCCGTTCCATACCAAATGACAAACCCGGCCAATTTGAGAAAAAAAAATAATTCGGCCAATATCATAAAAGGCTAATATGACTCGGCCAAAACCAAATCCAAAAATGGACGTTAAATCCCGGTCGTTAATTGATGTAATTGACAACATCAAGTAATTCGTATTGGCCGAGTTATGGGTCAGAGATCTGCGTAGTTAGCCCGAGGCCAAAAGGCCGAGTTACAGGGCCCAGATTTTTTTCGTGGGAGTGTCCTTGAGCAAGACATATGTACAAGGTGCAACCCAGAAAATACGTGAATTTATGAGCCGTTGCTGTGATATGACTGAAATAATGTTGAAAGAGGCGTAAAATACAATTCAATCAATCATTTCATTACAAGTTCGAGGTCTGACCTCGGACCTTTAAATCGACCAATACAAATTAACTTGATTTACCATTAACCTGCTACATAATTTAAATGAAACTTTCAAGCCGAAAGTAAAAAACCGAGCATTGCTATATCAAAGTTATTTCTTTAGACAAAAATATTTCCTTATCGTACAGTGCAGATGCAAGATCAGACTGCACAGAACGTGTAAAGAGTTTAACCTGGGTAGTACTTGGCCTTACAACTCGATTTGGCTCCTTAGGCTCCTTGGTTACAATTTAAATGTGTAACATCTAATGTAAGAAGTTGTGAAACCCTTTTAATAAGATTGAATATATCGGATCAGCCAGGCATACCGGCTTCCTTTTACAAAGAGAAACATGGTCCCGTTCTCTGACCTTATCAAACTGGGCTTATATGTCTTGTCCTGTAAACTTTTCTCAACTTGTAGAATGTAAATGTTAGCTTTGGAAAAATATTGTCGCAACACTATTTTTCATTTAAGTAAGAATACTTTCCTTTTCTTCGGCTGTTCTTTCGTTGTGTGATTCGTGATAACTGGTCTAACTAAACTTACGAAGTGCTTAATAAGGTAGACTGACAATTTCAGTCACAGCAAAGTACCCAAATATTAGTCTTTTCGAACACCACTTTGTTAAAAATATTTCACAAAATATCCTGTCCGTCTGTCTGTCAAGCGTAATGGACAGAATAGTTATATCAGTAATGTAGGAGTCGTATGTTCGAATACATTATCAGCTGAACTATTACCGAATGTTGATGAACGTTACTGCAACAGGATTCATTTCACTTCACGACTGGATATAGCTTTGACACATTGTTCAAATCGACAGACAGCAAATTACTTCGACAAGTGATACTCGTCTTACTGATTAAGAAAATCCCATGAACGTATAGAAGAGATGTCCTTACCACCGTGGTAGGACTGTAAAACGGTTGAAGGCAATCTAAACCCTCGCCCCTCTCTCTCTCTCTGTCTCTCCTTCTCCGTCTCTGTCTCTCTCTCTCTCTTTCTCTGACTTCCCGTAAAGCCTGATTCAATCATCATTTACAGGTCCGGCCTTTCAAATCTCTTTCCCGGAGCTTTAATGGGATACGAGAAGCATTTTAACAACCTCACGCAAGAAATCAATGCTAGTAGTACAAAAAAGTAACACCTCTGTGCGTTAACTTAATTAGGACACCGAAACTTTTCCACCTTTTGGCAATTTTCGTCTGTTGATCTTTAATACCATTCAAAGATTCAAAGTGAAAAATTCCAGATGCAGTCAATTACTGTGTTCACTTTGGTAGCGGCAAACACAAAGATATCAAGGTCTTTTGGTGTTTTATTTCAAATTGGAGCTTAAAACATTCCGTCAGGCAGACATCTGTACTTTTCATTGCAGAAGACCTTCTTTTAAAACATCGTTATGAAGAAGCATTTTTTTTCCCTTTCGCCACAGTGTTTTCGGATGTAAAAATATATAATCCTTTACCAAAAAAATCCCGTCATTTAGATGACCCTAAAGGATTTTGGAAACATTGTGAGAAAAGGAGAAAATACTGGTTACCAGCATGTTCTCTTTTTCCCAAAATGCTGCCTATCCTCGTAATTACAAATTTAATCATTTGAGTGTTCATTATTTATTTTGATTGATTTGTCCTCTGCAGATGCTTTCAGTTTAGGCAAGTTTAAAGTTATGCCATGAAGAGTTAAAATTCATGTCGATCGAACATGTTTAAAAGAAAAAACGTTAGCAAATTCGTCTGTTGCAACTATTTAACTGCTGACTGCTGACGAGATAAACGATTTAGTATCGCACAAGAAATGACAACAATTTCAACTAAAGTAGTTCCAGAAAATAAGCGCAATGACACAGGAGTGGGGGGATACGTGTAGGTGGTTAACATTTTGGCTGCTGAAAATTGTGGAAAAGTATTGGAACTCTATAAAACTAAAGGCATGCACATAAATTTACATTTTTTATTCACTTGAATATCTCAGAACTTATCTTACATTTTTTTTACCCCAAAAGGCCGTGACCTTTGCATTATGATCTTGCTAAATAACGTCAGGAAAAGTACATGTATTATGTTCTGTATGACAAATAATCTCGGATTTGCAAACCTCTTCGAGGCAAAAGGCTCGAAAGTACATGTACAGACTGTTTTACACTAAGAGCTTTAAGGCTCGATGGTGTACGCATGCGCATTGACTCTATGGTAATCGCTATGTGCCAAATACGTTTCACAGAACGTAGAAGTTATTCATATAAACCCCAAAACAAAGTTGACTCGACGGAACATGTACAGATAATCTCAAGAATGTGTAGCAGTTTTAGTAATTTCTAACTGTTCTCAAAATTCTGCATTTTCTACCTTGCACCCGAAGAGACAAATTAGCTGTTTAATATTGCATGGTTTTGATACAATCAGGTCGTGTTAACTTCAAAATTTTAAAGTAATAAGGCTTCTTTCTTGAAATGATATTAGTTACTTGCACAAAAGTTATCCATATCGGCCTTTGCGGTTGAAAAGTCTCGAGTCTTTGCCAGATGACACACTTTTAGACCGATCCATATCGAAAGTGTTTGCAGACGTCAAACAAAAGATGAATCAAATCATAAGATAGGTCCTTGACAGGATAGAAAATATTGTTGGAAAATTAGAAAATGCTTGTCACCAGCATGTTCTGCTTTTCCCACAATGTCTTCAAAATGCATTCACCGAATCTCCGAAGGGTCGTTTAAATACGAGATTGTGTGGTAAAGAGTTAGTCAGTCTCAAGCGCTCTACAAGGTGTGGAAACAATTGGGTTAAATACTCCAAGTTGACTTACACAATTGCACCAAAATACTATGGATGATATCTACCAATCCATCTAGATTCGATTCTAACTCTAAGAATGTCCATCATACTGATTGTGTTCTGTCTCTGCCAATCAGAGGTTTAGTCTTGGAATTTAGAATGAAGACACTGTGTAGGAATGTCGGTGATTAAGAAATAACCTTGAAATAATGACGTGGTATTTTCTAATGAACAAAAAAAACTCCATTTACGAATCTCAGCAAGTAACTATCATCTCAAGAAAGAAGCGTTATGACTTTCGGAGTTAAATTCGCAGCAGTCATCCGAGAGTTGTGTCCTGTATTATTTCATTTTTTGACACTACAAGAGTTAAAGTAGCGGTTGGGACTTTTGTTTTAGTATATCGTGCACATATTAAAGGGGGGGGGGGGGTTATTAAGATTTTTATCTCACGAAACTTCAAAAATGATTCATCACTGAACTAAGTAAGACGATTATAGGGGAACCATCAGTAAAGAAGTAAGACAAATGTAACACGCAATATTTTTTGTGTATTTCCTTAATGTGCCACTTAGCCTCTTAATATATTCTTAATATTCGCGCCAGGATTTCCCAACGTTGCTGGAATGTCATATGTTCAATGGCACTCATCGTTTATGTGGGATCCTATTCGTATAGTCAAACCAGATTTGATGAAACAGACGGAGTCACAGATTGTATAGTGACTAACCTGTCATTTGAACAAAAAAATGTGCATCTTTCAATTGCGTGTGATCGCACAGTTTCTTAAGAATAACAATAGCTACCAAAAGTAAACAAAGCAGGTATGAGAATGTAGTTAAATTCATATCATATCATTTAAAAGTATGGAAATCATTTTGAACATGACGATCTGTTGAAGGTGTACGGTTGGTCCAAATGTTTGTCGCTGGCAAAGAAATTAATTTCAAAATTACGTTTAAAGTTACCAGGTCACTATCTCTCTCTCTCTCTCTCTCTCTCTCTCTCTCTCTCTCTCTCTCTCTCTCTCTCTCTCTCTCTCTCTCTGTGCATTGTAACTAAGTTGTATGAACACTTGTATATTTACATTGTAAGGGGAGGGTCGACCTCTAAGTTGTAATAACTTGTGACCCAACCCCATTTACATATATATTTCAGGAAAAATAAATATGTTTAAACCAGGCCACTCTATCTTTTGTTTACGTTTTGCCTAATTTTAGAATTTATTTTTCTGTCAGTGGCTAACACTTAGACCGACTACACAGTAACAGATTGTCATCTTTACAATATTTTTCGAACTTTAAAATGGTAAGATTTGAATTTGAATGCATTTTAACATCTGCATTTTCCCTCTATTAGGCCTTTATGTTTGCAAGGGAAAAGTATATTTTGTAATATCTGTAAGTGTTAAATATAAGTAACAAAAACAAAACTGGCAGCAAAAAAATCTGTAAAAGCCCCTTTAAAACTGGAGTGGTCCAAGAGAAAAAGATGTACTTTATAATTAGTATATCAATTGCTTCAAGACTATAAAGGCTTTATACATGTAGCTATAGATCTACTATTTTTTTAAAGACTGAGAAATAAGTAGCTTTTTATACTCTTTACACATTAATTATTTAAAGTGTAATTTTGGATTATTTTTGTCTAACCTTTTTCGAGGTATTCAAAAAAGAAACAAACATTTTTAAAAGTTGCAAAAAAGTTACACCGGACATTCACCCTTACGCTACCTACTGCGACTCAAGGACCTTTTGCGGACAGTGTAAATCAAGATCAGACTGCACACTGTCCGATAGCTGCCCCCCCCCCAAAAAAAAACATACTTTTAAAATAGCAAAAGTTTTGTTTTTATCGGCTTTAAAGTTTCATTTCATTTATTTAGGCGGTCAAGGTTTAATGGAAAGAATTAAAGGCATATTCTCACGTAATAAAACACGCATTTAAAAAGAAAACATAAAACAGATGGAAAAAGTTGCAAATGACAAACAGAAGGTCGAAAGACCATAGTGTTAATTTGTAAGGGAATTCCTCGAACATCACTATGAGATTTCGGAAGGGTCGTTATTGAATTGCCAAATCGCTAAGGTATAATTTACGCAAATTATACACCGATCTTCCAATACATTATCTTGTCATGGTAAACGTATTTACCCTTCACCAGACGACAAAATTTAGACGTGTCTAAAATTCAAAGCACCTGCAGACGACAAACTAAATATGGTCCAAATGATAGGATTCATCTCTGAAAGGAAACATAGCAGGAAAAGCAGAAACAGCTGGTTACAAGCAGTTTCTCCCTCTTTTCCCACTTAGGTTTCAAAAGGCAATATTCGTCAAGGTCATTTTAAGTGGGGATTGATTTTTTAGAAAATGTTCAAGCCATTATCCAAATACGGCCATTTTTTGCAGACAATTTACTGTTGTACAGACAGTGTAGAACAAAAAATCAACCTACATGTGTTGTGCCCTCTGATCTTGACCTAGATCTATAATGGCAGCAAAATCATGTTGAGTCGCGTTGAGCGGTTTAAGGGGTTTTGACTTTTGCTTCGCTAGTTTTTGCAAGTTTACATGCTGATGAAAATCGCCCTGGCATTAAATCCTAGTTTTTTGAAAAGTAAGACGTCATTTGAAAATTGATAAAAATGCCACCACGTCGATGATTTATTGTCATTTAATTCGAGCAAATCTTCCCTTCATGTGACTCTATGCAAAACTCTGTCACTCACTCACTCACTCAGCTTCTTAAGGTATTTGATAGACTTCTGGGAGTGTCACATGATCAAGAACAAGCGTCGATTACGAGGATAGTACGATGACGTCATATCTGATGTAATAGAAATAGACGGAGTTACTGATTGCAAAACGACCATCCCGTTCTTAATTACTTAACCTGCTAAATAAGTGAAATGAAACTTTCAAGCCCATAGTAATACACCTAATAATGCTATTTCAGCGTTATTTTTGGGGAAAAATATCCCCTCATCAGACAGTGTAAATCAAAGATCAAATTGCACGTTCTGTGCATTCTGATCTTCAACTACACTGTCAGCAACAGTTCAGCGAGTCGCGCTTATCAGCCTAAGGGTTACAGGCCCAATGCACCTATTCGCTGAATGTAATCGCCTAGTTTCTATACGATTGCAAGAAAAAATGTATCTCGTGGTATCTATCGGTGTTTTTTACATGAAGTTTTGATTTACGGTATAAAAACATAAATAGCCCTCTTTAAGACATGGATGAAACGCATTCAGGTTCGTTTGTTTGTGTGGTGTTTCACGCTGTTCTCACATTCATTTCAATTCTACTGCGGCGGCTAACAGATCTATCTATGTGTCCCTGAAATTTATTTTGCCAGTACTTTACACAACATCCTTTCCTAGCTACTGATTGCTTTCCAACATTTAAACGTTGAAACAATGATCAGCGGTGACAGAGGAATGCGACCTGTAGCCATGATATTATAAATCTTCGGAAAGAATTTTGCCGGACTGAAACCCGAACTAGTGACCCATGAACTTCAAGCCATGTGCGTTACCGACTGAGCTACCTCGCCCTGAAAAACAATTCATATGAGTATGAGCCATGCTCTTGCAAAGGGGGGGGGGGGGTTAAAGGTATAGATCTTTGTGATGCAGGTTGACAAGCGAGTCAGCTTATAATTATGAATCCATAAAATGAAGTTTGTCATACATCCGGCTGAATTATAACGTAGAATAGTCCTTTGACAAGCAGACAATTTACAAATAGCAAAAGGTTTCGGCCCATGTCAGCCTTCGCGGACTGCGCAGGCTGACATGGATCGATGCTTTTTGCAGATGCACCAGTAAAGCCCCACTTTTCACAGAGCATGACTCTTAAATAATCGTAAAGCATGACTTTCTTTACGAAAGACAGACGTCATGTAGAAACTAGACAACCCCCATGACCAGGCGAAGCTTCGCGTGCTTGAACTGAGAAAATACAATCTTCTGATGAATGCAAAATAATTGGACTCATTTATCGATCTAAAATTTCATAACCGCTTGACCTTTTAGTACAGTATCCTTTGTATTGCAAGATTGCTTCGAGAACTCTGCTACAGAAATGTTCGTACAGGGTGTCCCAGAAAATATGTCCCAAATCTAAAACATGTTAAAATCAAAACAAATACTAAGAACATGAAAAATGATAAATATCCACTCTGAGGTATATCTGAAGATTTTGTGTTTTCTTTCATAAGATAGGCTTAAATCACATGTGCAAAATGAACACCCCATTTCTCCTTTCAAAGTATCATGTGACGTCAAACGTTTTCCACGACGTTTCGGTTTCTAATGTCTCCTTTATTCACCAGACCTGAGCCCTCTGGACTTTTTCCAGTAGAGCTAGATAAAGGATTATTATATTGCAAAAACTTTCTCGTGATCTGGTTGGATAATGTGCCCCGAACATTTATTCCTGTACACTGGCAAAATCCACGTAAAAGCAGTTTCCCCCTTCGGGAGACCCGTATACATAACTACACTTTCAACAAAACATCCAAAATGGCGGCGGCGGTCGATACGAACCGCCCAAAAGACGAACATACTAAGCAACCTGCGCCATATTATTACTCGTTTCCCTTGATGTTGGTCGTGAAAGTGGAAAGAATGGATCATTTTTTAAGATAAATGAATATAGTTAGATCTACATGTATTATCGTTTGCTGTCATTCTAAAACAAATACACGGGGTTAAAACGAGGCATCCCTTCGTCAGGCAAGCAAATAGGTGTCGAAACTCATACATTGTAACGTTAAAAAGATAACCGAATAGTCGTTTGAGGCAATAAATGGTCGTTTACTTTTGCCAAAAAAATCATTAAAATGCATAATTATTTACCTTGAAGTTGTTTTAATCCATGTTTGAATAAAAATACGTCGAATGTTTATCGTCCTGACATCATCGAGTGTATGCATCAAACTACACGTTTTACCAAGGTTTCAGTGACGTCAGTTCTCAGTGACGTCAGTTTTCATTGAATTGGGGCACCCAGAAGGAAAATTCTATTTCGTCGGTGTACTCAATTCGTGGGACTTGTGCCTTCGGCTCGGGGCGACGTGATTCGCCACAGTCGTGAACAAGTTTCAAAGTTCCCTGCCACCTGAACGTATATAGTATATACACCATACAGCCTGTAACACTTTGTCACCTAAAAACTCAATCTACCATGAGATGAGGAAGATTCCGCAGAGCACATACAGAATGTCGTGGATAATTTTTGACGTCACGTTAAACTTTAATTGGAGAAAAGGGGTGGTCAACTGAAACACGTGATTTCTATCTTGTGAAAGAAAACACGGTGCAAGAAAATATCTTAACTTCTGCCGCTCAAAAGTAGCCAGCGGAAAATGTCTATATTAAATACGTGTGTTGAGAAATCAAGCATATTTTCTGCTCCAGTTTTTTTTTTTTTCAAATGATGATTTCAAAAATAATTTACAGAGAAAAAACCGTTGCTTACTGCAAATCTTTGTATAAAATTCTACATAAAGATGAACGGAAAATTTCAATTTGTGCAGGATTTTTCACAGACTTTAACAATAACAAAAAAAAAAAATCGCCACCATGCTGGGCTTATACCGAGCCTATTTCCCTGGCCTAAAAGGACTGTATTTACAAATGACTGCGGCATAGGTTATATGCTAGCTAACCATAGATGATTAACCATACCAGTAAGCGTTCCTTTGAATTGTTCAGGTGGAAGTAAATGCGGCCTCTTTGGGGTTACCAATTGTTTAACTTTTCGCCAACGAATCGAAATCCCCTTTGAAGTTTTTTTTTTTTTCTTTAAATGAAAGCAGACATACGGAAAACTTTCATTTCATTTGCACAATGTATTTACACCATGCCACCAAAAAAGAACCGAGTGACTTTTAACACGACCTCTCTGATTGATTGAGTCATAGTTAGCGATGCTGGATTTCGAAATCGAAACAAAAATCGGTTGTCATGAAATACTAGTATTTTTTCCGAAAACCCAATGAAAGCGATGGCGTTCACGGTCCGTGTACACCAACCATTCTTAAGAATGTTCTCAGTCTTATTCTCCAGAATTTTCTAAATGCAAAAAGAACACAACTTCTGATTGGCTAAACTGTCCATAAGAGTGGTTAGTGAATACGGACCAAGATCCAGCATAATGATCCATACTTCAGTTACATTGATGTAGGCCCGTGACTGCTACCCAAGTGTAATAAATGTCGTTTGGTACGAAGGCGACGGCAGTTAACACGATCTGCTGGCACGCGAACTTGTAATTGGCAAAAAAACGACAAATATGGAAATTAGAAACACACATTTCAAAAGCTGTTACCTTCGTGACAAATAAATGAGCCCGATCGCTTTGTAGGAGATTTATATCCTTCACCGAACAACCTCGGCCTTGTTTGAACGACTCTGGAGAAGGCTTTTGGAAAAACAAGTTATTGCGTTGAAATAATATCACCCGCTGAAATAGAACTTTTTTGATAGATACACATAAGAGGCATTGTGTTTTGCATGTATACGTCGCCTTTTTGTTATTGGTCCATAATAAAATCATACATTAAGCCCCCTTTTTTCATGACATGGCTTTTTATTTAATAAAAACAAATAATGACTGTCTGTGGCTTATGATAAACAATATAAATATTCAGTTCCATAAAAGTTTCCAGTAGTTAAAGAGATATTGTCCATAAGGGAAATACACATCATCAAGCCCCCTTTTTCCTTCACACGGCGAAAGATTTTCTAAAAAAATATATCGGTGAACTATCATAAGGAACACATGTTTGAAGGTTTATCAATATTCGCCAAGGATTTTAGAAGATATCTGTCCGGTCGTATGGACGGACAGACGGACGAACAACGCAAAAACTATATCCCCCCCCCCTCCGAAACTCGGGATTATTATATGAAAAGGAGAAAATCCTGGTTTGCAACATTTTCGTCTTAACCCACAATGCTTTATATATTTCAAGCAAAGAAATCATGGTTTTATTATTTTGTTATCAATCCATGGATTGCGTAATACGAGTAAATTTACTTTTTGGTGACAGAGTAGATTAGAATCAGAACGCATCACATGCAACATGCAGTCCGATATTTATCTACGATTTCCCATCAGGTGAGATTTTTTTTCAGCAAGAAGAACTAACGTCTATATTGCATCAATAAAATATGCATTTTATAAAACATGTTGATTGCTCTCAGCGAGAGAGAGAGAGATAAAGACAGACAGACAGAGAGAGAGAGAAATAGACAGACAGACAGACAGACACAGAGTTTTGGAACAAGAAACATTGTCTAGACTTACGAAGAAGAAATTCAACACGTGATAGGAAATCATTAGGTAATGAGAGACGTAAATCAAATTAATCCTTTTCCAATTGATCACCTATTTTGACGACCGTAGAGGACTATCTTTTACAAACATTTTGGAAATTGGGGGGAATATGATGGAAACCAGTACTGCTCCTTTTTCTGCGATTGTTCTTACCTTTTCTGAGACAGGACTGGTAGCATCATTAGGGTCTCATTTTAATGTATCGTCTGCAAATGCTTTCAATAAAGACGAGCCCAAAATGTTGTTGTCTGGTAAAGAGTTAACGTCATCAGCTAGGTACTTCAAGAAAATTGGTAGTGCTCTTAAGCACAGGCTAATTTCTGCAAATTACCCGCTTTCATTAAAACTTGTTCAACTCCGAACTGCTTGGTAAATACAAGGGAGTGTTTTGCAATCAGAATTTTTCTATTTGAAAAAAAAAAAGCCAGCGATTAGTTTCTAGTGTACCCGTTTCTCGCTGCCTTATCTGCTGTTTACAGTCATAGAGGCTGTATTTTCAATTATATATCACGGCGTCCGGGTCCCTTGTCCGTGCATTCTACCCGTGCAACTCTGTCTTGGCCTCGTGCGTTTGTTTGCTTCTATGGTATTTAATGCCGTTTTCAACAGTATTTCAGTTATATTGCCGCTACAAGGGCACCTATCCATGCTTTCCAGGTGTTTCTTCCACCAGTACTTCGCACAATACTACCAGTAGTATTCTTCCCAAGCCACTGGCGGGTGGCTCTGTGCAGTTTTCCCTCCTAACAAAACCACGCCCCACTCTGTCTTGGCCTTTACTGTTTTCCCTTTAAACAAAACAAAAGTTGTTGCTGTTTTACAGCAACGAGGAATGAATAAATATTGTTTGCAGATTCGCCTTTTTTCCGATGACCAAAAGTTGATCACCCACTGCGGTTGAAATTGTATTTTTCGCAACGAAATCTAGTTTAATCCCCCTTCAAGCAATGGCATAAGAATGCAACCGGTGTGGGATGACACTAATTCATTGGTCCCAAACAAGATACCCGAGAGATTATGCCATGTTGATTGCCACGGGGGGCACACAGGCACTGTGAAAAGGCTTTAGAAAACATTGTGGGAAAAGGAAAAATGCTGGTAACCAGTATTTTCGCCTTTTCCCAAATGTTTTCTGTCCTATCAAAGACAAACTCCATCTTTCGAGCTACATCTAATGTGTCGTCTGCAAATGCTTTCAATTTGGACATGTCTACATTTTGGTCATTGGTTAATATGATAAACACTGTGGGAAAAGGAGCGATTGGTCGATACAAGTAATTGCTGCTTTTCCTACAATTTTCCTAAAAGCATTGAGCTTCTGACAGAAATATTCCTGCCACCGCCTTCAACGTCAATTTCGAGTTTTGTTTATTAAAATCAATATTATAGCTCTAGGCCTATTTATTTTTTCTCGTATAAGATGAAATAGGGGTTGGGCCAAAAATTTTTAAACAGCATCAGAAAACGGCCCTTGTCTTACAAAGATTATATAACGATGGTTGCAAACGGGATCAGAAATATATTCTAGATATGACACTCATTCATTATTTATCAAACAATCCCGTGTTTTGAAAAACCTGAAGAAAAAAAAATTAAAAAATATTTTAGAACAAGGAGAAAATACTGTTTATTATACTGCAAAGAAATTTCTCGCGATCTGATTGGATTATATGCCACATACAAATATTCCTGTACACTGGCAAAATCCACATAAAAGCAGGTTCCCTTTCGGGAGCCCCGAATACATAATAACACTTTCAACACAACATCCAAAATGTCGACGTCAATCGAAACGGGCCGCCCTCATGTATACTGAGTAGCCTGCACCATATTATTACTAGTTTCCTTTGATGGTTGTCATTAAAGCGGAAAGAATGTATTAATTTTTGAAATAAATGAATTAAGTTACATGTAATACCGTTTGTTGTCATTCTAAAACAAATACACGGGGTTAAAACGAGCCATCCCTTCGTCAGGTAAGCAAATTGTGAAGTGTCGAAACTCGTTTACTGTAACGTTAAAAAGATAACCAAATGGTCTTTTGAAGCAACTAATGGTCGCTTTCTTTTGCCAAATAATCATTAAAATGCATAGACTTTACATACCTTGAAGTTGTTTTAATCCATGTTTGACTAAGAATACGTCGAATGTCTATCGCAGTGACATCATCAAGTCAATGCACCAAACTGCACGCTTTACCAAGGTTTCTGTGACGTCAGTTCTCAGTGACGTCGGTTTTCATTAAATTGGGGCGCTTAGAAGGGAAATTCTATTTCGTGAACGTACTTAATTCGCGACACCGTAAAACAGGAATATTTTGCTCAATACACGTTGGAATTGTAAAACTTTGCAGTAGTATAAATTCGTTACAAGGTCAGGTGGCACGGAACATGGAAACTTGTTCACGGCTGTGCGAATCATGTCGCCACCTCGCCGCCGATGATTCGCCACAGCCGTGAACAAGTTTCCATGTCCCCTGCCACCTGACCGTACAATTAATGATGTATATTTTACCTTTCCGATCAATGTGTTATCATCATTTAACTGATCGTCTGCAAATGAGCTATACTCTGTGAAAAGGAGGCTTAATGCATCTGCGAAAAGTATCGACTCAGGTCAGCCTGCGCAGTCCGCGCAGGCTGACCTAGGCCGAAACTTTTCGCTATTGATCAATTTTCTGTATGTCCAAGGACCAGTCTACCTTATGATTCAGCCGGTTGATAGACAAAATTGATTTTCAGTCGAATTGTTGGACAAAATGGACTTTACGGATCCATAATTATGTGATGCATTACGGAGATGCATTAAGCCCCTTTTTGCCAGAGCATGGCTAAAATGGTTTAAATTTGGATAAATCTAAAATTTTGTCGTCTGGTAAAGAGTTGCGGGGTCTTCCTATTTGCGCAAAAGAAAAAAAGTAGGTTCTGGTAATAATTCATTCATGTGCCTCAGGCTAAATGCAAGAAAATTATTTTCTCGCTCTTTTCTGTTTTCCATTTTATGGGAATTATAACTATCTGAGATTTCTATTGTGTTTTATCCGTTCTGAAGGACATTCGTTCATATACATGGTGTAGCTTTTAAAGGCTTATGGATGAATGGATGGATGGATGGATGGGTTGGGTTGACGGACGAGAGGATGGACTGATAAATCGTTTGAAAGATGAACGAGTAAAAAGACAGAAAACTGGATGATAATTGGTGATAATTTTTCGTATGAACCAATAAGCAACTTATTACGTCGAAGAATCGATAATTTTCAAACATCAAATAACAGACACACCTGTGTGGTTGTGTGCCTCTGTTGGTCCGTCCGTCTGTCTGTCTGTATATATATGTATGTATGACCAACCAATGAAAGTAAACGATCTAAATTCGCGCCTAGCACTCCAAGTACAAACTAACAGTGTTGACCTGTGTGGTTGTGTGCCTCTGTCAGTCCGTCCGTCTGTCTGTCTGTATATATACACTATATATGTCTGTATGACCAACTAATGCAAGTAAACGATCTCAATTCGCGCCTAGCACTCTAAGTGCAAACTAATAGTGTTGACTTCTCATTCATTGCGTAATCTAAACAAAAAATCAGCACAAAACGAGTGACGTGTTTTAGCGCTTAATGCGACAATCCTTTAGTTATATTATTCTTCGTTATTATCGGATTCATCATTAATGTGTTGGCTTATTACTTATCCTTCTGCGTCTAGGCGCGGCTCAAGGCGTCTTTGCAGACAATGTAGTTCAAGATCGTTGACAGAACGTGCAGTCTGATCGTGGAAGTACTCAGTCTGATTTTGTGAGATTTCCTGGCAAGAGAACTAAATAATTGCAATAACTTTAGTTTTTAAGACTGGCAGGGAACATCTGTTTTATTTTATCTATCAGGCAGTTCAAACGTTAAAGGCCTAATAGCGACCAAAATTTTAGAGCAGGTCTTAAAATGTATTAAAATTTAAATCATATCATTTAAAAGTATGGAATATATTATGGAGATGACAATCTGTTATTGTGTGGTCGGTCTAAGTATTAGTCGCTGGCAGAAAAATGAATTTCAAAATCAGTTAAATAGTAAACAAAAAATAAAGTGACGTAGTTTTGAAATTAATTTCTCTGTCAGCGACTAGCACTGGGATCGACTGTACAACAACAGACTGTCATCTTCACAATAGTTTTTATACTTTTAAATGGTATGACTTAAATTGAAATACATTTTAACTCCCGCTTTCTTTACTTTTGGCAGCTTTTATTTAAATACTTTAAAGGGGCCTTTTGTTTATGGGTTCTTAAATTCCGTTTAAGCCTTTACCAAACTATCTCTAGTTTAAATTACTTCGAGAAAGAAGACTTTTGAAAAGACTGTGAGAAAAATAGAAAAAGCTGGTTACCAGTAAAACCTGGTTTAATGGCTATCTGAATCAAATAGACAACCTGTGTAAAGTGAACATTTATTGAGTTCCGAGTAAAGAGGATTATGTTAAATAAAACCCGTATCAACCCTTAACCTGCTAAATAACTAAAATGAAACTTTCAAGCGACTAATATAAACCTGAATGTTGCTATTTCAAAGTTATTGTGTGTGTGTGTGTGTGTGTGAAAAATATCTCCTTATCGGACGGTGTAGATCCAAGATCAGACTGCACGTTCTGTGCAGTCTGACCTTGATCTTCACTGTCCGCGAAAGGTCCTTTAATCGCGCTTAGCAGCCTAAGGGTTGAGCAAGTACCTGTCTAACTACATATACGAGAACGACAAAATGTTGAATTCATTCAAATTGGTAACAATCAAATTTTTATGTGGCTCAAATGAAAGATTTATCTTTGAAAGGGCAAAGAACTAAAAAAAAAAAACCTAGAAAATGGTGGTTACTAGCATTTTTTTCCTTTTCCAACGATGCTTTTTACGCCCTTCTTATCAGGGTCTTCAAAACACGGGATTGTGTCGTTAATTTAGCCCTTTATCAGACGACAAAATTTTAGCCTTGTCCAAATCGAAAGCGTTTGCAGACGACAATTTCAAAGTGGTTTAAATCGAGCAATTTTTCTTTAATAGGGTAGAAAACATCGTTGGAAAAGGTGAAAATGCTTGTAACCAGCATTTTCTCCTTTTCCCACAATGATTTTTCTAAAGGCTTCTCTCCCAGGGTTGTTTGAAGTCGGCATTCAGCGGTAAAGTTTTAAGAGTTAGGCAAGCAAATTTTTGATGTCCCTTTCGTGCTTGCTGAATACAGTGAAGACTGTATACTAAACAAGAGCGACGCATGAGGGTACCTTCGCTCGGCCACAAGTGCTCTTTCCCAGGAAATCCAAGTCGAAAAACAGGAATAACTGTGTCAAAAATGTTTAGAGAGCTACCTGTCATTCTGGTATTGGTTTTCCTTTCGATAGTAAACAACTAGCCCAAGTTTGAAGTAAATATCTTCAGTAATAAAAGCGATAAAGGAAAATGCCAACGTTTTAATACACTGACGACGACGCAAACGACTACGAGGCCAGGGCTATGACCGTACCTCAACGTTTTCCTCTAAAACATCCAAGCTAAAAGTGCTAAATACTCTCGTTTTTACGGCTATAGATCTTCATCTCATCTCCTCCTTATGGCTATAGATCTCCATCTTCCTAATTACCAGTTCAACCATTCCTATTATTAGGTATGTAATTACCGCCAAAAAGAAACGAGAATTTTTAACTCTTACAGAAACATAGGCTAACACGGGGCTTTTGCAAACAGCATAGATCAAGATCGGACAGCACAGAACGTGTAGTCTGATCTTGGACCTATGCTATTGCTATTATCAGGATAGCAATTTCCACACAAAAAGAAGGAACGAGAATCTGAAATTCCTTCAGCGCCATAAGGGAAAACGGGGTTTTGCGAACGGCATAGATCAAGATCAGACTGCACAGAACGTGCAGTCTGATCTTTGACCTATACCGTTTGCTTGTTAAGTTAAGCTTATAAAGTACAAAAAAAAACCTTTCAAAGTGTCCTTGAGTGTTATTTTCAACCGTTAAAAGAAGTTTAATTCTCAGGGGCGTAACTAGCCGAAAATAAAGTATACGCAAAAGTAATACCGAATATTATCTAAGGCGCCAAGTGCCGAGAGGGCGCAGGGAGATTTCCTCTGAGGGTCTGGAGGGCCTCCCACAGAAAATATTTGAACTGTGGAAGCTATTTGGTGGCTTTTGGTGACGTTTCTTGGCAAAATTGTCTTTATTTTTTTTTTTTCTTTGCAAAATGTACGCAACTGCGTTTTTGCGTACAGTTTTCTACGCCCCTTTTTATATACATGTATACGATCTAGTTGGTGCTGGGAAAAAATGATAAGTATTAGCATTTTAATGTTCAGGAAAAGTTGTTATTATATCAGGAGTTTCTTCTTACAAGGTAATAGAACTCAAGAGTATTTTCTATTTCTACAGATCCCTCAGTCAGCTCGAAAATACATTTTGTTTTGAAAACCTTAAGATTATGGTTAGTTAAAGGCATCGGTAGAAAATACGTGTCAAAAAAGTCGACCGGTGTCCCATATTTTCGTTATTTATCCGTTTAATTACGCCGTTAGTTCTGCGGTAATAACTATACTCTCTCTATACATGCTGTGCGAAGAGGCTCAGTCGCAAGTCAAACGACATTATCGTGTGCGCGGCGCTCTGGCAAAATGGGGCTTAATGCATCTCCGTGACGCATCATATCAAGCAAGTTATCACATTAAAAGGAATCCATAAAATCCATTTACTTGTCGATTGAATGAATCTGGAGGAAGGCAGAATTGTGCTTGGACATGACATATAAAATACAAATAGCAAAAAGTTTTGATCCATGTCAGCCTGCGCGGAATGCGCAGACTGACATGGGTCGATACTTTAGGCTGATGCATAAAGCCCCCTTTTCACAGGCCATGACTCATATTAGTTTTTTGGCTTTGAGTCTTCACGAAGACCTTTTTTAGTGTTTCATTTTCGTTATCTACACCGACAGAAAACAATCCAAATCAAGGTCCTTATTCACTAGCGTTCTTAGTTTCATTCTCCAGAACTTTCCAACTTTTTAAAATGCAACAACACTTCTGATTTGCTAAACCCATTTGGTTTCGCCAATCAGAAGCTGTGATATTCGGATTTAGAAAATCTTGGAGAATAAGACGAAGAATGTTCTTAAGAATGGTTGGTGAATACGAATCCCAATTTTAATTAGCGTTAACCCTAAACCTAGCCTATACCAAACAATAGAACTTTGTATTAAAGATACAGCTTTAATAGTTTTCAGGCATTTATCAGCCAGTTTTTTAACCCATTTCATCCTTATTTTATGAAACTATAACCATTCTTGTATCTTCATGCCAAATGTTGCCCCTAATGGCTGCAAGATTGCACAGATTACGACGAACAGAAAATGCATTTCAATTTTTGGAGGTCTTCAAAGCAATTGCTGTTGTCGTTTCTGGTTTTAAATGAGGACAAATCCCATGTATTTTTCTATCTCTTACACCATATATATTGGTGATTTATCCCGGAGCAACTTATGTTGATCCAGATCTAACAACGAGTCTGATCTCAGTCCACAGCTGTTTTTGCCACAGTCGTCTTTTTACAGCCGTCATGCATTAATTCATTAACTATTTACCACACAATCCTGCTCGACTTTTAACAACCCTGATGAAGAAGGTTTTTGAAAACATTGTGGGTAAAGGAGAAAATACTAGTAACCAGCATTTTATCCCTTTTCCAACAATATTTTTAATACTTATAAGTAGAAATTTCATGGCTTGAATGACAAGGAATTTATCGTCTGCAAATACTTTAAATTTGGACAAAGCAAAGCTTTTGTCGTGTGGTAAAGGGTAAAACACTAAGGCTGATAGTTGTGACTCAATGGCTAGTTGAACACAGTGTTGGTACACACAACACAGGATCCACAATGGAACTGCATCTATTGTACGGTCTGGTCATGATCCTCCCTCCTCTCAAAATTATCTAAACAAGTGAATCTGAATTTTAACTCTTCGCTGCTAACTGCATGTACATTATTAGTTGTATGGTCAGGCGGCAGGGGACTTGGAAATTTGTTTTCACGGCTGTGGCGAATCATGTTGTCCCGAGCCGTACAACGAATTTATTAGACCTCAAAGTGTTACCTTTCCAATGTGTATTCAGCGAAATTTCCTCGTTTTATGTTTTCACGAATTGAATACGCTGCCGACATAGAATTTCCCTTCTGAGCGCCCCAATTCAACGAAAACTGACGTCACTGAGAACTGACGTCACTGAAACCTTGGTAAAACGTGCAGTTTTGTGGATGAACTTGATGATGTCACTGCGATAGACATTCGTCATGTTTTAATTTAAACGTGGATTTAAACAACTTCAAGGTAAGTAACTATTCATTTTAATGATTTGTTGTCAAAAAGTAAACGACCATTAGGTACCTCAAACGGCCATTAGGTTATCCTTCAAACGTTACCATGAATGAGTTTCGGCACTACACAATTTGCCTACAGGTCTAAGGAAGGGATGCCTCGTTCTAACCCCGTGTGTTTGTTTTAGAATGACAACAAACGATGATATAATTATGTAATTATATTCATTTATTTTCAAAAATAATCCATTCTTTCCGCTTCAATGACAAACATCAAGGGAAACTAGAAATAATATGGTGCAGGCTACTCGGTATGTTTGTCTCGGTGGCGGCTTGTATCGGTCGACGCCGCCATTTTTGATCTTGTATTGAAAGTGTAGTCATGTATACGGGGCTCCCAAAAGGGAAACTGGTTTTACGTGGATTTTGCCAGTATACATGACTGTATGTACGGGGCATATTATCCAATCGGATCGCGAGAAATTTCTTTGCAGTAAAATTAAGATTCATGTTCTTTCGGGGTCATTAAAGGCACAGTAGCGGCTAGAAGTAAACAATTTGAAAGTCAAACTTCAGACGAATTTAATTCACCATTTAAAAGTGTGGATCTTATTTCTATGAGTCTGATAATGTGTTACAGTGCAATCTGTCAAAGTTTTAGTCACTGGCAGAAAAAAAAATGTAAAAAAAAATTGCAAACTTTTGTTCTAGTTTTGCAACACATTTTTTTCTGCCAGTTACAGGAACTTTGATAGGCTGTGATGAAACATAATGTTAGATTCATAACACTTCCCATAGTTTTAAATGGTACGAATTAAATTTGTCTGCAATTTGACTCCTCAATTGTTTACATTTGAAATTTAACACTATTCCAAACAATTCCGAGTTTTAACGACCATAAGGAAGAAGACTTGAAAACATTTTTGACAAAGGAGAAAATGCTGATAACCAGCATTTTCTCCTTTTACTACAATGTTACCTACTCTTCCAAAGACAAAATTCAATTTCTGGGTCACATTTGTCGTCTGCATATGCTTTCAATTTCAACAAGTCTAAAAGTTTGTCGTGTAAAAAGTAAGGTAAATTTTCAATACAAATGAACATAATTTTAGCCATACATGTATATAGTTTAGAATTAATGTAGCAGACGGCGATAATCTAAGTTCAGACTGCATGTTCTAATCAGTCTGATCTAGATGGCTGCATCCGCAAATTTCTTTTTCAAATCCTAATTGGCATTGAATAATAGAGAAAATAATAGAGTTGAAAGAAATAAAAATTTCCAAAAAAAAAAAAAAAACGTATAAGCAATGCTCTGGCAAAAAGGGGCTTAAATGCATCTCCGTGATGCATTATACCAAGCAAGTTATCACGTAATTAGGAGTCCATAAAGTCCATTTTGTCTAACGATTGACTGAATCTGGTGGTAGAATAGTTTTTGGGCTTGCATGAAATTTACAACAGCAAAAACTTTTCGACCTACGTCAATCTGCGCGCCTGCGCAGGCTGACGTGGGTCGATAATTTTGTAGATACATTCAACCCCCTTTTCACCGATCATGGCTCATATTTACTTTACATTGATTATTAAAAAAAAGATATTACAACTACTATTGGGGTTCTGCATGGCTCAGTGGTAAAGTGCAGAACTCGTAACCTGGAGGCCCCAGCCTCGAGCCGCACTGGATCTACTTGGTTTTTCCTGGGAGCGCCCTTGGGCATGACACTTCAGAACCCGAGCCCAGTACTTGTAAAACCCAGGAAATACATGGATATGTGAGCTGTCGCCGTGATATGACTGAAATAATGTTGAAAGGGGCGTAAAACACAATACAAAAAAAACCCCGACTACTATCAGTCACTCTGGAAACCTTAACCGTTACTCGTGCCGTGATGTGGGTAGTTGCAAAGGTTTACCCCTCTCATCACGAACCAGAACCTCTACCTCCACAGCTCCGTCTTGGTGCGTCTACATTCTCTGACATTTTGTAAAAAAAAAAAAGGGGGGGGTTTGAGAAAAAAAGAAAAAAGCACGCACAAACACGAAACTACGAAATATCCTCATTCGTATTATTTCAATTGTGAGAGAGGGTGTTAAATGGGGCTAATCTGTTTCAAAAAGGTTTTACAAAAGTACGAAATTACATTGAGCCTTATCTGTATGATTTTAAGGACGTGACTGTTTACACTTTCTTGGGGAAAAACAAACAATCAAACGAACTGTTGAAAAAAAATCGTCTTCGATGGGACTCAACCATAGACCTTCAAAACAATAGTCGGCGACTCAACCACTGAGCTATGAAGCCAACCAAAAAACTACCGTGTAAAAATGTGCTTATCCCTTTTGATGCCATAACGTGAATACCGTTACTAACGGAATTGGAAATTTTACAGTAAAAAAAAATCTTAGTAATTCCTCGTGTTTTCTGCATGTATTTCTATCCGTGTTTTTCTTCTAAGGTCATCTTCGCATGAAAGTTAGCGGTCTATGTTAGGATTTTCCTGAATCTTGCAAAACGAACTCTGGATTGAAAGTCCCTTTAAATTCAAATGATTCACTGGGATAATTATTTTCATAGTCGCTCCATATGTGTTTTGAGAGTACACTTGCGAAGTTAAAAAAAAGTTACATTTTTAAAAAAAAAAAAAATCAAGATTATACTGTTAAGACACTGTCTTGAGATAATAGAGGGAAAATATTTAGAAAGAAGGAAAAATAAACTCACCGTGTACTTTCCTGTCTTTTTCTAGAAATCCAGCAGTTAAATGCCATTCTCTACGGAAATTCCGAATCTTCAATTACAATTCCACAAGAATCTATAGAATATTTCTCGCAAGGGAACTCTATCTCAAAGTAAATTCCGGATTTGTTTGTCTTTTTTTTTTCCGTCTTTTCTTCGTCTCCTTTCTTTCTATCCTATATTTTTGTAACAATTCTATGTCCAAATGTATTATCTATATTAGAATAAATCATCAAATTAAAACTAAATAGTTTTTTTCTCCTAAGATGTAAACAGTGGTCACGTTTGTATATATAGAACCAGCTCCCTTCTATTCAGTAAAACTCGCTGACTGGTAAACTCGTTCTGCGTTGTTCGCTGGCTCGCTTTAATGATTGTTAAAAGTCTCTGGGTTTGTCTATTAGTTCTATAACTATCATCGGCTTTTTCAACAAGCGTGTGTCTCTGTTTATTCTATAATAATCCACTTGGTAGCATATCACATCTTCAGATAGTTAGTTGACAGTCATATAGCGCTAGACTGTGAAATCTGCAATACAAAACAAAAAAAAATCGTAGAATTAGTAGAATGTTTTTTTACATAAAAAAATACCTGCATACTTAACGCTTTTAAAAATCTCCAGTTTCCACGACCCTTAATGACAAAGCTTTATGACATAATTGAGGGAAAAAATGAAAATGCTGGTCACCATCATTTCTCCTTTCCCAACAAAATTACCTACCCTTTCAAAGGTAAATTGGATTTCGACATGTCCAAATTTTTGTCGTTTGGTAAAGACTAGATCTATTAAACAACATTTTTTTTTTAACACTCGTCCAAACTGAAATCATTTGTTATCATTGTAGCTCTAATGATGGTACTTGTTTTTGAATGAGTATTTGAATGAGTAGAAAACGTTGCGGGAAAAGGAGAAAATGCCGGTTTCCTTTCTTTTTCTTTTTTTGTTTTCATTCTTCTTTCACGATATGTTTAAAAGCCCACTTCCCCAGGATCTTTAACTCTTTACCACAGGACAAAATTTTTACTTCTCAAAACTGAAAGTATCTGCAAACGACAAATTCAACATTGCTCATATGATTGGGATCATCTTTGAAGGGACGGAAAACATCGTGGGAAACCGAGAAAATGCTGATTGCTTGTATTTTCTTCTTTTCCCACAATGTTTTCAAAAGCCGTCTTCCGGGATTTTGTGGTAAAAAGTTAAAACCATGGGATCGTTTAATGACGGATTCACATTAAGAGACTTTAGCGAACACTGCAGATCAAAGTATTTTCTCATAGCCTCCGTTGTTTTTAGTGTAATATACTCCATTACGAATTGGGTCAACTTGCGTGCGTTGGAGATAAGATTTTGGGACTTCATTTTATGATTGATTGATTATATTTGTTTAAAATTATTTCAGTTATATAGCGACAGCCAGTGCACCTATCCCTGCTCTCATGGAGTTTCTACCATCAGTACCATTGCACAGTATTCTTCCAAAGCCACTGACTTCTTTCCCACATAACCATCGTCGAAACAATTATCAGCAATGAATCCTACGATTCTCGAGTGCAACAAATTTTCTTTATATGGTTGACAATTCTACATAGTAGTATTAAAATTCATTATTGATTTAAAAAGGGTTACAGGCCGGACATGAACATAACCGCCAAAGATTTCTCTTTTTAAACGTATTTGACCTTGCTGTGACCTTGACCTTTGACCCACTGACCTTTTTATTATTTTTTTATTTTGTGCTTAACAATTCTGCAAAGTTATTTTGAAATTGAGACATAAAGAAAAAAGTTATACACCGGACTAACCCCCCTCCCAACACCTTTAACCTTGCTGTGACTTTGACCTTTCACCTACGGACATGATAGTTGTGCATAACACATCGTCTTGATGTGATTAATATTTGTGCAAAGTTACTTTGAAATTGAGTCATAGGGAAAAAAGTTACAGTCCAGACACGAATACTACCCCACAAAACATTTGACCTTGCTGCGACCTTCACCTTTAATCTACGGACATGACTCTTGCGTATGACACATCGTCTTGATGTGTTTAACATTTGTGCAAAGTTATTCTGAAATTGAGTCATAGCGAAAAATGTTTTGGCCCGGACTCGAACACGGATTGACGGACAGAGGGACGGACGGAATAGACAAAAACTATACTTTTTTTTGGGGGGGGGGGGCATAAAAAGAATCAAATAATTCAGTGCTTTACGGGTTAATATCATCACCCTGTATAGAAATGATTTATACAGGCAAATATTATGATAGATAGGCAAGTCCTTAGTTAGTTCACAACATAGGATGAATACTATAAGTTAGTAAAAACATTTTAGACCGTAAGTATTGAGATGTAACGTTATGACTCGCACTGGATAACGACACCTGTCTTTTTCAAGCAACTGTAATTTCGTGAGAAGAGTGGATTAAAATGAAATTCTGCACACCTATTGCTAAAGAATTTTTGCTCATTATAAGGTACACTCCATGTAAGGATATCGATATACAAAAGTTCGTAAAAAAATTCTTAAAACCCTCGTATAATGAAGTCGTTAATGTATTTTTTTTTTAACTAGATACCACACAAATCAGAATTTTAACGACCCTGACAGAGAAGATTTTTGAAATTATTGTGTTCTACATTATCAAAGACAGAAATAATTATCTGAGCTACATTCTGAAAATGATTTCAATTTATTCCAGTCCGAAATTTAGTTATTTATTAAAGAGTTAGTGTAACGTTAAACCATCTCTTGCAGACTGACAGTCCGTTTTATCTAATCCTGCCTTGTACCTTCAATAACGATTGTTTAGCCCATTTATCATAAAGGCTGATTCAAGACATTCCACCATTTTGTACAAATGGTGAAAGGAAAATGTGACGAAAGCGGTATTTTGTTTTATGTACAACATAATAATATTAATTTCTATAAGTCTTCTCAGATACTAAGCTCACTACACAAACATACACAAAAAAGTTAATGTTTCTGGAATTTGTCTTGTGGCAATGAGTTACATTTTCTGAGAGCGGAGTCCGAGGGGTTCAGTGTTAACCAGCGAACAGTGCCAGTTATCCACGGCTCATGGTTTTTTTTTTTCAGAGGATGGATAATGGCCATAGCTACATCATAAAGGTCAGCGCGACGCTCTCAAAGCTAAACAGGTTCAGAATGAGCAATCTTACTCTCCGATGACATACTATTGGAAGTGTAAACAGTAGTCCTGTGTAGCACTAATGAGATGCAATGGTATCACGTGACGTTCTCGAAGGCCTAGTTCGAATATACACGAACGATAACGAAGGTTGTCTCGATCAATGGCGTCCTTGAAACCGACAGGCTTCTCCATGCATTTTCGCACCCGTATTTCACGGCAACCAACGCAGTAACTGACACGTTCGAGTTTTCTCCGATCTTATATAATTATGTGTGTTGTGATGGGTAATCCGATATATTTTTGAGTTACAAACGGTGAAAATTACCTATATTTGGACTTTACAGGGGCTTTAATGCGGTTGTTCCTACGTCCTTACTGCGTTCTGTGTCAACTACATCATTTCTACGTGTTCTTGTACTATGTTTCAAATTTATCCACGTCCGCTTCACCATCAAGATGTATTACGTCCTTACCGGTTTCTACTGCGCTCCTTCCGTGTGGTACAAGTGCATACTGCGTTCGACTAGTATTATTACACTAACATTGAGGGTAATTTGTGTAGTGTGATAGGGCTTTTAGATGGCAATTCAATTCGTGATTCTGAACTAAGGTTTTTTGTAAAAAAGAGACATTCCCCTTTGCTAAAGAAAAACATTTCAGTAGATAGCAAAGATTCAGATCAGACTGCTTGGAACGTGCAGTCTAATATTCCATCTACACTTTCTGGTTAGCTATGATATGTATGCTGTATCTGCCAAGACATTAATTTTCTTACTTTTAGATTCGTGGATATCTTAATAATATTTTCCTATTCATCTACGTGTGTCCATTTTGCCAGCGAGCCTTTCACCAAATAAGCAGGTGCTTTTTACGACCCTTGTTGGAAAAT
Source organism: Hippopus hippopus (assembly GCA_946811185.2). NCBI lineage: Eukaryota > Metazoa > Mollusca > Bivalvia > Cardiida > Cardiidae > Hippopus > Hippopus hippopus. The sequence goes on from OX328105.1 coordinate 32,837,035, forward strand.
TTAATTATTTCATTTGGAAATACCGTGAAGAAAGAAAAAGAAAAAAAAAAAAAATTCTTGATAGCCAGCTTTTTCTCCTTTCTTTTCACAGTATCTTCTATTCTCTCTAATACATGAATCTCAACATTTGTACTACAACTAATTCGTCGTCTGCAATTACTTTAAATATGAAGTAAAAAAAAACAACATAATATCGCCCGGTGAAAGATGCAGGATTTAGAGGTAAACATAGGTCGACAAAGGTCAACAGAGGAGAAAACGATACCATGGTGAATGCATACGAATGATTCTATTCAACATGGTTTTCTATAAACAGCAGCTTAACGCCTCAACGTGCAAAATAAATGAACCAGCTTTTTTCGCTTAGTAGAAAAGGACAAAAGACAGAATTTTAAATTACTGCTAAGAATATCTAACAACACGTCGGACAGTGATCTGCATGTCAGACTGCACGCTCTGTGCGGTCTGATCTTGATCTATACTGTTTGCAAATGTAACGTTAGCAAAGGGGTTTACATCACAACTAATTAACAAGGTGAAATGTTCAACGTTCTGTCACCGGTCACTGGCATGCCAATCAAGATATTCTAAAACTGCTACAGAACAGAGAATAGAAGGTAAACCGGAACAAGAAAAGCAGGAAATATATATCTATAAAAAATAGATTTACATTGTATAGGATAAAATATATTGTGAGGACTTTGCATGGTAGAACATTCCACAGATCTATCCGTCAGTTCGTCTGTCAGTCCGTCCGCCCGTCCGTCCATCTATCCATCCATCCATCCACCGACCCACCCACCCACCTATCTATCTATCTATCTATCTATCTATCTATCTATCTATCTATCTACCTATCTATCTATCTATTAAGCTTGCTTTGAACAAATCATGGTCATTTAACTGCTGACGCCATTTAAAATGAATCTGTAAAATAAGATGGATTAACAAAATCCACTTTTGTTGATTTATTGTGAAAAATATTGCGACAAAACTTAAAGATATCGACATAAGGTATTTTCCTGCTAATGCAATGTATTTAGAAATACGTAAAACTATAGGAGAAGCTTATGTATACATCTAAGTATTGCAAAAAAAATTAAAAAAAAAAAAAGGATGATCTATAATCAATTTCAAATTCTTATTACATAGGAGAGGAGTCAATGGAAATATTTGATACTCGTATCCCACATGAGATTTTTTTTCCTTCCTTTTTTTTCTATCTTTAAACGACATCTCTTTTTCTTCACGATTTCTGTCCGTGCGTAGGGACACTTAATTAAAGCGATAACATCGGTGCGATAAAAGGTTCCTACTCTTCAAAAGAAAGTAGTTCCATCCATTACGTCAACGGCGAATTTATACAACTCCAGGACATTTGTAAAATGATATATAGCTTCGAAACATGTACAAGATTTATTTGAACGATTCGCTTTGCAGTACAGTCCGACCTGCTTTTACTATTTGTTTTTTTGTGCTGGAGTTTTACGCCGTACTTGCAGCTTTGGGAATATCAAGGCGGTCAGTGCACCTATGCATGTGATTCCTGGCTTTCTCACACCAGTACTAAAACATCTTTCTTTCCAAGTCTCTGACATGCATAAGAGGTGAGAGACGAAAAATTGCCGGAAAGAAAGTTTGCCTCAACTGGGTACCGAACTCGCAACCACCAGGTCTCGAGTTGGATACGCCGACCACTAGGCTACCCGGCCGGGAGCTTTAACTCTTTACCAAACGAAAAAAAATTAGACCTGCCTGAATTTAAGTATTTGCAGACAACAAAATAAAAAGTGACTTAAAATTGAAACTTGTTTTTGGAAGGAAAGAAAAAATCTTGGAAAAGGAAAAAAATGCTGGTCACCAGCAATTTTTGTTTGTTTGTTTGTTTGTTTCACTGTTTTCCTTTTTCCCCTCAATGTGTTCCAAGGCCTTCATTTCAGGATCGTTTAAACTTGGGCTTGTGTGGTAAAGGGTTAAGCAAGCACCTAAGAGATACATAATGTGTGTTGTTTAACCTTCTACAACACAATCCCGAGCTTTTAACGATATAAAAGAAGGAGATTTCGGAAAGCATTTTCTCCATTTCCCAGTACGTTTACCACAGTTGGAAAATACAAATTTCATGTTTTGGGCAATTCTTGAATTGTCTGGTGCACATGCTTTCATTTTGGACAAAGCTTCGATTTTTCCGTCTTCTAAATCCCATACATTCCCGAATTTTAACGACCCTGGGGAAGAACGGTTTTGAAAACATTATGGGGAAAGGAGAATACGCTTGTAACCAGCATTTTCTCCTTTTTTGTATATTTTTTTCTACTCTTTTACAGAGCATTCCATCATTTCAGCCATTTTTTATTTGTCTAGAAGAGGTACAATTCGACAAGTTTGCTCTCTGAGGGAACTCAATCTATGCTTGGTTACTGAAATGTTAGCCACAAAGACAGGTTTTTTTTTTCTGTATTTCAGTCATATTAATGATGTTGACAGCTCAAGAATTTCTGTCTGTCCTACGTTACACTATCGCTCGGATAGGGCTCAACAGAGCTGCACCGCCCGAGGACTCTGCCATGGGACGGGAGCTGATACCGCAAATCGATTTCTCAGTTCCTGATAAAACAACATAAATCAGCATGACATGACATGACCTAACATAACATAACGTCGAGTAACATGGTGTTAGAAGAAAACTATTTTGTCGCAAAAAAAGGAGATAAATGAAAACCTAGTTCACATACATGCGTGCAAACACCTACACAAACACGCACACACAGGTTACTGGTACAGGAAAAGAAGTCTAAATCTCAATTTGGGACAAAACTACAGCTAAGATCGAGTCCTTGGTGACAATAGTAAAACTGCAAAACTAATTTTCAAGAGAAATAAACCATAAGGATATAAGGATTTCAACTTATTACTGTAAAACTACAAATTTAATAGTAGTGATTGGACACCTCTTAGGTAGTACTTGGAAAATTCGGATTTTAAGCTTAAGAGGGTTTCAGGTTTGAATACATGGTGGGGAAAGGGTTGACAGCCTCTATCATGCACTTGCCCTCTCCAAACAAAGAATATCACTCTTAGGCTAATAAAAGAAATGTTTACATGAGGTGGTTTACGGTAGATCCACCAAATTCAATACCTTAACCACTGGTTAGATCCATACTAGGTATTTGACGATAAAGTTTTTACTTCAGGAGCATATTTTTTGACCCCAGATAATTGTAAATGAGGGAACATATGGTATGATCACAGAGTTCAGAATGATCTACTTTTATGTATACATAACCGCCTTCAGGCGACTTTTGTCGTCTTGTCAAGTCTGACTGATTGATTGATTGATTGATTGATCGATTGATTGATTGAAGTCCTGCTTTGAATACATTGACCTCGAACATATCTCATTATCCTCGCAAAAAAAAGGCAAGACTGAAAAGAAATCAAGATTTATTCACACGTTTCTCACACTCAGTTAGTATTTAATAAAAGGTCGGAGTCAATTTAAAACCTTTTAATTTTTCAGGCTCTGCAAATGTTTGATTAAACGTGACAATATTTCAAGAGGACTGAATAGGCAATCAATGGTTCTTTTATTTACAAAGCTAAGCAGAATAATATGAATACAACTTTAGGCTTGAACTACGAGATAAAGAATCAATAGTGGCTTTATGAATTTGTATAATTTGTGTAAATACCTCTGTATTTTACTAAATCTGTACCATTCAAAAGTTACAAGGCACATTAGGTTTATTTTCATATACATGCATTCAGCGATATTGTTCCAAGGTATATTCATTAAGAAGTTTGCAGTGCACAAAGTCGAAACGTGGCATGCCAACGTATATGGAGTCATTTCCCCTTCTGCCACACACACACACACACACACACACACGCACACTAGTTCAAAAGCAATCACTGTTACCGGGAGACGTCGGTTCATTTCGTGCGAAAAACGCTCTGTGGGCAAAAGATCTAGCGATACATCAGACTAAGGAAGATGATATTTTGAAGTCAGAAATTCATTTTGACATGAGTGACATGAGGGTAAGCGTTGTCTTGCTGGAACGTGATGTTATGGCCGCGTGTATGAAGAAGCGGTAAAACTTATAATTTTCACCATGGTTATGTACTGCCCTGAAACTACCGTGCACGTTGTACAGGAAAAGGGGGTGCCGTGATTTGCAGTTATTCCTTCCTAAACATCACACTGCCTCCGCCAAAAGGCGTGCGTTGAAAGACACATGTGTCTGGATATCGTTCACTGGTATGTCGAAAGACACAATGTCGGCCATTACTACTGTCAAAATGTTTCCCTTACGGAAGCAGGATTACAATTTATTTCTGCCTGTGTAGTTCGGATATATTCGTTTAAAATGGTCGACTGGTTAACCCGATCGTTGACCAATACAGCGATTCCCGAGATTGGGTCGAAAGCCGATCGCCTTATTTTCGGAATCTTAAAATGATCGAAGATCCGAAAGAGAAATACGCACGTGTTTCATCTCTTTAGTTTTTATTATTCAAGTAAACAATGAAGCAAAGTCAGGAAATGGTGACCATGTTTTGTTTTGTACCAGTACTAAACATGGCTATACAATTTAAACAAGAGCGGCAAATTGTCGCAAGATAGGCCCGTCCCACCGCCAGTTGTCGAGGGGGGATAATAATCGTAAGGGCGGGTAGAGGAAAATGGTAGTGCAGCAGAAATCATGTAAGTGATTGAAATAGGCATGAATGTCTCCTCTAATGTTAAGGAAACATGTATGTAAAGTTTCAGGTCATTCCAACATGAAAAGACAAAGTGATATTGTAGAGAAGCATGAAAAGCTGTAAAAAAAAAAAATAATAAATAGGGAATAATTCCAAAAGGGCATTAGGTAAGGTTACGGCTCCAGTGCACTGCAATTTTCGTAACTGCAACAAACATGTTTACCAAGTCTCAAGTCAATTTGACTTGAGGTGACAAAGTTCCGTTCCGGACAAGCAAGAAATACTGTAAAAATGTAGAACAAAGTGGAATTACTCAAAATCTGCGCTAGGTAGAGTTATTGTTCTTGCGCACTGTACTCCGTAATATTGCAACAAACATGCATACCACGTTTGAAGTCATTCTGACTTGAGATGACAGTTATATTCCGGACAAGCACTAAATGCTGTAAAAATGACGATCAATGGGAAATAACTCAAAGACAGCATGAGGTAGAGTTACAATTCTTGCACACTGCACTTCCAAATATTGCAACAAATAAGCATACCATATTTCAAGTCCTTCCTACTTAAGATGACAAAGTTATGCTCCGGACAAGCAAGAAATGCTATAAAAATGAAGATCTAAGGGGGAATAACTCTAAATTCTTGCTAGGAAGAGTTATGGTTCTTGTGCACTGCACTCCGTAATTTTCAACAATCATGCATACCAAATTTGAAGATGTTCAGACTACAGATGACAAAGTTATATTCTGGACAAAGAGAAAATGCTGTAAAAATGACGACCAAAGGGAAATAACTCAAAGACAGCACGAGATAGAGTTATGGTTCTTTCGCACTGCACTCTGTACTATTGCACCAAACACAAATGCCAAGTTTCAAGTCAATCAGACTGGAGATGACAAAGTTAAGCTCCGGACAAAGAACTGGACTGTAAAAATGAAGATCAAAGTGGAATTACTCAAAATCTGCGCTAGGTAGAGTTATTGTTCTTGCGCACTGTACTCCGTAATATTGCAACAAACATGTATACCAACTTTGAAGTCATTCTGACTTGAGATGACAAAGTTATATTCCGGACAAGCACTAAATGTTGTAAAAATGACGATCAAAAGGAAATAACTCAAAGACAGCACGAGGTAGAGTTACAATTCTTGCGCACTGCACTTCCAAATATTGCAACAAATAAGCATACCATATTATAAGTCATTCCTACTTAAGATGACAAAGTTATGCTCCGGACAAGCAAGAAATGCTATAAAAATGAAGATCTAAGGGGGAATAACACTAAATTCTTACAAGGAAGAGCTATGGTTCTTGTGCACTGCACTCTGTAATTTTTTAACAATCATGCATACCAAATTTGAAGATGTTCAGACTAGAGATGACAAAGTTATGCTCCGGACAAGCAGAAAATGCTGTAAAAATGACGATCAAAGGGAAATAACTCAAAGACAGCATGAGGTATAGTTATGGTTCTTCCGCACCGCACTCCGTATTATTGCAACAAACACAAATGCCAAGTTTCAAGTCAATTGGACTGGAGATGTCAAAGTTATGCTCCGGACAAAGAACTGGACGCCGACCGCCCGCCCGCCCGGACGCCATGGGTGATCCCATAATACGTCCCGTCTTCGATGGGCGTATAAAAAGGAAGAAACCTGAACAGTTATAAACAACATTCAAGTATTTTCCTTAGTGAGTCCTTTAGAAAACCAGCGGCAATAAAACCATTGAAATTATAGAAGACAACAGTTGTGCCCTATCGAGTTTCGCAATCATTCCCGTTCGTTATTAGTATTTCTTGCCATTAAATGCATTTTATGATTTTGTTTTTACTCCACTAACACGAAACAGCTATTTCAAAATGATATTTTTGAGAAAACGCTATCATATTTCTTAAAGGAAAAACTGACCAACTCTTTGCGAGAAGACAAAATAGTAGGCATGTCCAATCTAAAAATATTTTCAGACGCCAAATTAAATGTGACACAAAGGATGCAACTCGCTTTAAAAAGCCATACATATTTTTGACCGGTTAGATAGGTTTATAACGTGCATTGTATCTTCATGGTAGAAACCTTTAGTTACTCTCAACAATCATGAATTTGAAAAACAAATATGATGATGATACTATTTACAAGTTTTCATTGATCTTTGTCCTGCTGATCTTATATTGTAAAGCCTTATACATACTTCTAAACAAGTTTTTAAGAAAATTTCCTGCAAATTGTAAACAGAATAATGCGACTTCGAGATTCTTACGCTGGAAAATAATCTCATGGTACAGGGCAGTGAAGATCCAAGATCAGACTGCACGTTCCGTTCAGTCTGATCTTGAAATACGCTGTCTGCAAACGTTCACTTAGCTGCGCATAGCAGCTAAAGGGTTTGCCACCACCGCCACCAAAAATGAATTGATGATTAAATGGGATTATATGATTAATATTACAAGGAAATCTGATGGTGCTGATTATGATCAGACTGCATTTATGCAACATGATCTTGGTTTACACTCTCCACAGATGGGTTGAATCTAGCTTATGTCAAAATAAAGTTTATAAATGGATTCAACGTGACAAATATTTACCATTATTCCTTGGACGAAATTATTTTTATCACCTTGAAGAAGAGGATTTTTGAAAACATTGCTGCGAAAGTTTAAAATGCATTTCAAAGACCAATCCCATCATTTGAGCCGAATGTAATATGTTGTCAAAAAAGACTTGCAAAATGCTTAACTCTAAAATTGTGTGGTGCGAAGAAATAAGTCGCCTTGGCAATATTTGAAAAAAAAAAAACATACACACACGAAGTTTTGGAAATAGACACCATATATTTTAATGATAGAAAATAAAAATATATGTTTTTCTTTGCATTGTTAATGATATTCCATATGGCTTTCCGTTGCCTAGTAACAACAGCAAATTGATAGCGTCTCTTCCTCTTATTAAAACTTATGTCTGTTTCAGACTCGTACATAAATTGTGTCTGCTTCCTTTAAATTTATTCAGAACCAAAGCGTTCTTTCACCATCTTTTAACCTATACCACAAGACAAAATTTTTAGACTTATCCAAACCCAAAGCATTTGCAGATGTCAAAGAAACAGTGGATCAATAAGTGGAAGTTGACTTTGATAGGTTGGAAAACATTGCGGGAAAAGGAGAAAATGCTGGTTACCAACATTGTTTTCATTTCCCTCCTTTCACAAGGTCGTTAAAACTCAGGACTGTGGTAAAGACTGAATCCCCAAGCTGTTAAATGCTTCTCAATGTTTATTCTAACATGACACGTGAATTCGACTCTATAAACACAGTGCAACGAAAGCGTGGTAAAATCTACATTATTCTATGTAGGGTGACGTCATCCTAAATAGAGAGACGTCATTCTGTATAAAGTAAGTAAGTAAATTATTCAATGGAATATAATCTGCATCCGCGTTTTTACTCTAAGTATGAACTTATTTTCCTTTGATTAAGAGTTGGTCATGTTAGAATCGAAATAATCTTCTTTCTATCGTGGTTTATCGTTCAATAAACCACGATCGCCCTAGTGGATTATTTATTGTGCCTCATAACTCACAACTGTGGTTTATTGAACGATAAACCACGATAGAAAGATTATTTCTTAATTAAACGCGGCTCATTTAGTGGAAGTTGTTTTTGACAGAGTAGAAAACATGATTGGAAAACTGTTACTGTACTGGTTACAAGTATTTTCTTCGTATCCGCGCCAGGTTTTCATGAGTCTTCCTTCACAGGGTCGTTAAAACTCGGGACTGTGTGGTAAAGAATTATTTCTTAAGCTGTCAAGCGCTACTCAGGGCGCATTAAACATGGCTCAACAAGTTACCAGCATTTTCTCCTTTTCCCACAATGATTTCATAAGTCTCCTAAATTGTTGTTAGTCTTCCTGTTCCGAAAGTATCGGCTTAAAATGAATACACCATAAATTGCAATACGTATATGCTCTTCCATGTAGACCATTCAAACATGCGTAGTGTGGATTATTTTCTTTTCTCTTCTTATTTGTCAAAGAACGGTATTTATTTCACGCTAATAAGGCGTCTGTAATATGCATGTGTAGTTGAGTAAAATTTTGTCATGCAAAAAGTAACATTTTCCATGACGACTCCATTCTATTGATTTAATATTTCTGCAACGACCGGAACATTTGCCATTTACCGTGAATGACTTTTTGAAGACCAAATAGCGTTTTGAAGATGTCACTGTTTTTCATTATTTGTGTTTATGTGTGGAATGCACTTATGACGTATGCATAAGGAATGTAACATATAGACCATTCGGCTAATCAAAAGCTACACAGCAATATTTTCAAACGTTAGATAGACTTATGTTAGACAGCAATTTTCAATTTTTATAATATCAGCCCTCTGTGTTTTCAGAAATTCGGTCACGCTTCATCAATCAAATGTAAGCTTTAACTTTTGGAAGGACGGGTATAAACAGGAATACAGAGAGTATGTGTTAAATAAGGAACCGACAACTAAGTTTTTGAAAGGAAGCCCTAATCCACCGGTGCCGATCAACATATTCAGAGCTGGTCTACAATTCAGAGCCGGTCCAAATAATCGGAGCCTTTGATTATTTATGTCAATTTTGTGTTAATTCTTGTCAATTCTTTGCCAGCAGCGAACAGAAAAGTTCAAGACAATAATTCACAGTCGTAGGGCAGCAAAACTTTCTCTTATTTGTTAAGTTAATGGCAATATCAGTCTGAAATTCGGTCCTTCACGTATCATATAGGCTACGGTCAACCCACGGCACAAATGATTCAGACAACACTGTACACATTCTACAACTTTCCATGGTGTAGAAAACAGGTTAAAAGACCAGAGCATTGCGTGACTTTCTCCCTTTTTCGAAATTCAAAGACATAAGAACACATTAGTACAAAGAATGACATGAATGACAAGCTTAGCTATTTTTCATTTGTTTTTGAGCCGATACTTTCGGAACCGGAAGACCAACACAACATTTTCTTGTCAGAGCCATTGGCTCTGAGAATGAAGATTCCTACCCTTGATTACCTATCAAGCGCTGAATACTCAGTGAGCATTAAACGTTGCTCAATAGTGGAGGTTGTCTTTGATAGAGTAGAAAACACTGTGGAAAAAGGAGGAAATGCTGGTTTCCAGCATTTTCTCCTTTTCCCCACAATATTTTCGTAAGTCTTCTTTCACAAGGCCGTCAAAAACCAGGACTGTGTGTGTATTGAAATAACAATATTTGGGTTGTTTTGACTCACAGAAAAGGTTCATTTCATTAATTCAGCATTCTAAGGGTTAAGAATTGTTGGTGAATACGGACACAGAAGTAAGCAAGTAATCTATAGAGCGCCAAATAAAATGAAAGGCCCAATAGCGGCCAATAAATCAAAGCAGGTATTACAATGCGTTTCAACTTAAATCATACCATTTAAAAATATAGAAAATATTATGAGGATGACAATTTGTTATTGTGTGTATGATTGGTACAAGTGTAAGTCACCGGCAAAAAATATGAATTTTAAAATCAGGCAAGAGGTAAACAAAAGATAGAGTTACCTGGCAAGTTTTAACCTAGTTTTGAAATTAATTTCTCTGCCAGCGACTCATACTGGGACTGACCGTGCAATAACAGATTGTCTACTTCACAATAATTTCCATACTTTTAAATGGTATGATTTAAGTTGAAATGCATTTCAACTTCCGCTTTGTTCATTTTGCAGCTATTGTTACTTTAACAGATTTTCAATCTGGAAATAAAACATAAATGAGTTCAAATTCATCGTTGTTTTTGTCCAGAACGTCTCAGTAAAGCGGACAGTCTAGATCAGTCTGATCCTCATCTATACTCGCTGCACAGCCAACACTAGTTGTGATACTATAGTTGTATAAACCCTTAGGGCGCCAAATTAACTTAACAGAAATGTTCTTTCTAGAAATTAAACATAAAAAAAATCGAATTCAATGTTGTTTTTGTCCAGAACGTCTCAGCAAAGCAGACAGCGTAGATCAAAGATCAGACTGCACGTTCTGTGTAGTCTGATCTTGATATGTACTCACCTCAAAGGCAACAATAGTTGTGAAACTATAGTTGTATTAACCCGCAGAGCACCGAATAAATTTAACAGACATTTTCAGTCTAGATATTAAACACAGATCAATTCAAATTTGTACCAAATGTCTCAGCAAAGCGGACGGTGTAGATCAAAGATCACACTGCACGTTCTGTGTAGTATGATCTTGATCTATACTGGCCGCAAATGCAACTATAGTCGTGAAACTATAGGTGTATAGACCCTTAAAGCGCCAAATCAACTTAGCAGACACTTTCAGTTTAGAAATTCAATATAACTAAGTACAAATTCAACCTTGCTTTTGTGCAGAAGGTCCGAGTACAACGGAAAGTGTTGATTAAAAATCAGACTGCACGTTCGATGCATTCTGACCTTGATGTATACTCGCTGCAAAGGCAACTATATATGTGAAATGCGCTTTCAGGGTAAAGCTATAAATCCGTTACGAGTTCTTCCATTCAGCTTTTTTGCTTGTTTAAATTCCTTGAAAATGTCAGCTTTGCGGATAATTTGACTACGTCGACAAATTAACTTCTTCACTTTTGAACTGAGCTGCTACGCTTCCTTTATAATCCAAGAAAATCTAGACATATTTGATATTATTATTCGCCGTGTAAAGTACGTTAATCATCGTTTGAATTGAAAATTTTGAGTTCCTTAACCTTTTAATCGAGTGGTGTTTGATATTGCTATTGCGTTTCATTCGCTGACAGGTTAAGGAGTATAGAAGCTGGGAGCAAGAAGTGGATATACAGAGATGCAGGGAAGGACAGACGTAGGGAAAGACGGACGCAAGGGCAAGCCGTGCTGAAAGATTTGCAATTGAACTTTGTAAATAATGTTTCATTCATCTTATTCATGTACTTACTGGGTTTCATAAACGCTAGGACTCTTTGAACAGTGCGTTGTCCAACAAGATTCCCGCGAAAACCCATAGACACGAGCTAGGATGGTTTCCAGAACCTCTGGGTTAGATATCCGGCACTTTAACAACTGAGTCACCCCTTTTTCCGCCTTGAAAATTTGAGGGAAAAAAATTTTTGTTTGCTTTTGTGCTGTTTAACGCCGTTTTCAACATTATTTCAGTTATATTGAGGCGGTCAGTGAACATATCAATGTTTTTCTGGAGTTTCTTTAACCAGTAACTCGCACAGTATTCTGCTCAAGCTAAGACAGCTTTGCCACATAACCATCATCTAAACAATGATCAGCGGTAAGAGAGGAATAATCCTGTCTTCTCAATCACTTTCTTAATCCTCGAACAGAAATTGGCCAAGCTGGGAATTCGAGACAGCGTCATGGTTGCTTCAAGTCCTGAGTCTGAAACTGTAACTTTGTATAAAATCATGTATAGACAGGGTCGTAGCTGCCTATACGCAAAACGCAGTTGCGTACACTTTACAAAAAAGAAAGAAAGAAAGAAAAAAACAAAATGCCCAAAACTGTCACCAGAGACAATCAAATAGCTTCTACAATTCAAAATTTTTCTGAGGGAGCCCAAGACCCCCTGGGAAATCCCCACCCCCCCTCCACTTTCCCCTCTCGGCACTTCGCAACTCAGGTAATGCTTTCGGTATAACTTTTGCATATACTTTATTTTTGGCTAGCTGCGCCACTGATAGATACTAAATTCAAGATGTTCAAGAAGCAAGATGTTCAATAGTAAATGATACCAATACAATACAAACAAATACATGTTCGAATTGCTTATGTCTCGCTGTCTTGAGTACTTTTTTGCACTTCAACGGTGGGATGTTATGTAATAGAATTGTAATTTGTAACAAAAGTAGTTCTAGGTGTCCATATCAGTTGATTAAATCTCCCAATCGCCATGTAATTGTCTGGTGCAAAAGTATACAATTTACTGGATAGCATCAAGCGAGATTGAACATCGTAATGTGTTATAGACATGCAACGCGGGCATTGTCACAGGGATAGATGATATCGAAATCAGGTATTCTGGTGTAACAATGTTTTTTTTTTAATGAGAGTCATGCACTTTGAAATGGGGGCCTAATGCATCTTCAAAAAATATGCGCAGGCTGACGTAGGTCGAAACTTTTTGCTGTTGGTTAAATTTCGGTATGCAACAGGACCGTTCTTCCTCATGACTAAGCTAGTTATTTTGACAAAATGTGTTCGTATTAAATGACTGATTGCTTGGTATATTTGGTATATGCATTTCCAGCATACATTAACTCTTTACTAAATGACAAAATGTTAGAACTGACCAAACTGAAAGTACTCGTAGAAGAGGGGAAGGAGAAAAGGTTCGTTATCAGCATTTTTCTCCTTTCCAACAAAGTCTTCAAAAGCCGTTCAAAAGTCGTTGGGTCGTTAAACTTAGGGTTGTGTGGTGAATGGTTAAATCTCCTTTTTCCCAGAGTGCCACTCGTATGAAAACACTCCAAAGATCCTAAATCGCTAGACTCTCTCTCTCTCTCTCTCTCTCTCTCTCTCTGTCTCTCTCTGTCTCTCTCTCTGTCTCTGTCTCTCTCTCTGGAAACAGTTCAAAAGTCAAAATGCTTTTCTTGAGTTTATCAGCTGAGAGAAAGGAATGAATCCTGTCGCAACGACTAGCATCAATCCACGGAGAATCCAAAGAAATTGGGGAGCTGGGGATTCGAACCGGCGACCGATTCGGCACGAAAGACGGACCCTACCAAAGTAGGTTCAAGTAATATACAGATGTCGAAGTTACATCTTGTAAATCAATGTGTCGTGCCCTGTGAAAAGGGGGTTTAATGCATCTGCAAAAAGTACAGACCAATATCAGTCTGTGCAATCCGCGAAGGCTGACATGGGTCGAAACTTTTTGCCAGTTTGTAAATTTTCTGCATGTCCAAGAACCATTCTATCTTTTAATTCAATTGAAAATTGAAAATAAATTTTATGAGTCACAAGTTATGCGATGACTTGCTTGGTATAATGCATCACGTTTAAAGCTCCTTTTGCCACAGCGCCGATCATAAATAAGTAAGATAAAACACGACCTTCTGCGATTTAGGTAGATGCTTGTCACGGACTTGTGAAATACGGATCAATCAAACAAAACTTCTGAAGGTCTTCCTACGCAATAAATCCTTTGAAGAGGCATGACGCCACATTAATGCACAGTTCAGTGCTTGACACGGCTTTCTTTCAAACCATCGAGTCTTGGTCACGCACTTGATGTTGATACGCAGACAATGACTTGAAAATAATTTTATTCTGGTCAAGGTTTCAATAGAAAGGTATAGGTAGGTGCCCCCTGGGCGCTGTGATATGACGAAACACCGAACAAACTTACTGTAGACCTAATAAATGCAAGATACAAGTTATTTTGAAACTTTCCATTTCCTAGTAACTGGCAGGTTTCAAAGCCACGTATTGTATTGACCCTTTACCAAACAACAAAATTTTAGAATGGTCCAAATTAAAAGCATCCGCAGACTACAGATAAAATGTGGCTTTTAAGGGTGGAATTTGTGTCTAAAAAAAGTTAAAAAACAATGTAGAAAAGGGAGTTGGTAAAAACCCGAAAATTTTGTCCTAAAGAGTTAAATACACGTGCTCTAAATAAAGAACAAAAAACGAAAGAAAAGAAATGCCTTCTTGAGTAAATCTAAAATACTTTGAGAAAGCGAACATTCCATTTTCACAAGTAAATGCCCCTTTTTCAAAAGTATTTTTATGAGACGTCTATAAATGGTGCGTAAGAAAAGGCATTTGCGTAATGCAACGGTTTAAGTCATGAGCATGGATCGATTGTAAAATTTTAATGAGCTCTGTTCATTCAAAGAAAACTTGCAGGACGACTGAGAAATTATCTTTGTACATGACGCCTCGCAATGAGGCGTGTGAACTTCAAACAGATCTTATCAAAGATCTTTTCGGTCTGGGATGCAATAAGCCTTGTTGGTAATGCGTGAATAATCCGGCTTTGTTGTCTAGATTCAAAATTAACTCGACTACAATGGATCAGACGAGCTGCACATCAGACGCAACGCAGAAATATCCCCTTGCATTGCCTTCCTGAAAATAATGGAAAGTAATGCTTTATATGCTTGTAATGACTTATTAGTCCCCAAACCGTTTCACAAACAAAAAATGGCTACAAGTTTTCCTCTGTCCATTTGTGGTTACGTCCGTCCACTCGTTCTCCGAATTCGGAGTCTGCGATATAAATTTTAAAGTAACAATAGCTACCAAAAGTAAACAAAGCGCGTGTTAAATTGCAATTGAATTTAAATAATATCATTTAAAAGTATAGAAAGTATTCCGAAAATGACAATCTGTTATTGTACGGTCGATCCAAGTGTTAGTCGCTGGCAGAGAAATTAATTTCAAAACCAGGTTAAAAGCTGCCAGGTCATTTTTTCTTTTGTTTACTTTGTGCCTGATTCTAAAATTTATTTCTCTGGTAGCGACAAAAACTTTGACCGACCATACAATAACATACTGTAAATAGACAACAAAATGGAAACAACGCATATTTCATTTGACTTAGGCTAGAGTAAAGGTTAATGTCACTGTTGTTAAAAAAACAGAAGATATCTCAATTAAACTGTATCAACAATCTATATGCTTAAATATTCCATAGACGACAAAATTTAAGACTTGTCCAACTTAAAAGCATTTGCAGACGACATAATAAATGTGGCTAAAATGATGGTATTGGTCTTCGAAATAGAAGAAAACATTGTTGGAAAAGGAGAAAATTCCGTGTACCAGCATTTTTTCCTTTTCCTATAGTGTTTTCGAAAGCTTGCGCTTTCAGGGTCTTCAAAACTTGGGAATGTGTGGTAAAAGGTGAACACATAATGGTATACCATGAGCCTAGCCGTTATGGAAAAACCTGTGATCTTTGGGAGTCAGAGAGCGTGACGGTACCCAAACGTTAACGTAATCAAACATAGAGAAAGTAACAGAGATTAACCCTTTGTCACACAATCCCGACTTTTAAGGACCCTGGGGAATTAAGCTTTTAAAAACATGTAGGGAAAAGGAGAAAATACTTGCATCCAGTATTTTCTCCTCTTTCGCGAAATGTTTCTGCCCTTTCAGAAACAAAATGCATCATTTGAACCATGATTAGTTTCTCTTCTAGAAATGCTTTCATTAAAGATGAGTCAAAAACTTTGTTGTGTGATAAAGGCTTAAGTCAGACCAACACTCTTTAGTACAGCGTCACAATAGCAATGAGGACAACCCTGTATTCTCGACAGAGCATGGCAGTAGCACTCAAAGCAAACGTCCACTTTCTGGTAGAGCGTGACAGTAGCGCCCAGAATAAAGCTCTACTCTCTGGTCACGCACAGCAGCAGTACTGAGACAAACTTGTCTTTTTTGGTAGAGCGGGACAATTGCAAACAAGAAAACTTTGTTAGGGCATGGCATGACAGAGAGACTGTGCAACTTGGGACAAACCAGTACCCTACGTTAAGGCGTGGCAGTAGCCGATTCAGAATGACCTTCTACCTTTTTATAGAGCACATACACACCAGTTCCTTTGTTTGGACCAGGTCTATCTATGTCAGAATGTTTCGTCTTAACAATAGAATGCACGAACGCAGGTCTGTCTATCTATGGACGTGAACAGGTTTTTCTTTAGATAGAAACACCTGCCCAAGTGCAAGAAAGACCTGCCGACGTGCGTAGATAGATTTGCTTTCGTGCATTCTATTGTATGTATTGTTGCACGACACTGAGTCATGCATACACGGTCATGAAGGAAGTCGGTATTCTCGCGACCTTGATCATGTTCCAGAATTGTGTTGATCAATGGGAAGAATTTTGCCAGTATATTACAGGACAAATAGATTTTAAACATGATTCCTGTTTGTGTTCAACACAGCTATTATTTATTTATTTATTTAAATTTAAATAAAATCATTAATGAATCTATCCCTTCATATTTCCAATATGTGCTATCACATTAAGGCTAACCTTTAAAACACTGTCGGAAAGGTGCATTTTCATATGTTTAAACTCACATAATGTCATCTTTAAATTCTGTTAATGCAAAAAGGACAATTAATTCCTAGACCCATCTAATTTTTAATGTTGTTCTGGTTTTCATCCATGAGTGAAGGCAAAAGTGAGAAAAAGTTTATCACCGATGCATGTACTAAAAGATGTCTATAACATAGTTGTATTTTAGTTCTATGCATCCTAATTCCTATTTAAACAACTGTTCGTTTGTCGGTATTAACACAGGTTAGCCAGTGGAGCGATAAAAATCTCTTGTTTTTGTCTAATTGCGAAAAAGTCAAGAAAGCATTCATTCGTTCATTTATATCTGAGATTTTCAGACCAGTTGTCCTAGTCGGACACAGTAGTGTGCTTTTTGACAAGGTACGTTTTCCTAGCCCTGGTCTAGCTTGTAAAACAAGTATTGTAGCACGATCCCTGGTTTCAGTAGCTGCTGTACCATTCAGCACTGACCTACAGCCCTATATATACAACAGCTTGATTTAGTGCAAACGAGCCGTGAACAGTCAGTAGAGTTCAAAATACGGAAGCATATCCGGCTATAGCTGGAATCCATAAATATTCAAGTATGTCAATGTGAGCCGACTGAATACTGAAATCACTTGTGCAGCATCTACAAACCTACCCGAATAAAAAAAAAGGGTCGATGCTCATAAGGAGTCAATCTTTATCGATGATTAATTATCATTCTAGTGAGAAAATAAATAAATGAATAAATAAAAAGTATGAGAAAGTTATGTGCGATACATTACACATATTATACGCTTGTTTTTTACTTGAACAGGTCCAAAAGAGTTCGGCAAAATGACTCTGCCGTCCAGTGAATACTGACGGTGGCCGATGTGTAATTCGGATATCGACCTCGTACATCGGCCTTTCCGTATAAGAAAGACTTGGACACCCCGCGAGCGCTTTGCGCTCTCAGTGTGAAGCTGGTGCCCAGGTCTTTCTTATACAGAAAGATCTTGTCCTCAATCGATAACCTATACTTACAAACTTCCGTCCTTTGGTTGGTAGATCATAGCGGTAGCAGCCACGGCAAACTTTAACTCTTTGCTATAGAGCGTGACCGTACGTAAGACAACAAACCTGTACCATTTTGAAAAGCATGGCAGTAGAGCTCAGGACAAACTTGTTCTCCGGTATTTCCTTCCAATCAGGAAAAACGTTTACTTTCTTGCAGAGCATGACAGACGCACTCTGGACAACTTTTTTACACTTTGGTAGAGCATGCCGCTAGCACGCGGACCAATCTACTTCTCTTTTGTAGAACATGTCGATAGCAACGAGGACAGCACTCTAGGCTTTTGTTGCGCATGGCAATACCAATGAAGACAAAATTTTACTTTTTGGGAAAGAGTGGCTTCAAAACTCCAAACAATTTTGTACCCTTTGGTAGGGTATGGCATTAGAAATAAAGACAAACTTGTGTTTTTGAAATAATGATAAGAAATCTTTATCTTATGCCGAGAGGAAATGTTCACTTTATTAGCTAGGTCAACATTTTTTTTCCCTTTATTTTGATGCAGACGTATTTTGACTCTTCCTTATCATGGATTTTTAAAACATTCCAGCAATTTAAGTATTTTTTCACCGCGATGTTAATTGAAACCACACTTTCGCACACCCAGCAATACATGTATATAGATCGTTTGAGACCCCTAATGAAACACTTCCTACGCTTGGGCTTTTTATTTTGTAGATATATATACTTTCGCCCACGAATTCACGGCAAACACGAAGGCAATGTCCTCAACTTGTTCCCGATGCTGCCTTTACCATTTTGTAAAAATCTATATGAGCTATGCTCTGGCAAAAGGGGGCTTAATGCATCTCCGTGATGGATTATACAAAGTATGTAATCACATAGTTTTTGATCCATAAAGTCTTTTTGTTTAACAATCGACTGAATCTGGAGGTAGAGTGGTCCTTTGACATGCAGTACATTTACAAACAGCAAAGAGTTTTGGTTATATCAGCCTGCGCGTACAGCGCAGACTGACATGGGTCGATACTTTTTGCAATGCATTATGCCCTATTTTCACAGAGCAATGGCTTTTATATCTGAGAGTAGTCATCCGAGGTCGACAATAGACTGTAGGTGGAAAATCAATAGAAAAAAAAATATCATAATGATTCGTTATCTTATTTATATGAAAACATACAACAACCGGTTTCCTTGGTTTCGGGCGCAGGTGTCTAAAATTCCAGGTAATGATAAATCTTTTTCATAAGTTTTGTATTAACTCTTTACAACGTGACAAACGACTCTTTTATACAGAAAGCACGACCTGACAACAAATGAAGCGTGGCTCATATGAAAGAATCGATCTTTTAAAACACTGTGGGCAAAGGAGGAAATGCTGGTTACCAACATTTTCTCCTTTTCCGCAAGGTTTTTCAAAACCTTCCCCTGTTGACGATCGTTAAATGAGTAATCGTTTGATAAAGGGTTACCACTTACAGTGGCAAACTAAAGAGTTCATTTTCAGTCTGTATAAATGAGAGAAATGTTGCAATTTCAAGACTGCTTCAGTTAAACCATTTAACCATGCGGACAATGGAGATCGAAGATCAAAATGCAAGTTCTGTGCAGTCTGGTCTTGATCTACAGTATCATCAAAAGCAGTTTAAGTTGTGATAGGATCTTTCACTTCCTACCAGACGACAAAACTTTAGACTTGTCCATATTGAAAGCATTTGCAGACGACAAATCAACAATGGTTCATATGGACGCTGTATTAGAGAGTGTTGTTAAAGGTCGGGCTCGTGTGGTAAAGGGTTGAGAATTAATATTGTTTTTTTTTTATCACCACGCTGAACCGATTAACCCTTCAGGTGCCGGAGGCAATCCTGGATTTTCTATGAAGAACTTACACTGAGATCAGACTGATATACTGCCTGATCTAGGATCTACATTGTTCTCTATAGAATTAGCAATGTAAACCAAAACGGCCCTTTGAGACTAAGGCTGTTTATCAGCTTTTTCTCCTTTTCCTGCAATGTTTTGCAAAGGCTTGTCTCCCTCAGAATCGTAAATACACCGGTTAATCTGGTACAGCGTTTAAATTAATTGCCATTGTAGGTCAAAACACATTGACAGGGTTTTGTTATAAGCGCTAATGAGATTCAGAGAATAATTATATATGAAATCTGCCGTTCCTGCAGTTCCGCCCTGTGACAAAGCGTTTTCATACACATGCGCCATAGTTTCGCAAAAGGAGGTCTAATGCATCTCCGTTATGCATTATACCAAGCAAGTAATTACATAATTATGGATCCATAAAACCCATTTTGTTTAACAACCGATTAAATCATGAGGTACACCGGTCCTTTTAAAAACAAAAATTTGACCACTAGCAAAAAGGTTTGGACCCATGTCAACCTACGCGGACTGCGCATGATCACAATGGTCGATACTTTTTTGCAAATGCATTACACCCCATTTTCAAAGAGAATAAATCACAGGGTGTATTCTCAAATGTTTAATTCATTTAGATGATAGATGTACCCTCGACGAACTGAAAATCGCGATATTTAGCTTCGATGTTTATTAACTTAAGTTATAGGAGTAAAAATGAAATTCCACTTGGCTGTATGTGTTATTCAAATACTGTCCTTCAAGTACACAACACATACCCGATTTATTTCAAATATTCACAAAATTTATTCAGCGAGCATAACACAGCCGACACAAGGCAGCCATCTTGTCATGCAGGTATATTCGGGGACAGTCAGAAAAAACCATTAACTTAAAATAGACTGACCTTTGATCTCCACCTCTAACACGGTCACGTGACACCCATTAACAGCAAAGCATCGTGGAAGTATGATAATTTTCAAATGTGGTTCTGTCTTTGAATAATTTGTAGTTTTTATGGGAAGGGGTCTTTGCGCTAATGAAATTACCAGTTCTGAAAATGAGCATTTCCATGTTGCTGATTTGTCGACTTAAACCTCATTTTTCTGCGATTTTTGCAGATAACAACAGAATCAACCAACGGTATGACCTCACCAGCCTCGATTTCGATAAAGTATTATGTGACTTATTCTAAAAACAAAATGGTCGCGAACTTCGACGTATCGCGATTTTACATGATTCGATGATAATGGAGGGAAAGCAGGGATTGGGGAAAGGGGGTTAGTCTGAGGGAAGTATGTGAAGAAGCAAAGGGTTCGTCATATGGTTGGATTGGAGTGAAGCTTACTTCGCAAGAAATTTACAAACAATTAAACAAACAGTACGAGGGGTGATCATAAAGATCGTGGACCACCTCGTTATTTTGAAAACTACTTCGCGTAGGATTACGAAAAATTGCACAGATGAGCATTAATTATCTGGTAACCGACTTAAGGTTTCAAAGGTCGTCTTATTCGATTAGGTAAAGTGTGACGTCATTTTAATGACGTCATACGGCGTTAGTGGTCCAAAATATCGGACGACGTCTTATTTGAATCGAGAGTAATCATGAAGTTTTACTTCAAACTCGGAAAGTATATATCAGAAATCAAAACCGATTTAGAAAAAGATTAAGAGGAATCTGCACTCAAGAAATCTGATATGGATCGGACCTGTTTAGACATGAGTGCGATACTGTTAAGTTTGTCCCTAAATCTGGCCGTCCATCAACATCAGTCATTGACAAAATCATCACAGATGTAGAGCAGCATGTAAAACAAGATCACCGAGATACTGTGAGGAAAATAGCTGACACATTTGGCATTTCATATAAAAGTGCCAAGGAGATTTTGACGGACAATCTTGGAATGTCGCGTGTTTGCACAAGGTGGGTACCTCGACTATTGACGCCCGAGCCAATGGGGGTTAGGATCGAAATCTATTAAGAAATTTGAGAACGCATTAAGATAGAGGGGTCAAACTTTACTGATCGTATTGTAACATGCTATGAAACGTAGGTACACTTTAACGAGATTGAAACTAAACACTAAAGCAGTGAACAGAAACATTCAACATCGCCTTCCGCCTTTAAGGCCAAGTTTTCTAAGTCAGTCGGTAAAGGTATGTAAAGGTATATCATACTTTTCTATACGCTTTTTTTCTTCTAAATCATGTTGTATCTATACATACAACAGTCAATGCTGATTTTTATGCCCGCATTACTCAAAGAAATTTCACAAACACCATACGAAAAAAACAGCCTGAAGTCCTGCGGAGTGACGTCACTTTACACCAAGATAACGCCCTAGCTCACAAAGCCACACTTGTACAGAAAACTCTGGAAAAACTAAACACAGAAACATTTGCCAATCCTCCCTATAATTCAGTCCTGATCCCTTGTGACCTTTAGGTAGTTCATGTTTTGAAAGATTTTCTATGTGGAACGCACTACGAGAGCAAAGAAAAACTAACCCTGACTGTGACCTGGTCCTTGAGAGTAATGTCACGTGACGCGCTCGGGCACGTGTTTCGCGCATGGGAATCAAGAATAAATAAGTGCATAGAATTCGAAGGAGGTTATTTTCAAAAAAAGTAGACAATCCAAGTTGTTTTTTACAACAATATTCCAATACAGGCACTGGTCCACGTTCTTTCTGATTACCCCTCGTACAACTATTCTGATTTTACTACATCAGCGATAGCAAACACGATTTTTCATCTCCGTGAGCTTATTTCAACCAGTGCTCATTTTGGATAAATAATCGACCCTCATACAAATACTAGTAAGTGGTATCTCACCCTAAGACAAAATAAATTTGAGCCATGCTCCAGCAAAAGAGGGGCTTAATGCATCTCCGTGATACATGATACCAGCCCAAGCCATCTCATAATCATGGAGCCATAAGAGCAGCATTTAAAAAAAACAACTTAATCATGAGGTGGACTGGTTCTTTGACATACAGAAAATTGACCGATAACGAAAAGCTTCGGCCCAGGTCAGTCAGCGCGGATTGTGCAGGCTGACCTGGGTCGATACTTTTCGCAGATGCATTAAGCCCCCTTTCCACAGAGCACGGTTTATATGTAAGAAGAAAGACCTGGTTCCGTATTCACTGTACATTCTTAAAACATTCTTAGTTTTATTCAAAAAATATCTAAATGTGAAAGAAACGCAACTTCTGACTGGCTCAACCAAATTGTTTAGCCAATCAAAAGTTTTGTTACTTACCAAATCTAGAATAAGACTAAGAATGAAACTAACAATGGTTGGTGAATACTGGCCCAGAAGTCCAAATTTTTACGAAGCATTTGTTTTACCGTTAGTTCTGTCACATTTACCATTTTATAAATGATCCCGACCTTGAGAAAACAGGCTTTTGAAAACATTGTGGGAAAAGGAGAAAATACTGGTAATCAGCAGTTTCCTCTTTTTTCCCCAGAATGGTTTGTACCTTTTGTACCGTTTCATAGACAATTTCAGTCATGTGAGCCATATATGAACTGATGTTTGTAATGTAAATACTTTCAATTTAGACAAGTCTAAAAGTTGTTGTTTGGCAGAGAATCAATAGACACCGGAAATGAAAGGGTAAAGTTTAACGCCATTTAACAGCTAAGGTCATATCACGGCGGCCAGCACATCTACGCATGTGTTTCCTGGCTTTCTCACATCAGTACTGATACAACTTTCTTTCCAAGCCACTGACTACTTTCTCGCATGAATCAGAGATGAGAGGCGAATACCCTCTAAGCTACCCGGCCGAGCTAAGGGTACAGTTAGTAGAGAAAAAAAAACATCTTTTTTGAAAATGCAGTTCCTCTCAAAACTTAATTGGAAATCATCGATTTTCTTTGAAAAATCAAATCTGGCAAAAAGTTGTATTTTGTAAACATCGTATTCAGGGCTGATTTTAATCAGTCCATGGTACGAATTCAATTTAACCCTTTACCAAACAATCCACAATTTTAACGGTCTCCAGAAAGCAAGCTTTTAAAACATTTTAAGAAAAGCAATTTCTACCTTTTCCGCGATGTTTTTTTTTTTTTTAAACAACTTTGGTCATCCTGTCCTTTATTTATGTTGTCGTCTGAAAAAGTTTTCAAATTGGACAAGTCTTAAGTATTGTCATCTGGCAAAGAGTTGTATCACCCAGTATGAATAACCATTCGCTTATGAATAGGGCTGCTTCGCTGGATCTAACAATAATGAACCATGCTCAGTGAAAAGGGGGCTTAATGCATCTGCAAAAAGCATCCACCAAGGTCAGCCTGCGCAGTCCGCGCAGGCTGGCCTTGGTCGATACTTTTTGCTATTTGTCAATTTTTCTGCATTTTAAAGGACCAGTGTACCTGATGATTCAGTCGGTTGCTATACAAAATGGATTTTATGGATAAAGAATTTATATGATTCCTTAACAAGTATCATGTATCAATGAGATGCATTAAACCCGCGTTTGGCTTTGATGCATTGAGCTATCTTGCAATTGCAAGCTTTGCTTTAATTTGCCCTCTCAGGCAAAGAGTGACAAGTAACTTTTGCTGACGCAGTAGATCAAGATCAGATTGGCACATAATAGCTATTTAGCAACATAGCTGTTGCTTATATAGTTAATTATGACTTTGGACGGTCTACCATTTCAGTCTTAAAAATCCTTAACGTTGTATTTATAAACATTTTTCAATTGTTTCAAATACAAGAACAGGCTACTTTCCTGTGAATCTGATCAAGAGACATTGTTTTAAATAGTTAAAGAAAGCCAAGTTTTATTGTTTCGTGAATGATAACAAAAGCTCCCATCGTGCTCTAAACCTTCAATATTCCTTTTCTTTCAATCAAATCCACTTTCCAATTCGCTATGTATATTTTACGTGTAATTAAAAACCTTTTTAAGGATGAAATCAAGGGCCAGTCAAATCCTGAGTTTTTTTTTTTAACTTGATTATTTTCAAAAGCTTTCATCAAGTTCTAAATGTTCAAGGCCATTATTTTCAATAAAATGCGCTTCCGCATCGTTTATTCATCTTGCCTGCAATATGATCATTGGTTTCGAATTCAGAGATAGACCATCTTTACACTGGATCCAATCACGTTAAGGATTGAAATTGTTCAATACAGTACTATGAAAACTTCTATAAAATTCTATAGGAGCCTTATGAATGTATTGGCGTGTTAAAGGTGACATTGCATGTGCACAATACAGATGTGTCTGCTGCAACGATTAGTGATTATTGATTGGCCGGTAGATATTTTTTCTACAGGTCTCCGACCCATCAACCCTTACCACACAATCCGGAGAAAGAAGGCTTTTGAAAATATTGTGGGAAAAGGAGAAAATGCTGCATTTTCTCCTTTCTCCACGATGTTTTCTACACTACCAAAGAGAAATTTCAGTTTGTGAGTTACATTTGATTCGTCATCTTTAAATGCCTTCAGCTTGGACTGGTCTAAAATTTTGTTATTTAGTAATCAGTTAAATGTAACAGAATTGACAGAAAAATCATGCTGTTCTCTTTTATTCACTTTTTTGTCTTACTTCTCCACTAAAGGACATTTTTTCTTTCTATTCCAGCCTGAAGAATTTGCAGTCGCCAAATTAAATACTGCTCAAATTACGAAGATTGTCTGTAAAGGGGTAGAAAAATTTGAGGGAAAAGGAGAAAATGCTGGTTACAAGTATTTTTCCACCATTCTCACATTTATTCCGCCTATTTCAAAGGGCTTACTTCTTCAGAGTCGTGAAAAAAAACCAGGGATTGTTTGGTAAAGGGTAAGGGATTACGACTGCCAGAATTTTTTGTGCCATGTTACCCTGAACATTGGCGCATGCTAACCTGGGTCAATATTTTTTGCTTTCGGTAATTTTTCTGCATTTCAAAGGACCAGTGTACCCATGATTCAGTCAGTTGTCATAATCCAAGAGCATGGCTCAAACGTATATTTACACAGCAAAGAACTGATTCGTCTCCGCCAGGCTTCGAAATCACTGCCTTTAATACCATAACTTAGCGACTCTACCTACCAAGCTATTCAGACAATTCTTGTTTTTCCTTGTTCAAAACTTTAGTCTAAGCTGTTGAAATTTCGTGCAATCGATGAAAAATAGTTACGCTTTTTTTCCCAAATTACTGCGTCTTCCGCGTTTTTTTTTTTTTTAATTCAGAGTACTATAGTTTGTCGTCTACTGCTTTTCTCGAAGAGTAGGTCCTTACATGTACAAATGGATTATCGATTTAAAAAAGCTAACTGAAAAGGTGCATAAATACTGTAATGGAACATTTCAGGTGTCGATACAGTCTCTGCAACTTACTTAGTGAGCTCGGTGTTCTTATTTACCAACCAGTTTTCAGAAGGTTCTTAGTCTTATTCTCAAGGAATTTTCAAATTTTGAACGTACCACAACTTTCTGATTGACTAAACCATCCAATTTAGCCAATCAGAGGTTGTGTTACTTTCAAAATCTATCATTAGACCAAGAATGTTCTTAGGAATGGTTGGTGAATACGGACCCTGAACCAGGTCAGAAACTAGAACATCTAAAATAAGTCCTAGACAAAAATAAATCATAACTTGCACAGTTTTTTGGGTATGTAGTATCGCCCAGCCTGACATTTGAACTTAAACAAATTCTTGTAATTCAAGCGAGATTTCTTGCATCAGTTCCCGGCCGGGTAGCTCAGTGGTTACCATATCTGACTCGTGATCTAGTGGTTGTGGGCTTTATACCCAGCTGAAGCAAACTTTCTTTCCGGAGAATTTCCGCCTCTCACCTCCGATGCAGTGGCTTTGAAAGAAAGTTGTGTGAGTACTGGTGTGAGTAAGCCAGGAAACACACGCATAGGTGCACTGACCCCGTGATATGACCTAAGCTGTTTAAATGGCGATAACCTCCAATACAAACAAACAAATCTTATATCAGTGCTACCGAGGCTGTATGCTTTAGAAAAACTCACAAATTCTGTATAACAAGCCGATTGCATTGACTATTTAACTAACATTACCCGACATTTGCGTGTAAGTGAGTGGGGTCTTATATAGTTTTTTTTTTTTTTAAATCGATAAAGCTTTGTTCCATTGAAATAACGACACAGGAAAACTTCAAAAAATAAGAAAAAATATGTCCTCGTTTAGGGAGATCACAAAAAACATTGCCTTGTCGCAGTTTTGCGTGTTACAAAGCGATAAAGCTCTTGTTTGGTAGTCACAAATGACAATTATCCTAACATGACAAGAATGGATTGACTCTAAGCCTTACCATTGTTACATGAGACTTCAAGAAGATTCTTTTTTTATTGTCGGTGTAAATCAAGAACAGACCTTGACATGCAGTCCGACCTTTAATCTACACTGTCCACTACTTGAGTTGTAACCCTGTCATCGCCAATTATACAAGCCATACTCTGGTTAAAGAGGGCTTAATGCATCTCTTTGATGCAATTGTACTTAGCAAGTCGTCACATAATTATGGATCCATAATGTCCATTTTTTTATAACAATCGACTGGATTTGGGGGTGGCATGGTCCTTTGACGTGCGCAAAATTGACCAATATCAAAAAGTTTCTTTTTACAGATGCAGTAAGCCCCATTTTCACAGAGCATGGCTCATATATAAATTCGACTTATTTTGGGGGCTGAAAATACGATTTAGTGAATCTCAGAAAAAATTTTATTATATTCCTATCAGTGAATTACTGGGATTTCTCAGTGTATTATTTTTTCAGTTTTTCACAGTGAATAACATCACTAGTGATGGTATCATCACTAGTGATGATATAGTTTTAGAATGTTTGCCGGAACTACTTTTTTTCCTATATTGCTCACAGTCTAATTAATGCTTCTGTCTCTGCTCCAAACATTTGTTAGTAAACAATACCAAAGTGAAAAGATTTTCGGTACAGTCCTTCCAAACAATCCTGAGTTAACGATCTTGTGGGAGAAATCTTTTGAAAATATTTTGAGAAAAGAAGAGGGCTTTTGTGGGAGAGAGCTCTTGGAAAATATTGTAGAAAAACGAGAAAATACTACCAACCAGTATTATCTCCTTTTTCCATAATGTTTTCTACCCTATCAGAAAACTAAGATCTTTTGTTCCAATTTAGTATTTGTCATTTGGAGATATTTTTAATTTGGAAAAGTCTTAAACTTGTCATGTGGGAAAGAGTTAACTGTTGTAAAGATGCAAAACAATGTATGCCTTCAAATGGAGATATAGATGACGTAACATCCCCTCGAGCGTTACGTCATCTGTTGCGTCAGATGCTTCTGCCAAAAGTGGATAATGACTGTGTTTGTAAAGAAAAGTCCTATACATGTATACCCACCGTTCTTGATAATTATTAGCAAACAAAGGGAGAGCTAGGAATATAATAAATAGAATAATCAACTGGTGGCGTGTGATATTAAAAATCTGTCACTCGAATGGGGTTTGATACCGTTAAAAAACTCGGCCTTCGGACTCGTTTTTCAACCGCATCACACCCCATTCTAGTAACAGATTTTTAATATCACACACCACCAGTTGATTATCCTCTATTTATCTAATGCTTTTCCAAGCCCACCCTCGGTGACCCAGTTTCGATTCATTCTATAATTGCCCCTGGGTTATATCGCTGGCATTTCTTCGTTCTCATGAATTATACATGAAGCATTTTGATTGGTGATCTCAGTTTTTCTTTGAGAAAATTTAAACTATTTTTATGACAAATACGCCGTCATTTCTATTTTTTACTTGTCAATATCCAATCACATCATTCGTTGCAAATCAAGCTTAGCGATACTTTAAACATGGCGGCGCACATCAACACCACAATCGAGAAGCGTTTAAAAGAGATTTTCAGCGTAACACTGAAAGATTGTCTGTTAAAATCGTACACAAAGATCGATAATGTCGTCCCTGTATTGCAGAATAGTATATCTCACAAGACAAGCACGCCGACGGCCGCCATATTTGTCGACATCCTCGGGGTTTTTCCAGGGTTATTTTTAGTAACGGAAGAAATGAAATTATCCTCTCAACAAGAGAGTATCATTATGTTATCGATCTTTCTATTGGCTTTTAGGGTACTTCCCGACCATATGAATAATCATAAGACACCACGATTTGCTAGTCAATTTTCCTAGGGGTGCTGCATGGAGAGTAACGTAATGCTTCAAACCTGGGTTCCGAGGATGGACCAAACCAGGGGCAGTATAAATCGAACATCTGACTACACGTTCTGTGTAGACCGATTTTTATCTATATTGTTTTACCTCGTGACACTAAATGGGTTAACCTTGACCTATATCTCTCTTCATAATTATGTTCAATGCTACATGTTATATAATGTATTTTCGACATTAAAAATGCTGAAGCAATCATGTTTTGCCAAGCCGTGTAGCTTAACATATAGGGTTGAAAGCAGGGGTTGTCCTCTCTGAAAGTTATTTCGACCATGTTTATGTGGGAAAGTAGCCATGCCTTGAGAAGATTTTGTATTACGACTTACTGGTAGAAGCAAGTCCGAGAAAGTATGGATGGGAGGAATGCTCGCCGCGATACAAGTGGAATAATGATGAAACAGCCCTAAACACCTTACAGTCAATTTGATTAGTTTGGCTGCAAAAATATCGAGTCTGATCTTGATTTACACTCTTCAAAAATTTGTCTCATATAGACTAGCTCTTTGCGTGCCAAAGTTTTATTTATATATTTCTAGAACTATCAAAAGGATGCAGAGCATGGCATTTCATTACTTGTATGGGACAGTGTAGATCAAGATTAGACTGTACGAACTGCGGAGACTGTGTTCGCGACAACATCTTATATTGCCCTTTTCGTGCGAAGTTTCTGGACTTCTATTACCTGAATTTAGAATCCAAGAATTTAGTACATGGCATTAGCCTTCTTGTATCGCACAGTGTTTAACAAGGTCAGACGGCAGGTTTTGTGCAGTCTGATCTTGATCTACACTATCCGTAAAACCATATAGCCCTGTCCTTAGAGTTGCCTTTACATTGTCCCAAAGGTTGATATTTCTTTAGTACGAGCTATTAAGCCTTATCCTGCTAATTAAGTTAAATGAAACTTTCAAGTCCATAGTAAAAACCCGAATGATGCTATTTTTCAATTTATTTTCATGGAGAAAAATATCTCCTTATCGGACAGTGTAGACCGAAGATCAGACTGCACGTTCTGTACAGTCTGATCTTGATCTACACTGTCCGCAAAAGGTCAGTGAGTCGTGCTTAGCAGCTTAAGGGTTAAAAAGAATACAGAATACTAACATTGGCTTACTTCTACTTGCTGCGAGCTTTAAAAAACTTTAACCCTTTACCTAAAGGCAAAAAAATTGATTTGTCCAATTCCAAAGCAGTTGCAGAGGACAAATTAAACTTGGCTCAAATAATGGAGTTTATCCTTAAAAGGGCAAAAAAACATTATAGGAAAAGAAGGAAATACTGGTCACTAGCATTTTCTCCTTTTCCCACATTTTTTAAAGCCTCTATGATTTTTAAAACTCGGTATTGTTTAGCAAAGGATTAAAATATTGACATTTAAACTTTCCTAGAAGCTGTGGGCTTAAAAATTGACTATGCAGACAATACCTAACAACATTATCTTTTAATCGTAGTGAGACATAAAACCTAATTATTGATGGTATTATACCTTCTGATGTTCGCACTTACCGTGTCGTATCTGATAATTTTACAAAAAAATATCTAGTGTACGTTTAAATGAATTGGAACAAGTATTCAGCTCGAGTTATTAGAGTACATGTATTATTGAAGAATCGCTCGAAATTTTAATACACGTTGATTTTTTAGACATGTACCTAGGGGACGACTGTACAAATTTATAATGTCACCATCTTTCGTAATATATGAGCCATGCTCTTGCAAAAAAGGTTTATTGCATCTCCGTAATGCACTATACAATGCAGGTTCAACACGCGAAAAGGGGCATTCGGACATTTGCGTAAAGTGTCGTCCTGGATTAGCCTGCGCAGTCCGCGCAGGCTAATCCGAGACGGCACTTCACGACTATATTAGATTTTGCCTTACAGTAGACTTGCATTAAACAGAAAATTACATAAAAACGGAAAGTGCCGTCACGGATTAGTCTGCGCGGAATGCGCAGGCTAATCATGGAACGACACTTAACGCAAACGTGCCCCTTTTCGCGTGTTGCAAGCCAATTATGGGTCCATAATATCTAATTTTTAGGACAAACGACTGAATCATATTGTAAACTGGTCGTTTGATATGCAGAAAATTGACCAATAGCAAACGGTATTGAACCAGGTCAGTCTCCGCGGATTGCACAGGGTGACCTGGGTCGATCCTTTTGGCAGAAGCATTGAACCCCCTATTCACAGAGCATGATTGATTTGAATTTAGTCTTGAACTCATTTGTTTTAGGCTAATCAATTTTCAAAAGTATTAATCTATTGATTAAAGCCCCTGTAATGCCAAACATAGGTAATTTTCACCGTTTATAACTCGAAAATATATTGGATAACCCATCACAACACACATATATAAGATCGGAAAAAACTCGAACGTGTTAGTTACTGCATTGGTTGCCATAATATATGTGAGCGAAAATGCATGGAGAAGCCCGTCGATTTCACGGACGCCATTGATCGAGACAACCTTCGTTATTATCGTTCCTGTATATTCGAACTAGGTCTTCGAGAACGTCACGTGATAACATTGCATCTCATTAGTGCTATGACGTAGTAGACAGGACTATTGTTTACAATTCCAACATTATGTCATCGGAGAGTAAGATTGCTCATTCTGAACCTGTTTTCTTATTTAGATGTAGTAAACTCTTCCTGTATTGATGATAAATGAATAAGCGATGATCAGCCTGTGTCGTTGTTTCTGTTTACGATGTCGATAAACTTACGTTTTTCAAGCCTAGAATGGGGACAAAACGATCAAGTGAGTGAAGGGTTTGTTTCGACGCTTTGAATGATCACGTGGTGTTTACGTCACTAACACGTCACTGCGGACATTTACGACGAAAAGTCGGCTAATCGTCGGCGATCATCGATGTAAACAAACAGATAATGCGGCATAGTAGGATCTGTTCTAGTTTCAAAATTCTTTTTTCTGCCACTGACTGGAACTTTTGCGAACTGCACCTTTACATATCGTGAAAGTCATAATAATCGCCATATTTTTACATGGTAAAAATGAAAGTTACTTTTATTTTATAAACAGGTTGTTTATTCAGTTGGACGCTACTGAGACTTTAAATCCTTACAAAACGACCCTTGTAAAAATGGTTTTTGAAATCAGAAAGAAGAAAATGCTGGTAACAAGCATTTCTCCTTTTCCCACAAAGTTTCCTACTCTTTTTAAGACAACTTTCTTGATTTTAACCACATTCCACATGTTGTCTGTAAACGTCTTAATTTCGACAAGCCTAAAATTTTGCTATCTGTTAAAAAAAAAACATTGAAAAAGTAGTTCTGATTGAGTGTTTTTACACTGAAAGAGATTAACGAGCATATTCGAAATTTAAAACGTGGTGATGAAATACAAGAAAAGATTTAAAAGAAAAAAAAAGACTGCAAAAATAGAAAGTGTAAAAAAAGAAGAGACTTTAACAATTAAAAAAATACGAGAAAATTTATTGCGACAGCATTTATCTGATTACGATAGAACTATTTTTCAAAGCGGATTAAAAAACAATTCAATTTCATTTCCGTTTAACACATTACCTAGGAGGTCTGTTTTATTTCAGCGTAGCTAAATGAGCTGGCTTTTGACCTTTTGATACTGGTATACTCGAATCAATAAGAAGTAATTTGCTATTGGTCAAAATTGTGGACATGTTTATTCTGCGGGCCTCTGTAGACCTATTTGTTGGACAATTTAGGACACCAATACACAAGTGTTGCTACCGCTTATCTTTGCACCGTGTGCTTATTTTCAGGCAAGTGAAAATGATAGGAGATATATAGGATCTGACATGAGTTGACCTTTGAGATAAAATCTTATCAAACGAGTG
Organism: Hippopus hippopus; assembly: GCA_946811185.2. Taxonomy (NCBI): domain Eukaryota; kingdom Metazoa; phylum Mollusca; class Bivalvia; order Cardiida; family Cardiidae; genus Hippopus; species Hippopus hippopus. The sequence continues at coordinate 32,869,693 of OX328105.1, forward strand.
TTGGGAAGATGTTATTCAGCGAGCCTTTGGCGAGCTTACTGACATTTTTTCTTGACGAGTTTAATAAAATTTTGTTTCAAACGTCAACGAATGTCGGATTCTTTTTATCACGTAACAATATTTCACAAATTATAGACCAGAAGATGCAAAACCATCTACATGTATAGATACATCCGTTGTAATATCCATAAAACCCATTCATTTCTATGAAATACGTATAAAATGACGTTACACAATTGTGATATCAAACGAGTATAAAATAAATTCGTAATGGGTATATTACACAGAAAACAAGAGAGGTTATGTGATAATATCCTTTTCTCGTACTAATTAGGAATTTCTCGTAAGCTTTTCCTTGTAATCCATCACTATTTAGTTAATATGAAAAAGGCAAAGCCTCAATACGAGCGACGTGAATGGTTTGTGAAACAAACTAATTCGAATGACGACCTAGATTCTAGATCTTGAAATCAGAGGGTTTTGTGTTCGAATTCCGGCTTTGCTAAAACTAATTTTGGACGTTGTCAAAAATAGAAAGCATACTTCTTTCGTAGATGTTTACATGTGAAATAGAGCGAACGGTCCCGGATTCCCTTAACAAAATTAAGCCAGTTCCTCGGCAATTTTGTTAATTCGTGTAATAACTTGGAGTGATCACTGGTTCACGACTTTTAAAGAACAATTTACAGGGACATTTCCTCACTGCATGTAGATCTATGTCTATAAGAGAGAGAGAAAAAGGAAAGTCAGAAAGGAAGAAATTCACGGTCACATTTTCACATTGCATGTAAAAAGGCGAAGGGGGGGGGGGGGGGGGGGAGAAACCTTCACTTTTTATAGATCTATATATAATTCCATGGAACGCTGCAATACCACAAGTGGCTTTGATCGCCAGGGAATCATATCTGACCGCCACATTTTGAAGGGTTTAATTGGTGTTTAAGGTCGACTGAATTGTTTCCACCGCTACCCGGGCGCTACTGCAGCGACATCTGATCCTTCTCAGACCTGATTCACATCTTGACCTCTCCATCTTTGGAAAATTAAGATTTTTTTTTCGACTATGATTTTTAACACTTTTACACTTCGACATTAGACTCTATTTCACTTGTAGATCTGTCAATGGCGGCAAGAGCACCCACCCATGTTTTAGACTGTCTGGAGTTTCTTTAAAATGAGAGTGCGTAGATCGCCAAAATCAGATTATTTGTAGCTTTACTTTTTCATCCTAGATCTATCTGCTTTCCTATACGTCCATCGTTGAAACTGAGTGATCAGTGTAGAGTAAGGAATGAATTCTGTCTCTATGACTAGATCTATCATCAATCCTATGATAGGAATTTGCTGAGTTATCGCATAGTTATCCAACTTATGGTAAAAAAAACTCAGACTTTTAGATCTATCAACAAGCGTCTATAACATTTAAATAAATATATTTGAGCCATGTTGCGGTAAAAGAGGGTTTGATGCATGACACCAACCAAGTCATCACATAATTATATACATGTAGATTCATACAATCCATTTTGTATGATAACTAACTGAATCACGAGGCATGCATACTGGTCCTGACATAAAATGATCAATAGATCTACATGTAGCATAGAGTTTTGATTCAGGTCAGCTTGTGCGGACTGCATAGGCAGACCTGGGTCAGACGCATAAAGCCCCCTTTTCACAGGTCATAAATCCGACTTTCTCTATAAATGTTATTTTTAAACAGTCAAAAAACTATTTTAGTCATGATCTCTTCGACACAATATTTCCGCGAAAAAGCGGCTCGTGCATGACGTAAGAATGGTATAATTAATGACGTCATCATTTGCTAGCATAGATTATTGCGTAAATTCATACAAAAATAGACGTTTAATACGCTGAAAGTAAGTAGGAATTTAGATAATCTGTACTCATTAAACTGACAATGATTTTTAAATAATAATCCGATCGGTAGGTAATTTTTGTCATTTTTGACCAATCAGGTTAATGTGCGAAAGATTGTGATACGTGTGACGCTGTGCGACCAACCGGAAGACACCCAATTTTTAGTTATCCCCTTCTAGATTTGGACTAAAACCCAAGATGAAGTCGGATATTTTATTTTTAAAAATCTAGAACGGTGTTACCGCATAACGAGCTTCGCTCGTTATAATTTATGTATTTTTGGACACATCAACTGCACCTTATCCAACGATGATTTGAATAAACGTTTAATCCTTAAAATATATTATTATATTCTTATCAGTGAATTACTGGGATTTCACAGTGAATAACACCACTAGTGATGATAAAAGAATGTACATTTGGTGCATGCTGTTGATTTTGTTGGCACTTAAAGATGCATCCCTGCAGTCAGTGGAATCAAACGCTGAACAAGTTGATAGACTGTAGAATGGTTCAAAATGTAGTCATCTGTGTAAACATAGATAAATTTACCAATATAATATTGTGTAAGGGATAAATACATCTTTGATTCTAAGCTGGAAAGGTCACAACGGTGATTTTTTTGATGCCATCCAAAATATTAAAATGCATTTTCTATCGGTTGTAATCTATGCAACCTTGCAACCGTAAGGGACAACTTTCGGCAGGAAGATACAAAAATGATTATAGTTTGATAAGATGAAATGGGTTAAAAACTGGGTGAAAACGAGTACAGATGTATCTTTAAAGTAAATATTTGTAGCAAAAAGGTATATCTAAAAGCCATAAATTGCAAACCTTTGTTGTTTTCCTTTGAAAATGTTGTTCAGACTGAAAGACCATAAGAAAGAACTTATGTACATTACGAAACATAGGTCAAGATCTTAAGAACATTTAACATTTGAGTCATGCTCTGGCAAAAAGGGGTTTACTGCATCTCCGTGACGCATGTACCAAGCAAATCGTCGCATAATTATGAATCCATATGATGCAATTTGTCTAAAAAACCGTCTGAATCCCGAGGTAGAATGTCCTTAGACATGCAGAAAAATTACCAAAAAGCAAAATATTTTGACAAGGGTCATTTTTCGCGAAGTGTGCAGGATAACATACTTTTTGAAGATGCTTTACAACCCCTTTTCTCAAAGCATGGATCATTTGTAATAGTTCATGATGTTGCGGGAAAATGAAGTTATTATACTCGTACTTGTGTTGTATACGCTTGGAAAGATTTCATGATTCCTATGTTGAAAAATAACATGGGACTAGCGTAATATTTGTCACATCTGTCCAGATTTGAAATGTCCAGAACCTAAACATAGGCTTTTAAACGGTATATAGGCTAAACGTGATGATGCAGGATGCCTGCTTGACTGGTATTGGTTACATATAATGAACAAGTAGAATCTCGTATCCGTATCTACTAACAGTTTAGCTCACCTGAGCACGAAGTGCTCTAGGTGTCTTTTGTGATCGTGCTGTGTCCGTCGTCCGTCGTGCGTCGTCAACTTTTACCTTGTGTACGCTCCAGATAACATTTTTTCGGTCATGAAACGTAATGAGAGTGTTCATTATAATGATATCTGGAACGAGTTCGAAAAAAAGGTCACCTCGAGTCAAAAACTAGGTCACCAGGTCAAATCTTTCAAAAACCTTGTGCAGTTGACGAAATAGGTCAGAATTTCGTCTTGATGATATTTGGGACAACTTTTGTAAATGAATCATGTAGGGTCAAAAACTAGGTCACCAGGTCAAATCTTTGAAAAACTTTGTGTACCCGCTAGAGACCACATTTGCAATTTAATTCGCATGAAAGTTGGTCAGAATTTCGGCTTGATGATATCTGGGACGACTTTTGTAAAAAGGTAATGTTTGGTCAAAATTTAGATAACCAGGCCATTTCTCTGAAAAAAAAACATCGTGCTGTTTCTAGAGGCCACCATTCCAGTCCAAAACTCATGAAAGTCAGGCAGAATGTTAGTCTTAATGATTAAGGTTGTGTTTGAGAATGAGTCATGTTGGGTAAAAATGTAGGTCACTTGGATAATCCTAGGAAAAACTTGTGTAGGCCTACACTCTGGAGGTCCCTTTTCAGTCCAATACTTATAAGAATTGGTCAGAATGTTTGTCTTGATGGTTTGTTGGACAGGTTCAAAATTGTTTCAATAGGGTCAAGAATTAGGTTACAAGGACAAATTTAAGAAAAACAAATCTACACTCTTTCGGACACATTTTCAATCCCAAACTCATGAACTTTCGTCAGAATATTCATAATATAATGTATTCATAATAATAATGTTGGTAAGTTTGTAAATAGGCCATGTTGGTTAAAAATTTGGTCACTTACACAAATCCTAGGAAAAGGTTTTGTATGCCCTACAGGCCACATTTCAGTCAAATACTAATGAAATTGTTTTAGAATATTTGTCTTGATATCTCGGAAAAGATTGGAAATGGGTCGTGTAAGGTCAAAAAAGATGAAGTGGGCGACTAAGTCCCTTTATGCCCTCTTGTCATTTAATTCTTTGATCAAACAATATATGATGCTAGCCAAGGTTTACATATTATAATTTCAATCAACTCTTTTACATGTAATAAAAATGATATAAACACCAAAGATCCTCTATTTAAGTAGATATTCTAGAACCAAGTCATAACGATGAGTTCAAGTATTAAAGAAGCGATTATTTAATCGAATACTCCTTCCGTAAAATCATTACAAAAAACAAGACTTTGTTTCAACGGACCTAAGGAAAATGGCTTTAAAAACATTGTCGGAAAAAGGAGAAAATGCTGAAAGCAAGCGTTTTCTTCTATTCCCACAATGTTTTCTACTCTTCAAAGACAAATCTTATCATTTGGGTCACATTTGTCACTTTCAACTGCTTTCAATTTGGACAGGTCTAAAACTCTGTCCACTCGTAAAGGGTTTAAACAGTTTTCTTCATCAAATCACTATATAGGAAGATTACATTATATTTATTGCCCATTAAACCACAAAATTACCTTCATTTTAATCAACGAGTAAGTTTCTGGGATAATTCTCTAATCCTCAATTTACTCTTATATTGTACGTATAATCCGCATTGATCTGTTCTGTATCGATTTTTATGTTTTATTATTTTAATTCTTTCACCTTTTTATGAAACGACCCAGTGTTTTAACAACCCTTGACCTTTAAAACAGTGTGGGGAAAAGAAAGAAATGCTACTACAATAGCATTATATTATTTTAGCAACGCGCAGTCTGCCGTCTGCAAATGCTTTCAATATGGACAAGTCTAGAAGATTTTGCCTTGGAAAAGATAAACTTACACAAGGAGTTGAACAAGGCTGATGCTATAATTTATTCACAAAGTCATTTAAACCTAGATTATATGATCCAGGATTTTTACAAAAAAATATTTATTTATTGATATATCTACTTATTTATTTATCTATCTAATCAATCCATCGTTCCTTCCTTCTTCCTTCCTTCCTTCCTTCCTTCCTTCCTTCCTTCCTCCTTCCTTCCTCTCTTCCTTCCTTCCTTCCTTCCTTTCAACCTGCATACTTGGATGGTTGCTTGGTTGATTAGTCGACCGACCGACAGACCGACCGACCGACTGACTGACTCATTTTTTTTTGCTGCTTTCAACATTCATTTAGTCATTATGACGACAGCTTATTTTAATTGAGCAGTGCTTATGAGAAAAAAGGGGTTTAATGCATCTCCGTGATGATTTATACCAAGTAAGTCATCACATAATTTTTTATATGGTTCCATTAAATCCATTTTGTCTCGTAAGTGATTCAATCATGTGGTAGAAATTTCGTCCTGTGTTAAAGAATAAGAAGAAAATGCTTGTCAAAAGCATTTTTTTTTTTTTCCTTTCGCGCGCTGCTTCTTCTCTTTCATAGATAGATCCCATCATTTCGGCCACATTCTCTTTGTCTACAACACAACCATCAAAATTGAGCTTACTAGGTTAAATAAGAGATATGAGGGTATAACACTCTGTATTCGTGATGTTGATTTGTGATTGCAAACACACCAATAATCAACACACCAATTATCAACATGTGATACGAATTTTTTCATGATGCGTTTTTTCCATACTTCAAAGCCCTTAATCGTCTGGAAATGTTATTCAGACAGAAGGATTATAATGGAGAGATATAAAGAAATACCTTTGGCTTCACCAGTAGACTGCTAAGTGCGACTCAATGGCTGTTGCGCACAGTGAAGACAGACACGTGCAGTTTTGGTCCGTATTCACCAATCATTCTTATCATTTTATGTCTTATTCGTATTTAGAAAGAAATCCAAGTCTGATTAGCTTAACTATGTGGTTTGGTCAATCAGAAGTTGCGTTACATTCAAATTCAGAAAAATCTTGAGAAAAAGAATAAAAATTCTCCTCTTCAGAATGGTTGCGATATACGGACCCGAACCCTTGCTCCATACTGTCCGAAAGAGTGGGATTATTTTTCAGAGAAAAGAAAATTGAAATAGGTAAAAATGGTACCTTTTTTATCGGTAGAAAATTTGTTTCACCTATTTAGCAGTTTAATGGTTATAAAAGGGGGCTAACCCGACGAACTCTATGTCTGATCTCCAGTTCCACAACCTTATATGACAGCAAAATACGAAGCCCGGCCCTAACGCTTTTATAACAACCCTTGGAAAAAGTGAAGGACTCATAATCTGGAGGCCCTGGTTTCGAGCTCCACTGGACGCACTGGATTTTTCGTGGGAGTGTCCTTGAGCAAGACATTTTAGAGCATGAAAAGAAAAAAAAAATGATATCGTAGTAATATATCGGCCTACGTCTTATGTTAGAGGAGAAACAAAGATGTGTGTGTGTGTGTGTGTGTGTGTGTGTGTGTGTGTCTGTAAGTCGGTCTGGCTGTCTATTTGTCTGTCTCACCCTTTCGGCATTTAGGAGGTAAATATTTACTGAAACAGAGGCAATGGATTCTCTCTCTCTCTCTCTCTCTCTCTCTCTCTCTCTCTCTCCTTCTCTCTCTCTCTCTCTCTCTCTCTCTCTCTCTCTCCTTTCCTGTCTCTCTCGCAACCCGCAAATAAAGACATTAAAATCGAAAAATCGCTGAACTGATAATAACTAAATATCTATATTGCTGTTCGTTATCTACAGAAAATCAACAAACTTGCTATGAGATCATTACAGAAATAATGGGATTTACACCCAGCTTATTCTCGCTATGAAGAAGATTATATTTCTCTTTCAAGTTCCTTGCCTATCAGTATGCCTATCAATTACTGCTGAAAAGCTACAGAGAAATTAAATCTTCATTTCTTTTTGCGCACAGTGAATTCTTCGAAAACTTGTGTTCATTCATTAACTTCAGTAAAAAAAGTTCTCCCTCTGACTGTCTACCTGTCTGCCCGTTCGTCCGTCTGTATATACCTCTCTTTTTCTCTTTCTCTCTCTTTCACTGTTTCTTTGTCTTTCTCGCTCTCTTTCCTCTCTTTCCTCTCTCTCTCTCTCTCTCTCTCATTCTTGCGTCTTTACTGATAATGTCTTTTCCTCATAACCCTAACTATTCAAATATTCATCTTTTATCGAAATAAAACTTACACGCAGTATCTCACCATTTCCTATAATATTGTTTGATATCAGATTTACATAATGTGAGACTCAGAAAATGCTGAGTTTACAATTAACCGTATTAGATTTTACGTTTAATTTGGATTTCCCAGCGGTAAGCCCGATTTGCTATGAAACAACGCTAGGTCGGTGATTAACCCGTATCCTGCTAAATAACTTCAATCAAATTTTCAAGCCGATACTAAACACCAAAATAATGAAACTTCAACATTAGTTTTAGGCGAAAAATATTTCCTTATCAGACAGTGAAGATCCAAGATCAGACTGCACGTTCTGTGCAGTCTGATCTTGTCTACACTGTCTGCAAAAGGACTGTGAGTCGCGCTCAGCGGCCTAAGGGTTAAATGTTTTTCAACAAGTATTTAGGAATCGGCTGTAACCCTTATAACGCGGGGTAACTCTTTTCCTGCCAACACTTTAATATTTAATCAAGATCCAGACAAACAAATCCATTGCAAATGCAGGTGAATTTAGCTATAGTTTAGTGTCGGGAAGTAGACGGTCTAAATCTATTATCAAACTCCACATTCTGTGCAGTCTGATCTAAATCTACGCCGTCCGCAGTAAAGTCAGCACCCGAAGTTAAAGCCTTGAGTGAAATCAATGTATCAAGTCAGTAGAAAAAGATCCCAAATGGGTTCAATGTATGTTTGTTTATTTTGTCAATAGAAAATCATTAACTAACACTGGACAAGATTGGAGTGCACGTTGTGAGACAGCAACACATTTTTCGCCTTAGCCAGACATACATACAGACGGACGGACAGATATACGGAAATCTAGAAAAGTGTGAACCCAAGCTCGATCTACATGCTGAGTGATACACTCAGAACAATGTTCAGACCAGAAAGACACACTGACCTACGGACATGAAGACAGACAAATAGACAGATAAAGAAGGCAAAGACGATCAAAGACCAGACACTATGTTCTGTGCAGGCTGATCTTAATTCACAAAATCCCAAAACAATGTTCAGACCAGAAAGACACACTGACCTACGGACATGAAGACAGACAAATAGACGGATAAAGAAGGCAAAGACGATCAAAGATCAGACACTATGTTCTGTGCAGGCTGATCTTAATTCACAAAATCCCAAAACACTATTTAAGTCGCCATTTGCATGGAAAGAGAGATGCGATCCATTTTTTGTGGTATTTTTCGAAGACAATACCACTATGAGTTCAATATTGAATTTTGAAGACCATGTATCGTCAGAGCTCCAGATAAGAGGGAGTGATGGTATTGTAAATCCATTATTTCTCTTTGAAACCCTATGTTGTGGGTACTCATTAGAATTGTTTCGATGAAACAGTTCTAATGAGTACCCACAACATAGGGTTTAGTGGAGAATTATTAACATTTTCAATTTTAAAATCAAAATCATTCCCTGTATCTGGACCTCTGTATCGTATTTTGTGCAAAGCCGAAGGAAATAAACCCAATTAAACTCAATTTTTCTCAGACAAATGAGTTTTTCGGTAGCACTCAGATATGTAATTGGAAATGGCATGTTAAAATACACTGGGTGAGGCCATCGATCGTGAAAATATTAATTCTTGATTGAAAATAGCTTCACTCGCCCATATCCTTCTATTGGTGCAATGATATATACAAAATTTGTCTACTGATCGCTTGGTCCTGGGCTTTTTCGTTCCAAAACCAGTTCGTCCCATTGCTTGTTCGTCCCATGATTGCGCGCTACTCAATTTGATTGGGCATGAATATTTATATATCGAAATAATTGATTTTAATGTTGGGAAATAAATGGTAACGGCCAAATATATTTCAAAATCATAGTTTTCAGTTACAAACTTAATTTTATTTAATATATTCACATGGTTTCTCTCTCTATCCATCATGCATCCTATTGTCAAGGGACGTTACTCCTGACTCCTCCTAATGATCAAGGGGAGACCACCAATACACAAATAATCCTAACTTTGTCGTGAGTACTCTCCCTTCAACGAAAAAAGTAGGTTGACTTTTAAGCCAATATTTGAATAATATTTTTCCTTTCCTTTCAAATTATTAATTCCACACAATGGCTTCCGTGACAAATACCACTTCAGTGTTGTCAACGCTTTGATTTAAAGACTGGAGTATCAAAGATCCATACTTTCTGCGATACAAAGACAGCGTATCGTTCATTACAAACAGAAAAATAGACAGACCGAAGGAAAGATAGACAGATAGAGAGGACACTGTGGATCAAAGATTGGACCGTATGTTTTGTAACAGAAACACATAACATTGACAGGCATACGGACTTTAAGGAGGTGGCCTGAAGCAGACAGACAGACAGACAAACAGACAGACAGAAAGAGATGTTGGAGTGGATCCAAGATCAGACTATACGTTCTGTAACCAAACACAGAACACAGATCAGTTAAGGAATGAAGAGAACTTTTTTTTGTGTTCACGGAGGTATGAAAAAAAAAAACCTAATCACACAGCGCGATTAGGTTTTTTTTTCATACCTCCATGAAAACAAAAAAAGTTCTCTTCATTCCTTATAATTCAATATCACAGACAACAAATATGAACTTAAATAATACTAGATCTAACTGCTTTTTTTTTTGTAAATCCAACATTGCGTATTTATTTAATGTCCATTTCATTCATAATTCATAGCGCGGTAAAACTGCTGGTTCATGACGTAAAAATGACGTAAATTTGTGACGTCATTATAGTATTGAACATTTGCAGGTTTAGTAGATTTATTATTAGAAGTTCAATACGCTAAATTAAGTTGAAAATAAGATTGTTTGAACCCAGCAAAGTGACAATGAGTTTTCAGCTCTCTTTCTTTGAATTTACTGTTGGATATTTTTTTTTCAATATTCAGAGAAAATAAATTCAGCTAGCAATTTGAATTTCGGACTCGATAAAGATCTAAAATCAGAACGAAAAACATTATGAAATCTCGTATACATGTTTGTTTACATTACTTTGACTGCAATAGTAGATCTAGTTCCGGCATTGCTAATTTTTTTTTTTTTTTCATGGAGCTATGAAAAAAAATTTTCAGCCAATCAGAACACGCCAAAGTTAATGAAAAAAACTAATATTGAATTATTGTTCAGTAAAGACAGGAACACGGACGTTGAGGGGATGGCAGAAAGACAGACAGACGGATGGACAGAGAGCCAGACAGTATGGATACATCACACCGCACGTTCTATAGCATCGGGGTCCGTAGTTTGACTCCTGTCACCCATAGACTAAAACAAGGGATTTAACTGTATGCAGCCCGTTACTCGCCCCCGGTTACAAAAAAACAACGTATCTTTTCTGCCCCATCAGTTATTCTCCTAATTTTTTCTACAGCTGAGAGCTAAAACATTTTCTACCAGAAAAACACAACTGTTTGTCAGTGGCTAATGCAGTCTTGCTGATACATTCGCTCGAACTTGTAAACTCGCTCAAAAATCTGCGCCATTGACACGGGTTCGTACATTCGATACTGGCGTTCGCGCATATAAACCAATGAAATTTCTCGTTCCAAACAGTGTCACCGTACTGTCACGTGACAAAAAGGTGTGAGCAGCTGTACGAAATTTCATTGGTTGAATTCACGACTGTTAGTACATATCAACCGATGAAATTCTCGTTCCAAACAATGTCACATGACAGAAGATGGCTGCAGCTGTTCGAAATAAGAACGTGGATCACAAATTCAACGAATTGTGAGGCGTTTCGTCGTTATTGAAGATAAAGACTATAGGTCAGAAGTATTTTTAAACATGTTTAAAGGGTGGGTGCCGCTAATGCTGCGTTTCATTGGATCTAAAGTGCATTTTATATCTTGAAAACGGATGCACGAACCCGTGTCAATGGCGCAGATTTTTGAGCGAGTTTACAAGTTTGAGCGAATGTATCAGCCAGACTGCATTAGCCACTGACAAACAGTTGTGTTTTTCTGGTAGAAAAATGATTTAGCTCTCAGCTGTAGAAATACAATAGGAGAATAACTGATGGGGTAGAAAAGATACGTTGTTTTTTGTAACCGGGGGCGAGTAACGGACTGCATACAGTTAAATCCCTTGTTTATACTATATAGTCTACGGGTGCCAAGAATCAAACTACGGACCCCTATGTTCTATAGCAGAAACACATTACGATACTCAACGCAGCCAGGGATAAAGACAAACGTACAGGAGGACAGACGGGTTGACAGACAGACAATGTTTAGAAGGACGAATCGTGTTACAAAAAAGTTCCTGAAAATATATGATATGCAGTCTGATCTTGGATCTACACTGTTTGATAAGGAAATATTTTCAAGGAAAAAAAAAACTTTTAACTTATTAAGCTTGTTAAGGGTTACAAGAAATGACCAAATACTTAGACGCTCTCCAACAAGACGGCGATATAATGACTAAGGGTGGAGACGTTTATCGTATTGAAGTAGAAGCAGGTGTTGGGCCATCCACTTATGCATAACTCTTTACCAAACAATCAAATCTAAGACTTGTTCAGATTCAAAGATACATTTGCAGACGAAAAATAAAATGTACCAGATAAGAAAAATGTACCAGATTTATAAGACGGTAATTGTCTGTTGAAAGTGCGTGCTGTTGAAATTGCTTGTTACCAGCATTTTCTCTGTTACCCACAAGATTTTCAAAATGCTGTTTCCAAAGGGTTGTTAAAACTCGGAATTGCGTGGTAAAGAGTTAACCAAATAGCGTATCGATACGACTTTCTACAACCCTGAAGTTTATAGCTTTGAAAAGCACTGTGCTAGAAGAAGAAATTATCTGTGCCATTTTTTCACAAAATGTTTGTCTATGTTCTTTAGGGTTTTTTTAACAAACTGTTCACGTGTATTAATTAATTCATTAACCCTTTCAACGCCATAGGCGAAAACAGACAGTTTTTGTGGACGGCCTTATCAAAGATCAAGAGCACACTGCATAAAAAAGACCAGTCTGATCTTGAATCTATACCGTCCCCTTTTCTCGTCAAGCATATAAGATAAAAAAGTGCTGAGTTTCAGTTAACCCTTATCCTGCTAAATAAAAGAAATGGCACTTTCAATCTGATAGTAAAAATCCTACTATTGCTATTTGAAAGATATTTTTGAAGGAAATATATCTCTTTGTCGGACAGTGTAGATCCAAGATCAGACTGCACGTTCTGTGCAGTCTGATCTTGATCTATGCTGTCCGCAAAAGGTCAGTGAGTCGCGCTAAGCAGCTGAAGGGTTAATTGCATTTTCAGCCGTAGAAACTAGATCGAGTTAAAACGAGCCATGCTCTGTGAAAAGGGGGCTTCATGCATCTGCAAAAATTATCGACCCAGGTCATCTTGCGTAGTCCCCTTAGGCTGACTTGGGTGGAAATTTTGTGCTCTTGGTCAATTTTCTGCATGTCGAAGGACCATTCTACCTCAAGATTCAGTCGTTTGTTGGACACAAAGGATTTTATAGATTCACCAGAATGTGATGACTTGCTTGGTATGATGCATCACGGAAATGCATTAAGTCCCCTTTTGACAGAGTACGGCTCAATTACAGGGTGTTTCATAATATCTGTCCTTATTCTAAGTGCCAAAATTTCTTACTAGTTTAAATTTAAACTAACTTGAAAGCTTTTTGCAGTCATAATGAAGTTTCATTTGATATTTACTACATAGGCATTACTTTAATAATATTTAATACACTACATTTTTTCTGACAAGACCATTTTACAACAGTTGTCCTACATGACGTCCACTCTGAGCAATATGACGACGAGTTGATTGCAAGAATTTGTGATCACATGTCTGTGCGTGTTCCTGCTATTTTCAGGGTACACACTCCGACCCTCTAGACTTTTTCTTGTAAGGTGCTTTATAAAAGATCAGGAGATACACAGGACTTTAAAGCTGCAGTCAAGAGAGAAATTTACATTCACGAAAGAAATGGACTTTTTCCAGAATGCTTTTAAAAGCCATTCAATTACGCTTCCTGTCGTGTGTTGTGTGGCTCCACCTTGCTGAAACCGAATACATGTGCTCTTACCTTTGATATTACCGGTATTTCTTTTTCTTTTTGGCATTGATATGAAAATCTCTTACAGTATGTTCAGATAGCCCTCATTTACAGTATCGTCATTGTCCTCGTCATCTGCCAAAAACACCATGGGAATCACAATACATCTGCTGTGAAAGCAGCTAATAAGGGAATTGTCTCATTGTTTTGTAGTTTTTTGACATGAAAGCCCTATTTCTCTGTTGCCCTAACATATTTTTCTGCTTGTAAAACTACGCTTCTAAGATAATCTTTAAACAAAGAGTTGCTCAAATTCCCAGAATCGAGGTTAGTGACACCTTTTGTGAAATGGACTTGTCAGAAAAAGTGTAGCATATCGACAAATGTTAAAATGTTAAAGTAATGGCTAGGTGTTACATATCGATTGAAATTGTGTCTGCAGAAAGGTGGTAGCTTCCCATTAATTTTAAACTCATATGTGTAAACAATATTAATGTTTAGAATAAGGACAGATCTATATAATGAAACACCCTGTTTTTGAAGCTGATAGATGTAAACCTTAACTCATGTTGATATTCCATCATCTTCTTCTTATGCGTCGTTCGCGTTGATTTTTCATGTTTTTTTTTTAATGAAAAGGGGGGGGAGGCGGAGAAGAGAAGGGGAGTATAGATAGTTAATGGTTTTATCTCCTTAAATCTTTGAATACTGCTTGAATCCTTTTATTATCGTGAAGTGAAAGATGTGATCATTGTTCTTCAGATCGTCAGATTAAGGTATCAAAACAGCATGTAACCAGACTTTATTTCGCAAGGCTTTTAGAAAATCTTAACGACGTACGATCATTTTTTTGCTCTGTAGAGAATAGATGAAGACAAAAAACAATGTAGAAAATATGAGTATTATGCCGTGTTTGCTTTTATTTGAAATGTCTTATCTCTGTTGTCATCGGGTAGCATTTGCTGAGTATCGCCGGATAAAAACACACCAAGTAGTTAATTGCCCCGGAAACTTGGTCGGTAGGTCACAGGCTCGTATCCCACTCGTGAGAGATTTTTTTTTCTGGTGAAAAGTGCTCTTGAAAACATGTTTGGTACGGGGGAAATGCTGGTAACCATCCAACCTTTTTTCTCCTGAAGCGTCAAAAACAGAGTGCATGATGCGGCAGGAGTCACTGTATTTAAATCAGATGGACATTTTAGTCGGGACCGGAACATAGTCTGTCAAGACGAAAATAATGCATATCAAGATTTTTGTGCCAAGACTAGTTCAGAAAATAGCTGTTTGTGTAGATATAAAGCAAGAATGCACATTCATGCAATCTAATCTTGATCTAGATCTACAATGTCTATATAAATAGTCCGACCTTCATTGGTATTGCATGATTTTTTTTCCTGCCGTTTGCATTCTCATTTGGCCTGCAACACGTGAAAAGGGGCATTAGGACATTTGCGTAAAGTGTCGTCTCGGATCAGCCTGCGCCAGTCTACTGTAGCACAAAATCTAATGTAGTCGTAAAGTGAACTCTCGGATTAGCCTGCGCGGACTGCGCAGGATGATCCGAGACAATACTTAACGCAAATGTCCGAATGTCCGTTTTCGCGTGTTGCAAGCCATTTAACGTTTCATGGCAAAATATGGTGTTATTCGGTGTATAGTGAAATTCGTTTCTTTTCAAAGATCAGGGCGAACGGCTGACTAGAAATGGCCGTCACGCACGGATTTGCGGAGACAATCTTAATTATGCAAATATTATCAGAATAATTGGGATTCTACAAGTATTTTACGGTCCAAACCTGTCTATCTGCTGATTACTTTTTCGGTATGAACGTCTTTCAATACGTCCACCATATTCTTGTTTAACTCTTTTAGTGCCAATGTCACATTGGATAGCTTTTGCAGACGGCATAGATCAAAATCAGATTGCATAAAACGTGCAGTCTGATCCTTGATCGACACTGTCCGCTATACGATGTCAATCCTTGACCAGGGTCGGTTCCATTTTTAACGAAATTAAAATTTTAGACCTCAAGAAAAAAGTTGAATCTATGGACTTAGTTGGTACCAGCATTTTCTCCTTTTTCCACATTGTTTTCTACCCTATCAGTGACAAAAATCATCAATTGAGGTATATTTATTTTGTCGTCTGCAAATGCTTTCAATTTGGTCGAGTCCAAAAGTTTGTTGTTTGGTTCAGAGTTAACTAGGTTATCTAAGATTCAGACAGCTATTGTTTTCATACTTTTTAACTTTTCGATTGCCAAGGACAAGCTAGACTGAGAAGACTTATCTGGGTGTAAAATTTAAGACCAGACCGAGACACATGCAGTGAAGTTCGATCTTGATCTATAATGTCTGATATTATATAGTACACATTTTACCGGGCAGAGCAGTAATGAAATTGCAATGCATAGGTTGTTTCTGTAGACTGGAAATGTTACTTTTATTTATCCTACAGTTACCTCTTTCCCTGCCAAAAATGTAAACTCGAGTTCGATCTCTTTCGACGGTTGAAAATACAATCCATTAGCCTAGGTTCCAGCCGATAATTTCTTTCCTTCGTCCATCGGACGTTACTTTGTCAAATGAGGAACAACTACAGAGGCGATAAACCGTTTTGCCACAGATCTGTATGGACTGTGACAGGGAAGATCGCGACATAGAGTGATTTAAAGATTATTACTGCCTGGACCCAGGCTAACAGTCCACTGAAACTAAGAAAAACATTTTTCTCATAGGTTTAACTAAACAAGTGGGCGGTATAGATTCAAGATCAGACCGCACGTTCTGTGCAGTCTGATCTTGAATCTATGCCGTCCACAAAAGCCCAATTTTTCACCTCTGGCACTGAAAGGTTAAAAGATTAACCCATTTAAGTACATGCTCTCTTCGAACAGACCATCAATTTTTACACAATCAAACAATATTTCAATGGAATCTGAAGTTCGTTCGTCATTTCATATCACAAATAACATTAGGGAAAAAATATTAGGCTACGTGTAATAAGCAATTACTCCTTTTATCAAAAACGTTTTCTGCTAACCACGAAGGAGAAGAAAACAATCAGTTGGATGTGGTAATGAAAAAAAAAATCACACGCTATAATAACAACCTGACGACGGACATAGTTACGTTCATAGTCGAATCTCTATCAAATAGAAATTCCAACTCCGATTATGTTTTACCCACGCAGCCAACATAATAAACACGAGCCGAGCCCCGGTAGCTCAGTCGGTAGCGTGCAGGACATGGGAACAGGGGGTCGTGGGTTCGATCTCTGGCTCGGCCAATTTCTTTCCGAGGATCGATGATAGTCAATGCGAGAGGATTCATTCCTCTCTCACCGCTGACCATTGTTTCGACGATGGTCATCTGGGAAAGCAGCCTGTGGCTTCGGAGAGAAAATTGTGCGGAGTACTGCTAAAAGAGACTCCGGGAAAACATGGATAGGTGCACTGGCCGCCGCGATATAACTGAAATAATGTTAAAAACGGCGTTAAATACCGTACAATCAATCAATTAACACGAGATTTTTTCGAGGTGTATGATTAGATTTTCTATTGCAACTAAACATGGTTTCGGTAGTAGTTGAGCAACAGGTTGCGGAGGTATAGATCCTAAATCAGACAGCACGTTCAGTGTATTCTGATCTCGATCCTTGTCATCCACAAAAACTGTTAAGGTCGCAAATAGCACTCTCACTGACAATGGTGACGTAAATCGCTTTCGCGGACGGCGTAGATCAAGATCAGGCTGCACAGACGGTCCGTTACCTGGTGTTGAATCATGACCGAAACATCGATTCATTTACAGAGGAACGGTACTCTTAGGCCTCGAAAATGTCGAGATTATCAGTTGACATCGAAAGGGTTAATCTCTCTTCTTACTTTTTTACTTAACCAACTTGAAAGCATTTGAGACATGCCCTGTGGAAAGGGGGCTTAATGCATCTTCAAAATATATCGACCCGTGTCAGCCTGCAAGGGCATCGTTCGAAACTTTTTGCTACTGGTCAATTTTCTGCATATCTAAGGACAATTCTACCTCATGATTCGGTCGATTTTTAAACAAAACTGACTCTACGGACCCATAAAAATGTGATTACTTCCTTGGTATAATTCATTAAACCCCCTTTTCCCGGAGCGCTGTTCATTGCATTGGTCTTTATGGAAACTGTCCTTAAAATACAGTGGGATCTTAATCTACATCACCCACGCAAACACCTTTACTTGTTCTGAGCGCTCAGAATGATTTTTCTACGAAATTATAGAGAAGCTCAAAGACTGATTATTTCTAGCATAATGGTAAAATTAACACTAGAAAGCATTTAATGCGGTTTGACAGAGTGGGTTTAAGATCAGAGTGCACTTTCGATGCAATCTGATCTTCATCACACTGTCAACGGAAGCAATTAATGTAGGTCTTTAAGGTTCTGAAGGGTGAAGTGCCAGTATAATCAGGAATTCATTCGTTAGAACCCTCCTAATTATGTTTAAGACGACACTCTTAATTTGTTTGCATGTCGATTAAATCCCTTTTCCAAACGATTACGTGCTGTCACAACCCATGGGAAGACAACTGTCGAAATCGATGCTGGAAAAGGAGAAAATGCTGGCAACCAGCATGCTTTCCGTTTCCCAAATGACTCGTATTCTACACTGTCAATGACAATTCCATTAGTTATAAGCAATATTCAATTTGTAGTGTGCAAATGCTTTCCAACATAAATAGTAAACACCCTGTCTTTTTCATGAAGCGTCAAGGGTAGGTCGGTTTCCCGATAGATGGAGGAAATTTAACAGTTAGAGTTATACAGCAAAACTTATATTGTGTTTTGCGAATGGTGTAGGTCAAAATCAGATTGCACAAAACGACTTAAATGGTTCAGACATGTAGCAAATCAAAAGCAATACACTATGGCTAGTAATAATTATATGGATGATCTGAGCGAATTTACCATTGACTTCCTTGATTGGCTGAGCCATAGCAAGATTTAAATGGACTTAAATGGATCAGATTTACTCTTACCAGACGAAAAATTTTAGACGTTTCCAAATTAAAAGCATTTGCAGGAGACAAATTTGATATGGCTCAGAAGATGGGTTTGTCCTTAAAAGGGTGACGTGGAAAAGGAGAACACATTGGATACCAGATTTTTCTCCCTTTTCACAATGTTTTCTAAAGCCTTCATACTTACGGTCGTTTAAACACAGCATTGTTTGGAGTAGGGAAAGGTTTGTACAACTCTAAGATAATGTGTTTAATGTTTAAAACGGCATTAAACAACATGCAATCAATCAATTAAACGTGTTTCATAGTAGGTGATTTTTTTTTAAAAACTGTTACTCTCTCTAAATAAGGAAGATCCTCACGGATTTTGGAACAACTGCTATGATTGGATGAGCTATAATTAGCAAGTAAGAAAATCCATAAAATTTAGACGACTCAAAGTATACGCAGACCTTGAAATATGTTACCGAAATGAGACTATGCACTAAAGTCGCATCAAACATAACCGACTTAGGAATCCGACATTATATAATTGTTTCTTTACCATTTACCAAGCAGCAAAGTCTTAGACCCTCCCGTATTGAAAGCACTTGCAGATCACAAATTTAATGTCGCTCAAATTGTGGTCTGAAGGGGTAAAAAACATTATGGGGAAATGAAGAAATGGTAGTTACCAGCGTTACCCCTTTCCATCATTTTTTTTTTCAAAAGCCTTCTTCGGAAGGGTTATTGAAATGGGGAATATGTTTTAAAGACATAAATCCAGGTTGTCTCAATATGTTTTGAATCCTTATTTATGAAATTATAAATTAGATATGACCAGACGCCCAAATGAAGGATTTTTTTCTTTTCATCTTCGTACACCGCACCTTTAAATTTTACGACATCTTGAGTTACGTATTCATCTTCAAACGCTCTGTTTAAGTGCCCATTTCCGATGCGCGGGTTCTCAACAAAGAAGGCCTCATTATTAACGGAGATTTGATTTCTATAAAGAGAAAATTGCAGAAAACTAACGGAAATGGAAAAATACCAAAGCATCCCCTGACACGCGCTGGGGGTCTGCTTTCCTTTGTTAAAGCACACACGGGTGTCGACGTTAATATTGACCCTTTACCAAACAATTCCCGTGTCACATTGACCCTGGGGGAGAAGCCTTTTGAAAACATTGAGGGAAAAGGAGAAAATGCTAGTTACCAGCATTTTCTCCTTTTCCAACAATGTTTTCTATCTTTTCAGTGGCAAAATTCAATCATTTGAGTCACATCTAATTCATTGTCTGCAAATGCTTTCAATAAGGATAAGTATAGAATGTCACGTCTGGTAAAGGGTTAAAGACGTAGTTTAAATCATTACACATTGAAAAGAATTCGGGGCAGACGAATTTGAAAACATCCCTGCGAAATATGGATAAGTAAATATATTTTTTGCGTCTTACTTATAAGACCAGTTCATTACGAATTTTGAAAACATCCTGAAGAAATATGGTTGAGTAAAATGTACGTTTAGCATCTCTTTGGTAAAGGCCAATTCAATACATACAATTCTAAAGCATCCCCGTGATCTATGGATTGATAATTATACAATAGGCATCATTCTTGTACAGACACTTTGAGAACATCCCTGTGAACTATGGATAATAAAATATACATTGGGCATCTTTCTTGCAAAGATCAATTCATTACAGACTTGGGCAACATCCCTGTGATATATGAAAAAAGAAATATACATTGGGCATCTTTATTGTGCAGATCAATTCATTGCAGATTTTGACAACTTCCCTGTGAAATATGGATAAATGAATAAAAATTGGGCATCTACATTGTAAATATCAATTCATTACAGAGCATCTGAGAACACCCCTGTGGAATAATGATAAGTAATTATATATTGGGCATCTTTCGCGTAAAGATCAATTTCTTTCAGACAATTTGAAAACATTCAAGTGTAATTATGAATAAGTAAACATTCATTCGGCATCTTTCTTGTAAAGGTCGATTCATTACAGTCAATTTGAAAAAGGTCCCCGTGAATTATGGATAAATAAATAGACACTGGAAATCTCTCTTTTAAAGATCAATTCATTACAGACAATTTGATAAAAACATCCCTGTGAAAAGTGGATAAACAAATACATGTACACATTAGGCATCTTTCTTGTGAAGATCAATTCATTACCTGTTTTGAAAATATCCCCGTGAAATATAGATAAGTAAATATACATTGGGTATTTTTGTTGACAACTAGAGATCAATTTATTGGTTGGTGTCTATCACCGCTTTCAACATTATTCTGTTCATCTTACTGTGACAGTTTATTTATTCATTTATTGACATTCCTAGGTTTCCGGAGTAATTTGCTGTGTCTCTGTAAGGCTTTAACCAAGGATACTCGTATTTTCGCAAATAACCCGGCGCTTTAAACGAAGATCGACCATACTAATCTCTCTCGATTCTACTTCCTGGGAACTACGCCAGTACTCGCGCCGAAAGGCGAATTAACAAGGATGTCCTAACTTAAAAAATATCACCTACACCACCGACCCACCGAGACACGCAAAACCTTTGGTCGGTTCCACGGGACTTCGGTTGCAAAAGGCTATCAAAACAGGGTCTGTATTTACTGACCAATCTAAAAAGCATTCTTAGTCTAATTCTCAAAAATTTACATTTTTCAAAGTAACGCAATTTCTGACTGCGTTACTTTACCAAATCTAGAGTATGACTGAGAATGCAATCAAGAATACTTGCTGAAAACAGCCCATTGGTCCATATTCACCAACATTCATAAGAACGTTCTCAATTTTATTCTCTAAGATGTTCTTAATTTGAAAGTACGACTTCTGACTAGCTAAAACCAAATAGTTAAAGATACATCTTTACCCGTTTTCATCCTGTTTTTTAACAAATTTCATCTTTATTTTATGAAACTAAAATCATTCTTGTATCTTTGTGCCAAATGTTGCCCATGTTGGTTGCAAAGTTGCACAGATTACGACGGATAGAAAATGCATTTCATTCTCTGGAGGCTATCCAAGACATCACTGTGGTTGTTTATTGTCTGATACAGCTTGACACATATTTATTTTTTATCTATGTTTACAGAGCTGACTAGATTCTACAAAATATCAAGTTTTAACAGCGTTTCTCTCTCTCTCTCTCTCTCGCTCTCTCTCTCTGGGTGTAAAGATGTGTCTTTAAGCCAATTAGAAGTTGCGCTACTTTCAAATTTAGAAAATTCTCGAGAATAAGACCAAAAGAAAATCTTAAGAATGGTTGGCGAATACGGAACCAGGACTTTGAAAACAACACATTAAACACTGACCAAGTACCAGGTCTACCGAAGCTACCACACTCCACCCCTACTGTTCCAGCCTTTATAGACCGCCATTTTCACAGACAGTTTCCATCTGTCGTAATCAATCATTATAGCATTCTCTAATCAATACGGCGGGTGACTGTAATGAGATATAAAGTAATATGGAGATTACAATATTGCCTTATTATATTCACGCTGTGCTTCATAGGCTCTCTAAAACACACCCTTTAACATTCCAAATCAGTATAAGTAAAACATGAATACTTTTGTTGTTGTTGTCGTCATCGTCGTCGTCGTAGTCGGTGTTGTTGTTGTTGTTGCAGAAATGCATCATATTCGAAAAGACAACCGTGATACCACAATTCCGTATGGCGTTTGTTTGTCTCAACGTTTTTATCAATATCTTGATCGTTTGCTTTACAAGCCTGAATCTAGATCGACCAGGACATGTATCATTAGGAGAACAAGGTAAATATCTGAACTATGCTCTGGGAAAAGGGAATTTAATGCATCTCTGTGATATATTATATCAAGCAAGTCATCGCATAATTACGGACCCGTATTCGTTTTGTCTAACAACCTATTTAATCATCAGGTAAAATGGGCGTTTGAGATTCAGAAAATTGACCAATAGCAAAACCTTTCGACCCTATTCAGCATGTGCGGCTTGCTCAGGCTGACCTGAGTCGACTCATTTTGCAGATGAATTAAATACCCTTTTCACAGAGCGATCCCGATCTTCTTTTTCTAGGAAAATTCCTTTTGCTCGAAGTGTTATTTGGGAAAACAAACTTAAAAGAAAAAATAGTTTGTTTCAAGCATTTGCAATTAAAATGAGCCAGGCGCTGTGAAAAGGAAGGGTCCTGCGTCCCTCAGACGTAAAGTGTGGGACTCGTGACCTGGAGGCCCCGTGTTCGAGCCTCACTGGATCCATTTGGCTTTTCGTGGGAGTGTCCTAGTGTAAAACACTTCAGAGCCCCGGCCTAGTACTGGTGCAACCCAGGAAAAACATGAATATGTGAGATGTCGCCGTGATATGACTAAAATAATATTGAAAGCGGCATAAAACACCATTCAATCAAACATTCTATCCGTGAAAAGGGGGCTTAATGCATCTGCAAAAAGTGTCAGCCTGGGCATACCGCGCAGGCTGACCTAGGTCGAAACATTTTGTTATTGGTCCAATTGTAGCATGTCCAAGGACCAGTATTTCTCCAGTTTCAGTCAATCGTTTGACAAAATGGATTTTATGGATCTATAATTATGTGATGACTTTCTTGGTAAAATGCATCACGGACATGCATTAAGTCCTCTTTTGCCAGAGCGTGGCTAAATATCTTCTGCAGGTAAGAATAAAATGCCATTTGTTGGTTTGTAGGTTTATCTTTATACCAAAATAAAGTAAATGACGGAACTATCTATTCTGTAGTTTGTTTCTTTGGAGTTTAAAGTCGCCTAACACAGTTTCTGAGGTATAGCACGACGGCTATACCTCTAATTTCTTTTCTTAGTACCACGCACAACACTCACATAAAGCCACTGGCTGCAGCCCCACATACATAAAGTTGAACCCCGTTTCAGGGATCCACCAAATGGTCCTAAACTGAGTAAAAAGAAACCTTAAAAACTGAAATAAATAAGAGTGCAAACTAAGATTAGATTGAACGATTATTTGGTCTGAAATAGGACTACACACTTCGAAAAAAGGTTACAGTAGTCAGAGTCAGTCAGGTCTTTATTAGAGGGTTAGCCTGGGTCCAGGATGTAATAATCTATTTGTCACTCCTTATCGCATTCTCCTTCCACGGTCTGTGCAGATCTGTGGCAAAACTCGGTCCTATAGTTACCGCCATTTTGTAACGTCCGAGTATACAGAAGGCAATGGAAGATCAACAAACTGATTTCGAATAAGCAAGGTGCAACTCGAACAATAAACAAGATACGCAAATAGTGCAGACCAATATCAGACCATGATCAGGTTAGATGCACCCACATTTAGTCTGATCTTGATCTACTTTTTTCACAAAGCAAACCGTATTACGGTGGTCCGTAGACGCTCCCACCGTGGAAAGAGTCTGCTGGTCGTATAAACCATTAATTCTAAATAGAGATGTCGCGTATTGCTGTTAACAACACTGAATGAACCCTTTCTCCGCCGATGGCGACTTATATAGATATCTATCTTTTGCGGACGGTCTAGATCAAGATCAGACTGCACAGAACGTGCAGTCTGATTTTGAATCTTCACCGTCCACCACCTGATGCTGAACTTTGACTAAAACCATGTTTAGCTGAGGAAGAAAATCTATAATCCATCTTAGAGAGCTCCAAAAATGTCGATTTTGATATTAAGTTTGCGAAGAAGGAGTTAACCCTTTACCAGACAATCCTCTTTTGACCCTGAGCGTGACGTTCACCCGCTAAAAAATTATTCATGTTCGATAAATATCCGTGGTAGGTCAAAAATAGAGGATCTTACATGAGTGTTTATGTATTATCATTTTTATCAAACGAGTTGACTAAAATTGTATAACGCGAGCCTTGGCGAGCGTCAAATACATTTTAGTCAACGAGTTTGATAAAAATGATAATACGTAAACACGAATGTGAGATTCTATTTATCACATAAAACGAATGACAGACAGAAAAATATCCTGCATCATCACCTTTGGCCTATAAACCCTTCAAGGATCCATTAATGCAGTTGTAGTTTGGTTTCAAATATGTACAGACACTAGTAGATAGTTCTTTGACATTTACACCGAACGAAGAATGAAATACTTTATAGAGGGATCAAGTCCACCTATTTCCGCAATAATATTGATTTTAAGAGACTTCCGCTGCATTTCTTGGTTTTATCAAACACGAAAATAAAAAGAAAATCCACGCATATACGTCTTAGCAACAATGACGTCATTTTTCCACGAAACGGCGTAGCAGCACGAATTTCCGCACTTGCTGTAGTTGGTTTCTCCGGCTTCACGCGCTCATGACGAAAAATTGATCAGAACCGGGACCCCAAAAAACGATAATATACTAGTGTATTATCAAAAATAAGTCATGGGTTTAATACACTGTCGGAGGAGGTTTTATGTGATAAATAAAAGTTATAACATTCACTTGTGAATCATAAGGATATAATTCACTGTTAGATTTCTATAAACTACTGTAAAGCATAAAAGAAAGGAGGTACCTACGTTTGCGGCGCTTTTAGCATTATTTCAGCGATATCATGTGGATACTCAGTGTTTCCTGGGTTTCACCAGCACTACGCTAGGGCTTGAACTCTTAAATGTCTTGTCACAGGATGCTTAACGATAAGTCCATCGCTGAAAGTAACAAACCTATTTCCTGGGGCTCGAACTAGAATTTTCTTTCTGATTTCCAGCGCCAAACGCCGAGCACTAAGCCAAGTGAAACTCCCAGCGGATAGCGAACTGGTCACATCAGGGTAGCAAATCATACTAATAATATTATTATACTGCAAAGAAATTTCTCGTGATCTGATTGGATAATATGCCCCGAACATATATATCATGTACACTGGCAAAACCAACGTAAAAGCAGTTTCCCGTTCGGGAGCCCCGTATACATGACTACACTTTCAACACAACATCCAAACTGGCGGCTTCGATCAAGATTAACATCAAGATTATGCGCCAAACTGCACGTTTTAGCACGTTTTACAAAGGTTTCAGTGACGTCAGTTCCCAGTGACGTCAGTTTTCATTGAATTGGGGCACTCAGAAGGGAAATTCTACTTCGTCAGCGTACTCAATTTTTGAAACCAAAAAACAGGTAAAATCCGCTTAACACACGTTGTAATGGTAAAACTTTGCAGTATAATAAATTCGTTGTACGGTCAGGTGGCAGGGGACTTGGAAACTTGTTCACGGCTGTGATGAATAATGTCGCCACCTCGCCTTCGGCTTGAGACGACATGATTCACCACAGCCGTGAACAAGTTTCCAAGTCCCCTGCCACCTGACCGTAAGTTTGACAGAGCAAGCAGATGGTACCGATCCAAGATTTGACTGTCCGGTCTGTGCATTCTGATTCGATCTGTGCAATCAGCCAAAGTCCTTGTTTATGCCTGTTGCGCTGAAAGGGTTAACTCTTTACCAGACTGTTTGGAAAGATTTGTAGAAAACACTTTCCACATGGCATAAAGGACGAGTTTTGTCTCTAAAAAGATGTGGAAAATGATGATAATAATAATAATAGTAATGATAATAAAATGCAAAGATGAAATAGGAGAAAATTCTCAACGTTTTCAAAAATTTCTTGCTTGGGGCCGTAAAATCATGGCACCATCTGGTGACGCATATAATAGGATCTGAAATTAGTACTGAAGACAATGAAAGCATAATAAAAGGATGGAACATACCCGCGAATATTGTGAATTTTTTTATAAAACAGCTGTTAATATTATCGAATAGACATAGATTTATCACATAGGTGAATAAACGTGGGTAATAAACCCACTGTTCACGTGTATGCACTGCATGTGATTTTTCATTTTTTGTTTAAAATTCTAAAGCTACCCTCCCAAGTAATTGGTCAGACTACATCATGACGTAAATGACATCCATTCGTGAATGATGTTATTACTAAGTCTAAGGCGGGAGACCTTACCATTTATGAATGATGTTATAAGTAAGTATAAAGCGGGAGACCTTATCTGCCAACATTTTCCCGATTTATTTCGTACAGGAAACAAACATGACATACAAATGCAACTGGCCTTTGTTTTTCTTTTTTTTTTTTGGGGGGGGGGGGAATATTGAAGCCGATTAATTTGGTATACGGAAATTTAACATAATACACCGAAATCAGGTTGATCTTATCTTGGCTCTCACATGACACTGTGAGTGCAATACACATTGTACTAGTAAATCACCTAGAGAGACTGAACAAATGGGGAAATAACAGGAAATGGAAACACATGGCTTTGACAGACCAACTTCCGTTATATTCTTGAATGTATGTTTGTCTTCTTCTGTGGTTTGGTACGATGACAACATTTCACAGACGACGATTTTCTTATTCGACAAACCTCCGATGATCCGTTTATAAAGTCCGTCGGCTGTATTATTAGTATGTTGTGTTTTATATGCAAATGTGTACACCTTGCATTTCTTCTGCAGAGATTGACCAGTTTACTGCTCTTAAATTCATATGACACCTCTAAAAAATAAGCGAGTCACAGTTTTCAATAGAAGTAGTTCGAAATACGGATAAGTTGGTGAATAGTTTGTTATATCATTTTTACGCAAATTTTTAATTTGGATGGAAAGTTTCGTTTACATATTTATAAACTTATATATACATATACAACATTCAAGATCTACATTGTAAAATTTCTGAATGCAGTGCTAGACAATCGAAATTTCAGCTCGACATTGTAAAACTTGAATATCTTCCTGGACAATCAAAATACTAGGTCGACATCCAAACACCACAGGACAGAGCAAGACCTTATAAATTAACCAAAGTTGCAAAGCGTAAAGTTGTTGAGCTTGACATTAAAAGTTTTGAAAAGCCATTTACCTTATAAAATCATTAAAACCTGTTTCCAAGAGAAGCCTACTGCACAGTTTCACCATAACTTATTTTCAGTCCATATCAACCAATTCTACATCCATAATCTCTCAAACTATCGCCATTGTTCTGGCCTAATGTCAATGTTGCTGTTGCGGAGTTGCTTAAATTACGACCGAAAGATAATGCAATTCTGCGTTTTTCAGGAACCGTTTTTATTCACCTGTCGCCTCCTGATACTAAACAGAGAATTTCCGATATATTTTAGTAATCCCTCAAGATATCACATGATGCTCGTCTGTCCCATGACTATCTACGACCTTAACCTTTAAAGTCAATTAATATGAACAAAACTAAAATGGAGTCGAACATGGTCGTTCATGTGTCGCAAAAATCAATCACTTGACGCCGAATCGCATGGCAATTTCAGGGTTGCAGTGACAAGTTTTAAAAAGAAATGTAGGCAAAGTAGTTCATGTTTTGCAAAGAAATATTAAACATTCGGCGAACCTCGGGTGATCCTTTGATCAAGTCCCTCGGCTGTATCACGTAGCTTGGTATGCACCTATGTGGTACATTTCTTTGCCGGAAGCATACCGCTTGACGGTTCTTAAAATCGTAGCACTCCACTTAGAAAGTAAACACTGGTCACAAATTCCCTTAGGAATCTTTCGAAAAACATTTTCCATGACAAACAGTTTGTACATTTAATTTCTTAATCGGTCTATCAATTATCTTGGCATTTTTCAGCGATAGGCTGCTTGTCACCGTGGCTGTTGTTGTTTACAGGGCGCCGCCATGTTTAAGATCATGTGACTGGTAGCATTTCAAGATGGAAACCTCCTTGATACGGACGAAGTTAGATCTAGGTACGGAATCGGCCGAAATGTGACGAGTGAAATATTAAAGTAACACGATCGCTGAAAAAAAGAGCATGTTACAAACGAAAGAAACTGACGTCATTTCCTTTCTGTAATCAGATTTCTATTTTTTGACGGGAGTGATTAAAACATATAATATCAAAAATTATGAGCGGAATCCAATGATATAATTATCCTCACTTCCCGCCCATGCTGTAAATCGATATGAGACTGCAAAATTCGACTAAAAATTTCTAATATCAACCGAGTCCGATATGTGGGGACTTTGACTGAATTTGACTTTTTCTTTTTTAATGTGTGTACATGGAGAGCCATCATGGGATCTTACGAGAAGTTACCCAGCCTCTGTTATAAAATGTTCTCCTTCAGTGAGTGTTCAGTAAGTTTTCTTGATTGTATGTTTATACCGAACGTAACTTGATCACGGCATTTCAGCTCCGAACCCTAAGTTTTATTAAAACTGTATATCAACCAAATGCTTGACAAAAGCTTTCAAAAAATGATTAATTTTTATGGCTAAAAAATTGATAGCATTTCTTGTATCTACATGTATATATAGATAACCAGGCTAATTTTAGACCTACATTAAATAAGCAATCCTAAATGCTTACCAATTCTAGAAATCTAAAAAGTAACCCATTTTCTGACAAAACGCTAGACTTCCAGAATAACCAGGCTTATTTTAGACCTACATTAAATAAGCAATCCTAAATGCTTACCAATTCTAGAAATCTAAAAAGTAACCCATTTTCTGACAAAACGCTAGACTTCCAGAATAATAACTCTAAAAAATTCACAAGGCTAATTTTAGACCTACATTAAATAAGCAATCCTAAATGCTTACCAGTTCTAGAAATCTAAAATGTAACCCATTTTCTGACAAAACGCTAGACTTCCAGAATACTCTAGTGTATTCCAGTAAATCAAATCAGCTGTCTATCCTATTTTCAGACAAAGCTATTTTGTCTAAGCTATTTTTAGATAAATACGCTTACACACTGAAGCCACTTTGGTTTATCAGTTAATTTCTAACCCCTGATGAAGGCAGTATGCCGAAAGCGCTCGGGTAAATTTATTATTTCAACTGTTCGAGCACATTATATTTCTCACTTATAGATAAAATATATACATATCTAGTATCCTTTCTCAAAAACTGCTGCTGCATATGGCTATCTGTAGTAGTCTTTACCCAGCGACTGGAATTAGATCACGCCATATTTGTTCAAGAAAACTGACGGCATGTATATCTTTTTCCATCAAAGTCATAATCTCAACATGAAAATTATCAGGAAAGAATATTTAAAGCGGCAAGTATTTGGTAGCTCATTTTCTTTCTAAACTCTTAATTTTGTTATGTTGTTACCCAATCATGACCGGATACGGTCACTAGAGGCTATAATACACGAACAACCACATCGTGAACCAAGTGATAGCATTAAGTAACTACCCCCCCCACACACACACACCTTCTGTCATTGTGCAGCTGACCACTTTCAAAAACATCATGTCAAAAGGAGAAATAGCTCCTACCATGAAATTTCTCATTTTGTTATAATATTTTCAAATGTCGCAATAATTAACAGATGAAAATTTTAAGTCCTAGTATTTATGTGCATTTTACAAGGACGTTTTCAAAGTCATCTGCTTTAATGTTAAAGAATCCTTTGTGCCAGTTTTAGTATATATGGGAAAAATTTGATTCACCCATCTTTTCATCGCCCCAAAAAATCAAATGTATCAGTCATTTAGAAAAAATCTTGTTTCTATTTCCTCAAGAATGTTATGTCATGAAAAATCGGACTGTGTGGATCAAAGATCCGGCTGCACAGAGTGTGCAGCCTGATTTTGATCCACAGTCCCCAAGAGCTCAGATTAAACTTAAATCTTATTTTTTTTTCATTCTGAAGTTCTGAAGGCGTTAAACAGATTACGCGACTCACCTCTTATCTACTTATTGTGTATTTTATTTCCCAACTTAACCCCTGATAAAAGCCAATTGCTTGATTTAATACGTCTCGTGGGTATAAACTGTATAATGAAATCCTGATAACTAGCTATCTACTGGGGAAAAATGGCGCAACCTTTTATCGAATCAAGGCGTCAAATCCATATATAAGAATCTCTTTTCTCAATGTTTTTAGAGTCACAGAGGGTTTTGAATTATTTTCTTATTTTTTTTTTCAAAGAGAGCATAAAATTATTATTAAAAAGTATTAATTTATTACCAATTTAAAGTATATTGCAGGAGATACTTTTGAAAACACCCCCAGTTACTTGGGATCACATAGTTTAACAAATACATGCTAATGATGTATGCTCCGAGAAAAAGAGATTTTATCGCATCTAGGTACTGTATTAGACTAAGCGAGTTGTCACATAATTATGGATCAAAAAACCTATTTTCTCTAAAATCCGGCTGAATCATGAGGTATAATGATCCTTAGACATGCAGAAAATTTACCAAAAACAAAAGGTTCCGACTATTGGCAGCCTGAGCTGTCTGCGCAGGCTGCCTGACATGAGCTGATACTTTTTGCAGACGCATAAACCCCTCCCCCCCTTTTCACACATGAGCATGACTCAAATACATTTGAAACTAGTCTCACAAAAAGAAAAAAAAAAATCCCTCATTAAACGATTTTTTTTTTGCCAGAGTATTCTCGAATGTGGTCTTGTGCTACAACATGAAAATCGGCACACTTGGTAAGCAGCTGACCTAAGCGCACTTACACAACCAAAATCGTACATGCGCATGTAGGTCCACAGTCACATCGTATACACACAATTCAAGATAACTCTTTCAGCGTCAAATATTTGAGCCAAGGGGGATAAAATGCATCTTTTGGAATAGTAGAAAACATTGTGTGAAAAGGAGAACTTTTCTTTTTTTTTTTTCACTTTTCTTTTTCAAAATCCTTATTCTTCAGGTTCGTTAAAATGTTAAAGGGTTCAACACAGCAGAGCATTAACAATTGCAGTACAATATAACAACCCAAGAAAATTGCTGATAAGCCCTTTTGCCAATCGATCGCAGAACCCTGACACAATGAAGAAATATGCCAAGACAAGAGTTTTTTTTTAATCTTCAATGACGTCGAAAGCATTGACCAAAAATTAAGCAACTGCCTGTACCAGCAACTTCCCCTATTGTCCAGTAAGCATCCTTCGAAACTCAGAAGAGAAGGCAATGGATTTGTTATCTGAGATTAATGAGTTTTTGATTCCCACTGGTGCACTTGCGAAACCACGGCAAGACATGAATAAGTGGGCTGTCGCTTTGATTATAATTTTAAGGTATTACCCCCCTAACGCTTCTAGTGCAACATGGAATAAAATTTCTTGTTAGTTGATAAAAAAGGATTTATACTGATAGAATACTTTTGCACATTTTTAACCGACCAGAAATTCCTTTGATGTCTGTCTTGAAATTATTTGTTGATACTTTTGTTAGTTTCCTGAAAAGGGAGGTAATTATTATCTCCCTTTGTAATGAGAATATAGTGGTTTTAGATTTACAAATGATAATTCTAAGAAGGAAAAAAAGGTAAAAGTGGCTCGGTGAAAGTAGTACAATAATACTCATTTTTAATCATAGCAAATTTTGTAGGATAATGTTATAGTGGAAATAGCTGTTTTCCATTAGGAGGATACTACCTTAAGGATACCTTTTTGAAAGCAGTTCAACCATTTACCAAACAGTCCCAGGTTTTAAGGACCCTGAGGTAGAAGGCTTTTGAAAAAATTATGGGAAAAGAAAATGCTGATTAGCAGCATTTTCTCCTTTTCTTATAATGTTTTCTTCCTTTTCAAAGACATTTTCCAACGTTTGATTTGAGTCAGATTTAATTGATGTCTGCAAATGCTTTCAAATTGGACAAGTCAAAAATTTTGTTAAAGTGCCTATTAAACATACCACTTCTCCATATTTTCTGGCAATATTATCCGTGTTTTGTTGGGAAAGTTTACCCTTAATCTGCTACGCAAGACTCATCCCGACTAAGTGGACAGTGTAGATCAAGCTTAGACTGCACTGAACGTGAAGTCTGATCTAGTGTCTATACTGTCGGATACCGTGTGATTTGTCCAACAAAACTTACATTGAATCCTATACTTTGATTTTTAAAATCATTAGCACAAACTTTAATTTTTCTTTAAACCTTTTAAGACACTGTTACTTGTTTTCTTAAGAGAGACGGAATTAATTCTATAAGGGGACGAAAAACAGAATTTGGCAAATTTATGTTCCCTTTTTTAGCGGACAATGTAGATGAAGCTCAAACTATACTGAACTTGCCGTCTGATCTAGGACCTACATCCTTATATTTGTCTTTACCAAACAACAAAGTTTACGGCTTAACCAAATTCAAAGCATCTGCAGACGACAAATTAAGTTTGGTCCACATGATAAAAATTGACATTGAAAGAGTTGAAAACTTGGTGAGAAAAGGGAGAAAATGCTGTTCACCAGCATTTTCTCCTTTTCTCACAATGTTTTCAAAAGACCTCTTTCTCAAGATTTTTTTAGGGTTAAGGTTTAAAACTCTTAAAAATACCTGCCGACATCTGCTGTAAAGAGACACGGTGAACTTTTTAAGGTGGCGAAAGAAAGGAGAACCTAGCTATAGAGATTAAGTTTTACAATAATTTGCTGAACGTGATACTGCATTCTACGGAAGTCTTAACGATGTCTTTCGGAGTAAGATTTTTTTCATTTCATTCGTTCTTTGTGTTTTACGGCATCAACGTTATGACACAGTGGCCAGTGCACCTATCGATGCTCTCCTTTAGTTTCTCTTCCAACAACATTCAAAACATTCTATCTAAGCTACAGGCTTCTCTGCCACATAAGCGGGGACAAAACAATAATAAGCGTTGAAACTGGAATATATCCGTGATTTTTAGCTAATTCCGGAAAACCTTTTGGCCAAGTCAACGATTCGAGCTTGCAACTCCTGTATAATATTGATCCATAGTTGCCATGGTTATGTTTTCTTTTATTTGGATTTAGGTTATTTCATAATACAGTAGACATCAAGTTGTTCAAATATGAGACTGACAGACGGACACATACGAGGGCTGTTCGATATGTAATGTGTATTGTACCACAGCGCGATAACGCTTTGCATGATTTCGTGGATGATGATACGCTTGAATAGCTCTATTCAATACCTTTCGAACGGTATAAACACGAGCCTTCAGCTCCACATAGTTTTAAACTTATAGTCATTTCAATAGAGCTAGTCGTTGACCATTGTTGTAAAAATGGTTGGGAAACGGATTAAGAATATTGAAGACATTAGAGCTTATATAAAAGTTCGCACAAAACTCGGTCATTCTGTAATGCAGATTTTTACTGAATTGGGGGAAGTTTATGGGTCTGATAAGGTATCTTATGAGACAGTTCGTAGTTGGAGAAAGAAATTTCTGACTGGCACAGAGTCCGTCAAAGATGTAGCAAAATCTGGCCGACCTGTGACTTTAACAGGCAAGGCAAATGTCTCAAAAGTCAGGGAAAAATTTCAAAGTGATGGCAGATACACGATTCGTGATATTGCCAACGCTGTTGGCATATCGCTATCGCGGGTGCATTTCATTTTGAGGCGTATTTTGAAAGTACGAAAGATTTCTGCCAGATGGATACCTCATATTGACAGATGACCAAAAACGGGTACGAGTACAAACCGCTAAGCAATTGCTCAAAATGTTTCTCAAATTCAGTCAAAGACAATTTGCAAACATTGTTACTGGTGACAAAACATGGGTTCACTATTTCGAACCAGTAAGAAAAATTGGAAACAAAATATGGCTAACTAAACACGGTAGAAGGCCTGTAGTTGCCAAAAGAAGCACAAGCACAAAGAAGGTTCTTTATTGCATATTCTTCTCATGTGATGGTATAGCCGTACAAATTCCGGTGCCGAAGGGCAAAAGTGTTACAGGTCGGTATTGCCGAGATGTTATACTAAAAAAGGTCAAGAAATATTATCTTAAACGACGCCCTGTGTCAGGATTTAGGCATGTTCGTCTACTTCATGATAATGCTCCATCACATACATCTGAGCTTGTGAAGCAATTTTTGAAGTCGGAGAAGGTTACCGTCTTGCCACACCCACCATACTCTCCAGATCTAGCCCCATGCGACTTTTTCCTTTTTCCAAAACTTAAAAAGTTCTTATCTGGTCGTCGTTACAAGTCCCGACAAGCCCTTGGCTCAGCCATCAGTCAGTGCCTCAGAGGTCTACCTAAATCAGCCTACCGTGACGCATTTCAGAAATGGATTCAGAGATTGAAATTATGTATTTCAAACCGCGGAGAATACTTTGAAGGGATGTAATGTTCATTTCACTATTTGAGTCGAATGCTTTTGAGATATCGTACAATACACATTACATATCGAACAACCCTCGTAAGTTCTTACCAAACGAACAAAAAAGGGCTTTTCGAAACTGAGAGCATTTGCAGACGATAATTCCAATGTGGCTGAAAAGCAAAAAAACTGTTTTAAAAGGATAGAAAAGATTGCCGTCAAAGGAGAAAATGCTGGTTACCAGCATTTTCTCTTTTTCCAACAATGTTTTCATAAGCCTTCCTTCTCAGGGTCGTTGAAACTCGGGGTTGTTTGTTCGTTAGGTTAAAATACAACCAAAATGTGAATATGCAATCTGATCAGAGATAAGAATTTATGGCTTGATTAAAAGGAAGGAAAAAAGTTTCGACATTATTCAGAGGTCAGACTGGTCTTCGCCTTTCACAAAGGCTTATTATATCTCCCTTTACGGTGAAACTCGTTAACCCTTATCCTGCTAAATAAGTGAAATGAAGTTTTCAGGCTAACAGTAAAACCCAAACCTTGCTATTTCAAAGATACGAGTATCTTGTGGGGAAAGATATCTCCTTATCGGACAGTGCAGATCCAAGATCAGACTGCACGTTCTGTGCAGTCTGATCTTGATTGTCTTGTCCAGATTGAAAGCATTTGCAGACGACAACTCAAATGTAGCCAAAAATGTTGGATTTGTCCTTAAAAGGGCAGAGAACATCGTGGGGAAAGAAGAAAATGCTGGTTACCAGGATTTCCTTATTTACTCTCAACGTTTTCAATAGCCTTCTTCCTCAAGGTATTTAAAACTCGTGTTTGTTTGTAGAAATGTCAAGTCCTTTAATTCTTTACCACACGACAAAAAATGTGAACTTGTCGAAATTAAAAGTATTTGCAGACGACTTTTTAAATGTGGATAATATGACAGAAATTGTCCTGGATAGGTTAGAAAACATGGTGGTTAAGGGAGAAATCCTGGTTGCCAGTATTTTTTTTTCTTACAACGTTTTCAAATGGTTATTTCCTTAAGTTCCTTAAATCCGTGATTGTTTAGTAAAGTGTTAAGCCCTTGCAAAAAAGTCTTGTGGTATTTTTTTTTTCAGAGAAGACTAACGTTATTGAAACATTGTGCGGGCAACCAGCATTTCTCTCCCGATAAAGTCTTTATGCTTTCAAAGACAAAACCAATTGAATTACATTTGCGTTATCGTCTACAAATACACATGATCGAAACTTTTTGCTTTTGACCGGTGTACCTCATGATTCAGTCGGTTATTATATATGAGCCGCGCTCTGTGAAAAGGGGGCTTAATGCATCTGCGAAAAGTTTCGACCCAGGTCAGCCTGCGCAGTCCGCGCAGGCTGACCTGGGCCGAAACTTTTCGCTATTGGTCGATTTTCTGCATGTCAAAGGATCAGTCTACCTCATGATTGAGTCGGTTGTTTAAAAAAAAAGTGGCTATTATGGATCCATAAGTATTTGATGGCTTTATTGGTATGATGGATTACGGAGATGCATTAAGCCCCCTTTTGCCAGAGCATGGCTCATATAAAATGGATTTTGTGGATCCATAATGATGTGATGACTTGCTTTGTATCATACGTTTCATGGAGATGCATTAAATTCCCTTTTGTCAGAGCACGGCTCATAGACTTAAAGTCTTGATGAGTAAATATTGTGTCACCTCGCACAGCTGAATATTTTTTTCCCCTTTTAAAGGGGTATTGATACTTTCTTTGACAATTCATACGGACTTGACAAATAACCCTTAGTTGGATGGGAAAGGGGAAAAAAGTGCCCCCGGGAACATCAGAAAGTTCAAAGTTCAAAGTTTAAAACCATAGTCGGCGACAACAGAGCTTTGTGGCCAACAGACGTTTGGTCGTGTAAAACATGTGTTAAGTACTTCGTATGCAATAAACCTATAGCGTATTTCACAGTAAAAATACAAAAAATAAAAAAAAAAAAAACCGGTAATTCCTCGTGTTTTATACATGCAATTTCATTCATGTTTTAAGGTCTACGACCCCTAACGCTTCTAGTGCAACATGGAATGAAATTTATTGTCTGTTGATAAATGAGGATTTTTACTGATATACTTTTGCACATTTTTAACCGACCAGAAATTCCTTTAATGTCTATTTCGAAATTATTCGTTGAAAATTTTGTTAGTTTCCTGAAAAGGGAAGTAATTATTATCTCCCTTCGTAATGAGAATATAGTGGTTTTAGATTTATAAATGATAAATCTAAGAAGAAAAAAAAAACCGGAAAAAGTGGCTCGTTTAAAGTAGTAACGTTACAATAATACTCATTTTTAATCACATCAAATTTTGTAGGATGCTATTATAGTGGAAAAAGCTGTTTTCCTTTAGGGGTCGTAGACCCTAATCCTAAAGCCTTTTTTGCACGCGAATGAAAAGGGCCTTACGACATTCGGTCGTGTTAAAAACGTTTGTTAGTTGTTGTTGTGCAATAGCGGCTATGGCGGTAAGCAACGGAATAGGGTTTTTGACAGTAAATATATGAAAATCTCTGTAATTCCTCGCTTTTTCTACATGTACATGTATTTCTAGTCGTGTTTTAAGTCTTCATCCATTTTTGTTGTCGAATCTTAAATAGCAGACTTTAATAACATTTTCTAAAAAGTTCCGAGATGAAATCTGAATTAATGTCCCTTTAACCCGTATCCTGCCGAATCTAATTTGTAGACGATTACATAAGACGACTCCGCAAAGTTTATTGGCATTGAGCTGGGTTTATATGACCAAAACTACTGATAAAGCAGCGGAGAGTGTAGAGCAAGATCAGACTGCACGCACGTGCAGGCTGATCTTGCTTTACACTCTCTGCAAAATGCATATTCGGTCGCGTTCGGCAGGATAAGGGTTAAAAGGAAAAGTATCTAGATAATACATTTTGATGACAAGTCTTGCTAGAATATCAGTGGAAAGAAGAAGAAAGCAAAACAGTAAAAACGAAAAACAATTTACGGTGTTGTTCATGCAAACTTATTATACTGCAAAGAAATTTCTCGTGATCTGATTGGATAATATGCCCCGAACATATATATCATGTACACTGGCAAAACCAACGTAAAGGCAGTTTTCCTTTCGGGAGCCCCGTATACATGACTACACTTTCAACACAACATCCAAAATGGCGGCGTCGATCAAGATTAACATCAAGATTATGCACCAAACTGCACGTTTTACCAAGGTTTCAGTGACGTCAGTTCCCAGTTTTCATTGAATTGGGGCACTCAGAAGGGAAATTCTACTTCGTCAGCGTACTCAATTTTTGAAACCAAAAACAGGAAAATTTCGCTTAACACACGTTGGAATGGTAAAACACTGCAGTATAATAAATTCGTTGTACGGTCAGGTGGCAGAGAACTTGGAAACTTGTTCACGGCTGTGGTGAATCATGTCGCCACCTGGGCGACATGATTCACCACAGCCGTGAACAGGTTTCCAAGTCCCCTGCCACCTGACCGTACAACTAATAATGTACACAAATTTCCTACCTTCCAAGGGTCCTGTATGTTCGTCCTATCTCCAAAGATACGGCAACAACAGCAGCTCTGAAATGAGAGAGAAAAAGGATGATACGTTTGAGTCATTCTCTGTGAAAAAGAGGTTAAAAGCATTTGCAAATAGTATCGCACCAGGTCAGCCTGCGCAGACTGACCTGGAACGATACCCTTTATTACTGGTCAATTTTCTGCATGTCTGAGGACCAGTGTAGATCTACCTCATTGGTTGTTGACCAAAACGAATTTTACAGATCCGTACTTACTTGATGACTTGTTTGGTAAGATGCATCAAGGAAGAGGCAATAAACCCCCTTTTGCCAGAGCATGTCTCATTTGTTTTCTCTGATAGAAGCAAATAGCCCTAATTGCAACGGAAACAAAATACTTATAGCTAATCAAAGTAAGCTTTTCTTCACAAGTGTAGTCTCATTCATAGTTTTCAGACTTTAGGTAGGCACCTACCAAAAACTCTTACAAGCTCCAAAAAGGACAAACATCTAAAATAAAGGAAAGGAAACATTATTTTTTAACCGACTGGAAAAAAATGTTATAAGTAATTGTTGCTTTCTTCACAACGTTTTCAAAAACTGTGCACGGCAGGGATATATGGCAGCGTTTTTGCACAGTTTTGGGTTCAATTCTCTATTAAAAAAGTACAGTGCTGTCAGACGTCATAGGTGACGTCATTTTAAACGACTTAGCTGTGAATCCGTTTTTTATTTAGGGGAATTCCCACGAGTGCGTGTATCACTGCATAAACTGCACTAGTCTGTATTATTAACGAGATTTCGTTAACTACGATCAAAAGAATCTGTCATTAAATTTTGTCGGATTTTGAAACAATTTTTTGTTTAACATGTCTATCAAGCTCGCCAGGGACTCCCTTAGTAACATTTTTCTGAACTTTTTATTAACGATGATTTATTTTGATGTAAATGGGTTTGTTGAATATTTGAATGAAGAAGGGTTTGTATCATTTTATTTTTCCCAATTCATGCCACAGAAAAGAACGTTTTTTTCTTCAATAATGTTTTTGAAAACTTCTTGTCAAAATACTATATATTTGTCAGAGTTCATCGATATTAATGTGGATAATACTTGACTAGATATATTTTATCCATTGGTATTGTCTTGGCATGAATACAAGATAAGAACCTCTTGGGCTAGGTTATTTTTTCCATGAAGTTCTATTCTCAGTACAGGCTTCTTACAGTTAGATGTGTCAGTCTATGCCGATCACATGTCTGGCACATTTATCGATAAGGCAGTGAAGCGATACAGGGCCATCATGACCTTCTTATTTTTGAAAAGGTGCACCCATAATTTGGCCTTCAACGTGCGAAAAGGGGCATTCGGACATTTGCGTAAAGTGTCGTTTCGGATCAGCCTGCGCAGTCCGCGCAGGCTAATCCGAGACGGCACTTTACGACTATATTAGATTTCGTCCTACAGTAGACTTGCGCAAAACAGAAAATTACATAAAAACGGAAAGTCGTTTCGGATTAGCCTGCGCGGACTGCGCAGGCTGATCCGAAACGACACTTTACGCAAATGCCCGAATGCCCCTTTTCACGTGTTGCAGGCCATTTCATAAACCAAAAATAAAACTACAAAAGCTATACTAAAAACAAAAAGAACAGCATATTTGGTATTATTATTCGGGTCTTAATTCTAAATCGAAAATGTCTGTTGAGTTTATTCGGCGCTCTAACTATTAACACTTAGGCTCTTAAATGCGACTTTAGGACGTGCAGTCTGATCTTGGATCTTCTCTGTCCAATCAGGAGATAATTTTGTCCCCAAAATAACTTTGAAATAGTAACATTAGGAATTTTTCAATAGGGCTGAAGATTTTATTTAACTTAATTAACAGAATAAGAGTTAAGACCATTTTAGCAAAAGATGAGACACTTCAGACCAAAGATCATACTTGACGTTCTATTTAGTCTGATCTTGAATCTACAATGTCCGCAGAAAAACTGAAATCTATCCTCGGATTTTTGAAGGTTAATGGCCTTATCTGTCATTCTGAAATTAATTGTGTTCTCGAATCTGCGAGATGAAATTTGATTTTTTCTTGTAAAAAGCTTTTAGTGTTTGAATGGTTTCTAATGAAGTTTTGCATTTGCGACAAATTTTTTGTCATCGTTTTTATTCTCAAAGAGATTTGCACCATTTTTTTTTTTCCTATTTAGATTTGTTTCGGGTCCTGTGTGGCTCAGTGGTTAAGACATTTGATTTTCAAACAGAAAATAATGAATTTCAAACCTACTTGCAGCGCTGGTCACGTGCCTGTGTCCTTGAGCAAGACACTATAGAACTACAGTCATGCACTGATGAACCCTCCCGACCTTTTCCCCCTCCCCACGAAAAACCCGAATAAGTTAAACATCCCGGTTATATGACAGAAAAATTGCTGAGTCTGCAATGGCTTGCCCAAGGTCTGGTGAAAAAATGTGTTTATTGACTGACCTTACCTAGTTTAAGCGTATCAAATAGAACAGAACTGAATAAAACAGAACGAAAAGCATTTTTACTTCGCGAAATAGTTTCTCACGACTACATGCAGCGAATAAAAATCTGTTTTGTTTCGTTCGTTGACGATGGCCTTTACAGATCAAATCATAATGAAGTTTTTTGCACTATAGTCATGTACAAGTGACGCAAACAATGTACATGTACATGTAGTTATAGTTTTTACACCTTGACCGCATTAGTTTATGATCATCGAGTCGAACAAGGTTTGAGAGATTACTGGCCTACAACTGACAATCTTTCCACACCTTTAATTAAAGATAATACAGAGTTTAACATTATGGCTGATTAAGTTTGATTTTTGACATTAAACTCTACCACCTCTATAGTAGCTACAGACACAGAGAGAGAGAGAGAGAGAGAGAGAGAGGAAGAGAGAGAGAGAGAGAGAGAGAGACAGACAGACAGACGGATTGTGGCTTGTTTGCTTAAGGGCTAAGGGTGTATTGTGCTGTTTTATATACGAGACATTAACGCTAATAGTGCGTGTGGAAAATAATGGTAAACAATTGTAAATAACCGAACAAATTGCTTTTACGCTTTTCCATCACCCTAAAAGACTTGTTATTTAACGTCGCTTTAATTGACATATTCTAAAATTAGGACAGGAACAGGAGCAAGTGCTTGTCTCACGTGACTGCTTCTTTTCCCACAATGATTTTTTCCATATCATTCAAAGCAAGCTTTTCCTTATAGATCTACTTATCTATTTCTGCGACGAAGTACCTGAACTAGTTATTGGTATGTTTCATAACGGTTTTAACCGATCCTATTAAACGAGCCTTGCTCTGGCAAAAGGGGATTTAATGCATCTCTATGATACATTGTACCAAGCAAGTCATCACATAATTATGGATCCATGAAATCCGTTTTGTCTAATAACCAACTAAATAATGAGGTAGAATGGTCCATGGATATGCACAAAATTAACAATTAGCAAAAAGTAGCGATCCATGTCAGCCCGCGCGGAATGCGCAGGCTGACATGGGCCGATACTTTTTCTTAGATGCATTAAACCCCCTTTATAGAGAACATGGCTCATTTGTTTTTGACTCTTAGAACGTGGTGTGGTGTGACTTTATAAGGATTTACTCTGCATTATTCCGGATCAAAACGTTTTTTAAAAAGAAATAATCTTCTTTCTATCAAATCCAAATGCATTATAACACCTGCATTGTTTTTGCCTGCTATTGGGCCTTTAACAAGGTCATATTTTTCATAGGAGTCCGTAGTTTGATTCCAGGCACTCATAGACTATATATTATAAACAAGGGATTTAACTGTATGCAGCCCGTTACTCGCCCCCGGTTACAAAAAACAACGTATCTTTTCTATCCCATCAGTTATTCTCCTATTTTTTTCTACAGCTGAGAGCTAAAACATTTTTCTACCAGAAAAACACAACTGTTTGTCAGTGGCTAATGCAGTTTGGCTGATACATTCGCTCGAACTTGTAAACTCGCTCAAAAATCTGCGCCATTGACACGGGTTCGTACATCCGTTTTCAAGATATAAAATGCACTTTACATCCAATGAAACGCAGCATTAGCGGCACCCACCCTTTAAACATGTTTAAAAATACTACTGACCTATAGTCTTTATCTTCAATAACGGCGAAACGCCTCAGAATTCGTTGAATTTGTGATCCACGTTCTTATTTCGAACAGCTGCAGCCATCTTCTGTCGTGTGACATTGTTTGGAACGAGAAATTTCATCGGTTGATATGTACTAACAGTCGTGAATTCAACCAATCAAATTTCGTACAGCTGTTCACACCTTTTGTCACGTGACAGTACGGTGACACTGTTTGGAACGAGAAATTTCATTGGTTTATATGCGCGAACGTCAGTATGGAATGTACGAACCCGTGTCAATGGCGAAGATTTTTGAGCGAGTTTACAAGTTCGAGCGAATGTATCAGCCAGACTGCATTAGCCACTGACAAACAGTTGTGTTTTTCTGGTAGAAAAATGTTTTGGCTCTCAGCTGTAGAAAAAATTAGGAGAATAACTGATGGGGTAGAAAAGATACGTTGTTTTTTTGTAACCGGGGGCGAGTAACGGGCTGCATATAGTTAAATCCCTTGTTTTAGTCTATGGGTGATAGGAGTCAAACTACGGACCCCTATGATATTTTTGAGAAAGGCTCTCTTCAAATATCATCATTTATCCTGCAATAGTCACTCTATTTTTATTTCAAAAATCAGTATAGAATTACCTCCCTTTTGTCAAATTTTACTGAATACACATTAGAGTAATTGTTTTAAGGAGAATTTCAGAAAAAGAAAAACAGCGTCTGAAATCATTGAAAATATAACTGCTGTATTTCTGTTAATCAATTCAAATTATAGCTATACCGTGTGAAAAGGGGGTTGCATGCTTCTACTAGAAGTAACAACTCGGGTTAGCCTGCACAGTCCGCGCAGGCTGACTTGGGTCGAACTTCTTTGCCTTAGGGGTGTTTTTCTTTTTGCACGTTCAAGGACAATTTTACCTCATGATTCAGTCAGTTGTTAGACAAAATGGATTTAATGACTCTATAATTATGCAAAGACTTGCTGGGTATAATGCATCACGGACTTGCGTTATATACCCCCTTATCCAGACTCCTTTTTTTTGCACTGAACTGGTAGCATTATCCATGCTTAATCTTAAAGAGAATGGAAAATATAATTATACAGGCTGCTAAATTCACCAATCTATACGTCTCTTTAACTTTCCCTTTTACCAAGTGTAAATGGGTATAATGTAAAGTCGAAAAAATGAGTTCGAAGAAAATAGAGATCGGACTCCTCGAAAGTACAGGCTAACCTTCCACTCTTCTGGCAAAAGACAAGTGAGGTCGAGATAACACGAGAATCCTTGAAGAGTACTACGAAATTTACACCTAAAAAATCGTTGACCACGCAAATATGGTACAAGATTACGCTTTTACACGACAAACGTGCCAAGGTAATTTTCATGATTTACGGTAACCAGGGCGACGCCGCACTAGTTATACTAACCTTGCACCTGCAGACGTAAGCTCATCAATACGCTCGTCACAACTCGACCAATTCCATCTACATCTAAACTGGTCCCTATCAACTGGGTTTCCAATCAGACTACTTTCCGTCACATGATCTTGTAGATGGCGGCGCGCAGGAAGTATTTTAACAAACAACTACACTGACGTTCTTTACATTTACACGTAGCGATGTATCAGAAAAAGCACCCAACCCAATGTGCGTGAATAAACTGTTTTTCAATGGAATATATATTTAGAACGATTTCGATTGTACACTGTGGTTTCTGAATTTCTTTCTTAGAGGACTCTGTCTAAAATAGTGGTAAAGCGGTCTTCTCCCTGCTAAGAATTGTAAGGTGTATGTGAATATCATTCCACATGATACAGCCAAGGGATAATTCAGTGACAATAATTTCGTCAGATACGCCCTCCGTAAGGGGAGTTCATTTTATAGACAGAGGTGACCGAGACGTTGTGAAAGAAGAGAATCGGTCAAATTATGTTAAGGTATAATGGTGAGTTACGCCATTAAATTATGCGTCAACTTGTACATAGTTTCAAGACGAGACTAAAAAATCGGGCGTAAGTTGACTTCTGAATCAAAATTTTACAGGATTCCCTCCTTTTGCAATAATGTTTTCAAAGACAAATCTAAACATTCTAGCCAAATTCAGTTTGTCGTCTGCTGCAGCTATCAATTTCAAGTCTAAAATATTGTCAACTGGAGAGAGTTGAGCAGTCGTCTGCTTGTACCGATATATAATTCCGGGGATCGACTCGTTTTGTTGAATCATGACAGCATGTACGTTATGGGAGAAAATTGAAGAAAATTGAACCAGACGTTCTTTGGTCGAACGCGTGCTTTTGTCGGTCTTCACTTAATGACATCGGCTCATTGTAGCGCTCTTACAGTTCGTTTATACGACGGGAACATAATTGATACCGA
The DNA here is from genome assembly GCA_946811185.2 of Hippopus hippopus. NCBI lineage: Eukaryota > Metazoa > Mollusca > Bivalvia > Cardiida > Cardiidae > Hippopus > Hippopus hippopus. The sequence goes on from OX328105.1 coordinate 32,914,294, forward strand.
CCGGGTCTTGAAAGAACTGTCCCGAAACGTAGAGCGCTTCTAACTTTTACAGGGGGCTATTTGGGTTTTTATGTCCAAATAAAAATTTATTATAAAACAACGAGAGCTACAACTAGATATATTTTCTTTGCAATCGTATAAACTGAACATTTACATTCAGCGAAAGGAGTAAAATTCTGGGCATCTAAATAAGGGCATAGTCGTTTTGCAATCGGTAACTCCGTCTATTTTTATTACATCAGAAATGACGTCATTATACTAATTTGACGTAATAGGCAAGGGTTCTCAGTTGTTTTTTTGAAGGACATTTCCGAAAAAAAAAACAGAGCGCCTCCAGTCAGGGTCGAACCTAGGGCCGCTAGGTTTCGAATCCTTAACCATTACCACTGAACCAAACGACAAGATCCTTTTTCCAAATTGAAATCATTTGCAGACTATAAATTAAATGTGGCTTAACTACTGAAATTTGTCCAAGAACGGATAGAAACATTGCGGAAAAGGAGAAAATGCTGGTTACCAGCATTTTCTCCTTTTCCCACATTTTTTTTCAAAAGTTCTTTTCCCCTGCATCGTTGAAACACAGGATTATGGGAAAAGGGAGAGATCATGGAAATGTTTTTCAACAATATGGAATGGAAATACTCCAAGTATGTGAAAAGTAGTAATGCTTTGAGGCAATTGTTCCCCAACCCCTCTCATGTTTTTAAAATCTGTCAATTGCAGGGACGCATTAAGTAATATTCCTAATACGCCTTCATCAGTTAACAACGTTTATTTTCTTAAGAAAGGAAGGAAAGATTCATTACAAGAACACGTAGAGCGCTCTATTATTTTGTTTTATTTCCATCTCAGGCGGCCATCTTGATCAGTGGCGCGGATCAATTTAATGGCCTTATACCTGCCAAAGGTCAAAAAGCTGTCCGTAAACGCAACCCGATACATCAACTGCTAAATAAATGAAATGAAAATTTCTAGTCTATAATAAACATCCAGATACATGTATTCTGATCTCACAGTTCTTTACATCGGAAAATCTTACTGTATCGGATATTGTAGATTCTCTATCAGTCTTCAAAGAACGTGCAGTCTGATCGTTATCTAAACTTTCTCAAGAATGCTAAGAGTTGCGCTTAAAAGTTTAAGGGTTGATTTATGACAGACGCAATGGGGAATCAACAAAAGATGTTGGCGAACCTTTCTGGCGTAATCGAACCAGTATTAGTGATTTTGTTAAATGGATTCTTTACGATCGAAATAATCTTCCGTTTACTTTGAACCAATATAAACAATTGGTACATTAATAGTATAAAATGATATCATAATGTGTCTGCAGTCCAAAGGCACCAGTTAACACAAAATCGCCTCTTCGCCGTCTTAACACCCATATTTTAGTCTGCTGTCGTTACAGACTTTAACCGGAAGTGAAGACCACATGGCGATAATATTTATGTACCTCCGCGATGAGAAGTAGATCTTATATGTTAATCCATTCCATACTAATATTTGTTTAGATTCAGCAAGAAACAGTAATTATGTTAAGTGACGTCTGTCTTGGTATTTTTGTTGCATAATTGATTGGACAAAAAAGATGACCTTCTTTGCGGTCGATGCAGAAAGCTTAAAGAAATGTTAATAGCCAACCCAGATTATGCAGTAAGTTTTGAAGTTAGGTAAATATGATAATGATAGTCTATACATCATGAAACTAAGATTTTGCGTGGAACTCAGATACGAAATATTTAATTTAGTTCTATGGTATTTAACGCTGATTTTAACATTATTTCAATTGCATCGCGAAGATCAGTTAATCTATTTATGCTTCGCCAGTTCTTTAGACACAGTAGTAGGAAAGAACTCGCGCTTAAAAGCACAGATAGTTACTTCATGTAAACATGTAATTTCAATGACAAAACAATTCTTAGTATCTGATGGAATACAAAAGCAACGTACTTGAGTACTAAATGGGTATCACAGCATGATATTGGAACAACTTTATTTTTGTATTTGCACAGGGAAAAATAAATATGAATTACTAATATTTCTAGCACTCGCATTCGCAGAGGTCAGGCAGTGTTGATAACGTGCTCCCATTAGGCCTGTTGAATGTCGGTAGCTAATCTTTTGAGTTCGACAGCTTGACGATATTTAGAACCACTCTCAATGATTTCTCCTGTAACATGTTTTTATCTCTCGGAATAATTTCAAATTGAAGTCCGTGTGGAATCTTATGATTAAAAGCTTCAAAAAAGCACTTAAATTCTCAGTCATTCTTAGTATGTCATACATTGAAAGGCTTCAAGCAAAGACCAGTTCAAGAAAGCTCTAAATTGAACTATTGCTCGAAATGCTAGACCTAAATCACAGAGAATATACTCGTTTTGAACAACACCTCCATTTGATACATTTCTTAAAAAACCTTTCCTGTACCATTACGTCATAGTTTTGGCGTATTAAAGGAAAATGGCTGAAACAAAAAAGGTTTTAAAGTCTCAAATTTGAGAGCATGCATTTGAAATATTGAAGCCGATTACAGGCGAAGAAGGGATTTATTTGGCATCCGCAACCTCTAACCAAAAGTATCCCAAGCTTTTACGCTACATTTATTTTTGTCGTGTGCAAATGCTTCCAATTTGTTGATGGTCTAAATTTTATCGTCTGGTAAAGAATTAAAGGAGAAACATCTTTGCCAGAGTGCTTTAAACCCTTCGATTGCCTGTCTCAAGTTAGGTCTTTTTGCAGACAGCATAGCTAAATGTCAGAAAACACGTGATATGCGACAATTAAATGCATGATCGTAATTCTGTTGTCCTTTAGTTTGTTTCATGACCTTAAAATACTTTGAAATTGATACCATAGTGTTTATTTTTAATAGAAGGAAAACATCCTATTTTTTTTTAACTACACAATGGCGTTAAGTGTCATAAGAAGCGTAAATGGATTAGATCAATCTCTGAAAGAGGGCGTTAACAAAAGATATCTCAAAGCCAAAGCGCTTCAATCGATGGATGTTGTAAGACTACAGATAAAAGAACCGTGTTTGCACTATGCCAACCTTTACCCTTCTAAATTAGAATTCTAAAGCTAGCCAACCATTGTCTAGGGACTAAACTTATGTATTGGATGGGTGTAAACTATCTAAACTATTATTCAGGAATCGAAGAGATCAGTCAGAGTTCAGTCTGTATGAAAGTGCAGACTGATCTTTGTTTGAATTCTTCCCACAATATAAGTGATTGTCTCTTTCACTACTGATCATTGGTACGACGTTTCTAATGTTGGAAAGCAGCAAGTGGCTTAGGAAGAATATTGTGAGAAGTACTCGTTAGAGAAACTTCAGGAAAGCATGGATAGGTGCACTGACCGCCACGATATAACTGCAATAATTTTGAAATCTGCGTTAAACACCATACAATCAATCAATCAGTGGTTATAGCACAAAGGGTGCTAGTTGAAAATATTATTGAAACAGCTTCAATTGAAATGTACCGTCCGAACTTCCCGGTTTCATTGTAAAAAAGCATTGCATTTAACTGGAATTTGCCACAATGGCCATCAAGAAACACAGAATGTTCTAGAAAATAATTTTACCCGACAAAAGACACATTTCATGATGCTGTTTTGATCTAAAATAAAGTCTTCCCTCCGAAAGGTCAAACTGTTGTGTGGAAAATGCAGCTGTATTGAACATAATAATTGAAGCACAATGTAATAGTATATTCTTTTCTCTATTGTCTACCTAAATTTGGTGAGTTGTGGCCTCTGAACAAGTGCATTCATCGGCGCCACATAAACAGACAGCCTAAGCAACCAATCCAACATGTACAACAATATCACCCTAGCACACCAATGAATGTGCTAATTTCTGAGGCATCCGATATTTCAAAAATATTGTCTGGTGAAGCGGCTGCTGATGAATTTGTTGCAATTAGGCATATTTTATATGGACCGTCAGTTAGAGAGAAAGAATCCAGAAACAAAGAGGTATGAGTCTAACAACCTATCTCTCTTTTTTTCTATTGCAAGCCCTTGACCCCTTTTTTTTTTGTGTGTGTGTGTTATTTTCGACGACTTGTATTCTTATTGGCATGGAGGCTACAAAGTCTTGTTCAACGCAATCATTTCTAATGCAAAAAGTGCACCGCGCTCTGGCTCCAATACTCGGATCAAGCTGAGTCGAAAAACTGTGTCAAAAATATCTGAAAGGTTACCTACCCTCCTGGTATGGGTTTTCCTTTTGATAGTTAACAACTATCGTCAAATTGAAGTACAAGTAAAGGTCTTCAGTAGCAGAGAATGCCAAACTTTTCGCACGACGACCACGACACAGATGCACACGACGGTATGATAAAACTTCGACATTTTCTTCAAAAACAACCGAACTTGCAATACAGGTAGATCCAAAAGCTGATTCCAGTAATAACGTTATTCGAACCAAGAGCCTTTCCCTATACAGCCTCTCACACATACATTGTATCTTCAACAATGTAATCCTCCTTACGCAAAGTCACAAGAAGACAAAGGTTGTAATATTTGTAAGTACATGTATATTAATCGGTCGGCGTGAGCCGGACGATTAGAGAGATCACAAATTTCGAAAACCCGTCATCTGAGGGCAAACTGATGTAACCGCAACTTGTAACAGCATTCACTTACAACATTACAACGCTTAACAAGCCTGTCGTGACCTTATTATGTTTACTACTTTCGGTTGAGCGCAAGAATGAGTAAACAGTCCTAGTAAGGAGGCGTCAAGTAATCCAGTTGTCAACTTTTCAATTATGCAATAAACGGCGATTACAATTTGTTTAGCGTTGAATTTTGTCATAATACCAACATAATCAAAATGTCTAGCGAACAGAAATTGAAAAACTCGCTGCAGTTTACTTTCAAAACAGTTATCAGAAATGGGGTCAGTGATAATGAGTAATTTATGAATGAAACGAGAGCGAATCAAGTGAATCGCGTGATGTAAACACATTCTGTAGTCGTCGACTGTCCATCTTATTCGGCAAACTTCGAGTGGGTCGTTGATCACCTATATACGTAGTTACGGGATCGGCCGAGTTGTGACGAGTGTTGTCCGTCTATGTTGCGGGTGTTGAAAAGTTCATGGGTCATCTAGGGTTGGAGCAAAGATAAAATCGCTACAGAAGGGAGTTTGTAAGGAAAATTGCTTTAAAGAATGTAAGAATTTAGATTGTACTGCTTTAGAGCAAAGTGATGTAAATGCAACTCGTAACAGGCGTATGTTTAAAATAGTGATTGGCTGTGGGTTGTTTAACGCTAATGAAGCAAAAAAATGTGAAGCTGTGAGGGAAAGGGATGTTAAGTTGTGTAAGGGTTATGACCGAACTTACAATACAGGTAGATCCAAGAGCTGATTCCAGTAATAACGTTATTCGAACCAAGAGCCTTTCCCTATACAGCCTCTCACACATACATTGTATCTTCAACAATGTAATCCTCCTTACGCAACCTTGAGGGAAAAGGCTGTTGAAAACATTGTAGAAAAGGGGGAAATGCTGATAATCATCATTTTCTCCTTTTACCATGATGTTTTCTACCCTTTCAACGATTCAACTCATTTGGGCTACAGTCAAATTCAATTCGTAATGTACAAATGCTTTCGATTTTGACAAGTCTAAAATTTTGTTGGTTGGTGAGGAGTTGACAGTTACGTCGTTACCAGTATTAGCTACATTCTTTGGAAGTACGGTAGGAAAATTTGGCAAGCAAACGTTTTGGCCTGGGTGATTCGGCCTAGGATGATTTAGCCAGCCATTAGGTAGGACAATTTATCTAGGTAAATACGATGGCTTGTTAAAAATGGAGAAATAGATAGCCCACTAGCGGCCAAAAATAAACAATTCGGGAGTCAAAATGCAAACACATTTTATACGATTTATTCATACTATTTAAAAGTATGGATGTTATTTAGAGTCTGACAATGTGTTACAGTACAGTCTGTCTATGTTCCAATCGTCGGTAGAAAAGTGAGGCTTAAAACTAGAATTTAAATTACCAAAGTTGCTAAAGAATATTAGATTTTATGTATGTGTGTGTGTGTGTGTGTTTGTTTGTTTTTTTTTATTCTTTAATGAAAGGGTGGTAGGTACTTATAATCTTGTGAGAGTGACGTCTAAAGTTTGATAATAGGTATTGCTAATTAGAATCCTGTATCTTTTACGCTCTATTGCTGACGGCTGGCAAATATCTACTTAAAACATTCAGTTAAACTACTGATTTGTAAAAGATAGGTTAAAAAAAAAGTTCCTAGGTGGCTCAGTTGTATGGTGTAGGATTCGACACCTGTGTTTTTCATGGGAGTATCATCGGGTAGGATACCTCAGAGCCCTTGCCTAGTACGAGTGAAATCCATGACATACATGAAAAGCGATATGACTGAAACAATGATGAAAGCGACCAAAAACACAAAACAGCCAATCAATCAACCAATTCATCACTGAATTACAATAATTTCCACATAGTCCTTTGCAAGAATAAGAATGGATTTCTTAATCCATTATCAAGGTTCTAATACAGTATAAATGGCAATACATTATGGGATTCTTACTCCCATACACAGTTCAAACAACTACCATTTGATTTGTGATTTTCAAAACAGTGTGGTTATTCAGTGTCGAACGATTACAGTGCTGACAGCACTTTGATTTATCATTGGTATCGTATAAGGGTGATAGTTTCTTACTTGATCGGGGTTTTAAAATAAAGGTTTTTGATAGAAATATAGAAAATAAATTTTATATTTTAAAATCGATATACTACATTCTGTCTTACATATATGAGTCATGCTCTGTGAAAAGTGGTGTAATGTATCTAAAAAAAGTATCGTCCCATGTCAGCTTGTGTAATCCGCGCATGCTCACATGAATCGACACTGTTTGCTATTGTTCTTTTTGTGTGTGTGTGTGTGGGTAGTTTTTTTTTGCATGTCCAATGACGATTCTACCTCAATAGATTTTATGAATTGATAATTATGTGATGACTCCCATGGTATAATGCATCACGAAGGTGCATCATACCACCGTTTGTCAGAGCACCGCTCATATAAATTATTCCAAAATTCATAATACCCGTTATGTTTTGTTTTCGATTTTTTTGTAAAAAATACAAGTGACACATTATCGACTTTCTGAAGTAAAATAGCGGTAGTGTGTCACTGGTTAAGGGTAAAAATAGCGGTAATGTGTCACTTGGTTAAAGATAAAAATAGCGGTAGTATGTGACTTGGTTAAGGGTAAAAATAGCTGTGGTGTGTCACTGGTTAAGGGTAAATAAAGCGGTAGTGTGTCACTGATTAAGGGTAAATATAGCGATAGTGTGTCACTGGTTAAAGGTGAAAATAGCGGTAGTGTGTCACTGATTAAGGGTGAAAATATCGGTAGTGTGTGACTGGTTAAGGGTGAAAATAGCGGTTGTGTGTCACTGATTAAGGGTAAATATAGCGGTAGTGTGTCACTGGTTAAGGGTGAAAATAGCGGGTAGTGTGTCACTGATTAAGGGTAAATATAGCGGTAGTGTGTCACTGGTTAAGGGTGAAAATAGCGGTAGTGTGTCACCGGTTAAGGGTGAAAATAGCGGTAGTGTGTCACCGGTTAAGGTTAAATATAGCGGTAGTGTGTGACTTGGTTAAGGGTAAAACTAAATCGTTGTCTGATTTTCTGATGGAAAAATATAAATATAGCATATAAAACTCTAATACATGATGAATAAAATTTCTTTAGATACAGGTGCAATAACTTCAAAATTGACATTACACGATCTGTGGTCTTGTTTTAGAGCTTCTGTGTGTATACAAGTGACACAATCTTGACAGTGAAGTATAGTATAAAGGCTGTATGTTTCAAAACATGTACGAATGATACTATATACAAATATTATGATCTTGATTTATGGTATTTTGAAGATGTTTGTTGTTGTTGTGTACACGCTAGGAAAAACAATAAAGATAACAAGACAAAACGTTTTAAGAAAAGCCCCACTCATATTGTTCTTAAATTCTCGTTCATAACCTCTTTCTTGGGGAAAATAAATTGGATTTAGAAACAACAAGGATAATATGAATTTAATTCCTGTCTTGCTACTGCGTGTCTCTTTTCAACGAAAAGTATCGATACAGTCGGGAACTTGATATAAAAATATCGCTTGACCCTTTACTACACAGTCCCGGGTTTCAGCATACCTTGCGGAGAAGGCTTTTAAAAATTGTGGGAATAGGAGAAAATGCTGGTTACCAGCATTTTCTCCTATTACCACAATTTTTTTCTACCCTTTTACAGAAAAAGTCCTAGTTTTTGCGAAACTGGCAGAGAAAGCTTTTAAAAACATGTTAGAAAAAGAGAAACGCTGGTAACCGGCATTTTCCCATATTCCCACGTTTTCTACCCTTTCTACCCTTTCGCATTGTAATCCCGAGTTTTAGCGAACCTGGCGGAAAAAGGTTTTTGAAAACATTGTGAGAAAAAAGGCAGCATTTTGTCCTATTCCGATAATGTTTTTTTTTGTTTGTTTGTTTTTTTTTTTCTACCCTTTCACTTACAAATCCCGAGTTTTAGCGAACCTGGTGGAGAAGGCTTTTAAATAAATTGTGGGGAAAAGGAGAAATTGCTGGAACCAGCATTTTCTCCTATTCCCACAATGTTTTCTACCCTTTCACAGACAATCCCGTAATTTGAGCCATTTTTTGTCGCCTGAAAATGCTTTCAGTTTGGATGAATGAACATGTTTTTGTCCGGTACAGAGTCAAGTCACATGGCATAAAAATATGACATTTCTAACCGGGAGCTTCAACCTTACCATTGACATTTGAAACTATAGTAACGTTTTGCGACTACTTAGATCAAAGTCAGCTTTCAAAGGACTGATCGTAGATTCTCACCTCCAGCAAGAATGTTTCCGGTCTATGACCAAAGATACAAATGATTTGCATAGGAATTGTCAGAGATACTTTTTATCGGCGAAAGAGTTAGAGGCAATTAGGTTTTAGTGTACTTCGGTCATAAATTTGACGATTCAGTTGCAAAATACGATAACCCTTTCAGCGCCATTGGCGAAAACAAGGACTTTTGCGGACGGCATGGATCAAGATGAGACCGCACAGAACGTGCAGTCTCATCTTTGATCTATACCGTCCGCTTATATAGTCATGCCTATGAGATCAGAATCCATCTGTTTTTTAGCAGAATGAATTTTAAGCTGTTGATAGAGGAAGTGTTCAAGTATTTTAGCGCCGAAAGAGTGAAATTCTTTCTAGGAAATGTGCAATGAAATTTGGTACAATAAAATCTGGAAAGTACGCCTACAGGAGGCGCCGAAAAATTCGTTCGTATTATCACTATGTACGGAACATTGAACACGACTTTTCAAAGCTTAATCTGCGTCTTACTAGGAGAACAGTCATGTACACTTGAGCATAAGTTTGGCACCAACAGAATATTTTATATTAATTGGTTTAACCCTTTACCACTAAATCCCGACTTCTAACGACCCTGAGGAAGAAGTTTTTGAAAACATTGCGGGACAAAAAGAAAATGATGGTAACCAGAATTTTCTTCTTTTCCCACAATGTTTTGTATCCTCTAAAAGACAAAATTTATGTTATGAGTATCATTTAATTTGTCGTCTGCAAATGCTTTTTATTTTGGACCAGGCTAAAATTTCGTTGTGCAGCAAAGATTTAAAGTGACAATAGCTGCCTAAAGTAAACAAAGCGTGTCCTAAAATGCATTTAATTTTAAATCATGTATTATCTTTTAAAAAGTATGTAAATTATTGTGAAGATGACAATCTGTTATTGTACAGTCGGTCCAAGTGTTAGTCGTTGGTAGAGAAATTAATTTCAAAACTAAATTAAAAGTTGACGGGTCACTCTATCTTTTGTTTACTTTTTGCCCGATTTTAATTTTTTTCTGCCAGCGACAAACACTGGGACCGACTACACAACGTTTTCTCATCTTTACAATATTTTCCATACTTTTAAATGGTATAATTTTAAATTCAAATGCATTTTTAACACCTGCATTTTTGACGCTATTGGGCCTTTAAGCACCAAAATTTATACTGAAAGTTGTATATCAATGATCACTGACCAGAGCTGTTTGACCTAGATTAACGCGCCTTTCAGCTAGTTTCCTTTATTCCAATGTAACATAGTCGTCAAGATTGTCAACACATTTCCTGCGAGTCCATTAATCCAGAGACCGTTAAGTAATACATTTCAATCAATAGATTGAAAAAGCAGCCCAACTGAAGCAATTTCACGACATTTTTGGAGGGCCAGATTAAAAATATCTTACACTATATGTAAGTGATCAGACTGCACGTTCTTGGTCCACACTGTCTGCAAAGAGACCTCGTAATTCTTTCAGCAATGTAACGGAAAAATCAGCCCTAAAGATTAACGCTGGACTTTGGTCATTAAATGAAGCCTAGCATATACACCTCTTCGTTAATACGAATATCTCATCCAATATATCTTCTGGCTTTGTTTCACTTTATTAACACCCTTTATCAAAATTTTCCATGTATCATTACTAAAGTAGAGGAAGTTGAAAACTTCGTGGAAAAAGGAGAAAATGCTGAGTATCAGCATTTTCTCCCTTTTCCACAATGTTTTCTGCCTTAACAATGACATATCCCATATTTGATGTGTCGTCTGCGAATGCATTCAAATCATGACGTCTCGAGCAGTTTTAGGATTTGTATAGAGTTAAGATAATAACAAGCATTTATATGTATGCTACAGTCACTTGACACAGAATTTTACCTCAGGGTAATTGCTTGAATTCTTAAGTAGTTTTACTTCGTTTTCAACATTATTTCAGTCATAACACGACCAAAATTCACTGACCTGTATGCTTCCTCTCTTTCACCAGTGCTAGGCTGAGGCTCTGGAAGGCATTGCCGAATATCAATCCTGCGAATAACACATGGTCTGAGGTGAAGATCAAACTTAGTACATCTGGATTACGAATCTCACACCACCGTGACAACTGAGCTATGTAGGACTATCTACATTCGCATTTGTGCACCATCACTACTTATATTTGCCATTGTTGACAGTATAGATCGAGATTAGACTATACATAAAATGCGACCCGGTTTCGAACCGACACCCTTACTAACTTCTGGAAGTAAACTGAAAAGAATCGACTGTAAAATGGAATATCTGTGGTGGTGAATTGTGGAGGGGGAGGGGGTGCTGGGGGTTTGGAAGTTTTCCGTTTTATTCTGCCCGGTTGTCGAAAATGTAGATGAAGGTAAGACGGCAGAGAACGTGCTCTCTGATACTGAATCCATACTATCATATCATGAGATAGTCTAATCCCTACCTTGTTTTAAAATCAGAAAAGCTGAGTCTTTTTTTATTTACGTGCAGTCTGATCTTTGATTTATACTGCCCGATAAGGGTATGTTTTCAAAAAAGAAGTACCTTTGAAATAGAAAAAAATTGGGTTTTTACTATCGGCTTAAAAGTTTCATTTCACTCGTTCAGCAGGATAAGGGTTGAATGAATCTTTCAAGCCGATAGTGAATCTTTCAAGCCGATAGTGAATCTTTCAAGCCGATTGTGAATCTTTCAAGCCGATAGTGAATCTGTCAAACCGATAGTGAATCTTTCAAGCCGATCGTGAATCTTTCAAGCCGATAGTGAATCTTTCAAACCGACAGTGAATCTTTCAAGCCGACAGTGAATGTTCCAAACCGATAGTGAATCTTTCAAGCTGATAGTAAAAACCGGAATACAGTTATCCAATTTATTTTTTTGTTAAAAAAAATATTAGCCATGCTAATATATTATATATAATTATGGATCCATAATAGCCTTATTTTTAAACAATCTACTGAATCATGAGGTAGACCGGTCCTTTGACATACAGAAAATTGACTTATAGCGAAAAGTATCGACCCAGGTCAGCCTGCGCGCACTGCGCAGGCTGACCTGGGTCGATACTTTTCGCAGATGCATTAAGCCCCCTTTTGACAGAGCATGGCTCATATCTCTTTATCGGACAGTGTAGATTCAGGATCACACTGCACATTCTGTGCAGTCTGATCTTGATCTTCATTGTCCGCAAAAGGTCCTTGAGTCGCGCTTAGCAGCCTCAAGGGTTAAAAGCGAGATAGATTACGTCTTCTGTTAACTTTTATGTAACATTACAAACACCCATATGCAAATACCAGACGGTGAGTCTTTAATAAGCTGGATAGCATTACATGTACACGACCGAATTAGCCAATGAAACATAGCAAAACAACATAGCAAAACAACATAGCAGCCTTGATTGTTTGGAACTTGATTTTGGGATATAGGAGAACTTCCTAATAACAAAAATAAAATGTATAAATTGTATAAATCTGTCTCGCCCAGGAACAACCAGAGATAAAACCATTCTATGGAAAAAACTCTGGAAACCTGTGTCCGTTTGTCAACGACAGATTTTGAATGTTCGGACCTCATTCATATAGCACAGCCGGTAAAGCAAATATTGAAGCACAAGATGTTAACTAGCTGCTGTCGTCTGGTAGAATGAACTCTTCCCGCCCTTTTCACAGACATATATAGAAAACATGCAAACAAATCCCGTGCTTCTCGTACCCCAACGCTCACAAATAACCCTGTGCAATATGTTACGCGAAGACAAATATTTCACGCTATTCTCATCGAAACGCGTGAAATTACTCAAAACTTGGTGTCTCTAATAGACAATGGTCTGCATCCGTAGGGCACCTGTCAACACTTATCCTAATACTCCAGCTCGATATTTTTGCAACCATTTTGACGATTTCTTCGTCAAATTAGAAAGAAAGTGATTAAGGCTTTGGTCAATCCCGGTAGCCTAGCCGGTAAAATTCACGACTAGTAGCCAAGGGGTCCTTTGTGCAAATACCAGCGTGGTCATACCCCTTTTGAGATTTTAATTACAGTCATTACAACAGGATTCAATTCTCCCTCACAGATGAACATTATTTCGACTTTCTTTGAAGAGAAGCCATGGATCTATAAATATATGATGACTTGCTTGGTGTAATGCATCATGGAGATACATTAAACCCGTTTTGCAAGAGCATAGCTCATAATATTGTAAATTTATAAATGAGCCATGCTCTGACAAAAGGGGGTTTAATGCATCTCCGTGATCCATGATACCAAGCAATCCATCACAAACCTATGGATCCATAATATCCACTTTTTTTTTTACAACCAACTTAATCATGAGATAGACTGATCCTTGGGCATATATAGAAAATTGACCACTAGCGAAAAGTTTCGGCCCAGGTCAGCCTGCGCGGTCTGCGCAGGTTGACCTGGGTCGATACTTTTCGCAGATGCATTAAGCCCCCTTTTCACAGAGCATGACTCAAATGTAGTACTTCGCAGGTTTGTTTATCTTGAAAGACAGGTATTTTTGTCACAATGCTTTAAAGTGGTCTGACACAAGTGGCAAAAACACGTCAGCAGGTGGTATGAGCCAACACAGAAACAACAACAACAACAAGACCAATCAAAATGATAAGCAGTTAAAGTCTACCATCTAAATTTGAATCGAGTGATAAGAATCTGTCTGTCAAAGGGTAGAAAACAATGTGGAAAAAGGAGAAAACGCCGATCATCGGCATTTTCTCTTTTTTTCTAACAATGTTTTCGAAAGTCATCTTTCTCGGGATAGAAAAACTATGGGACCAGTTGGGAAATACCTAATTGGTTTTGACGTATCAGGAAGGACAAGCTATTATAATCCGTAAGACTATTCTATCAGAGCAGCGTGAATTCTCACCATGGGTAATGTAAAACAGCAGAGAAACATTTCCTGTGTTCATTATGTTTTTGTTTATTTTGTAGTCGTATTTGTTGAGTCTGATAATATAAATGGCATTTTTGAGGACAAACATATCGACCTTTGCGAGGTTCATGCTGACTCTTTGTTCAACCTTTAGTGTGCTAAACGAGACTCAATGCGCATAACCTGCAGTCTGAGCCTGGATCTTTTTTGTTCGCTTTCCGAAGGAAGGAAAATAGAAATCGCAGAATATGGGGTAGATATTAATAGCTCGGAGTTTTCAAATAAAATATTAAGTAGTTTAAAGGTTAGCTTGCTTGAATTCGTCTTGCAATTGCAATGATTGACAGTTATTTTATAATAGTTTCAATCATACATGTGTCCCCTTTTCACTATTTCAGGATATTACATGGACTTTAAAATGTAGTACAACCAGGTAAAAAGTATACTACAGATAGAGCGACCTGGCAATATTCGACCTAATATTAAAACTGTTTTCTTTGCCTACGACTAACACTTGGACCGACCGTACAGTAACATACAGGGTGATTCATAATATCTGATACAGTTTCAATCCTTAATAATTCTTTTCTGCCGACACATACCTTGTTATAATGTATATCACAATACTCTACAATAATTACAGTTTTGTTTGATATACAATGTTCAGTACTTTAAATACTTACATGTTAAATAAAATAAGTCAACCTTTTTCACAACATTTACACGATATGCATTATATGACGTCCATTCTTGGCTATTGCGACGTCAAGCCTCTTTTGAAAGTTTGCTATCACCAATGCACACATTTATGGCATTATTTTTCTCATCTCTCAACAAGTAGCTTGTTTCAACTCTCCAACAGTGTTTGGTTTAGGTGAATATATAGTTTCTTTCAGGTGTCCATACGAGAAAAAATCCAAAGGACTGAGGCCCGGGGAATGAGAGGGTAAAAACATTGTCATTCCTGAAGAAGATGAAGTTTTCCCAAAGTTTCAAGAAGCCACAACATTACTGAATGTGTTGTATGGGGTGCTGCTCCATCCTGTTGGAAGCCAATCTTTTTAATCTCCTTTTCTCTGTAAAGCTGGTAAAAACTTGTTTTTTCAGAAATGTTAGGTAATGTTCACTGATTACAGTCTGTGTCTCTCCTACTTGTTTTAAAAAAGAATGGCCAAATTACACCGATATAACTTAACGCTGCCCATACGGTAACTTTTTCATCATGTAGAGGATTTTCATAATAAATGTGAAACAGCATGCCATACAGCACATTCAGTATTGTCGTGGCTTCATGAAACTTTCGGGAAAACTTCGTCTACAGGACTGACAATGTTTGGCCCCCCTCATTCCACTAACCTAAGTCCATTGAACTTTTTCTTGTGGGCACAGTTGAAAGAAAATGTATATTCACCTAAACCAAACATTGTTGGAGAGTTGAAACAAGCTTTTCGTCGAGAGATGAGAAAAATAATGCCATAAATGTGTTCATCAGCGATAGCAAACTTTCAAGAGAGGCTTGACGTCTCAATAGCCAAGAATGGACGTCATATAATGCATATCATGTAAATGTTGTGAAAAAGTTTGACCTATTTTATTTAACATATAAGTATTTAGTACTTAACATTGTATATCAAGCAAAACTGTAACTACTGTAGAGTATTGTGATATACGTAAATTATTACGAGGTACGTATCGGCAGAAAAGAATTATTAAGAATTGAAACTGTATCAGATATTATGAATCACCCTGTATTGTCACCTTCAGAATACTTTTCTTACTTTAAAATGGTATGATTTAAACTTGAATGCATTTTAACACCAGCAATATTTACTTTTGGCCGCTATTGGGGCTTTGATTTTGCAGCAGTATGGGTCAAACTCGCATTGCATACGGCACTATTGCTAAAGGTCTCCTTTTATCTGGATTAAAATATTCGCGATAACTAAACCAGTTCACACATTTCAATACACGTTTTTCTATGCACAAGAATTAGTCGGCTTTGTATTATTGTGGTTTAAAAAAATGTTCGATGACTACCACGATAGCAATACTTTTGACTCACTTTTGAAGGCTTTTTTCAACGAACTTATCCGTTATAGCGATTAATTCTGAGGAAGCAGAGGTATAAAGGCTTTGCTTTATGATTATCTATATTTAGTTTTAACCCTTAACCTGCCAAATAAGTTAAATTAAAAACTTATCAAGCCGATCTGGTGAAAACCAAAATATTGGTATATTAAAGTCATTTCTGGAGGAAAATACTTTCTTATTGGACAGTGTAGATCAAAGATCAGACTGGATGTTTTTGCGTCTGATCTTGATCGATACTGTCCGCAATCGTTCCTTGAGTCGTGCTTAGCAGCCTTAGGGTTGAATTAGATGTAACTATAAAATTATCTCTGATGTTACAGAAGGCTTAAAATTTTGTAGGCTTGTCTTTAAGATTAGCGGATTTGTGCTAAATCCTTTTATTCTTGACGTTTGGCCTGAAGTTTTGCATCAAAGCTAATCCGTAATATTACCTAACTGCTGGGTGATAGTACTTAAAGCTTGAAAGGTTTGCCATCGAGAACATTCGTTTCGGGACTCGCTATACATAAAAGCAATGGGCAATCTGCATGACAGCATTGAGCAATCTGCATGGAAGCACTAAGCAATCTGTTTAAAAGCAATGGGCAAACTGATTAAAGGTACAGCTGAAAGAGGAATGTGTGAAAGAGCAAACCGTGTAACTGAAATGCATTTAACAATTTGTACGGAGACACTGAGCAATCTGTATGAAAGAATCGGATAACCTGCGCGAGAGCATTAAGAAATCTTTATGATAGCATTGAAAATCTGTATGACAGCAATATATGTGATAGCACTGAGCAGTCGGTGCGACAGCACTGAGCAGTTGTTGTGACAGCACTAAGAGGTCGGTATGACAGCACTTAGCAGTGTGTGTGATAGCACTAATCAATCGGTGTGACAGCACTGAGCAGTTGGTGTGACAGCAATAAGAGGTCGGTATGACAGCACTTAGCAGTCGGTATGATAGCACTAATCAATCGGCGTGACAGCGCTGAGCAGTCGGTGTGGCAGCAATGAGCAGTCGGTGTGACAGCAATGAGCAGTCAGTGCGACAGCATTCAACAATCTGCATGAAATATACTGGCAATCTGCATGAAAGCACTTAGCAATCTGTACAAGAGCAGTGAGAAATTTCCTTGAAAGCACTGAGCAATCTATATGAAAGCAATCTGTATATAAGCACTGAGAAATTTGCATAAAAGCACAGAGCAATCTGTACAAAAACACTAAGCAATCTGTGTGAAAGTACTGGGCAGGCCATACGAAAGCACCTAACAGTCGGTGTGAAAGCACAAAGCAATCAGAGTGAAAGTACTGAGCAATTTGTATGAAAGTAATAAGCAATTCGTGTGAAAGCACTGAGAAAGCAATTGAGTTTGTTAATATGTTTATTGCCTTTTCAAAATTATTTCAGTTATATATCGCCGCGGCCAATGCACCTATCTATGTTTTCCTGGAGATTTCTTTTACCAGTTCCTCGAAAAATATTTTCTCACCACTTCACTGGCTGCTTCCCACGTAACCATCGACAAAACAATGACCAGCGGAGAGAAAAGAATAAATCCTGTCGCACTGACTACCTTCAAACCGTGAAAGAAAATCGCTGAGCTTGGGATTCGGACGTGCGACTCCCTCGTTTAAAGTCCTGTATGTTACCGACAGCGCTACCGGGGGAGAAAGCGCCAGAGAATCTGTATGAAAGCACTGAGCAATCTGTATGAATGCACTAAGCAATCTGTATCAAAGCACTTAGCAATCTGTATGAAGGCATTGAGCGATGTGTATGAAAGCATTGAGCAATCTGTATCAATGCACCATGCTATCTGTATCAAAGCATTTAGCAATTTGTACCAAGGCACAAAACAATCTGTATGAAGGCATTGGGCAATCTGTATGAATGAACTAAGCAATTTTTATCAAAGCATTGAACAATCTGTGAGAAAGCATTTAGCATCCTGTGTGCATGCCCAAAGCAATCTATTTCAAAGCATTGAGCAATCTCTATAAGTGCACTAAGCAATCTGTATCAAAGCTCTGAGCAGTACGAGCTTTATTTAGCAGTATTTAGCAGTCGATGTGAAAGCATTTAGCAAACTGTATTAAAGAAATGAGCTATCTTTGCATAAGCATTAAGCAATTTGTGCAAAACATTGAACAATTTGTATGAAAAAAGTGTGCAATGTCTGTGAAAGCAATCGATGTGCAGAAGCTTTGAGCAATCTGTATGTAAGAACTGATTAATCTGCTTGAAAGAAATAGGCAATGTGTGTGAAAGTATCGAACATTATGTATGAAAGCAATGAGTAATTAGTATGAAAGCAACGTAGTAGCAATATTAGTTGAGCCGAGCCCGATTGCGCAGTTGGTAACGTACATGACTCAAAACCAGGGAGTCGCTTGATCAAATCCCCATCTCGGCGAATTTCTTTCCTAGGATTGATAATATTCATTGCGACAGGATCCATTCTTCTCTCACCGCTGATCATTGTTTCGACGATGATTACATCGGAAAGCAGCCAGTGGCTTGGGAAGAATATTATTGGGCAATCTGTATAATAGAATGAGGAATCTGAGTGTAAGGATTGAGCCTCTTGTGCGAAGGCACTGAGCAACCTATAAAAAGCATTTAGCAATATGCGTAAAACCACTGAACAATCTGTGTGAAATCAATGAGAAATTTGTAGGAAAGCTTTGAGCAAGCAATCTGTGCAAAAAAAAAATGAGCAGTCTGTGTCAATGAGCAATTTGTACGGAAGCATGAGCAATCTGCGTGAAAAGCAATGAGCAACCTGTGTAAGAGTACTGAGAAATATGTAAAGAGAAGAGATTGTGTCGTGGTAGAGCGCCACACCTACCTTACATCTGATGTTTCGGGTTGCGTGATGTGTCAGGTCAACCTTTGGAAATACCCACTTTATGTCATGAGTACCGCATCAACTTTTCAGAAAGCAATTATTGTGATGATTCATACAAGCAATAGAACTTGTTTCACAATCAGTGTTAACTAGGTTGAACCTAGCAAAAAGCAATCGGGATGAAAACAATAAGCAATTGAAGTAATAAGGACGTTCCATATTTGAGAAATGCAGGTGGTGGAATGTTTCATTTTTGTCATTCACGAGGCTTTAGGCCTCCAATCCCTGGTTTTTATTACCCCTATCGCACAATAAAGCGTTAATTAAGCGTGTGTCTAACGTCACATTACTACCACAAATTAATGAGCGTTTGTGCTACTGAGACGTTGCCTAGACTGCATAAAAGTCCTTGTTTGTTTAGGTACTGGAAAAATTACTTGTGTGTTACAAGGTAGGCTACAGTTATGATGGTCCTTTTTTTCTCTCTTTTATAGATTTCTAGTATTTTCATTTTATCGTACAAAATTATCGTTTAAGGGGCATGACTTAGTACGGCTGTAGCTTCTTACTGATAATGTGCATCTTCGTCAGTACTACTGTCAACATGAACTCCATAAAAATCGAGCCGCGAGCTGCTCTCCAACACAACCATCGCCAAAACCATGCTCTGCGATGAGACTTTGAATGGATTGATTAAATAGTGTTTTACGCCTCTCTCAGCACTATTTCAGTTATATCACGGCGACAAACCACTTATTCATGTAAAATCAAGTGTTTCTAGTGAGTCTCAAACTGAATGCTTCAATGTTACGAGTCACACTTTACACTTAGCCATGCACAACCCCTGAAAGAGAAACGAATTTTATCGCAAAGATTATCAATCAATCGACGAAAATAGCTTGGCCGAGCTGGAAATCAAACGAGTGATCTCTTGGGTTCAAGCCCTGTACTTTATATCGTGAGATACCAGGATCGGCACAACAAGCTGACACTAAGTAAAGACACGTTGAAAAGAAGACAAAAACAATTCAAATATTAAATCATTTATGAAAAAGGAAAATTGCTTGTCACAAAGCTACTGCCTATTTTCAAAAAAAAAAAAAAGCATTCGGAAATGACATACTGCAGGGACTGAAAAATCCGTTTTCATGTGAAATTGGTACCAGAAACAAATATAAACAAAAACCTCGAGAAAAATTGTTCAGTACTAGCTGTTATGTAATACATTTTGTACTTGTCTCGCTAACAATATACATGTACTGCCACATTTTTATTTTTATACTTACACAATCCGACTAAGTGTAAACTTAGAAAACTCCACTCTATGTACTTTCAATACTTTGGTGCTCAATGTGACTTTTGCCTTTTGAGATAACTACAATAATAGCGATAATTCCTTTTCTGTTAATGATAGAAAAATAGGAAGTGTGTCAGTTTAATTTCTGCGAACAAGAACTAATGAGTCAATCCTGGTGACATTGCATTGACAAAGGGCTGTTGTACTTTTTTCAGTAATCAAAGGACGAACGTACTGTGTTTTGGGCAATGACTAAAGGCTACCACTCTGTACACACGTATTTTCATGTCACCAAGGGTTACCGTATTCTATTCTTTTGCAGTAACCAATTAAGATGGGCCTTTAACAAAAGAAAGAAAGAAAAAAAAAAAACACTACGGTTCTCCTAGGTTAAAATTCAGCTCATATCTTTTGAGGGGTAGCCATCATCGTCGCAATTAACTCTATTAATGTATCTAAAAATAGCAATGTTTCCATATTTACATCCTCTATCAGTTTTTGCTGACAGTGCATAATATTCTTGGAGTAAAATCACAGAGGTTAAAATGTGAGCCATGTCCTGTAAAAAAGGGTTTTGATACATCTGTAGAAAGTATAGACCAACGTCAGCCTGCGCGGTTCGCGCAGTCTGACCTGAGTCGAAATTTTTCATATTTGTTGGGGTTTTTTTACATGTCAAATGATCATTCTACTTCGTGAATCAGTCGCTTGTTAGACAAATTGATTTTCTGGATCCGTGATTATGTGATGACAGGCTTGGTATAATGCATTAGGGAGATGCACTAGTTAAATCACCTTTTCCCAGAGCGTGGCTCATGTCTATTCAACAAAAAAGAACTTACACTCATAACTGAATTCTGATACTGTAGTGATCATTGACTTGATTTACAATATTTGCAATTCAGTCAACTGAAGCTAAAACCTGAAAGTTTTTCAAACGAACGACAAAGTTTCAAGGTAGGCCTAACTAAAAATATTTGCAGGCGACAAGTTGTGGCTATAATAAGGGTTTCTGTCCACAAAAGTAAGGAAACTGTTGTGGGAAAAGGAGAAAATGCTGTTACCAGCATTTTTCTTCTTTTTCCACAAATTTTCAAACAGTTTCTAAAAACGTTCCTATTTAGGGTCGATAAAACACGGGAATGTTTGGTAAGGGTTTAACCTTTAGGCTGCTAAGGATGACTCGGGGCGCTTAAATTGCCGACAGTGCAGATCAAGATCAGACTGCACAAAAGGTGCAGTCTGATTTTTATCTGCATTGTCCGATACGGTATCTTTCCGGTGAAATCAACCTTGAAACCGCAATATTTGGTTAGCTACCATTGACGGAATTTTTATTTGAGCCATGCTCTGTGAAAAGGGGGCTTAATGCATCTGCAAAAAGTGTCGAACCACGTCAGCCTGCTTCTTGCTTTTGGTAAGTTTTCTGCATGCAAAAGGACCAGTGTACCTTACGATTCAGTCAGGTTTTTGATGAAATGTATTTTATGCATCCACAATTATGTGATAACTTGCTTGGTATCATGGATCACGGAGATGTATTAAGCCCCTTGTGCCAGATCATGGCTAATTTATTTAGCAGTTCAAAGGTTAAAAACCCGCTGTGTTATGTTATAGTCACGTTTGATCGAACTCTTGAGGATAAAAGTTGACACAATTATGGCCAACATCAAGACATCTTTCTCTTTATTTCTACTCCTATATCGTATTGTGTTCCAAGATATCGTACTAGTACAGTGAAAAAGGAAGAAAGGACAGCCACAAAATTTGCCATAACGAGCGGTTTGACACTAAGTAGAAAGTATTGAAGTAAAGTATGGTGGCATATTTCTGCCGCGAGATACGAGATAGCTATCATGATAATTTAAGAGAATTATCGTGATAAAACAAAAAAATTCACGATAAAAATATCGCAATAATGCTAACTTTTATCATGATTTTTTTTGCTTTCGTGCCCATAACTGACATTCATGATATCTATAATTAGATACGGTTTCGGAATACCTTCGTATACAACCTTATGAATTCTCCTTTTCCCTGTACGGTTTCAAAGTTGTTCGAAGGAGGCATTTTGAGTCGTCTTTGTGATTTTACAGACCTCTGTCATTCGGGCATTGTCAAAATTTACCATTTAAGCTACAATTGTTAATTAATGATTCGAAATTTTACTGACTGCAATCTTATTAAAGGGTAACTCCACACCAAAATTTTCATTTCAAAATCGGATAAAACGACACTAGAGTATGTTAACAAAAATCTTGTTAGCGTTCTGTGATGTTTACTCCACGAGATATAGAGGTTTAAACTTTCGGATTTTCACCTGTGTGAAAGTCGCTAATTGAAAAAACCGTGACTTCCGG
Source organism: Hippopus hippopus (assembly GCA_946811185.2). Taxonomy (NCBI): domain Eukaryota; kingdom Metazoa; phylum Mollusca; class Bivalvia; order Cardiida; family Cardiidae; genus Hippopus; species Hippopus hippopus. Next base: position 32,936,684 of record OX328105.1, read on the forward strand.
TAGTTTGCCGTGATCTCACAAGTGTGAGAAGATAATTATAGTCGCTATATATGAACTAACACAGAAAATTGAGAAAACTGCATGATATTTATAAAGATATAAATCGCTATTTCACGTTTCAATCACTTGTGTACTGCAGAGATTCAATCTCTACAGACCTGTCACACCAAATTAGGTCTTACAACGTCTTAACCCGTCCTGACATAATCGGAAAACGGGTTACGGTCGGGGATGAACGTATAATTTTGGCCTGATAATGGCTGAAGCCCCTATCTCACCAAACCTATTCCCAGAAAGTCTTAACCCGGTCAACAAAATCGAAAAACTGGCTGGGATAGGACATGTAATTTCGGTCGGTAAAATGCAAACGCACTGCAGGTTATTGCCCGACCGCACTGCGTCTCTAATAGGATCGAAGTACAGCAGTTCCGTTCGTAGTACGTCCATCTCGCTTTAAGTACGTTGTTACTCCGTCTAATCACAGGACGGGATGGATGGCAAAAAATTTTGAGCAGGCTCAAGTTCTGGAGCACCCTTCGTAAAAGGATACTAATACGCCCACTTCGTCTGAAGACAGTTTCAGTCCGATCAGCAAAAAATTTTGGAACAGAGTGAGAACGAATTTGGCGTGACGGGGGTATATCGCTCTTACATCTACAATCATAGGAAAGAAATTTTGAATGAATTAGCTTAGTGGAGAAAGTACTTATAAAAAAGTGAATAGTTATTCTTCTGGTAACGAACATAAATATTTTGAAATTTATTTCTTGATGTTATTTCAATTGTACCACTACCTAATCAACGGGTTGTAATAGATAAATATAAAAAAAGAAATAATAAATCAAGATATTTGAATCATGCCAAAATTCTCTTCTACTAGGTCGTAGAAGGAAGAAGGAACATTGCAATGTGAAAAGGAAATCATTCGAGTTAATTTCTAAGGCTGTTTCTACCAAATACAGGACACCGTCGACCATTTAACGGTCTACAAATCCTGCGCAGTCTGATCTGGATCTACACCATCAGTGTCAGCATTTTACATGTCTCCTTCAGCTTGGAAAGAATTAAAAGCCTTGATCTGCCTTAGAAATTTTATCCTCTCTTTAACATTCACGAACAACATTAAATCCAGCACACATCCTGAATTTGCTGTTAAAGTTTAAAAAAAAATTTTTTTTCCACTCGATCTTCATTTATTTTCCTACGTGCTTTTTTTTCATAATCTGAAATTTGTTTCTTTCATCAACAACAACGTTAAAAGATTGTCTGAATTACCTCCTGCCTTCCTGTCCTCCATATCATGCAGTAAACATTTTTGATCGTCTGCAAAATACAGGGTCAGTCCATTTCCTAAATACTGAGACATGTAAGGCGTACAATTTAAAAGGAAATACCAACGTGGACAAAAACTGTTTAACTGTCTTCTCCCGTGTTTCTCCCTGTAATCATATACGAGATAAGAGATGCTGACCATGAAAATGCAGCGTAAATTAAAAATTTATAACTGCGTACAAACTTTACACAAAATTTTAGTGCGCCAACCTTTTATTTTGAGAAAAAAATTGTGTGTTCCATCCATGTACAAGGACAAAGGGTTAATTCAGTGCCTCTTTTGTGATGATATCGCACCGTTGTGGTCTGACATATTTTTCTTTTTTTACCCGGCTTGCAGCTTGATTGGTTGGTTGGTTGGTTGTATTGGGGTTTAACGCCACTTTAACAGCTAAGGTCATATCATGGCGGTCTGTGACGCACATGTGTTTCCTGGCTTTCTCACACCAGTACTAACACAACTTTCTTTCCAAAGCCACCGACTACTTTTCTCACATGCTTCAGCAGAGGTGAGAGGCGAAAATACGCCGGAAAGAAAGTTCGCCTCAACCGGGTATCGAACTCACAACCACCAGGTCATGAGTCCGACACGCTCACCACTCAGCCACCCGGGCGGGGCGCTTGCAGCCTGAGGTTAACAAGCACTTGTCATAAACATGTCATGTACAAAGTTACTCTTTTGTTTTCACGACCATATTGAACCCTTTTTCGTAAATAATGTAAATGGAATTTGGAATTTTACACAGGTTAAATGGGTAAGTCGAACGTCATAACTTTTGTATTTTCCTCATTCATACGATCTTAAATTAAAAAAAAAACCGCATAATCTGCTTGTCGAATTTCTTTTCTAACTACTCTCTCTCTCTCTCTCTCTCTCTCTCTCTCTCTCTCTCTCTCTCTCTCTCTCTCTCTCTCTCTCTCATGAAAGAGATGGATAATCAACAGTGAATTTACCATTTATTGCTTGCCTCATTTAAATTTCTGTGGGGCCCCAAGGCTGCTGAGCGCGACTCAATGACCTTTTGCGAACAGTGTATATTAAGATCAGACTGCACAGAACATGCAATCTGATCTTATGTACAGTGTCCAATGCGGAAACATCTATTTTTGTTTCTTCAAAAACTAGCACTATTCAAAATTTTGCAATCGGCATGAAGGTTTATTTAACCTTTTGAGGATTAATGGTAGATCTGATATTAAGCCATGTCATTTAGTTCAGACAGACAGACAGACAGCAGACTGACAAATAAATAGTCATCTCCTGGCTCGAAATAGGACTTAAACTCGGCACCCGGCATACGATAGGGATTTTTGTGACGAAAAAAGTCGCCTCCTGACATGAGGGAGGATAAGGCTGAGAAAAAAAACAGTACACAGAAGCCGAAATAAGAGTGGCATCACATCCGGTTTATCGAACATTTGACAAACTCGCACAGGTGTGCAAACCACATCTTCGCTTAAAACTCTCTTTCTACGATAGACATTGAAATGCGGTTTTTCTATTTTAAGATGGTTTTCATTTAAGGATTCATATATCCAAAACAGAGATTTTGGCTGTAGTTGCCCTTTAAGTCAAAACTACCGAATTCATCCAAATGATGAATTTTCTATTTGTAGATATCGAGAAACGGATAAAACTATCACAATAATTTTATCTCGCATGTCAGCTCCGAGCACGGTGGAGAAATTTTGCGATAAAATATTAAGTTTATCGTGATATTTTTATCATGAAACTTTTCACGATCTTGATAAGATTTCCAGGAAACTTTTAATTTATCGCGATAATTTACCAAAATTATCATGATAGCTATCTCGTATCTCGTGGCAGAAATATGCCACCATAGTAAAGCTATACTAAGCATATACCGCTATAATAGATCAAAACGCTAGATCAGGGGAGATAAATCGAACAGACATTTTTTTTCTCGCCGAAGGGAAACGCTTTTATGTCTCACAAGACTTTTTTTTCCTGCAAATGATCTAAACGGCCAAATAGACGGGTAAGACAAAAACGTCCTTTTTTTTTATAAGTACTATTATAATCATCAATATTTGTTTCTCGAAAAAAAAAAACAAGACATTCATATGAGTGCCAACAACATAGTTTCTTGTGAAGAATGTGCATAGTCTTGTCCTTTCTATCCTATGGTACCTACTCTTTCTGTAGAAAGACAATACCAAACATATATGGCTTGCAACACGCGAAAAGGGGCATTCGGACATTTGCGTAAAGTGTCGTCTCGGATCAGCCTGCGCAGTCCGCGCAGGCTAATCCGAGACGGCACTTTACGTCAACATTAGATTTAGTTCTTCAGTAGACTTGCGCAAAACAGAAAATTACACAAAAACGGAAAGTGTCGTCTCGGAATAGCCTGCCCGGACTGCGCAGGTTGATCCGAAACGACACTTTACGCAAATGTCCGTATGCCCCTTTTCGCGTGTTGCAGGCCATATGATTTATGTTTAATGTTGCCTCGACTTTAAATGAGCCACGCTTTGGCAAAAGGGGGGTTTAGTGCATCTCCGTGAAGTGTTATACCAAAAAAGTCATCACATAATAATTATTATGAATTCATAAAAGCCATTTTTTCTAACGACTGACTGGATTATCTGGTAGAATGGTCCATTGACATGCAGACCATCGACCAAGAGCAAAAAGTTGCGACCCAGTTCAGTTTGCACGGACTGCTCTCAGGCTGATCTGGGTTGAAACTTTTTGCAAAATGTAATTGAATCCCTCTTCAGACACCATGGCTCAAATATCTATTTTTCCCCAATTATGACGTATATTTGTTAAGAGCATGTCTTAAACAAATTGAGAATCAGTATTTTTCTTCTCAATCAAAGATGGGCCCCAAAATTTGACAAAACATATTGAGTGATAGATAAATTGTTTTTTTTTTTTTCAAAGTATCGAGTCTTAACCGTCTCCAAACCAATGCCGACAATGACGAAGATGGTGCAAAAAACGTTGTCGAAAAAAGACAAAATGATGGTTACAAGCATTTTGTCCTAATCCCAGAAGGTTTTCCAACCTCTCTACTCCAAAACGAGTTTTTTTTTTAACCACTTTTAAGTTGTCATCTGCCAATACTTTCAATATGGCCAAGTCTGATATTATGTCGTGTAGTAAAGAGACAACTCGTCACAATTCGGCCGATTCCGTACCTACACATAACCTCGTTCGTATCAAGGGGTTTAACATTTTAAAATACCGCCAGACACATGATCTTAAACATGGCGGAAACCAACAGTCACGGCGATAAGCAACCTGTCACAGAAAAATGCCTACGGAATTGATAGACCAAATTAGAAAATAAATGTTCAGATTCTCTGTCAAAGGAAATGCATTTGTAAAAATTCTGATAGAAAATTGTGACTAGTCTTTTCTTTTTCTACGTGGAGTATTACGATTTAACGGTAAAGCGATTACCGTGTACGTGCCGTTGTCTGCGCATGTTATATTCTTCGAAGATTCAACCTGTTTGCTATGACGCATCACTATCCCCAGTATAGGAGAAATTATTACGCCGTTAAATCAGTAGCAATGGAGAAAATGGCAATAAACAGTGCATCTGTGGAGAAAAATGTAGCCCGTTTGTCGCTCCAAATATCTTGAAAATTAGTGCGGGGTTTTTCAACAGACTTATCTACAAGAAGTGTCTGTGCTTATACCGAAGCTGTAATTCAAGCCTGTAGGTGGTGTTTTATAAATGACCGGTGCATAAGTTACATGCTGGCTGACCATAGCTGAATGAGTCATACCAGGTAGCGTTTTATTGAGTAAACGTTTATTTAATCTTGAAATTCAAGGTAATGGTTGTTGTTTTGAAAAGTAGTTCGGTTCTGCTCACAGAATGCCCAAATCAGATAGCTGTGTATTTGAAAAATGCCACCTAGCGGAAGATAATGGTGTACGTGCATATCAAGCCACGTGATACAGCCTAGCGATTTGAACAATGGATCACTGGAGGTTTGTCGAATGGTAAAGAGACATATCAAAGACAGCATTGTTAGTGAGACTGCGCAGTTTACTTCTGGATGAACACCGTGACGATCGCAAACCTAAGCCTGGCTTCCTTTGGGACAAATCTCAGAAAATGAATTCGCCATTATCAGTTTCGGTCTGCAAGACAGGTACAAAAGTTACGGCCACTGTAACCATTTCATTCGGGAACTTTTTTACTTGTTTTCTTTTTCCGAAGGAGAGGGGCATCATTTAGCTGCCGTGTCCTAGGACGAGCACATGCCCATGAAATCAAAAATAAATTGCGTAATTCTGTGAACTAATATGAGAAAAGAGACATTGAATATGACTAAACTATAAAAATCAAAGTTGATTACAAACCCATGTATGCTTCAAAATATGCTGTTACATCTTTAATGATGATCCTACAGGGGCCGTAATCAATGATAATTCAAAGACTTGCAATTTAATTTAACCCCTAGGCTGCTAAGCGCGAATCAAGAACCTTTTGCGGACAGTGTAGATCACAGAACAGGCAGTCTGATCTTGATTCTACACTGGCCGATAAGGAGACGTTTTCCCCAAAAAGAAATAAGTTTGAAATAGCAACATTTTGGGTTTTTTTTTTATCGACTTGAAAGTTTCATCTCACTTATTTAGCAGGTTAAGCGTGAAGATATTATATTAAAGCTAATCAGATGGTTTGTCATGGATTTCAGGGTTGATTTACACCGCTTTAAACATTATTTCGCGGCATCATATCACAGCCACAAGTCACATATTTATGCAGGTCCTGGTTTTCATCAGTGAAAGAAAGCCAAGTGCCTCGATTGGGGATCGAACCCGTGGCCTCCAGATAACGAGTCTTACACTAAATACCAGCAAGCTCCGCAAGACCCCGGTTTTAGAATAAGAACAATATTTAAAACCTGTGAGACTTAGTCATAGTACTACAGCTTGGAAAATGTAACAAAGTCACTTCAAACAAATAGACATAGGCTACAATGAAGATCAAGCTCGGGGTGATAGAACTTTTTTCACGTACAGAGCCATATTTAATTTACCGTCTGCAAATGCTTTTAATTGTACAAGTGTAAAATATTGTCGTCTGGTAAGGATCTTATACATGTAAATTGCATCACATTTTGGAACTACCAAGTACTGTAACAAATGTGTGTTTCATGAAACCAATCGAACCATAAAACCGAAACCGCCTAGCTAGAGGGTACAACCGGAATAGCTCAAGCCAAAGAGTATGAGACTTGTAAACGACAAATCTCGCAGAACTTGATGGCGTGGGTGCAATTCCGATGGCTAGCCAAATAAGAAATTTTAAAAGTCTTTCGGATGAGACTAACCTAGGTCCTGTGTGACGGGGCTATACAACGAACGCATTTAAAAAAACAAGAGGGCCATGATGGCCCTGTATCGCTCCACCGGCTTTTTAACCTTTTACCACACAAATCGAAGTGTTCATGACCCTGAAAGAGAAGGCTTCCGAAAACATTGCGGGCAAAGGAGAACATGTTGTCAACCAGTATTTTCTCCTTTTCCCACAATGTTTCCTACCCTATCAAAGACAGAAATAATCATTTAAGCTACATACAATTTGTCTTTTGCAATGGCTTTTAATTTGGTCAAGTCAAAAAAGTTGTCGTTTCTTAAAGAGTAAAATAAAGATATCATGCACCTAAATGGCATTGACGGAGAGATACAGCATAAAAAGTCTGTACTGTAATAAACATACCTTGAAAACATTACCTACCCCTGCCCAACAAAAAAAAAGTCATATCTTTTTAAATGCAAAGATAATATTAGTGAATACTAGCGGGTTTATTTATTGGCGTGAAAGGTAAAGTTCTGAAAAAAAAAGCTGAATGATAGAAATCTTACTTTAAATTAAATAATCCACTCATGGGAGCATAATTATTAGCATCAAAATAATTATTAGCATCACTCCCTGAAAAAAGAACACTTTCTATCCAAAAAACTAATACCAATGATGTATTACTGCAGTTTGATAATCAAGGTAGGTAAATAGTGACAAACTTTTCTCTTATTACGGGAGTTCTTTCCTCTGATTACTATTTACATTGAAGTCACTTTATAAGCCAATATTAAACTTGCGATCCCCGGGATGGGGTCAATTTTGACCTCAGGGCTATAATTTTAAGAAACTTGGTAGAAGTCCCGTAGATAAAGCTACATGCCAAATTTGGCAGCCCTGGTCCTTATTATTTCAGACAAGAAGATTTTCATAGATTTTCAATATTTTTTCTGTTTTGTTGCCATGGCAACCAGAGTTTTGGAAGGAATCAAATTCTTTCAAAAATTCTGAAAAGGACCATGGCAGGACCATTTCTGTAAAGTTTCATCAAAATTGGATGGGTAGTTTTAGAGAAGGTGTTTGAAATAAAAGTTAACGCACGGAAGGACGGACGGATGGACGCACGAACGGACAGACGGACGCACGACGGACACCGGGCCATGACATAAGCCCGCTTGCCTTCGGCCAGTGGAGCTAACCAGGCGTAACTTAGGATAGAGTTTGTCCTTTATCTTGCGCTATTCACCATAGCAAAATATAACAGCCTTCTGAGGACGTCGCCTTTATGAGCAACCGGTGGCAACGATAGGCCTAAATAAATGGAAAATCAATCAGTCAAGCATGTATGCAGAAAAGGCTGACACATCCGACATTTTAACAGAAACTCGTACAACCTCAGCTCCTATCTACATCAAGATACTTTGACCCTTTACCAGATGACAAAAAATTAGACTAGTCTAAATTCAAAGCAATTGCTGACGACCGATTAAATGTGGCTCAAATGGTGAGAAGGTTTTTTTAAGAGTTGCAACCATTTTATGAAATAGAGAAAATGCTTGTAACCAGCAGTTTCTTCTTTTCGCATAATGTTTTTAAAACTTTTTTTCTTTTCTCTCAGGGTCGTCAAAACGGGATTGTTTGCTAAAGCACTAACTAGTCTGCATTGGGTTGAGCAAATTTGCATAATATTTTGTAGATAGCTAGCCCTTAAAGGGAAGTTAGAACGTTGACCTTAAAATACAGACCAACCTCTTATGAGATAACATTAATTGTCCATTTAGTTGACAAACTACAGATTTGCTGTGAAAATATGGCGAAATAATAAAAGATAACAACCTTTCCGGTCGGGCGCTTAATCTATTTGTTTTCGCTAACTTAGGCCTTAACCAAACGATTCAGAGTTTAAACGAGCCTGAGAAGAAATCTTTTTTACTAAATATATTTTCTACCCTAGAAAGGACAAATACAATCATTTGAGTTATTTAATTTGTCCCGTTGTGGACATTTGAAAGAATTTATTTCATGGCTGGTACATAAGTGTCTTCATTTTTTTCTTTGTGAGGAAAGACCAGAAATACATACTCGTTACAATTTTGAAATAATTACACACTCACTGTTTGTAGATTGTTCAAAGGGAATGGTAGAATCTAAGTTGTGAGAACTTGTGGCCAGACCCTTTTGTTTGACATGTATTTCTTCTCGTTTGATGTACAGATATTATATGATTTGTATAAAGATTGCAATAAAGTATGTTTAAACTAAATTTAATTTGTCGTCTGCAGATGCTATCAATTGAGACAAGTCTAAAATTTTGTCACCTGGTAAAGAGTAAAAAGTCCAGCAAAAGTTTACAAAAGTAAACAAATGCAGGTGTTAAAATGCATATGAATTTAAACCATACTCTTTAAAATTATGGAAATTATTGTGGAGAATACCATCTGTTATTGTACCGTCGGTCCATTGTAAATCGCTGACAGGAAAATGAATTTTAAAACCAGGTGAACAGCAGGTCTAAAGATAGACCGACTAGGCAACTTTTTACCTAGATTTAGGAATCATTTTTCTGCCAACGACTAACATTTGGACCAACCATACAACAACAGATTGTCATCTTCACAAAAATATCCATACTTTTAAATGGTATGATTTAAAGTTAAATACATCTAGACACGCGTATTGTTTGCTTTTCGCCGCTGCTGGGCCTTTAAGTTTTTTTTTTTTTTTTTGGAACACCCAGAGTTGGCATGATATTATTTCATGGAAGGATATTCAGACGTCCTACACAATTACATCATTTAGCCAGCTTCTACTCATCTGTATTACTACAGTTCAGAACACTTTACCGTCATCTAGAGAATTAAACCTCACAGCGTGTCGGAAAATGAGGATCCAAGATCAGACTGAAGATTCTGTGCAGCCTGATCGTGATTAGTTATTAGTTAATTTTTGTGTAACAAAGATTAATGCTTACAACACGAATCGCAAAGAAACTAAGTGGACCTTTTCTGTGCGTAAAACAATTAAGGTACTTCGATTTCAAGGCTTTCTTTGGCCAAAATGTCTCACAACACATGAATTCAGATTGTACACTCTGTGCAGTCCGATCTTTATCTACGCTTCCAAAGGAAGCCAATCAAAGGGAGCTTTACACTGTATAAATTAACTCTTTCACCGCCACATACATCAGTTCGACCTCTTTCAATGGTCGAGAATACAATCCACGGAAATTCAGAAAGATCTTTATCTTACAGACTTGACAAAACAAGCGGCAGGCATAGATCAAAGATCAGACTGCATGTTCTATTCAGTCCGATCTCGATCTATGCCGTCCACAAAAGCCCTTATTTTTGCATATGACACTGAAAGATTTAAGATCAGGTTGAATTATTAATGACTGGCGACGGATTAATAATGCACGCCATCTAATCTTAATTAAACCTTGTAGTGTGTGGGAGGATAAATCTAAAAATAGAGCAAAACTTTTAAACTGCTCTGTGAAGGAATCTAATATTTTCAGTCAGTGAAAAATAGAAGCAATTATTGCAAAAGTTTTCATTTCTAACAATATCACCGACGGTATATAGATTTTAGCACTGTCTTATGGAACACGTCAGGTTATTTTCAGGGCTCTGAGGGTTATAAGACTAGCCCGGTAGTTCAGTTTGTAACGTGCATGGCTTGAGACCAGGCGGTCGCTGGTTTGAATCTCTGATTTGGCAAATTTCTTTCAGAGGATTCGTGATAGTCAATATGGCTGGATTCATTGCACCTATTCCTCTGATCTTTATTGCAACGATGGTTATATGAGGAAGAATAGCAGCCAGTGGCTGAGGAAGAATATTGTGCGATGTACCAGTAAAAGAAACTCAAGGAAAGCATAAATAGGGGCACTGGCCGCCGTGATATAACCAAATTATTCTTGAAAAGGCGTTAATTACCGGTCAAACAAACAAAAGAGTCAAAGGGTTACGAAATTAAAAGAGTAATTTTCATAACACTAGGGTCCTATAAACATTAGTTTGAAATCAATGCAGATGCAGATAAAGATTTATCACATTTCTTTTGTTTTCAGTGTAATATACCCATTACGAATTTTCTCATTTTACACACTTTTGAGATAAGCATTGTGTGACGTCATCTATGATATAATTTTTCTATACTTTTATACAAAAATAAATCGGGAATGGAAATTCCTATATGTGCATATCTGGTTTTGCATATTCTGACGTACGATTCATGATATTTCGTTTTCTGATAGGAGAATCTGACATTCAATGGCCTCGTCAGAGGCTCGCTTAAACATTTTTTTTCTAGACCTGTTTACTAGAAATTTTCATCTCAAACGCGAACTTCTGTCAGATACTATATAACTCAAATACCACTTTAACATATTTGGGGCAGATGACTTAATAAAAAAACACATCCTTATTGAATACGGATGATCAAAATAAATTACGGTGTGTGACATATGAAACCATTGTGGCAACAGTCCATACTGTTTTTAAAGTTATCTGTTTAAAACACAAAAGGTAATCTGCCATCTGCCAGTGGAGTGGATTGAAGTAAGCCAGTTCAATACATCTTCAAAAAATCTGTGTGGAAGACTTATAAGACATTCTTGTAAAATCGATACGTATTCAGTTACAATTCATTTAAAAATCACGTGGAAACATTGTGGCGAGAGGGGAAATTGCTCATTACGACCAGTTTCTTCTTTAGCCACAATGTCTTTAAAAGTGGTCCTCTGTAACGCTGCGGGTCGCAAAATATCGTCTGATTTAGACTGTTATATCAATCCCGTTGATTTCTATATTGGTAATGGTGGACCACTGCACACGTGAAAACATTGTGGCTTTAGTAGAAGTGGCTCGTCACGATCAATTGCTAATGCAGCCACATTTTTTTTTCAAAATCGATCTGGTAAATGTTACGGTCTGCGGTAAAAGCTTATATTAATTCCATTGATTTTTATTTGTAATATCGAGCTGTTTCTATAACATGGAATTGACTCTAATAATAATCCTTTGGATCAAACTGTGTTTATCATCCCAGCCCAAGACTTCTATTAAGTCCACAAGAGCCAGTAAAGTTTATTCGGTGTCGTATTGTTTGGTTTACAGCGCCTTTTTCAACATTTCTTAAGCCATATCGCGGTGGCTAGTGCACCTATCAATGCTTTTCTCGAGTTCCTATTTTTAATACTTCACACAATATTCTTCCCAAGCTACTGGTTGCTTTCCCAAATAACCATCGGCGAAACAATGATAAGCGGAGAGAAAGGAATAAATTCGGTCGCAATGACTACCACCAAACCTCGGAAAGAAAATAGGCCGAAAATAGGATTTAAACCAGCCACCCCCTTTGTGGATTCTACGCCCCGTCGATGAATACAGATTCTTTATTGAGTCCATAAGTAATATCGGTCCACACCATGTTTCCACCATCTTCAAATCGACCCCGCTTTAACACGACATCGTCTACATAACGTGTACCTCTACAGCGGCATTAGGGTCTGACTTCAAGGGTAGCAATTAGGACTTGTCCGAAAGCATTACCCTTCTCGATCTGTTCATAAAAGACAAGGTAGCCCTTTAATTTTGTAACCAGCTCTTTCGGTGGTAACGTTTTCGTCTTGAAAGAGTCAATTCAGCCTATGACTGTATAGCTCTAATGCCAGCATCTCCAGGCTTATTTATCACACTGCTCATTGTTTCCACCTACATTTCATCCAGTGAGAGTTCTGCCATTTTCATCTGTTCCGTAAGTGTAAAAAAGGCAGTCTCGTCTATTCCTTAAGTGTAAAAGTGGTACTTTCACCTGTTCCGTAAGTGTAAAAGTTGTAGTTTCATCTGTTCTGTAAGTGTAAATGTGGCAGTTTCACATGTACCTTTATATAAAATATGCATAGTTGTATAATTACGCGTGTGGTTCAAGCCGGACAGAAAACCTCGTGCTGTAGTACAAGAGAAATATATTCCCGCTAACGCTCGTGTATCTTTCCCGTGTTATATAAAACAGCACTCATTTTCTATCCTGTACATATACATTTCTGCCCAAATATATGCTTGTTTAATCAAAACATCGCCTCGACCCATTGTGGTACATTTCCATCCCACCAATGCTTTTTGCTCCATGTTCATATTTTGCCATTCGAATCATGAAAATTTAGTGTGGTTCATTTGCACGTTTCCCCAAGATGGTATATTTCCATACTTGCCTCAATGTAGTATATACCCATATTCGTATATTATGGAAATCCATGACTGTCTTGGATCCTTCTTTTACAGTTCACTGCACCGTTGTCGTAATATACGGGTTCATTTTAACCATACATGAAATGAAAACATGTTTATATGGAACCAAACTTCGGTATATTGATCGACCATTTCGATGTACTGAACGGAATCGTACCTGTATTTATCCAAAGAAGCATTATATGGTATCATTTCGACAACATATAACACAAAAATTCCTTTGGAATGAAACAAATCGAATCATGTATTAAACCAGCTGTTCGTACATGAAACCAATTTAACAAGAAATGTCACAATAACTAAATACGGATTCATTAATATATTGAGCTAAAATATGGTTATATGAAACCAAGTGTCCTTATATAGAACCACAGAACCATAATATGACCTTATTTTGACATTACATTGAACGAATACTCGTTTATATCATCCCGATCGAACTATATATTGAACCTTTTTTCTTGATATCAAACCAGTTCAACAATATATCTAACCAATATGCAATATATGATACCACTCTTTCAATATATGAAACCGATTAGTCATTATATCGTTAAAAGGACTATTTAATGCGGACGTGGTTTACCAACACCAGACAAAAGAGCGGGTTTGTCAGAATGTCGCCTAGATTGAGCAAACAGACCTACATCCATGCATGACACCTTAAGAAATATGTAACTTGACTATGAATTTTTATATATATTAAACACAGAAAAACGTCTGCACACAAGACATAAGAGAACTATTGCTCGATATCGCTCTTTGCCAGTAGTTTCTCAATCATTTTTTTCACAATTTATTATCAGTATTGACCACAATCTGCACCAGTTACTTCATTATTTTACCTTTTACCACATGACTCGTCCATATTGAAAGCATTTGTAGTGTAGAAACTAAACGTGACTTAGATAATGAGATTTGTTTTTCACAAAGTAGAAAACATTGCAGGTAAAGGTTAGCGACTAAGGACGTACTTAAATAAGAAAGCCGTCGCTGTAACATGACTGAAATGATGTTGATAGCGGCGTCAAAGCCATTTAGTCAATAATTCAAAGTACTGTCTCAGCGTTTTTCTGAATTCTAATCTTTGGATCTAGAGCATAAACTGAGACGCCTGCGAACAGCAGCTAGTCTTTTATTACATCGGGGTCCTGCGTGGCTCAGTGGTAAAGTGTGGGACTCGTTACCCGGAAGCCACTGGTTCGAACCCCATCTGATCCACTGAGCCCCTCGTGGGAGTGTCCTTGGGCAAGACACGTCAGAGCCCTAGCCTAGTACTTGTGAAATCCATGAAAGACATGAATAGGTGAGCTGCCGCCGTGATATGACTGAAATAATGTTGAAAGCAGCGTAAAACACCATTCAATTTATTACATCAAAAGGCGGAGTTTAATTGCCTCCCCCTAGTGCTTGACCACATCAACCTCGTCCCACTGAGCTAGATTCAGACAAACCCTCTTGTTTGTCCGATGTTGGTATAAAACTCCACCGCGTTAAATAGTTCTATCAACGATAACATGACGAATCGGTTTCATATATCGAAAGAGTGGTATCATAATTATATTGCATATTAGTCAAATATGCTGTTGAACTGGTTCGGTCGGAATGCTCTATAGCAGTGAGTATTCGTTCAATGTAATGTCAAAACGAAATCATATCATGGTTCTGTGGTTCTATATAAGAACACTTGGTTTCATATAAACACATTTTGGTTCAATATATAAATAAGTCCGCGTCACATAATTAGTTGGTTATGGTGACATATCTTGTTAAATTGGTTTCATATAAGAACAGCTGGTTTAATACAGGATTCGACTGGTTTCATTCAAAGTAATTTTGTGCAATACCTTGTCGAAATGATACCGAATAATGTTACTTTGGATAAATAGATGGACGATTCCGTTCAATACATCGAAATGGTCGATCAATATAACGAAGTTTGGTTCCATATAAACATGTTTTCATTTCATATGTGGTTAAAATGTACCCATATGTTACGACAAAGGTGCAGCGAACTGTTACAGAACGATATCAGACAGCCATAGCTTTCCACAGTATATGCTCCGGGACAGTATGGTATATAATACCATATTTGCCTTATTGTATATTATTTTCATCTTTGCTCCAATGCAGTATATTCATTCCATTTTCTTTCTATGTAGTAAATTTCCATGTTTTTTTCTAAATGTACATATAGTTTGTTTCCATATATCCTAGTATTGTATATTTCTATATTTGCTTTATTGTACTATATTTCCGTCTCTGCTCCAATGCGGTATATTTCCACCTTTGCTCCTATTCGGTATATTTCCATGCTTGCTACAATGTGGTATAATTATGTCCATCGCTAATCCAATGCGATACATTTTCATGTTTGTTACAATGTGATACGTGTTTCATGTTTGCTCCAGTATTGTATACTGCCATGTTTGCTCCAATATTGTATACTACCATGTTTGCTACAATGTATTATATTACCATATTTGCTCCAATGCGGTATGTATCCATGTTTTCTCCAGTGTATATTTCCCTATTTGCTTTAACGTTTGCTTCAATGTGGTATTTCTCCACCCTTTCTCCAATGCAGTAGATTTCCATTCCATGTAGAAAAACGGATGCTCTATTTTCGTATCATTTCATTCAAATTATGAATGGTATATCACTTGGCACCTTTCATTTAGATTATAGATTCTTTTTCTAAAGATTGGCCCCTCTTCCGTTAAATCGTTAAGACTTTGAAAATGTTGGCTCCTTTCCGGCAAAAAGAGTTCAAAATTTCTTTTGAAGCATCAAGGGATATTTCCATCGAAAATTGTTATAGCTTCGTTTTTCTTTATTTTTGTCGCTTTACAATCCCAGCCAGTCCAATAAAACTTAAGGGCAAGTTGCAGTTTATAGAACTCTCTAATTGACAAGTTTCAAGAATGCTCTAATTGCAGTTTCAGGAAACATTATAATTGGTTTTAACTCATTTAAACAACTGTGGTGTTCTAAAAATACAGTGTCTGTATTTTGTCAATAATTAGTTTCCCTTCCTTGTCAGTTTTAGTGGAACCTTAAGTTTCATACTGATACAGAAAGCTGATGCCATCTTGTAAACTAAGGACATATCGCTACTTCTGAATTTTGCTTTTAATAGCTTGACATTGTGTCACATAGATAAGTTTTTGATACATTACGAAATAACGTGAAAGTCGCTCTCTTTGGCCATCTGTTGCTCTGTCTCTGATCAAGTAAAAGTTTAAATGTTTATTGCTCTGAAACATGTGTCCAATGGTCTTCTCAAAATAGGAAGAGAAGGAGAATGAGCGATGAACTTTTTTGCTATTCCTCCTCAAGCACAAGTACCGTTGGAAAAGCAGAGTAAAAAGAGACCTTTGCTGGTTGTAGACCATTTTTCAAAATTGGTCATAGCATCCATACAGTTCCACCAAAAAATACCAGATACCAAACTACTGAAATTCTCGAAAAATCATCAAATCATAACCGGAAACATATTTTAGGCATAGCCTTTCATCTTTTATTATAAAATACTGTAGTAAAAGTGTTTGACATGAAATTTTCAAGACTTTTCGAGACTACATTTGAGTACTACGACTCGGAATCATTTCGTTCTGCTCTTACACCCCATAGTGTAAAGAATGGGCTGGATAATACACTCCTGTCTATCATCTAACTTTTATTAGTCTCAAGATAAACATGTGCGCAAAAAATCAGGGCATGATCTACAACAGGGGAGTTAGGATAATGTATCCACCTATCTCAGGAGTAATTGTCCGTCACCGACCAAATTGCCACCTGTAGACATCTTCTCTATGGAACACCTCTGGTGATGCTAAAACAGAATTAGCTCTTGATAAGTTATATCTTCTATCAACTTTTTACTAGTTATTGTAATTTCTTTCTTGATCACTATTGTTGCATACCTCAAAAACCGCGACACGAATGTATTTTACACAACTGACTCGTACGTAGCGAAGAGGTATGAAATACATCATAGGTGGCACAATGAGAGATTTTTAATCTAAAAGACAAGCGTATTATTCTCACACGCTCAAACACCTGGAATGACTGACTGAAAAATTTCTTGTAAAAGAACTAAGTTCGATTCCGGAATAAGTAATTAAACAATTACCAGTTTTACCTGATTGCCCACGCATGCATGTTCAGTCGTTGTGGTATATCTGATATCAATAGAACAGGATAGCTCTATGAGAACAAACATTGTGAGGGAGGGTTTATTAGTTGGTTGGTTGCAGGGTGTTTTACGTCGCTTTCATAATTGTTTCAGTCAACCCAAAAGTTCATATATGCCCTGGGTTTCACCAGTGCAAAGTTAGGGCTCTGAAATGTCTTCTCCAAGAAAACTCACACAGAAAACCAAGGACCCTTGGACTGGTTTATTATTGATAGTTTGTGAACTTGTGTACTTGTAACTAGGGTTTAGTGCATGAAACCATTTGAAAACATGTGGCAAAAAGAGAAACTGCTCGCCACGAGCAATTACTCCTATTGTTTTCACACGTGGTCTGCGAGACAAAAGAAGTGATCTGCAGGTTGCGATGTCATCATAATGTGATGATTTCTATCCAGATTATCGCAACGCACCATGCTGACTCCCCTTCTACATCATGCAATGTTTTTTCGCGTTTACTGTTGTTCGGGGCTCATTGTAGTCAGTTATATTTGGGTCAGTATGCACCAACCAATCCTAAGTTTGTTTGTTTTCATTGGAGTTTTACGCTATTAGAGTAACAGATAAGGTCATATCACGGCAGCCATTGCACCTACGCAGGTTTTATTTTTCTTTTTTATTATGATTTTTTCAGATTTCTCACACCACCACTGACACGACTCTTTTCTAAGGCACTGACTACTTTCTCACTTGCATCAGAGGTGAGAGGCGAAAAACCACCAGAAGGAAAGTTTGCAGCAAGCGGGTATCGAACCCGCAACCACCAGGTCACGAGTCAAAAAAGCTAAACACTGAGCTACCAGGCCAAGCACCATTCTTTGGACCATTCTCAGCCTAATTATAGATGTAGAAAGTAACCCAGGTTGTAATTGGCTAAACCAGAAGTTGTGTTACTTTCAAATTTAGAAAATTCTTGAGGATAAGACAAAAAAGGTTTTTAGTGAATACGGATCTGGGATGAAGATAGTGCCAAGTATAAATTTGTCACTGGTCAATAATGCTACTCTGTATAGTTCTTGTTCAAAACATTCTGGCCTAGAAGAATACGCGAAATGTATTTATAAAAATACAGTGATCTGTCGCCTCATATATTTAGTAGCATTAGCAACAAACAGACGTCATACAGCCCCTTTGAAATCATTACAAGCTGCAGGCGATTCTTTATAAATTACGTCCGACGCTCCTTACTTTCTCATTGACAGAACGTACTTGTAAATCTGACAAGCGTGAAACCTCTCACCTTATCTAGGCGGTCACATTTACATATGCCACTTAGCCCATTGTACCATACAAAAAATAAATTTTATGCTCTTCCTCTGCACTACTGGTTTGTCTGAAAAAAATTAACCCGCATGATAACGCGTTAACCTTTTACCAGATAACAACATTTAAGGACTGTTCATACTGAAAACTTTTGCAGATGACAGGTTAAATGTGGTTCAAATAAAGGGTTGAAAAAATTGTAGTAAAAAGGAGAAAATGCTGGTTACCAGCATTTTCTCCTTTTCCCTCAATGTTTTCAAAAGCCTTCTTCCTCAAGGTCGTTAAAACTCGTGATTGTGTGGTAAAGGTTGAAACTTCATGGAAGCTCCATGCCAATATTAATAATCTTGCAAGACCTAACTTATGAACAGAACTGTACATGTCAAACGTAAGAATCATAGTATTCACCAACCATTCTGAAGAACATTTTTAGTCTAATTCTCAAAAGTTTCTGAATTTGAAAGTAACACAAGTTCTGATTGGCTGAACTATTTTTTATTGGCTTAACCAAACAGAATTTGTGATGCTTTCTAAATCTAGAATTAGACAAAGAATATTCTTAAAAATGGTTGGTGAATAAGGACCAAATACCGATTGAATATTTTGCTGTTCTACCCCAAACAACACTACCATCACAAAATCAGTAAATGGAGGCCCGACCAGGTTGTAGACCATATCTCGTGGTTTGACTAATTTTCGATACTCTAATCGTTTAGAATCACTGTTGGGAAAATAAAGTAACGGTCATACAAAATCAGGCATATCGTTTCTAATATTACCTTTTTAGTCTTCAAAAAGGCCGCTATCATGAACAAAAGAGTGACATAAAGCTGAACAACAAACACATTTTTATCAATGGTAAAACAAGATCACCATTTGCATTTTTTACATGTTTACGATACTTTTTACAACTCCACATTAGAGAGTATTCATTTACAGATATAGTCGAAAAAGGTGTACCGAACCAAGTGTATAGGTGCACCCAGTACCCATATGTTTATATAAAGTGATTATTTTTTCAGGTGAGTTACATATTAAACAACAACAACAAAAAAAAGACACACACACAAACAATTTTTCAAATATGATGTCATACAGTTTTCAGTTATTCTTCTGTGTTGGTATCGTGACACGGGCAAATGAAATCATCATGTAGTCTTACTACAGACTGCTTGCAACAGTATTTGAGATGTGTCCAATGACCACATGATGGATAGTCACATTGGGCCCGTTTGTAAACACCACGGAAATACATTCTTGAAGCTCTCTAGGCTGAAATAAATGGCATACACAGCACCTCTCATCGTCTATGATTTTATCATCTGAAGACAAATGTGATTCACCATGGGATGACATATCATCAGGTTGCCTTGAAGGACCTGGCTGGGGGCTCCATACACGTTTTCGTTTGTTACTCTTGGATGAAGGTGTACCATCAATTTTCACTTTCAAACTCTTCTGAGATGATTTTTTTTTTTTTTATTCGCTTTTTTGTGTAAGAATTTGCTGTTGCACGGTGGGAGAAGTGATAGACCTTCCAGAAACAATGCTGTTGATTGTTTTATGTTTTTGCTTATGTTCAAATCCTTATTTTATATATCCATATATAGTTACTTTGGACGCAGGGTTTTCTCTCAGAAACTTGTGGCATTGAGCGTTAAAAATGTGCTGCATGGGACCATAACAACCAACGTCCAGAGGTTGCAGAACATGGCTAGTATGAGCCGGTAAAACAAACAAAATTACATTTTTTTCTTAGCCCAATCAATGACAGGTGCAGTTACATAAGATAGATGCCCATCAAAGATGAGTAGGAGTGGCTGGTCTTCACTTGGACGTTGCACAAACTTCAGAAAATGGGCATTTAAGTACTTCAGAAATACATCTGAATTGGACCAACCAGTTTCAGTGACTGTCTCTTGTGTACCAGGACTTGCTTCCTGTAGGAGTTCACTCGTGATGCGTTTTTCTTTGAAAATGAAATAAGGTGGTATTTATGTTCCATAGGCATTGCCACATCCAATAACCGTTTTAATGCATGTTCTGGTTGAGGTTATTGCAGGGACAGAATTATCTGCGCAAATAATATACGGCGGTCTATGCTCAGTCTGTACACCTTTTTCATCAACATTATAGATATGCTCTGGTTTGTTCATCAGGTTATTTCTCAGTAATTCAGATTGTAGATTGTCAAGATATGAAGAAGTATTTTCTTTGAAGGTTGCCTGTGCCCTATAGTTAACAAGAGATCTGGGTTTCACTTTCTTAAGCTCTGGCCATCTGTCCATGAAAGACCTGTACCATCTGTCATTCAATGGAAGTTCCTGATCTCGTTTACCAAGGAACATAGCATAATTTGATGCTTGATTTTAATTACCTCACTTCGGGAATATCCATAACCCAGCTGAGACATAAACTTGATATGCTCCACAAATACTGCCTCCTCATGTTGACTCAGTAACGCTTGTGGTCCTGATGACGTTGTTTCTGGATCAATTCGTCCAGGAACACGATCCCTTAAAGTTGTCTGGGGTACACCATATTGTCGTGCAGCAGTTTTAACCGGCATCTTCATTTCTCTTACTGTTTGGTAAGCACTGGTCATTGTTGTAGGTGAATAAATCCTGTATTTTGATGTAGAAGATACAGGATTTGTCTGAAATGAGAAAAGAAAGGTGTATAAATAATTGATTTAGAGAGCAAAAAATGGGTTTTTTTATACACTTTACAGTAATAGTACCAAATATTCTCACCATTTATTGGACAAAAAAATAGATAAGATTCCAACACTTTTGAAACACCCTGTACTAAGCTATCTCTGAGGTCACATGATATTCATGTGCATTTTGCAACCAGACGAACGGGCCGATTCATACCCCCCCTCCCACGTTTATTTTTTTTTCAACGGTTGTAGTATTTTTTTTTTTTCGTTAAAAAAAATTAGCAAAAACGTCAGTTTCTGGAGTAAAAGTAAGAAATAAGTCATTACTTACTTGCATTTGACGCTTTTCGGCGAAATTTCCTAGATGTTGAAAACGGACGATACCGGTTCGTCTTGAATACAAACGATTACGACATTCCTCTTCCGGTTTACAAAACATGCGCAGAAACGTAAAAGTATTGAAAACATGTTGGACTCACTTTCCTTATCAAGTAAACACCAGAAGTACAATTTAGACCTGTCCTCCCATATTCTCTAACAAATCGGTGCCAATTCGAGGTGGAATAGCAAAAGACGCAATCTTTTCTCTAAATTCTTGGACGTATCTTTACGCCATTTGAAGCAGGTCGAGTTCGTGTTTATTTAATTGTCAACGAGAGAGTTTGTAAACGTCAATTTTTCCCTCGCGGTATCATAGCAGTCATATTTACATATGTCAGTCAAGATTCCGGAAAACAGGATCTTTTACGCATAAGAAAAGATTTTTCTTCTCTTAACGCCCGCTTGAACACCCGTCTTTGTATGTTTTTGATAAAAGATTAAACCCCTTTTGCGATAACATTAATTCTCAATTAACCCTCACAGGAGGAAGCAAGTTTTAGTTGCATTCGCCAACAGTGTTGATCAAGATTATTTCTTCCAGTACGTCCAAACTGATTTTAGATCTACTAAGTCCGACTGTTTAAAGAGAATAATCATGAAATCATTTTAATTATCTTTGTCTTTATAACTGATTTAAACATATAAAGCTCAAATAGTCGGGATTGGAGTATACCTGTACGTTTTTATCGTTGTTATCCCCGCTTTCATCATTGCTTCAATTATACCAGTGGAACATACTTTGTGGAATATTCTTCCCGAGCCACTTGCCGCTTTTCCACAAAACCATCGTCCAAAAAATGATCAGCCGTGAGAGAGATTGTAATTAGTGTTTCGGCGACGGTTATGTGGGAGAAAGGCATGGATAAGTGCACTTGATTTAACTGATATAGTGTCGAAACAGCGTTAAACACCATAAAATCAACCATAAATCAACGTCATTGTGGCATTCACAACAAAGCCTGGCTCTCAGTCCCTTCAGTACTTTGATACATTTATCGCAGGCGTTTTACGTGGCCCAAATGACGTTGCAAGACGACAGTTTCTAGACCGTATTCTGTTTCTGTTAAGTTTCAAACCAGTTCTAGGTTCTAAAAATACCATAAATTTACGGTCCTACAGACAACTTGTCGAGATTTCTTCCTAAAAACACCCTTTACCTTACAGTACATTTTTTTACGACAATTTAGTTGTAACACCCTTTGAAAACATTGTTTAACCCTTTACCACACAATTCTAAGTTTACGACATTAAAAAAAAGGCCATTGAGGGAAAATGAGAAAATGATCTTAACCAGCAGTAGTTTCTTCTTTTCCCATGATGTTTTCCAGTCTGTTAAGCACAGTCCCATCATTTGAGCCACACTGCCTTTGTCGTCTTTCAATTGCTTTCAATTTAGACAAGTCTAAAATTTTGTCGTCTGCTACAGAATTAAATACCTTAATTAACCTTTTACCGTACAATACAACTTTATACGACACTTAAACTAAAGTTAACGCCCTTTGAAAACATGTTTAATCCTTTCTCAAACAACACATTGGCACGGGGTTACCACACTCGATATTTATCCTGTGACATTTTTATGTGATCTGAGACATTTCTAATGTTATGTTCTTTTAACAAAGAGAGAGACACAGGGATTTTTTTTTTCGAAATTTGATACTTTTCTATTTTAAATAACAAAGAATACATTACGGTAAATTCGATCGAAAATTATTAACTTTCATCTGCTTTTCAGTTTTTTGACTTGTGTTGCGTTTTAAATGCACTTGGTGTTTATTATTCGGGCTGAAATTGATTAAATTGTGCCCATAGAGAATTTAAAAAGAGAAAAATACTATAAGTCCTTAGGTTGCTTAACGCAACTCACGGACCTTTTGCGGACAATGTAGATCAGTGCACGTTCTATGCAGTCTGATCTTAGATCTACACTGTCCGATAAGGAGATATTTACCCTCCCCCCCGTCTTAAAAAAATAGGTCTTTGAAATAGCAAAATTTGGGATTTTATTATCGGAAATTTCATTTTATTTATTAAGCAGGTTAAGGGTTGAATACAACCCACTAAAACCCAGAATGATCTTGATCTATGCCGTCCACAATAGCCAAAGTTTTCGCCTATGGCTGTGAGTGAGTTAAGGCCACAGTCGAAAGGCCAAGGTTCACTATGTCACATCGAGTGTTTTCCGTTGATACTTGAAGTAGGTGCTTGAGGCCCAATCCTATCTAAAGCTCTAATGCGCTTTCAAGATGATATTGCGACATCTTGGCACAGTTGCGAAAATGGAGATACGGCAAAACGAAGCATTATCGAACTGTTTGTTTGTTTGTTTGATACAGGGTTTAGTCCAGGAAAAAAAATTGTGGTTAATGGGCCTTGACCCGGTACAAATGCAACACAAAACTAGAAAGCAGGACGAAATTTGAGGATCTATTTTGAGACACCGCTTTCAAAGTAGTTCAATCATACCGATGCGACAGCTCATTTGGGATTTTTTCAAGCGATATTAGGTTTAACTGGATGACAAACCTAACACATTAAAAACAAATTAATACTTTACCAAACAATCCCGTTTTAACGTCCCTGAGGAAGACGGTGTTTGAAAACATTTTGGCAAGTAGTATGTTCTCCTTTTCCCACTAAAGAACCTGTGTAAAACCTGTCTGGTACACTGTTAAAACGGCATTAAAACGACAGGCCATCCGTTCTTGTCAAGTGGTGTCTTGAAGAAAGGGAGTCAACTACGTCGTCCAGTGAGTAAGACAAAGGCCAGGAATATACTAAGATCGACTTAAATCAGAAGAGCGCTGCTCCAGAGATCTATCAAATGTCCCCTGTATATATGCAATCATAAATCGGTGAAACTGGCATTTTTTTCAGTACGAAATCACTGGAATTTAGCTCAAATCTTTAAAGTCAATGGTTACACGTTGCCACAAGTCCACTGCCTAGTGTACGCATAAAACACAATTCTTGGCACATGAAAAAATAGCAAGTTAACTGAGTGAGACTGGTAAATGTTTGCTGTCGTGTTCAACAGCATTACATAAACTTCGCTGTCCGCGCAGTCCTTGTGTTGTTTTCAACCAGTACATGAAATGTACTGACTGCTTACTGTATAAATCAAGTTGAAAAAAAAATATTCGGTGATGATGGAGAAATGATTTTGCCATATCACCAATATACTTCTCAAAGTTTGCTAAGCACCAAGATTTCCTAGCACTATAGTGGAATCTGTATTCTATATTTTTGAGACGTTAATATTGGAAATCATTAATTGGTGTATCGAGAAAGTCTCCAGTACACACATTGCCTTGTATGACTGGCAAATTCCTCGTGCAAGTCTTGAAAATGCAGTTACCCTCAATTTTCATAGTGTTTTGAGACACTGCATATATGTACCAAACTTGTGTACACTCTTTATTCTTCGCTTTCTTTTGAAAGGCTGAACATTCATGACGTTAATATCGCAAGTGCGAATGTCTGAAGACATTTATCAGATGCAGACATGTGGCGGGCAATTGGAATGTTGGAACAAGGGGCTCTTCATTGTGAGGTTGGTGAGGCACTTAGTATGCACCATACTGTTATCAACAGAGCTTGAGCGAGGTACCGGCAGTATGGTACACCTATCGGTCGACATGGTGGTGGTAGAAAAAGGGCTACATTTGCAGCTGATGACCTTCAGAATGCTTCTGGGACCAGAGTTTCGACTCAAACCGTACGCACACGGTTGCGCGAAAGTGGCCTCCGATCGAGAAGACCACGTATTCGTATACCCCTATCTCCAAACTACTGTCAGCATCGGTTTGCTTGGGCGATGGACCATGTTGGTTGGAGGAGAATGAACTGGCGACCTGTCCTCTTTACAGATGAGCCCGATACTGCTTGTACTACACGGATATGTTTGTTCGAGTGTGAAAAAGGCCAAGGGAGAGGTTTCACGCAGCAAACTTACAGAGCATGATCGGTATGGGTGCGGCTCTATCATGGTATGGAGCGGGATAAGCTGGGATGGACGAACTTACCTGGTTGTACTCGATGGAGGCACATTGAATGCCCAGCGGTATCGAGATGAAATTCTCGACACACAGGTAAGGTTATATGCCGGTGCTGTTGGCGATGGATTCGTTTTAATGGACGATAATGCTCGTGCTCACACGGCTTATGTTGTCCAAGAGTACTTGCAAACGGAGGGTATCAAGAGTATGGATTTGCCAACCCGTTCCCTCTACTTAAATCGAATTGAACACATGTGGAATGAGTGACAGATCCGCATTTCAGCCCGTCAGGTCAAATTATAAAGCATTCAGCAACTTGGTGCATTCCTTGTCGAGAAATGGAATTCCAAAACCTAATTTGAGGCATGTAAAGACAATGGCAAGCTGTCATTCATAGCAACGGGTCACATACTCGTTATAAGGCCCGTACCAAATTAAGCGCTAGCTTTTTTCGCAAACCCCGTTTTTTTTTTAAGGCCTACTTGTTTTGGCAAAAACAACCGTTTCAGTGACCATCCAGTTAAAAATGAAAATAAAATCAAAAGAGTGCATAACAAGTGTAAAATCTTTATATACAGCAATAAATAAAGCACAAGGTACATGTTCAACAAGAAAAAATACTATAAATTTAACTACACCTAAGATATGTACAACAATATTCTTGGTGCTTAGCAAACTTTGAGTAGTATAATATTGGAACATGCATAATGATGGTTGCCATCCCTGATATCTAGTAATCGTGTTTATAATTCACATTTTTTCATAAACATTTTCAAATTCGTGCGCTGCGAATTTTTCGAGGTGAAACCTGTTAACAAGCTGTTAAATTTGCATTGATTGCCCGTAACCCTTTCCAAAACAATCCTGTGTTTCAACGATCCTATGGAAATATGCCTTTGAAAACATTGCACATGGTAACCAGCATTTTCTACATTCTGTTTTCTACCCTTTCATTGTCAACTTACAAATTATCCAAGTTCTGTAAAAAAGATATTTAATATATCTCGAAAAGATATAGATCTAGGTCAGCTTGTTCAGTCCGCGCAGGCTGACCTGGAGCGAGACTTTATGCTAATGATCAATTTCCTGCATGTCCAAGGACCATTCTACGTCATGATTCAGTTGGTTGTTGGACAAAATAGACTTTATGGATCCAGAATTATGTGATGACTTGATTTGTATGATGGATCACGGAGATGCATTACACCCCCTTCTCCGTAAACGCCGCTCAAATGCTTTTTACTTGGACAAAGCTAAAATCATGTCGTCTAGTTATCAATATTAGTTCATGTCCTCCTGTTTCTTTATAATTCCACGGACAAACCGAAGACATTTCGGTGCTACAAGTGACCCGCTGCAAAACTTGTCAATTTCCTCTTGCGACAAAAATTTATTTGTCCCGGATATTTGTCAGTTTCTGTTTCCGGCAGATGTCGTCCCACGCTCGACAAGACTTGATTACAAAATCGTGCCCTGTATAAGGTCAACCTTACTTAACTACTCGTATTCCTGCTCAGGACTAATACCATTCTTTCCGAGTCTATATTCACCAACCGTTCTAAACTGCATTCTTACTCGTATTCTACATTTAAAAAGAAACGCAATTTCTGCTTGACTAAATTTTTTGGTTTAGCCAGTGAGCGGTTGCATTAATATCTAAATCAAGACAATTCTTGAGTATTAGACCAAGGCTACTCTTCATTATGGTTGGTTCAAACAGACCCTCGGTATCAAACCACGAAAAGATTAATGTTTTCGTGTTACAATGAAATTAGCATGTCCGCCTGTCAGGCAGCTCAGGGGCGTGCGCAAAAGTATACTCGAATTTACGTACATTCTCTATGGTTTTTGCTATCAACTAAGCAGAAACAATAATTATGCAAGAAGCAATTTTCGGGTGTCTGATTTCTAAAACTTGCCATCTAAGTGACTAAGGTGTTGTCTCGACTAGTTTGGGGATCTTGCACTAATTTATTCATACTGAAAGTAGAGTGGTTGTAAATACGGTTCAAGAGTTTTGCCTCAGCAAGTATGTTTTATGATAAACCTGAAAAACTGAGAACAAAAACAAAACTACTGCTATAAATTGCATTAAATTTATCTTTAAAAAGTACGTCAGAAGTGCTATGCATGCCATGTTCCTTTTCGCTATTCTTACCAAGGTCATCATACAGTGGCAAGTAACGCATTATAAGTAAACATGTTAACACAAGCTTGGTAGATTAGCTGGTGGAGGCGACAAGCCTTTTTCAAATGCTAAATAAAATAAAGCTATATAATTATTTGTCAAAAACCTTTTTAAAAAAAGAAGAGATTTTTTTTTTTTTTTTTTTACATAAGAGCGTGACTGTTTACCCTTCAATGGGAAACCAAGCAAATATCATAAATATTAAATATCCTGACTGGGAATCGTACCAATGACCACCAAAACCATTGTCCAACGATTCCACTTACTAGGCTTTCCTCGCCACTAACTATCCGCTGCGTTCAAGACGCGTAAAAACTTGAATATTGTTACACAAAAACGCTTACCCGGTGACAAACAAGGTATGGAACTTTACAGGTAAACAACAAACACGAAACATATCTCTATTTTAATTGGAAAGGGACCATTGCAGTTTTTATTCCGTAAATCATATTTTCTTATAAAACTGATAAATACAACTAGATATATTCTTCTTTGCAATTGTATAAAGAAGACTATTTAATTTTTCGTCTGCCAATGTTTTCAGTTTTGACCAGTGTACAATTTTGTCGTTTGGTCGATTAAATTAAAGGACGGTCGTTTTGAAATCGGTAACTCCGACTGTTTAATACATCAGATATGACGTAATCATACTGATTTGCATACAAATCCTCGTATTCGACGCATATTATTGATCATGTGACATCCCAGAAGTCTTTGCGAAACTCTGGCGCGAAATTTGAAAATAGCTTAAGAGGCTTTGTATCCCATTAAGAAAATACCACTAATTTTTTTTTTTAACCGATGATTTGCCAGATATCGCCTAACTGAATTCAGAAATTATCATATTTCAAGTTTGGTGAGACTACAAAAATCCGAATGTGCATCTTTGCAATGGAATAGAATTTACAAGTTTTTGTTTTGTTATGATTTTCTGTAAAACTTGAGAAAGAACATCGGGTAATATACAAATTTAAGGTCGCGGGCTAGAGTTACTCTGACGGCCAAGCCTTTAAAAGGAGGTTTTCAGAAATTTTTTTTTTTTTTTTTTTTTTATATCACAAAAATTGAAAAATAATTTATTACTGAATCCATCCATTCGTTCGTTTGTTCGTTCTTTGTTACAATTCATGTTGACGTCAGCAATACACCCGGCCATTCCGCCTAATTAGCCAAAGCTCAATAAAAAATGCAAACGATATGTGGCAGAAATAAGATAAACCATATTACCTATTTAACGACAAGAGTTTATATTTGTCCATTTATAAACAAAGCATTTGAAGACGACATCTTAAGCGAGGCACAAATGTTACATTTTTCTTTGAAAGGATCGGAAACCATTGCTGGGAAACGACAAAATAGCTGGTAACCAGCATTTTTCAATCCTTTTTCCTTGATGTATTGAAAAGCTTTCTTCTTGAGTGTCCTAAAACCACGTGATTACATAGTAAAGGATAAGAGTACCCAAATCGCGTGACCGAAAACGATAGCACACAGACAACATAAACTTTTATTTCCCTAAGTGCGCATACTTCATCGTATGTCTAAAATCAGACTAAATGGGGCACAGAATGAGACAAGACAATCTACTGCCTGCTATTTACAACCCTCAACTCGATTTTCGGCATAAAATAAATAAGCCATATTCTTAAAAAAAAAAAAAAGAGGTTTAAGGGTTTAGACATGCGCGCAAAATCTGTGCGGAGATTACGACCTTTTTTATGCCATCGTATTTGTGCTCGGATGCAACCCGTCAAAAAACTAAAATCGCATTCGGGGACACTTATCTGTACTGATCATGTGTGAGACTCACCAATATGAGGCTTGAGAGGCAAAAAGTATCGACCCAAGGTAAGCCTGCACGGACTGCGCAGACTGAATTTAATTTAATTTTTAACATTGATAAATTTTCGGCGTGTCCAAGGACCATTCCACCTCGTCAGTCAGTCGATTGTCAGAAGAAAAAAAAATAGATACTATGGATCGATAATCCTGTGATTACTTGCTTTTTGTAATGCATCATGGAGATGTATTAAACCCTCTTTTGTCAGAGTGCCGCTCAAATGTTCTTCAAAGATATGTGAAAAAATTATTAACTATATTTGAAGTGATTAAAGTAATTTTTTATGAAAACATTAAAGGAAAAGTACATGTACCTAACTATACGATGTCATTATGTTTAACTGCAACATTAAGGTGGCGAGGGTTACTATGGTACAGGTACACGTGTTATACAGCAATCTGAACGTAACTGAGGGAGTATAACTTTCCACACAACCATCGAGAAGAAGGGTTACAAGCGAACATGTGGTGAAGCAGGAGTTTTTGTTGTAAAATGGTAGAATATACTCCATAATTTCAACTATTAAAGTAACAATAGATGCCAAAAGTAAGCAAAGCAGGTTTTTCAATGCATTTCAATTAAAAACCTATTATTTGAAAGAATGTAAATTATAGTGAAGATGAAAATCTTTTATAGCACGGTCGGTCCAAATGTTAGTCGCTGGCAGAGAAATTAATTTCAAAACTAGGTTAAAAGTTGTCAGGTCAACCTGTATCTTGTTTGCTTTTTGTCCGAGTTTAAAATTCATTTTTTCTACGAGCGACTAACACTTGTACCGACCACACAATAACAGACTGTCATCTTCTCATCTTCACAATATTTTCCATACTTTTGAATGGTATGATCTAAATTTAATGCATTCAACACCTGCATTTTCTTTTTGGTCGCTATTGGGCCTTTCAGGATGTAAAATGAATAGTAAAATCAACTGCGTCCATGTTCCTTTGAAAATACGATGACACTAAAATGAGCTACTAAACGGTTAAACACAAAAGCTTTTAAGGTGGATAGCAACCCATTCGAGTGATATTAGATCTACACGAATGCAGTTGAATTTCCTCTTTATTACTTATTCAGTGGGTCTCCAAGACAAATTGCACGTCGTTTTCCGTTTCTATGATTTACATATCTATCATCACATCGGAGACAAATAGCCTTGTTGCGTGATGTACCTACTTTGTGCAACAACATTTGTAGACGCGTATAGTTCCTCCTAAACAAGTGTTTCTGAGCCATGCTCTGTGAAAAGGGGCTTGGTGCATCTGCAAAAATTATCGACCCATATCAGCCTGCGTGGTCCACGCAGGCTGACCTGGGTCGAAACTTTTTGCTACTGGTCAATTTTCTGCATGTCAATGGACCGTTCTACCTCCAGATCCAGTCGGTTGTTAGAAAAAATGGATTTCATGGACCATAATAATAATGCAATAACTTGCTTGGTATAATACATCACAGAGGTATATTAAACCCCCCTTTCCCAGAACATGGCCCATATTTATTTTTCCTTTCTCCCATAGCACATACATGTGACATTGTTTCGACCATGATGATATTGGAAAGCAGCCATAGGAAGAATATTTTGCGAAGTACTGGTAAGAAAATACTCCAGGAAAGCATTGATAGGTGCACTAGCCACCTCGACATAACAGAAGAAAATGTTGAAAACGGCGTTAAACATACAAACAAATCCCTCCCATTTTAAATCCCTGGTCGGAATTCGCTCATCATTCTAACTTAAATTCTCATTCTAAATTCCAAGACTGGCACCGTGGTTGTAAATGGGTGGCTTGACATTCGTGAGAACGACCCTTATCTAGTTTCAGTCGTGATTATATAGAGGATATTTGTTTTTATTCGGTGAAAGCTCAAAATTCATTTTATCGAGTGAACATCATCAGTAACATTTTCAAGAGTGACGCTGCCACGACTGAAGATATTACCGATAATGTTCACGAGATGAAATTATATTTCGATCTTTCGATAAAAAAAACAATCTATTTATTTCATGCTTCTAACCACTTTTTATTGGGACTTTCATCAAAATTCACCAGGGCACCGTTTTACTAAATAAAGTTCCCTACTTTAGGTCGGTACAAGTTGCTATGAAATCGGTAGATTTCGGAGTTCGTAACCATGAATTATCAAATTTTATAATCCACCGTTATTCCCGATAACTTACCGAAAAGCACGAAATAATAATGTTCGCATATCTATTGATAAGACACTGCAAATCTCAAGCCTCATACTGATGAGTCTCACACACGATTAGTACAGATAACTGTACCCGAATGCAATCTTACTTTTTTACCAGTCGCATTCGAGTACAAAGACGACCACCAAAAAAGAAATGGGCGAAATCTCCACACAAATTTTGAGCGCACGTTTAAACTCTCAGTATTTTCACAAATTGACGACAAAGCTAAAATGTGAACATGCCTGTTTCTTGCGTATTCAATACTCCTTCTTTTCAAATGCATGAATGAATATTTTCAATTTAAACGCTAAGCATAAGAAAAAAAAAAAAGGGTTTAGTCACCTTTGCTCGAGATGTTTACGTTTCTTAAAAAAAGACACAAAATGGCTGCCAAATAAGGCAGTTTTTTTTTTCCTTTTTTCAAGATTTACAAGCTATAAACGACTTCTAAAAGCGCCTTTGGAAACGAAATGTTTACTAATTTGTCTTTGGTCATGTGTCTCACTAAAAATTCATTCATTACCGCTGCAATACAGATTAAACCGACGAAATAAAAAAAACTAGTAGCTTTTCGCACGGAATACTTGCGATGGACTTGAGGTGTTACGGTGCACATTAAACATCCAAATATGAAAAGAACCATCGTAAACGTCTCATTATTAGACATTTATGAATGGACATGGATATGGAGATGGACAACGGATAACAGGTTTCAATAAGGGGTTTTCTCAAAGTAACTATGTCATTGTGCATCTAGGCCAAAGAAAAAGACATCATGGTTTAACACACTTTTTATTCAGTGCTTCTGATACAACTCAATGAACAAACTTTAAGCATCACCGTTTTCAGAACTGCTAGTTATGCCTAGCTCCCTCATTGTTTTGGCTTCCTCCTTTTCCTCACAACATTGCAAAAGTGTTGTTCGGACGAAACATAGTGCTTCTGTTGTTCATGTGGTTGGCATTATTTCCCACTTAGTTTCCTTATCTGTGTTGTTTAATGTAAGTATCTCAACAGTAAAAAATGTGATAAAACAATTGATGCCTAGTCATTACGACTCTTTCCAACGTTATTTACGCTGGCCTACGGATGCAGAATGGTCGACCCTGAGGGGAAACTAGGATGAAATTGGAATGACTGTAGGTGCAATACATGGAACGAGTCAAAAAATATGTAGACCAGCTGAAAATCATCAAGAGCAGTTTTACTCCGGATATCGATCTTATCATAGTACATTTATTCATACCCGGGTTGTCATAGACAATGCTAAAAGGGTTTGACATACATGTATGGAAACTGGATTTTTGAGTCATCAGAATGATACCCAAAAATTCATACTGATGCAGCAAATTTGACAACAGTTGCCATATCCGATTGACTGCATATTGCTCGCGGATAAAATACGATATATCCAAATAGATTTCCAGTCATGGCTTTTTTCTGTAATGCACAGTTGCGTCGGAGAGCGGGAGATAAACGTCGACATTATGTCGATTGAACCGATACATTTGACGTTACAGGATTTCACGATATATTTCTCGTTACAGGATTAAGGTTGAACACATAAACGCAGAACTTGAAAGTTATCAATGCATTAGTTCACTCTGGCGGCATCCGAGACCATTCCTATCGCATACTTTTAAAATCATTGCAAAAATAGTATATCGTAGTAAATGAGTTGAATCGCTTCTATGAAAATAAACGTTTCTAATAAGGCTGTTAGCCTGATTATCATTTTCCTCAAACAAGAGCTGTCCTTGTTGTATCGGTTCCCCTTTTTGATAGTGAACAACTTGTCCAAGTTTCAATTTAATATCTTCCGTTATTACAGAGATATTACAAAATATGAAAGTTTTTGATAATGTCAATGTTTTTGTTCGATGACGACGCAAACGATGACGCAGACGAAAACAGGGCTACGACAATACCTCGACGTTTTCTTCAAAAACAGCCGAACTAAAATGATCGATGTAAAAGATCTCGGTTAAAATTTACAATACGGACTTAATGATAATTTTTATATATGTGACTCGTCACGCATAAAGGGCCCATCATTGAACTCCGTAATTCAAACAATCAAAATGAAGAAGATACCGAAGCCAGTGCAGGTCGATCCGGGTCGATATTTTTACAACAACTATTTAGTTAGGTAGAATGATCTTTTAACATATAAGAAGTCTGCCAAAAGCGAAAAGTTTTGACCCTGGTCAGACTGTGAAGTCCACGTAGCCTGACCAGGGTCGATATTTTTCGCAGTTCCCGAATGGTCCTTTTATCCGTGACGGGTCACATATGCATGTGTTGAGACAATCCCCGAGTTTTCTCTCCTTTCTGTTGTCCATCTTCATATCTGTGTCCGGCCATAAATGTCTATTGAGACTACACACGTAAGGTATGAACAAGCATAGGCTACTGAAACTCCATTGGTCTATCACGGGATGCCGATTTTCATTATCTCACACCGTTACTATAAATAGCACACTGGCGTCTGCCTCTATATCGTCTTGTACTATACAACATAGTGGCAGTTGCCACTGTGCTAGTTATAGTAAGGGTGATATTGAACATTTCAGTTTTCCGTTATATATACAGGGGATGCACCAATGTGCTTTTATAAGGGTCAGTGATCGACCAAGGAAAATTTAGTGTTCCGTGATAAACCAGTGGAGCTTCAAAGGCCTGTGGAACAAGTGAGCCGTTGCTGTGATGAAGATGACAATGCAGAAAATGCATGAAACAGCGCACTAAGCAATCCCAAGAAGCAATGGCTCTCACAGCCGTGGGTCCTACAGTGGCCTACTGCTTAACGCCTTACCACACAATCCCGAGTTTTAAGGACCCCCCAAGGTAAAAGACATTTGAAAAGATCATGTAGAAAGGAGTTTATGCTGATTACCACAATGTTTTCTATTCTTTCAAATAGAAATTTCATAATTTGCGCAACATCTAATTTGTTGTCTGCAAATGTTTACAGTTTAGACTTGTCGTAAAATTTGCCGTCTGATACAGAGTTGAGCTTTCGATTTGCAATGCAGCTATCCCAAGTTTGATTCCGGGCTAAAGCCAGTTATGATTGTACTTTCAGCCTTTCAAGCAAATATTCAATAAGCCTGTTAAAGGCCCAATAGCAGCCAAAAACACAATGCAGGTGTTAAGATGGATTTTAAATTTAAATCATACCATTTAAAAGCATTTAAATTGTTGATAAGAAGACAATCTGTTATTTTGTGGTCGGTCAAGGTGTTGGTGTGCAGGCAGAAAAATGTATTTGAAAATCAGGCAAAAAGTAAACAAAAGATAGTGTGACCTGGCAGGTTTTCACCCCGTTCTGAAATTCATTTCTCTGCCAGCGACTAATTCTTGGACCGACCGTACAATAACAGATTATTATCTTTACAATAATTTCCATACTTTTAAATGGTATGATTTAAATTTGAATTCATTTTAACACCCGCTTTGTTTACCTTTGGCCGCTTTGTTACTTTAATATGATATTAGGTGCTTGGATTGTTGTGCTTTCTGCGCGATATGTCTGGTATACTTTAACACTTCTCCAAATGACAAAATTTTGGACTAGTCCAAATTAAAAGCATTTGCAGAGAACATTTTACTTGTTCCACAAATGTGGCGAACGTTTTGGACGGGGTAGAAGACACTTTGGAAAAGGCGAAAATGATGGTTATCGTCATTTTCTACTTTTCCAGTGTTTTCAAAAGCTTTCCTCCAATTCTTTAAAGGGATTTCAGAATCGTTAAAATTTGGAATTGTTTGGTAAGTGGTCAATAAAAGACGTTAAACTAAAAAAAAAAGAGCAACTGTCCCCTTAGCCCATAGACTGCTTTAATGCGTTACCAAACAGTCAACGTGTTTATCGACCCTGACGGAAAAAAAAGTTTCTGATAACATTGTGGTAGGAAAAATGGTTGTGATCCAATGTTTCAATGTGTTCGACCATTTATAAAAGGCGGTTTCCATCATATGAGCTACATTCAATTTGTCACAATTATGTAAATGCTTTAAATATGGACAGGTCTATAAATTTTGTCGTATGGTAAAGAGTTCGCAATACTTGTTGAGGGTTTATGGTTTGATGAATTGTATTTTACGCCGCTTTCAACATCGTTTCATTCGTAACTCGGCGACAACTCACTACTTAATGTATGTATTGGGTTCCAAGAGTACTGGTATGCCGTTTCCGGTGAATAACGACACTCCACCGACAGATAATTTTTGTCATTCTGTAGCAGACGAATTTCGGAAACCTTATGACAAATTCTACATTCACTATAATTATTTTAAGCAGAAGTGAAAAAGAAAAGAAATTATTATCGGAAATGGTACAATTTAAGGTTTCATTTAATAGGATTCTTCCTGAAAATGCGTTGTTGAAAATGAAATTGGCGACCAAAAAAGTTTGTTTGATTGTATGCAGTTTAAATCCGTTTTTAATATCATTTCAGTAATATCGAAGAGGCCAGTGCACCTATTCATGCTTTCCTGGAGTTTCTTTTTCAAGTACTTCATACAATGTTATTCCCGAACCGCTAGCTGATTACCCACATAACCGTCGTCGAAACATTGATTAGCGGTCAGAAGAAATGACTCCCGTGGCAATGATTATCACTTTAAAAAGAAATTTGCTATGCTGGGAATTCGAACCAATGACCTCCTGGTTTCAAGTCCAGTACGCTACCGACTGAGCTACCAGGTCTCGGCTGCGACCAGAAAAGACTGACGGTAGGGTATTAAACCGTCACTAAACAATCCAGAGTCATCACTATCTTAAAGCTTTTAAAAACATTGTGGGAAAAGAGAAAATGTGGACAAATTGCATTTTCTCTTTTCCTTACAATGTATTCTACCCTTCAGAAGACAAATCTCAAAATTTGAGCCACATTTTATTCGTCGTCTGCAGGCGAAGAGAGAGAGAGAGAGAGAGAGAGAGATTCCCGCCCTCGAGCCCCCACTTCCACACTTACCAATGTCATTCCAGAAAGTCTTATTGGGGAAGGACACCAAACTACCTTGTAAACACTTTACCTATCGGCATAATATTAGACTTGCCCAAATTGAAAGCATCTGCAGACGACAATTTAATTATTGTTCGACGAACTGGCTTTGTATATTTGAAAGGTAGTTGTAAAACATTGAACTGGCAAAAATGCTGGTTACCAGTATTTTCTCCTTTTCCAACAATGTTTTCAAAAGTATTCTTTCTCAAAGGAGAAGTGTTAAACTCGGTATTGTTTTGTAAAGGATAGAAGGACGTACTTGATGTGCCCACGGAATAATTACTTCATTAGTATTGTTCCTGATAACATCGTCTGCACTACCTTATAAAAGGCGTTAACTCTTTACCAGACGACAAAATTTAAGACTTGTCCAAATTGAAGGCATTAGCAGACGACAAACTAAATATATGACTCAAGTTATGAAACTTAAACTTGAAAAGGTAGAAAACATTTTGGGAAAATGCTGGTAACCAGCATTTTCTCCTTTTCCCAAAATGTTTTCAAAAGGTTTTGTTTTCATGGAATGTGAAAACTCGGGATTGTTGGGTAAAGAGCCCACAGTGTGGAAAATAACTGTATATTCATCAGTGGAAGATGTGTTTTAAGGTGTTAAAATCCTGCAAGATAATGATCACACGCCAGAAACCCGAAAATTGCTTTGTTGGGAAATATTTGGTAATTCGGGGAAAAAATGCGTCTAGTAAAATCAAGGAAACTACGATAAAACGCAGTGCACACATGGGGTGTTTAATGACTATTTGTTTGTTTGTATGTTGTTTAACGCCGTTTCATTATTATTTCTGTAGTATCGCAGCGACGCGTGCACTGACCTATGCTTTCCTGTGTTTTCTTTTACCAGTACCTCGACCAATATTCTTCCCAAACCACTGGCTGCTTTCCTACATAACCATTGTCGAAACAATGAATAGAGGTAAGTAAAAAAAAAAAATGAATCCTGTCGCAATAATTATCATCAAACATCGGAAAAAAATTCGTCGATCTATAAATTTGAACCAGCGACCCCCAGGATTCAAATCCTGTGCCCTACTGTGTTACCGGGTTTAGCAACGTGTTTGTGATTCAACTCTATGCGTAAACGATCCCGTGTTTCACGACCCTCAAGAAAAGGGATTTTAAAAAAATTTTGAGCAAATGAGAAAATGCTAAAGCATCCTGCATTTACAGGTAACCACCGTTTTCGTTTTTTACCAGAAAGTTTTCTTACATCTCAAAGACTAATCAAATATCACGAAACTCACTTAAATGTCGTTAACACTTGATTTCATGTGGACACTTTAAAGGTCTGTCCATGTTTTTGATAATGTGTAACCAATCGAACTCGTGTCTTATACGACCCTAAAGAAAAAGTCATTTGAAAACAAGATGAGTAGAGGAAAATACGCGCAACCAAGAGTTTCTCCATTATCCACAACATTTTGACATTTTTATAGTGAGACTTTCGAATTTTAAAAATCACACTAAACTTTAAAACAAGAGGGCCATGGTGGCCCTGAAGTCTCTCACCTGAGTCTTTTGACCAAACCAGACCTGGGGTAATTGTAATCTGTAATCATGATTACTTGTAATTGATTACAATTTCTCAGTAATCGATATGTAATCTGTAATCAGGAATTTTCATGATTACAAGTAATTGTAATGTAATCAATTACATTACAAAATGGCATGTAATCATGATTGCTTTGTGATTACTTCATTATTACTTTCTTTCAGTATATATAAAAAAAAAAATGAACAGTATTACAGATAAAGAAAAACATGAATGAATATACATCTCTGATTTCCCTGTCCTTCTGTACTTAAGACTTAACTATAAATTAACTGCTATAGCCAAAGCAGTGTAAATAGGCTTTAAAAAAGGAAAAGTAAATATCCATCTGTCCATAATAACAATAAATTGACAAAACTGAAAGTAATGAAGAATGCAACAAAAGAAATAGGCTTCAGAAAGGAAACTAAGTCTCAACTTATATTTGACAACTAAGCAAAGATATCAAAATAGATTAACTTGCTGTTGTTTTCCCCCTCAAGGAAATTATGGTGACTAAAAGTTATTTTCATCTATGACTGAAAAAGATATATTAGATTATCTTGTCTAGTTCTGTAAAGGTGTGAGAGAATACACCTAAATATATGAAGTGGTTCATTTTTTCGTTGCCTGTAGAAAGAATAATTTCATCTTAGTGAAATAATTCTGTTTGTTGAAATATTAAAAAAAAAAAAGAAAATACATGCACACGTGTTTGAACATTTTGAGATTCTACCAGGTGCTACTGGGACAGTCAAAGTAAAGTGTAAACATTATACTTCATCCATATCAGAATAAGATGAGACAACTTCCAACTTCACACATTTGAAGGCATGTTAAGGGTTAAGAGGAATGGCAGCCCTGTTTCACAAGGTCACTTCTTTTACAAAGGAAAGAATTTGCTCCCTTTCTTGCAAATTCTGTTCTTTAATAGTAAAACTAATGATAAGAGAGGCTGCATTTTTATTTGTCCTTCATTACTTATCATATAAGCCTGTATAATCATCCTAAAGATTGCCCATTTGAAATAACCATAGCACTGCAAAGGGTTTTACAGACTGAAAAAACCAATACAAGGTGCCAAGTTTTAAGGTATTTACAACATCTGTAGCAGACCTGTGTCATTCTTCAACACATTGCCTTGGTACATGTCTGCTTCACAGTATGACTTCCAAATTGAGCCAGAACAAGGCAGAACAAACAAATTGACTTTTTGTAAGATCTAGGAGGAATGATAAGCTTATTCTTCCTCCATGGTAAAATACAAAAAATAAAGACTTGTCTATATTCATATATCAATCTGGTGTTCATATTCCCAAGATTAGTCACAAGTTCAAGTTTGTAAAGAATTCATATAACCAGAACAGAACCCACATTATGTTTACTAATCTGCAGGCTGGTTAGTAGTCTTTTTCTTCAGACGTCAATTTGGTCTTTATTTTGTCAGCCTGGCTGACACTTTCGTGCAAATTCTACCCTACTATATTTGAACGCAAACTGGGAATCTTGATAAATAAATAGTATGTCAGTGGATTACACAGACTGTTTACCTTTTAGTCGAAAGTGTTAATCATATATTGTTTTTTGACTGAAAGGTTGATAGTAAGAAATCTGACCTAAGAGATACTTAATACTAAACGGTGTTTAATGTTTATCCTATATACATCCTTAACAAATATCAAGGCCCCAATCAGAAGCCACACAAAGTTACGCAACGAAACTTTATGTATAAACATAGGTACTATTCTCAAAGCAGAAGTGAAGTTATTCATAATCATAAGTAGTCATAAATAATCATGATTACTTGTGCAAAGTAATTGTAATTGTAATCGATTACATTCACAAAAAAAGTAATTGTAATTGTAATCTGTAATCATGAAATGCAGAAGTAATTGTAATGTAACTGATTACATTTGTAAGTAATCGACCCCAGGTCTGGACCAAACATGACCCATTTTCAATCTCTTTCGAGATATTATGACAAACATTCTATCAAGCTTTCATAATTATTGGACTGAAAATTTGGCCTCTAGCTTGTACACCAGCTTTTTCTAGAATTTCTCTCAGTGATCTACTTTTTAGCCAAACATAGCCCATTTTCCCATTGTAGATATTATCAAAAAAAAAAAAAAAAGGTTCTGACCACCTTTCATAAGTATTTGACAGAAAATGTGGCCTCTAGAGTGTACACAAGGTTTTTCCAAGATTTGACATGGGGACCTAGTGTTTTACCCAATGCGACCCATTTTCGATTTCGTCATATTGATCATCAAGACAAACATTCCGACTAATTTTCATAAGTACTGGACAGAAAATGATGACTCTAAAGCTACACAAGCTATTTAAAAATTTGACCTAGTGACCTAGTTTTTGACCTGACATGACCCATTCAAGATATCATTATGAAAAACATTCTGACCAACTTTCATGAGTATTTGACGTAGTTTTTGACATGACATGACCCATTTTGGAACTTGTCCGACATATCATCGACACAAACATTCTGACCAACTTTCAAGAGTTTTTGACTAAAAATGTAGCCTCTAAAGCGTACACAATGTTTTTCAAAGATTTGACCTAGTAATCCAGTTTTTGACCCAACTTGATCCATTTTCGAACTCGTCCGAGATATCATCAACACAAACATTCTGACCAACCTTCAAGAGTTTTGGACTGAAAATGTGGCCTCTAGAGCGTACACAAGATTTTTCTAAGAATTGACCTAATGACCTAGTTTTTGACATGACATGACCCATTTTCGAAATTGTCTGAGATATCATCAAGGCAAACATTCTGACCAAGATTCATGAGTATCGGACTGAAAATGTGGCCTCTAGAGCGTTCACAAGGTTTTTCTAATATTTGATCTAGTGACCTAGTTTTTGACCCGACATAACCCATTTTCGAACTCGTCCGAGATATCATCAAGACAAACATTCTGACCAAGTTTCATGATTATCGGACTGAAAATGCGGCCTCTAGAGCGTACACAAGGTAAAAGTTGACGACGGACGACGGACACAACACGATCAAAAAAGCTCACCTTGAGCACTTCGTGCTCAGGTGAGCTAAAAATTTTAACTCACTGAATTTAGCAAGGCAACTACAACTCAATAACCCTTAAGCTGCTAAGCGCCACTCAAGGACCTTTTGCGGAAAATGTGGATCAATATCAGACTGCACAGAACGTGCAGTCTGATCTTGGATCTACACAGTCCCTTCCCAAAATAACTTTGAAATGGCAATATTTAGGATTTTACTATCGACTTGAAAGTTTCATTTTAGTTATATAGTAGGATAAGGGATGAAAAATTAGAGATACGAAGCCTCATTAAGTATATGTAAATTTCACGCCAGAAATTGGTAAAGAATCATAGGAATGTTGTGTTCATTAACACGTATCGATTACATTGGTTCGTATGCTAATGGATTCGATGATGATGATGATGATGATGATATTGAGGAAGAAGCAGAAAAAGAAGAAGAAGAAGAAGAGAGGGGCAGAAGATGAAAAACAGGGAAGAAATAAAGAAGAAAAATTCGAAGAAGAAAATCGAAAAAAAAAGAAAAACCGGTGCAAAAAAAACTTCCTGGTAAAATTAGTTTAATTTATAGAAGCCTGATTATTCTTTTTTCTCTCGTTCGGACTTGTAATAGGTCTTTCTGACCCAAGATTTATTTACAAAGTAAACCTCATTTGTGTCTGGTCCAGTCTCGTATTTATGACCATTTTACGATTTCTCTACCTCGCACAGATGTTAAATATAGGAAGCACGGTGTCATTTGTCTGTCAGCTTGGCAAGATACTCTTAGCTCTATTATAACAGTGTTATGACGAAAATAATTAACGAGTTCAGCTCAATAGTAAGACGAGGAGTTTGCAAGCTTTAACCAAATTTGACGAAAGATTGATCTTTACCAATTGTTTAACTTTATATAAGCAGAATGTTACGACATTGGTAAAGGTACCTTTTTCCCAAATTTCTGTTATTTGTAAATCATGGTTTCCAACACTTTTTTTTTCCAATTTAATTGTGAACATCTATGACCGTCGCAAAGCTAAAGACCGTTGTACTATTAGAGTCCAACCCATAAAGTCATAAAGTATATTTATCGGCACTCTTGTCTTTATCCTAGACGAACACTCCTGTCGAATGAATTAAGTCGGTCTCTTTCGGTAAAATTTGTATTTTCGAATATTTTGAAATTCAATTGTGTGGTAAAATGAATTTAAAATTGGTTTGGCTTTTAGCTCAAATGGTTCTAAACTTGCTTGGAAGATGTTTGTTTTACTATCTGGCATCTGCGTTTAAGAAATATTTTATCACACAATCTAACTTATTTTCAATGTAATAACGCCATTACGAATGTTCTTACAAACATTTGAGCATTATCTTCCACTAGGTTGCATTTTTCGAATACATACCTATCTGATTTGGACATTCTGGGTACAGACCCGGACTACTTGTCAAGGCGGCAATCGATGCAGCGAATTTCAAAATAAGATATATATTTACTAACTGAAACGCTACCTGGTACGCTTCATCCAGCTATGGTTAGCTAGCATATAACCTATGCACCAGTCATTTATAAACACAGCCCCTATAGGCTTGTGAATAAGCCCAGATATTTTTAGACATGATATGTATGTGAGAAAAAACCTGCACAAATCCTGTTTTTCCTTAAATCTTATATTGAGAAACTGTATACAAAGATTTAAAGAATTTTGGAGCGAAAAACGGCCTAGGTTTTTTTAAAGCAATTTTCTCCGATAACTTTCACAAGAATATCTTACTTCAGCAGTATACTTTTTCCGGCGAATATGTCACCTTAGTGAACGTTTTCCTTTACAACTTTTTTATGACTATATCTACTTTTAAACCCTTTAGCGCCTTTCATAACTTTTGTCGCCTTTGCTGACAATGAAGATCAAGATCAGCTTGCACAAAACTTGCAGTCTGGTCTTTTATCTACACTGTCCGCTTTGGTGATACTTGCAGGACAAGTTCAACCTTAAGATTACATTTATTTAGGTCTTGTTTCTGGACAGAATTTTTGTTGTTGTTGTTGTTGTTTTCAACATTATTTCAGTGATATCACAGCGACAGGTCACATTATCATATACACGGTGTTCAAAAATCTATGTTACTTTTTCAAGTATACCAAAGTTATATTTTTTATAAAGGTATGACATCAAAATTTATACCCTTGATATGTCGCAAAATAAAGTTTTATGACATGCCCAGTATGTGAGGTAACGTTCAACAATAATGGCGACCAGCGCCTCTCCAAACATACATGGTTTCGCAGGGCATTCTGTATGTTCATCAAATTCGCTTTCATCGATCAGCATGTCTAGGTATCTAGGTTGTGATCACTCTCATCTCTGATACAATGGATGCCTTAAGCTCATTTGTTGTCTGAGGCTGGTTTTTATGCACATTGTATGGGTTTGTTTTGAGTGTGAGTGGTGTAATTCTTCTTGAAGACAACAATGAAGACACTGCAACAATGACAGAGAAAGACATTTTCAGCTCTTTCCTTGAAACCAAAGTTTATTTCAGCACTTCGT
This sequence comes from Hippopus hippopus, assembly GCA_946811185.2. Taxonomy (NCBI): domain Eukaryota; kingdom Metazoa; phylum Mollusca; class Bivalvia; order Cardiida; family Cardiidae; genus Hippopus; species Hippopus hippopus. Next base: position 32,980,415 of record OX328105.1, read on the forward strand.
GGTGGGGTATATAGTAATAAAGGGTATGAAGTTTCAGTAAGGCGGTAAAACACCATACACAGCCCATAGAATATTGAAATGGTTAGAAAGAAAATTTAATTCAAGAGTGATTTCGAAAACAAAGCAAGCATAACCCACTCATTGGCCGGACAGAAGTCTATTGGACTTTTTTTGTGAGGTTATGAGGACAATGTGCATAAAGTCTAGCCTCAGACAACAGATACTGCAGTTCCAGAGATGGGACTGATTACAACCCTAACATGCAGGTCCATGAAGTGAATTTCATGGAAAATCTATCTGTCCTGTGACGTAAAAATGGACGTCATTTTGAACACTTGACGTAAATTGATGTGTCTTTTGAAAGGTGCCAGTCACCTTTATTATTTAATGTCACCTTACATACTGTGCATGTCATAAAAAAATTGTCTTGGACTTATTAAATTTTTAAATTTTATTGTAATGCCTTAAAAAATATTTTAAAAAAATATACCCAAGGTATACTTGAAAGTGTAACAGATATTTTTGAACACCCTATATGTCTTTAACCAGTTACATGTTAGGGCTCTGAAGTGTCTTGCTTAAAGATCCCCTCCCCCCACAACCAAATAGTGCTAGAGAGGCCCGAACCCTAGAACGCCAGGTTACGAGTCTGCAAAATTTATCACTGAGCCACACAGTACTTCTTTACCAATCAACAAAATTTCAGACTCTATTAAATTGAAAACAGTTGTAGTCGACATATTGGATGATGATCTCTGTCTTTCAAACGGTAGAAATCATTGTGGGGAAAAGGAGAAAATGCTGGGTACCAGGATTTTCTCCTTTTCCCACAATGCCCTCAAATTGTTTCTTTCTCAGGTCGTTAAAAGTCGGGATTATATGGTGAAGGGTTAAGCAACATAATGAAATTGGCAATAAGTCTAAAACCTTTTCAATAAATAAGACATGACAATACAAGTGTCTGGTTACAACTTTCTTTGCAGTTCTGATTTAATCAGACAATATTGTCTAGTCTCCAAGTTTCCAAGTTTAAAGAAATCTTTGTAATTAAAAAGTTGGCAAACGCCTTGTTTTCCATTATAAATTTTGGTTTTGTTACTATTTTGGATGACGATATTGAAAAAAGGAACAGTGCTCTAAATTTTGGGCCTAAGTTTGGAAACATCCCGCAGTTGGCGTCTGACTCAAGATAAAAAGTTAGAATATTTTTTCGACAGTCGGTCTATGACAGGAAATTTCCCTTGCTCATTTGAAAATATTTGTTCATTTTTTTAGCCGAAATAAATTTTCATCCCACGCTATTTTTTCAAAGTTTGTTATTCAGTTGTGATCAGCCCGGTGGCCGTATTCACCAAACATTCTTAAGGACATTCTTAGTCGTGATATCTGAGTTTCTCTAAATTTGAAAGAAAAACAATTTCCTGTCGGCTAAACCAAATGGTGTAGCCAATCAAAAGTTGTGTTACTTTCAATTGACTGGAGAATAAGCCTAAGACTTTTCTTAAAAATGGTTAGTGAATACGGACGAAGAACATCTGCTTTTATGCCATCTTCAACCATACAAGGTGTGATGATTGTTTTCGATTTTACTGGGACAAGGTCATCGTGGTCTGTGGTAAAACTAGAGACAGAGGTAATAGTACCTATTAGGTTAAAACTATGGAGCGGATGCATTGTCGTCTCCTTTTCTTCCTCCGAACTTTTTTTGATTTTTTGTTTTCTCCCAACAGACCATGTTTTCTAAACAAAAATCACGACCACAAAAAACAGTAAAATATTCTCTAAAAGCAGAACAGATGAAAAAAAAAAGTATTTTATCGACAAAAACTTGACAAAGTTTGTTGCCAGTTAATACATTGATGCCATCTGTATGTGAATGATTCCTAAATCAAATGATTTCAAAAATTTACATTAACTGCATGAGAGTCATGACCCCCGCCGTGTTTGTTGGGTTAACCGTTTACCACACTATCCCGACTTTTACCCACCTTAAAGAAGAGGCCTTTTGAAAACACTGTAGCAAAGGAGAAAATGCTAGTAACCAGCATTTTCTCCAATTCCCACAATATTTGCTACTCTGTCAAAATCTTATTTGTATTGCTGGCAATGTTGTTGTTTTTCAACGTGGAAGAGTACCTGGAATTTGTCGTTTTGTAAAAGGTTAATAGCGGTTAGTGCTTCCTCCACTGCACACTTCAAAGTACGCTGGCGGTCCACCTCACACCTTAAACCCCGTCTCTAACAATAAACGTGTCAGGTCTTGAACATTTTCAGTCGATTAAATTTTAATCAACATAATATCGAATATTTAAATATTTAAAGAGCCCCTCATATCTAATTTTATTATAAGTTGGTTTATACATGAGCTGTGCTCTGTGAAATGGGGACTTATCACATCTTCAAAAAGTTTCGACCCAGATCAGCCTGTACTGACTTGGGTCCAGACTTTTTGCTAATAGTCAATTTTCTGCATCTCAAAGGACTAGTGTACCTCAAGATTCAGATCGTTGTTATACAAAATGGATTTCTTGAATCTACATTTATGTATTGCCTACTTCATTTAAGCTGATCCTGACCTTTATCTTGAATATATAAGTAGGCATATAAATAGAACTCCCGAATATTATTCGGAAAGCTCGTACACGGGAAGGTACAGGTAAGCAATTTAATTCGCGCATACCGTACGAAAAAAAATTCCGTGACCATTCGGGATATATGCCGAAGGCAGCCCCGTGCGATGCGGAGGGTAAAAATAGAATTTTAATTTATGTAAATGATGTTGACCTGGGTCAGCTTAAATGAAGTACTCGTAGGTTATAATGACTTGCTTGATAGCAGTCATCACGGAGATGTATTGAATTCTCGCCGCAAGTTTGTCAGAGCATAGCTCATATACGCAAACAAAACAAGGGAATTTCAAAGTCGTTTCTCCAATTTTGTCTCACAAGGGAGGTAATTAGTGAAAAAGGAAGTAAGGATAGGGGAAACCTCATGAACAAAACTTAATTAGCTTCGATTGCATTTCATCTGTCAGAGTCTGCCTTTATCTTTTATAAAATCTTCATTTAATTTTAAAAGGAAACCCATGAAAATGATGCAACCAAGACGATCTCGGTTAATGGCATATCATAATTTCTGACAGCGCAGTACTGTCTGCTAACTTTATTAGAAATTATTTATAACGGAGCTACAATCCAGTAGTGGAAACAAACATCCTTTCAGCAACGCTTGGATGATTAATAACCTCTGTAATGCCTGGAAACAAATTTACAGTAGACGACCTCGAAACAATGCCCGTGAAGGTAGGGAAAATAACAATAAATTCATGTTCAAAAAAGCGTATACCACGTGGAAACATTTTATCACTAGAAAATGCTGGGTATCTGCATGTCAGAAAAATATTTGAAAATTGTTTTATGCCGCTTGCATGAACATTTCAGTGAGATTCCGGCGGCATGACACTTATGCACAGGTTTCTTGGGTTTTTCGTGTGCTAGGTTTCAGCTGTGCACTAAAGTGGAAAAGCACACTCGAACACGACTGGCAATGCTAGCGAAGATCAAACCTAGATTAACCGGATTACAAATGAAAAGGCCTATAACAACTATTTATTACAGTATGATTAAAAATAAAACCTGCTTGGCACAGTTACTTTATGTTTTAGGGTGATAGATTTCTAATCCAGAGATCGAAGTGAGATCCCAATCCGGTACACTAGATTTTTAGTGGTTAGGTACTTGAACAAGGCGATTTTGAACTCAAGTATAGTGCACATACTGGTGAAAATCAAGCAAACACATAAATAAGTGAGTGGTCGTCGTGATATGACTGATATAATGTAGAATTCCTCGCATAATACCATTCTATCATTGAATATTACCTGTAGCTGTAAGCATGTTACAAATGTAAAGGCTAGATAAAGATCATAATTTATCTTATGAGACTAAGCGACCTCATAAGGCTTAACACCGCCCCCCCCCCCCCCGCCCCCCCCAAAAAAAATCAACGTTTAAATGACGCTGAAGAAGAAGGAGACTTTTAAAAACATTAATGGAAAGGATAAAAAAAAAAGTAACCAGCTTTTTCTTTTTTCCATATAAAGTTCAATCAAAGACAGTTTCCATCATTAGGTCCACTATCAATTTGCCTACTGGAAGTTTTCTCAATATGGAAAATTGTAAAATTCTGTTCACTGGTTATGGGTTAACCCTTTACTGAACAATCCCGAGTTGCAACGACCCTGGTGAATAAAGCTTTTGAAACATTGTGCTGAAAGCAGAAAATGCTGGTAACCTGCATTTTCTTCTTTAAAAACAGTGTTTTCAGCCCTTTGAAAGACAAATCTTCCTGCGTGAGCGTGTTTTGTCGTCGACAAAGGCTTGCAAATTGGACAAGTCTAAAATTTTGTAAGGTGGTATAGAATTAAATGGCACAGGGGATGGAACCGAGTTTATCTAGGTTACGAATTCCGCGTTGTTGTTTAGGATTTCAAACAATAGGTAATGAGCCATGCTTTGTGAAAACGGGGCTCACTAAATCTGCAAAAGTATCGACCAATGTCAGCCTGCGCAGTCCGCGCAGGCTGACATGGGTCGAAACATTTTGCTACTGGTAAATGTTCTGCATTTTAAAGGTCCATTCCACCTCATGATCCAGTCGGTTGTAAGACAAAATGGTTTTTGGGGTTCATAATTATGTGACAGTTTGCCTGGTATAATGCATCACGGACAGACATCAAACCCCCTTTTGCCAAAGTATGGCTCAAATGGATAACAACGAGTCACACAGGTATGCAATAGTAGGGGTTTGTTACTTACCTGTAACAAAACCTTTAACGGGTCATCAACTTTGAGTCACAATAGTCAAAAGTCTAAACCTTGAACCCTGCAAAGTAAAAGGAGGACACGATTTATCATATATACCATTTTCTCATAACTCCGTGAACCTAAATGGTATTTTTTCATACCATCAGAGACAAACAAGGCATAGATATAATTTAGGCATACTAGTATACAGGAAACGAGTCAGAAATCATTTTTGGACAAGGGAGAGTACATTTAACCTGATTTTCATAGCAAAATTAACCTAAAAATACATTTGATCACCACCAGAAATTGACCAGACGATTTTCCATAACTTCGTGAATCAATTTCGAAAAACACGGAGTCATTCCAAATGTAGTCAAATGACGTCATACAGGGGGTATTCCTAAAGGTCAAAGTCTCGACACTAACACAGTTGCATTTTCTTTTAAATCATGAGCATTTCGCGTAAATGAATATTCTGTTGTACAAACAACTGATGAATTATGGGGGGGGGGGGGGCGGTGGGGGAAATAGGGTTTTTAACAAATTGTGATTTTTCAAATGTTTATTCTGTTTTTGACTTATTTCTTCGGCGTAGAGAGCTTCTCTGGAATGTTTACGTCTGTAAAGGTCTAACAGATCCCACTAAAGAAGAGTGTGCGAAAAATTATTGATAGCTAACATAGATTCACGAAGATATGAGAATTCACGGAGAAGTGAGAATCAACATTTTAACATGACACGTGAATTCGGCTCTATAAACACAGTGCAAAAAAAAAGCGTGCTAAAATCTACGTCATTCTATGTAGAGTGATGTCATTCTGTATAAAGTAAGTTATTCAATGGAATATAATCTGCATCCGCGTTTATACTCCAAGTATGAACTTGTTTTCCTTTCATTAAGAGTTGGTCATGTTAGAATGGAAATAATCTTCTTTTTATCGTGGTTTATCGTTCAATAAACCACGTTGTGAGTTATGAGGCGCAATAAATAAACCACTCGGGCTATCGCCCTCGTGGATTATTTATTGTGCCTCATAACTCACAACTATGGTTTATTGAACGATAAACCACGATAGAAAGAAGTTTATTTCTTAAATAACCCTGTTGTTTTCAGTTTTGAACTTATACAACCATTACAGATTTTTGTCATATTACACACGTTTCAGGCGAGATTTCGTGATGTCATAAGAGCATGATGTGACGTCATTCGTTCAAGCACTATACTCTTGCACATTATTTTCAAAGACACATCTGACACAAATTTTCCGGTCAATTCAAATGTCAAAATTGATGATAATGAAACAGCGAAGGCTCGTATTATTTTCAGATTTAAAATCAAGCCATTATATGTCACCCTCTCTGGACCTGTAATATTTTTTATTTCGGACATATATTCTTGTCACTGTGAATTAGTCCCATTCTTGAATACACGTACGTTTCGCAAAGAATAAGGATCTTATGTGTATATGTATAAAATTCTTGAGATACATTTATGCGATAAAAATAATTCTGAAACATGTTTGTTTTACGCATAGACTACTTTTCTTTTAATTGTCAAGAAAAATTCTGCACTATTTGGCATCAGTGGGTTCAAAAAATTACATGTTCGATGCCATTTTTGTAACTGGCCAATTGTCTAAAGTCAGGCTATTTGAGGAAATTGGATCTTATTTTAATATTAGCCTACACGGACATTTTTTAACAGAATGAGGGAAACCTTTCAAACAACATGGCCACTTTGGAGAAAAATGTCTTGTCAACAGTAAGAAATACTAAGAGTCCCATCTTTACTGTGTCAGACACGTGCACAAATAATGGAACGTGTTTGCAAGGCACAGCCTGGCGAATTCTTTGTACGGAAAATATTTAGAAATGCCGGTTATGACGATTTTGTCCGGAAAAGTTAGTAATGATAACTATGAACAGAATATTCCGAGAATAGACGTTGCTTGGTTTTCCCGATATAGGTGTCGAGTTCAAACGACCTAAAGAAAAATGCTCTTGAAAACATTTAAGGAAAAGAAGAGGATGTTGGTCGTCAGCATTTTCTCCTTTTCTCACAATGTTTTCTTTCTTTTCAATGATAGGTTCAATAATTTCAGCAACATTTAAAGATGCATATCCACTTGTTTTCAGCCAGTTTTTCAACCAAATTCATCCTTATTTTATAAAGCTATAGTCATTCTTGTATCTTGATGCCAAATGTTGCCCCTGTCGGTTGCAAGGTGGCACAGATTACGACCGATAGAATATGCATTTCATTCTCTTGGGGCCATCAACGGCAGCACTGTTGTCGTTTCCTGTTTACAATCAAGGAAAAATCCCTAGAGTTTTTTATCAATACTTGCACCATATTTGTAGATTATTTATCTATGTTTACACAGCTGACCAATCTGAATCATTCTACAAACTATGGTTTAATAGCGATTTTGTCTTTGACTGTAAGAAAGGTGCATCTGTAAGGTGTAATCTGCAAATGCTTTAATTTGGGCAAGCCTATGGTTTTTTAATCTGGTACAGAGTAAGTCTGATTGATACTCAGCTTTGTCATCAAACGAGTATATCTGCCACTATCTAGGGGGAATCAGCGTGGTCTTACCGTAAATATTCTAGTTCAGATATAACACAATTGTCTAAAACCCAATGGCTAACACCATGAACCTCAGTCCCACAACGAACTTTGAAAATGTCCGTTTTAGGCTATATTAAGCGTTTGCAAATAACATTTTCATAGACACCAGACATAAGTGGGCTTACATATATATGAGTCATGCTCTGTGAAACGGGGGCTTAATGCATCTTTTAAAGGTATCAACATAGGTCAGCCTGCGCAGTCTGCGCTGGCTGACCTAAACCGAAACTTTTTGCTATCGGTCAATTTTCTGAATGTCAAAGGATTAGTTTACCTCATGGTTCATTCGGTTGTTAAACAAACTCGATATTGTGGATCCATAATACTGCGAAGACTTGTTTCGCATCATGCATCACAGAGATACATTAAGGCCCCTTTTGCCGGAACATGGCTCATATCCGTTTTGATACTTTTAGATAAAAGATAATCTTGAAATACTTGAGTCTATGGGTCGTGATTGAATATTGGTCCATTAAGCCTTTTTTTATGGTCTGATACCTGTCAAAAAACATGGCCAATTGACTTAATCTGTTACCGTATAGGTCCATTTTTTAACGACCCTGATGAGGAAGGCTTTTGAAAATATCGTTGATAATGGAGGGAATTGTGATAAGGAGATGCAAACTATCTGCAAATGATATGAGCCATGCTCTATAAAAAGGGGGCTTAATGCATCTTCTAAAAGTATCGACTAATATCCTTATGCACAGTCCGCGTAGGCTGACATGGGTCGAAACTTTTTGCTATTTATAAACTTTCTGCATGTCAAAGGGCTCTTCTACCTCCAGATCCAGTTGACTTTTAGACTAAATGGATTTTATGGATCCATAATTATGTGATGACTTGCGTGGTATAATACATAGAGTTTATTTCATCAGCTTGTGGTTAATATGGGGAAATATTTGCCGAAAAAGGGAAAGGTATGCGAAAATAACGAGTGCCGTAAGGCACGAGTTATTTTCGCGGACCTTTCCCTTTTGAGGCAAATATTTCCCCATATTAACCACAAGCTGATGAAATAAATTATATATTATATTTCTTCTGATTATTTTGTCAACGAATGCCACTTTTAAAACTTAAAAACTTAAAAAACTTAAAAAAGTAGTTCCAGATTTTCGGCAGGAGGAAAATATTCACTATGACGGGGAAATAATTCCCCCCAGCTTAAATTACGACATTTCTTTACCCATAACATTTCTAATATTAGACACATGAAATATAATATATCACGGTAATGCATTAAACCCACCTTCGCCAGAGCATGTCTCATATAAATATAGATGAGACTATTATATTAAGTAGTCTGGCAAGAAAGTAATGAGCCTAAAATCAGACGTAAAAGCTAGTGAAGTGACGGATTAATTTAACAACTCCTACAGAAGACTTCTTTCCCTGTCTTGCACCTTTAATCCTTATCCTCCTAAATAAATGAAAAAACAAAATAATGCTATTTCAAACTTACTCTTTGGAGAAAAAAAAATCTTATCGGACAGTGTATATCCAGGATCAGACTGCACGTTCTGTGCAGTCTGATCTTGATATACACTGTCCGCATAAGGTCAGTGAGTCGCCCTTAGCAGCCCAAAGGTTAACATTTTATCAAAGGACACAATCTTTGACTTGTGCAAATTCAAGGCATTTTCAGATGACGAATTCAAAGTGGCTCATATAATGAAATCTGTCTGTGAGGTGGTAAAAGAAAAACCGACAAAGGGGAAAGGAAAAAAATGTTGGTTACCAGCATTTTCCCAGTTTCCCACAATGTTTTCAAAAGCTTTATTCTTTAGGGTTGGCAAAACACGGGATTGTTCGGCAAAGGGTTAAACGTGCTGTCTGAATTATGATCTATACTGTACGCTTTGTTGAGACATTCTGGATAAGGGCAACCTTGAAGTTGCTCTTTTTCAAGTCTTACTTCTTGAATTAAAGTTCCTGTTGGGTTTATTCGGTGCTTTAGGGGTTAAAAACAGAACTGTAAACTGATATTGATACATGTCGTGTCGAATTAGAAATTGTCTATAACAAACTGTCAAACGAGCGGACGTTATCTCATCCTATTCAACTTAATTAGCATCTAGAAAATGACTGTCATGTGATATGAGCAAAATGAAATTTAAAACGAAAAATGACTTTGTCTTTGACGTCTTTAATTGGTTGATTTTTTCCCTTATTTACCGTCGCCGATAGTTGCTAGTGTCGGCGTCGCCCCAAGAATGTTGTTATGGGGAATAAAGTAATATACAGGACGAAACTCACCCTAAGTTACGTCTGGTTCTTTGACGTGTTCGGTGTACAGCACCGTCACACGGGACCTAGGTTTAACGTCTCATCCGAAAGACTATTAGTAATATAAGTTGGCCGGCACCCTGACCCTAAAACTGCCAGAGATTTGTCGGTTACAAGTCTCATGCTCTACGACTTGAGCTATTCGAGATGATCTAAGTTTTTGATGGTCTTAAATTGACAACTTATTCTCAGTGATACCTATTGGACACTGATATTTGTTGATTTGTCGGGAAGCTTAATCCCTAAATCTCAATATCGACGACAGTTTAACCATGACCAACACTTGGTTGTACTCCGATTTCAGTGACTTTGAATATGCAAGAATGTACAAGAATGATCAATAAAAAATCTCGCATAGACTTTACGATCATGTTTATTTCAAATCAAAGTTTCTTCTCCTTCATCTTCTTCTTCTTCTTTATGATGCACTCTTTGATAGATAGATTGAGATGTTTTCCCTCCGAAACTAAACTTTGAAATAGTAACATTTAGGTTTCCACCATCGGCTTGACTTATTTAGCAGCTTAATAAATTAACTCGACCTCTTTCGACGGCTATAAATACAATCCATTGAAACTTACAAAGATTTTGATTGTATAGGCTTGAATACACAAACGGACGATATAAATCAAAGATTAGACTGCACGTTCTGTGCAGTCTGATCTTGATCTATGCTGTCTGCAAAAGTCACCAGTTTCGCCTATGGCGCCGAAAGGGTTAAAGATTTAAAAATCGACCAGATGGCATGTCGACAATTTTACATCACTCCTATATCTAACTCATTACTACCCACGGACGACTTTCTCACCAAACAGCAGACTGTTGTTTAAAGATACATTCTTACAGCCAAAGAGAAAAAAACGCATTTAGAACTTGAAAGCGTGTAGAATTCCTCATCTATGAAAACTAGATTAAAAAAAAAAAAGATATGGTGTAAGGGACAGAAAAACACAAAGGATTTGTACTCATTTAAAACCGGAAACGACAACAGCGACTATTTTGAAGGACTCCAAAATATGGATGCATTTTCTATCCGTTGTAATCTGTGCAATCTTGAAGCCATCAGGGGCAACATTTGGCATGACGCTACAATAATGATTGTAGTTTCATAAAATAAGGATGAAATGGATTGAAAACTGGCTGAAAACTGCCTGTAAAGAGTATCAATGCATCTTTTAAATATTGTGACAATCGTAAAGTATTGATCCTTCTGAGCTATTTCTTCCTTTGAAAAATATGTTTAAACGTATCCTTGTAAAAATCCTTAACTGGTGTTGATCTTCTCTTTCTACAAAGATGTTTTCAAATTCGCCTGTCTCAAGTGTTTAGCAGGTATAGAGTTAACTCTTTACCAGACGACAAACTTCTAAACAATTTTATTTTCAAAGTATTTGCAGACGAATAATTCAGTGTTACTCAAATGATTGGATTTGCCTTTGAAAAGGTGGAAAATTGTGGGAATGCTGGTGACCAGCATTTTATCATTTTGCCCACAACAAAGTTTTCAAAAGCCTTCCTCCTCAGGGTCGTTGAAATATGGGATTGTTTGGTAAAAGGTAAAAGAATGACAATATAAATTGATAATGATACATGTCTTGTCAAATTAGAATATGTCCAACAAACTTTTCGACTATGGTTGTCCCAGTACAACCGTGAACGCTAGAAAAAAAACATGGTATGGTCTACACTCGTACAACAGGGAAGTCAGTTTGATGCATCAAAATTATCTCAGTAGGAATCATCATTCGGCAAACCTCGAGTGATCCGTTGATCAAATCCCTCGGCTGTATCACGTAGCTTGATATGCACCTACATGGTACATTTCTCGCCGGAAATACATCGCTTTACCGTTCTTAAAATTGTGCGGCCCCACTTAAAAAAAGAAAACGTGAGTCAAAATTTTCTATCGAAATCTCTCCAAAAATATTTCCGTTGACAAATAGTTTATACATTGAAATTCTAACGTGGTCAACCAATTCCGTTTGCAGTTTCACCGACAGGTTGATAGATGTGAATAACTAATCCTTGGTTGTTGATGTCATTGCTCATCGATTTACAAGGGTACCGCCATGTTTAAGATCATGTGACAGTGCTTCAAATGGATCCTTGATACGGAAGAGTGTAGATGTAGTTACGGAATCGGCCGAGTTGTGACGAGCGTAGGAATTGGCCACTTTGCCAAATGCAGATGGCTTTCGTCTCGCAGAACACTTGTGAAAACATGTTGCAAACCGAAAACATATCGTAACAAGCAGTTTTGCCTTTTGTCACGTTATTATATGTCTCTATGTATTAAGTATTAAAGTAACAAGTACGATTTCACACGTTATTTATTCTAAACGCTCCCTCAAAGCATTTGTTAACATAAAGTCGTCCTGGGTGACCCTTAAATGTTTTGTCAAATTAGAAAGTGTGTAACAAACCACCCGACTATAGTTATCATCCGAGAACGCGACAACAAAACACGGTATGACCTACAATAAGGGATTTGGCACGATGCATCAAAATTATCTCAGTAGGAATTATCATATGATGATCACATTGACACATGTAGATGGGTCCTTCTATCTCGCAGAACACTTGTGAAAATATGTGGCAAAAAGAAAATTGCTTGTTACGGGCAACTTCTCTTTTTGCCACATGTTGTCACATATCTATGCATTAAGCTTTGGTAGGATGTACGTTTTCACAAATAATTGATTTAAAAAGCTCCCTCACACCGTTTACTTACGTTGTTCCAAAACTGGTCCACGTTGTACATTTACAGATACATAGACGTGATACAGGCTATTGTTACGACTGTTCCATTGGATAAGCTAGATTAGCTAAATTAGCCAGTCGGAGCATCTTTTATACATCACATCTGGCCGTAGTTGGTGGGTTACCGCTATTGATGCAGGTAATCGATTATTATGCATATACAACGGTGACCAGCTCAAGTTTCCGTTGGCGAACACGAATAAATCTGAACTCACTGACTTGAAAGTAAATGTGAGCACATGTCGCTGAGCCTTGATACTACTAGAAAAAGTTTTAACATTTTGCGAAAGGAGAAATTTTGCGTAATGGGCAACTTCACCTTGCAATATCACAGTATTTCTCTTTGCAAGCTAAGCAACGTGTATAGTGGTTAGTGCTTGTATGGGTGTCCATGTTATTTCACGTTACATTTGGAGGCAGATTGCGATTATGATAACTGCCGGACTGTAGTTGCCTTACCGTTTTATTTTCCCGTGGCTTAAATGTATATGAGTTCCCGGGTCGGGAATACTCGAAGGGTAAAGTAATGTCACGGAGAGCGGTTAGATGTACAAGCACTTAAAACCTGCCTGGCTTATGAACTAGTTTTTACAGCGATGTTGTTTGATATATTTCTTTCCGTGCAAGATAAGCAGTGTGCTGTATGATGTGATTACACATTACCGTAATAGCCTCCCCTGAATGTGGAGTAAACAAGAGTGACCTCCCATTATTCTAAAATAGACAGGCTGAATTCTGCCCTTTTGCAGCAACCTGTACCTATCCCTATACGCTTTGCTGTATCAGAGGAGGTAATCACTCCATGTTGTCCCAGGACAACCGTGAACCGAAAACATAGTATGATCTTCACCAGGGGAGTAAGCGTGACGCATAAAAATTATCTCAGTAGGAATTATCCGTTTATAGTCTAAGGCTTATGTTCACACTGCCTTCAGCAGATGGCTTTTTTTTTGTCTTGCAGACCTCTTGTCTTAGAAACATCTGGCAAAAGAAAGAAAAAACTAATGCTCGTGACAGGCGATTTCTCCCTTTGCCACACGAGTTTACATATCTTTTTTGTATTAAGCCTAGTTTACAAGTAAGATTTCACAGAGACATTTGGACAATGAGGAACAGCAAATGTTAGAATGGCTATAAAAAATCATTGGAATTTGAATCAATTACATTGACTTAACCAAGCCACATTTTTTATTTTGGCTTTCTTTGAATTATCGTTCATAAGCGACTTGATTATAAACAGTAATTGTCCATTGATTATCATCCTTCGTCTTTCATCTCGAGCCTGATTTAATTATCATTTACGTTTGCCATTTGATAACGGCCAAATTAAGTTTAATGAAAAATGTCTGTTAGCGTAAGAGACAGTTACAACGGTCTGGAAAAAAAGAACACGAGTATATTACTCCCGTTATCTCCTGTAGGCTATCCATTTACCTTTCGTCAAGTGGCAGTGACAACATCGTGACAAAAGGAGAAGATGCTCATAAACGATAATTTTACTTTTGTTCACAATCCTTTTTACTCATTTTTATGTTTTAAACCTCTATGATGGCCCTTGGTATAGCGAGCCTCTTAAGCACTCTTCTGTCAATTTTGGCTGTTAACAGAAAAACGCCATCCAGTGTCACTCCTCTCTTTCTCTGCCGCCCTTTCCATGTTGTCTTGGACTTTCCTCTTTTCTGATTTCCTTTGAGGGCCCATCGAGGTGCAATACCTCTTTTCGACGATCGAACATATAAATCTCTAGATCGTCTGAAGTTTATTTCTTTATTCAGTTGTGTCACGTGGAATCTTTCAAGTATATATAACTGCAGTGTTTTCTCCTACAAGATGATAGTCCTTCTTGAGATTTTGACCTTGAATATGCCAATGATTATTTCATCTTCTTTATTCACATTTGATGTTCCGTGCATCCGTACATCAATTCTAGCATACCGGTGTTTTGTGTTCTGTGAAAAGGAGCCTTAATGCATCTCCGTGATGCATTATACCAAGCAAGCCATCACATAACTATGAATCCATTAAAATAATTTTTTTCTAACAACCGACTAAATCATGAGGTAGAAAAGTTCTTTGGCACATGTCAGCCATCGCACAATGCGTAGGCTGACATGAGTTGATACCTTTTGCAGATGTATAAAACCCCTTTTTCCCATAGCATGGCTTAATCATTACTTTTTTATAATTGAGCCATGCTCTGTGAACATGGGTCTCAATGCATCTGCGAAAAGTATCGACCCAGGTCACCTGCGCAGTCCGCGCAGGCTGACCCGGACCGAAACTTTTCGCTCTAGGTTTTTTACTGTATGTCCAACGACCAGTCTACCTCATGATGGAGTCGTTTGCCACAAAAGTATTATGGATCCATTAGTATGTGATGGCTTGCTTTGTACCATGGATCACGGGAATGCATTAAGCCCCCTTTTGCCAGAGCATGGCTTATATATTATGACTTTTGAACTTCTAATGTCCTTCAATCAATAGTTTATGATAATGAATTATAAAAGCCATCTGTTGCAAACTTTTATACGAAGCGATGAGTTAAAAGGTGTTGATGTTTTATGGTGAACAGCTAAATGTGTCATTCTCTGCAAAAAGGGGGCTTAATGCATAGATCTGCAAAAAGTGGTCAATTTTCTGCATGTCAATGAACCAGTCTACCTAATGATTCGGTCAGTTGATAGACAAAATGGATATCATGGATCCATAATTATATGATTACATAATGCATGGTATCATGCATCAGGGAGAAACATTAAACCTAATATTGCCAGAACGTGTGGCTCAAACTTATTTGCAAAATAGCCATCCTGGCTCTTTCTAGATTTACAGACAGGTGTTGATGTACCTTGCTGGAGATGCTTCTTAGTTTAAACAACTGAATCTTAACATGCGTCATCAAGTGGTAGCCATACAAGCACTAGCCAAAATAGACGTTCTTTATCTCGTCGGTGACACATAACACTGAATAGCACCCCTGAAAAAGCTAGCTATTAAAAAGGATGGAATTAAGAACTAAAATTTAAATGTCGTTTTTTCATATTATTTTCCTTTCAACAAGTCTCAAATCAGAATGTAAAATTTTCAATGTAATTTGTACTTTCGAAATTCATATCCTGTTTTTCAGATATGAATGGAAGTAAGTGATTGATGTGATGAACATGACGAAATCACACTTATTGGTATCGCGAACATAAAGTTATCCCGCGGAATTACATCGAGATGAATAACAAGAACTTCCGTGAAGACTATTTCTAGCAAGTAAGAAATAAGAAAAGTGTTTGTTTGACATGAGATCCCGATATAGTTTTTGCACCGCATTCAGGAATCGCAAAATTTTAATATTAATTCTTGACGAGACAATCCCGGATTTTTCCTACTCCAAGAAAACAATCTTCTTTTACAAATATTGTGTGGAAAAGGTCGCAACTACCATTGTCTACTTTTCAAACGATGTTTTCGAACCAATGAAATTCAAATTTCCCAAATTGAACCAAATCTTACTTGTCGGCAGCAATGATTCCAGTATGGATCAGTCTAAAAATTTGTCGTCTGGCATAGAGTGAACTAGGGGAAATAATGATATGGATCTTACATCAAAACAATTTATTATTCTTTATGTAATAACATCGGCGAAATAAAAATCGTAAACAATAAACTCCGGCGTAAAACTTCACTATCAAGAAAAAAATCTAGAAGGACGGAAAAGAGATAAAGCCCATTATTATTTTGTCATTTTACAGCCCATCTTGAGATATTTTCTCTAATTGAGATTTAATGTCACCTCAGTGAGAGTTTATCTATAATCAATAACATACATTGACTGATGTGTTTGCGGCGTGATTTCCAGTATTATCTCAAACATGTAAGGGCAGCGATGGAGCGGAATTTATATCCGGTTTCATGTACATAGATACTACAGCGGTACCTCGATAGATCTAACCTGCGCTGGCTTAACTATTGGCCAAACAACCGCGTGTTTTAACTAACTTAAACAGGCATTTGAAAACATTGTGGGGGAAAGATTGATTGATTGATTGATTGATTATATGGTGTTTAACGCCGTTTTCAACATTATTTCAGTTATATTGCGGCGGCCAGTGCACCTATCCATGCTTTCCTGGAGTCTCTTTTACCGGTACTCTACACAATTTTCTTTCCAAGTCACTGGCTGCTTTCCCACATAACCATCGTCGAAACAATGGTCAGTGGTTGGAGCGGAATGAATCCTATCGCAATGACTACCATCAATGCTCGGAAAGAAATTGGCCGAGCCAGGGATCGAACCCACGACCCCTCAAGCCCTACACGCTACCGACTGAGCTACCGGGGCTCGGCTGTGGGGGAAAGATGAAAATGCTAGGGACAAGGTTGTTTTCCTTTTTCCTCACAATATTTTCTACCCTTTGAAATATGAATTCAATTATCTAAGCTAAATTTAATTTTCCTGCACAATTGCTGTCATCATGATATGTATATAATTACGGTTGGCTGATTGATTGTTTGGTGTTTCGACATTATTTTAGTTATGTCGTGGCGGGCAGTGTGCCTATCCATGCTTTCCTGGGGTTTCTGCTACCAGTACTTGGCACGTTATTCTTCCCTAGACACTGGCTGCTTTTTCCATATAACCATTGCCGAAACGATGATCAGCGGTGCGAGAGGTTTTCGTTTGCCGAAACGATGATCAGCGGTGCGAGAGGTAAATAGTTACCATAGAGCAGCTTTCAGAAGGCATTTGCTCTCAACAAGCAAGTAGTGTGTATCATCCATGAAAAAAATACAAGTGCGAAAAATAAACTGTAGAAAAGTTGTAAAATGATCAATGAAATTAATTTCGTCCTCGAGTTGTATACAAGTGCGTTTGGCAACGATGCGTAGGCGTTAAAGGAACTTATATCCTATATATTGTCTATGTTTTCCCCACGTGGGACATCGTCGTGAATAATTATTGTTTTACTTTATGGCGACGTTTCACTAAACACAAAGGTAGTATATTTCTCTATGACGGCAGAAGCTGAGTCTGTAATGTATCCCCTGCATCTACAGGAAGAGACGTCCTCCGTTACTTAGCGGTTGAGACATTTATTTCAGAGCTGAGGTCGTAAGTTCGATTCCAACCGACGGCGGTGATTGCGGAGAGGGGCCCATTTGCAACGCATTGCATTCTTACTAAAGTGGTAGAGCTACAGATGAAAAAAAACACGAATAAATGAGTCGTCGGTGTGATGCAACTCAAACGTTTGTAAATGTATATGAGCCATGCAAAAGGAGGTTTAATACATCTACGTGATGCATTTTACATAGCGAGTCATCATATAATTGTGGATCCATAAAATCTATATAGTCTAACAACCAACCGGATCTGGAGGTAAAATGGTTCTTTGACATGCAGAACTTTTACAAAAAGCGAAAGTTTTGACCTATGTCAGCCTGCACGGATTGCGCAGGCTGACAAGGGTCGATACTTCTGGTGGATGCATTAAACCCCTTCTTACAGAGCATGGCTGACATTTAATGCAACACATGCCAACGGAACTGATAGACCGAGTTAAAAGATAAACGTACCAACTGTTTTTCATCGGAAATGTATGTAGAAAGATTCCCACGGAAAATTATGACTAGTGTTTCATTTTTCTAAGAGGAGCGTTACGATTTTAAGAACGGTAAAGCGGTGTATTTCTGGAGAAGAAATGTACCATTCAGGTGCATAACAAGCTATGTGATACAACCGAAGGACTTGGTCAACGGATCTAACAGAGGTTTGCCGAATGGTTCTGAGATCTATACCCACTAGCGACGGAAGTCAAAGATTGACACGGGTATTTTTCAAGGTTTTTCTGCTAATCTGTTTCAAGAGGTAACGATTTTCAAACAAAAACACGCGTGAAAGGAACCAGCCATATCAAAAGTGACAATCAGAGGTTTTCTATACTTTGGTTCCCTCCCCATGGGACAGTTCTTTGTGTAGAGGTACTCTAGTACACTCTTTACCCGATGAGAAACCTTTAGACTAGTCCATATATAAACGTTGGCGGGCAGAAATTTCAATGTGTCTAAAAGGATGAGGTTTGTCTCTATATGGGTAGAAAACACTGTGGAAAAAGGAGCAAATGCTGATCACCAACATTTTCTCCTTTTACCACAATGTTTTCAAACGCATTCTTTGGGGTCGTATCGGACAGTGTAGATCCAAGATCAGACTGCACGTTCTGTGCAGTCTGATCTTGATCTACACTGTCTGCAAAAGGTCAGCGAGTCACGTTTAGCAACCTAAGGGTTAAAAGTTGTCCGCCGGAAGCAATGGGCGTACTCATCACCTACACCCTTTACAATACAGGTATACCTCCAACCGTACACATAGTAATTAAGGAATTCATAAGACACAAAGTAAATGTCCTTATATCAATCAGATGATAAAGGTTGCGAGAAAAAGACCATTTGTCCTTAAATGACCGATTCTACCTATTACCCAAATATTAAATCTGTCAACTTCTGAGCTGCACAAGGTAATGTACTGTAAATGTACCAAAAAGCTGAGAACTTGAACATACGGATTCTCCATTAGAAATATGCCAGCGTCCTTCTACCTTATACCACTCAATACCATGTTATATGAACCCGGGGTTTTGAAAACATTATGTGAAAAAGAACAAATACTGGGTACCAGAATTTTCTCCTTCTCTGACAGTGATACCTACTCTTTTATAGACAGTCCAAACATTTGAGCTTTTTTTTTTATGGTCTGCAAATGCTTTCAATGTGGACAATTGGAAAATATACTCAGTTCCATAAATAAGTGTGCACTTAATTTTCTTTTATTTCTCGTCGCATGTTTTACTGAAGACCAACAAATTTGGTATCATACTTTAGTTCCGAGTCTGTAGAAAATGCCAGGCTAATCAGATTTTGACTAACAGAAAGTTTAAGTTAGGTTTTTGCAGTTTAAATGAAGGTGGTACTAAAACCAAAGTTGCAAAAGTACTCAAAGACTAAGGTAACATTAAAGTTAGGTTTTTCTTAAAGTTCTTGTAATTTTTCAATCAATATCTTGTATGGCCACCTCTGCTGTCGATACAGGTAATTATTTGACGTCGAATAGACCTTACATAAAGTAAAATCATTGCATCAGGAATGTTATTCCATTCCTGAAGGAGAGCGGTGGCCAAAACCTAACTTTAATGTTACCTTAGTCTTTGAGTACTTTTGCAACTTTGATTTTAGTACCACCTTCATTTAAACTGCAAAAACCTAACTTAAACTTTCTGGTTGTCAAAATCTGATTAGCCTGGCATTTTCTACAGACTCGGAACTAAAGTATGACACCAAATTTGTTGGTCTTCAGTAAAACATGCGATGAGAAATGAAAGAAAATTAAGTGCACACTTATTTATGGAACTGAGTATATACGAGGGTAGTTCAGAAAGTTCTCGGCCTCACCCAGAAATATGGTGAGAATCTGGTTTTGTTTCACATAATGGCAAAGCAGAACACCATATATAAGTGTACCTAAAATTTCAGACTTCTAGTGTGTTTTGTATGCAGATGACACACTTTGCATTTCACTCAGTAAGAAAGCTGCGTGCTGGAGTTTTGTTGTTCCAGGACAATGCTCCTGTTCACACAGCACAAGTGGCAGTCGCAGAAGCGGAAAGATGCGGCTTTGAACTATTGCCCCATGCACCTTACTCTCCAGATTTGGCACCATCAGACTTCTACCTATTCCCTAAACTGAAATCCCACTTGCGGGGCCGCCGTTTTGAGAGTGACAATGACGTCATATGTGCTGTTGAAGGGTATCTTGGGGCTCAGACTGCAGACTTTTTCAGAGAAGGGATCGCAAAGCTTGAACATCGGTGGTCAAAGTGCATTGAAGTTCAGGGGGACTATGTTGAAAAATAATATAGAAACGATCTGTCTTTGAGGATGTTTTCTTGTTGAGGTAGAGAACTTTTCGAACTATCCTCCTATATGTATCGCCCGGCAAAGACTAAACTCTTTACTTTTAGATTAAGAGATATGTGCAGACGACTAAGACATGTATCGAAAATGCTCAGTGCTGCCTTTAGTATGATATGAAATATTGCGGCAAAATTGAGAAAAAAAAGAACTAGTTACAAGCATTCTATCCTTTACCCATAATATTTGAAAGGCCTTCTTCCATAGGATAGATAAAACTTAATGTTGTTTTGTAAAGGATAGAATTGTGACAAACAATATATTCTGCTGAAGTGGTGCCTTGTACTTTAGAGACGCCTTGAGGGATTCAATGGTATTCTTTTACAGACAATGCAAAACTCTGCGATCTTTGCGTTTTCATTCCAAATGATTAGATATGACTGTTGTAGTTCTTTCTTTTTACCAAACCTCACTTACGGCAGTTGAATCTCGCTCTCGAAAGTAAAAGCAATGGGAATATTTTCCCATTGAACATAATTTCGCTGATTCATCCACTGTTTTTGTTGTTGTAATTGTTGTTTTGGTTTGTTTGGGGCGGGGTTTTTCCCTCCTAATATCAGGACCCGCATTCACCAACCATTCTTAAGAACTTTCTTGATTTTATTCTCCAGAATTTTCAAAATTTTAAAGAAATACAACTTCTGACTGGCTAAACTATTTTGTTTTTGCCAATCAGAAGTTGTGTTACTTTCAAATTTCCAAGAATGTTCTGAAGAACGGCTGGTGAATACGGATCCAGGTTTATTTTTTTGTCACTATGAGCCTAGAATTGATAGAAAACTGATCTTGCAACAAAGATATGCCTGTTCCTCAAATTTACTTAGATTCATTCTGTTAGCGACCCCCGAATTGCTTAATGGGATGCATACTAAATTTAAAGTATGCATGCCACATTTAAACAAACCTCATGAGGTTCTTCTTTTAAAAAATAAATAAATAAATAGTATTTCTTTGGTACTGTTTGAATGTTTTCCAACTGCAATAAAAGACTGCTATTTCTAAAATGTGTGAATAGAAAAGAGAAATGGCCAAACGTATAGAGTGGGAAGCTGTGGCTAGAATCATTTGCCAATCTACGTGTACTTTTTTCATGTACTTGAAGTTGTCGTATGTTTCCTTTATGTCAACATAAACATCAACATTATGTATGCATGACAAAATGTAGGTATAAACTAAACTAAACTGGTATTCGTTGGGAAATATATATTGTATCAATAATAACAGGATGAGTCACTGAGAAGTGACTGATGCTCTGGAAGTTAATATAACCATGTCCTATGAGCTGTGAACATGAACACTGACTACGCATAGAACTCTTGCAAACACTTTTGACCTTGACGTGACCCTGACCTTAACCTACGGACATAATTCTTGCACATGACATAGCTATTTTATGTTGTCAAAATTTCTGCACAGTTTTACTGATCTTTTTTCCTAATTAATAACAAGTTACAGGTCGGACACAAACAGACCCCCCACCCATGCACCCAGAAAAATAAAAATAAAAAAAAAACATTGTTTAAACTTATAGCTCGCCATGACCATGATCCTTGACCTACGGACATAGTTCTTGCACAATACCATATCGTCTTTACGTGGTTGACATTTATGCGGTTATACTATTCTTTTTAGGGTGGGGTGAGGCAAATTAAAAAAGAAGTTTCAGGCCAGTCACGAACGTAATCCCCCCCCCCCTCCCAAAGAAAATCCTATTTTACATTAAAAACACATATGACCTTGTGTTGGCCTTAACCATTGACCTACGGACATGATTCTTACAAGCCATTCGGCTGCTAAGCACGACTTAAAGACCTTAAAGACGATCGCTACAGTTTCACCATTTATTCATAACATTCAGAATTTCATGAAACTTTGTTTGGTGATAGTTTATTATCTGATCTACAAAAATAGGAGATAAAAAGAGGGGGTCACCAGCTTTGGGAAAATTCTATGAATATTTCTTTTAGTACACCCTGCATTGCGGCAGTTCAGGACGAAATTTCACCTGTGAAAACTAAGTCTATGTATATTATTTTAAATGACAACAATTATAAGCAAAGTTTATGTTATTGTATTGGTGAAACATCAAATTTAATAAAAAAAAAAAAAATAATTTAGCGTACACTGAGTATCAATATTTAAAAAAAAAAAAAACCTTAACTTATGGCTAAAACACCTTTATTTTGGAAAAAACAAAAAAAACCAAAGAGTATCTTTTAAAGTTATTTTTTCAAATGTTCCAACATTCAGATTTTTCTTATTTTTTCTATAAATAATATTCAGGTACTAAACTAAAAGAATCAGGCTTAAAACAAATAGGTCACCAGCCTTATTTTTTAAGAAAATACATTTTAAGTTTCTGGGTGGGGCACTAACTAATGAATAAATGTAGGGTTTGTCAAAGACAAAGATATTATATGAAGTAAATTATCTCAATTTTTTCAATAACACAACTTTTTTTATAAGAATCAACTTTGCTGGTCATACTAAACCAGTTCATAGCATATAAATGTAATACTGATGTTAGCATTTAACCCATTTCCAAACGACTAATTTTAGACTCTTCTAAATTTGACGCGTTTGCAGACGCTAAACCAAAACCTGGTATTCATGTATCACAGTTCTTTGATGGGTCAGCAATCATTGTGCGAAAAAGAGAAATCAATCGTTAGCAGCAATTTCTCCTTTTGACATCAATGTTTTCTAATGTTGTCTGCTGCAGACTCATCAAGCTAAGAGACAACCTGGTAAAGAAGAAAGAGTTATGTACAGCCCCTCGTTTTCTGCAAGTCTGTACTAAGTGATATAATTTTGGACTAGACCAAACTGAAAGCATCTAATCTGAAAGGATGTTTTAGCTCAACGATACGTCTGCCAGATAGAGCGCTAGTAAAAGCATGACCTGTGTCCATATTTCCGTTGTTAGATGACGTAGTTAGGTGATTCACTTTGACTTTCAGTCCGATCTTTTGAAAGCGTAATTTTGGTTTCTTGCCTCGCATATAATTATTTGGCTTGATTCAAATAATTTTTTCTTTATTTTTGCTGACATTAAACGACCCGTTTTAGTTCTCGGTTTATCCATTCTGCAGACATTGACAAGTGTGGCAGGATCAATTGTGGTGGGTGCTCACCGTTTTTTGAGTAAAAGGTGAGCGTGATAGTTACACGAAGCGTGAAAATGGAAACTGTCACGAACGTCGTTAAGCGGACAGTGTGAATCAAGATCAGACTGTACAGAATGTGCAATGTGATCTTAGATCCACACTGTCTGTTAAGGAGATATTTGTGAAAAACAATACCTGTGAAATAGCAAAATCTGGGTTCTTACTATCACTTGAAAGTTCTGTTTCACTTATTTAGCAGGTTAAGGGTAAAGGCAGATAAAACGAGCCCCGGTAGCGCAGTCGGTAGTGTACAAGATTCAAGAACAGGGGGTCGCTGGTTCGATCCCCGGCTCGGCTATTTTTTTCCGAGGATTGATGATAGTCATTGCGACAGGATTCATTCCTCTCTCACCGCTGATCATTGTTTCGACAATGGTTATGAGGGAAAGCGGCCAGTGGCTTGGAAAGAATACTTTGCGGAGTACGCGTAAAAGAAACTCAAGCAAAGCATGGATAGGTGCACTGGCTACCGCGATATAACTGAAATAATGTTGAAAACGGCGTTTAACACCATACAATCAATCAATGAAATAGATAAAACGAATGAATCATCAGTCACTTCAGCCTAAGATGACATATCCACAAAACCGCCGGAACATCTTGTCTACAGTCTATCTCATTTGCATTAATTTCAAGGGAGGTAATTATGTCAGCCACGACACTGCATTGCTTGTCAAATTGGCGAAAATCTGCTCTCATTATCTGTAAGAAGTCATAGCATTACGACAAATTGCGTATATTTCTCGCAAATGCAGCTAAATTCCCTATAATTTGGTGTCCTGTATTTCATTTTATTTCACTTGCATTTAACAGATGGCTAAACAAAGATGTCTTCTTAGTTCTTTTAGTACCGTAGGCGAAGAAAAGGGCCTTTTCGGACAACATAAATCGTAATCAGACGACATAAAATGTGCTGTCTGATCTCTGATCTTTATTGTCCGCTTTCTGAGTCATGCCTATAAGACAAAAATGTTTTGGATGTAAGTAGATTGCATATTCATTTATCGAAAGAGATGGAATATGTATATTTGACGCTGAAACAGTTAATTCATAGACAAGGTTAAGAACGGTCTTACGAACGATATATCTCGCCAATCTGAAGACCCTAATAAGGAACCAATGCGGACAATATAGATGAAGATTTAAATGTACAGAACGTGCAGTCTGATCTTAAATATACACTTTGTGATGCTCACGGAGAAATATTTCAGAATGGCTTTGGATCTGCAATATATTTCACAATTTTATATGTGCTTTTTCCGACAGACCAAATACTCTCGTATAATAGTTTACCACGCTTGACAAGTAATTTTAAAAAACTTTCTTCGGTCCTTGCAGATGACAGCGTTTGAAAATAGCATCTTATTACAAGTAATAACTGCCTCTGCCACATTTTTCCCAACCAAAATTTGCGCTACTTTCTAATCTAGAATAAAACAAGATAGAATTGTGAATGATTTGTGAATACAGGCCCAGTATAATTACATCTGAAAATGAAATCATGCAGCTAGAATAACCTGTAGATGTTCAAATAAAATGAGCTAAGCTCTGTGAGTTGGGCGGGTGGGGGTGGGGGGGGGGGTTTAATGCATCTGCAAAAAGTATCGATTCATGTCAGCCTACGCAGTCTGCGCAGGCTGACATGATTCGAAAGTTTTTGCTATGTGTAAATTTTCTGCACGTCCAAGGACCATTTTACCTCATGATTCAGTCGGTTGTTGGATCAAAGGTTATCTGATGACTTGCTTGGTATAATGAATCACGGAGATGCATTAAACCCCCTTTTCTTAGAGCAATACTCAAATGTATATTTTACATAAGTAAGAAATCGAGGAATGCCTAGTTTAAGGGTAATATGCTAAGGATATATCATTAGAATCGGACAGCGTTGATTCAAGATCAGACTGCACATTTCTTGCAGTCTGATATTGATATTTGCTGTCCTTAAAGGAATTCTACACTGCTCATAGCACCAGAAAGATTAATCAGCCTTAAGGCCTTTTCGCAGAGTTGTAACTCGATTATCTAACGATTCAGTAAGCTGATTGGGTTGCTTTGTAAACCTAATGCGCATTGTCTTGAAAACTTATTTACCGGTATTATATGAATCAGGACCCTTAATCACCAATCGTTCTAAATTGCATCCTTTTTTCCTCGATTTAGAAAGTAACACAGTCTCTGATTGGCTAAACCTAATGGTTAAGCCAAATAGTTTAGCCAATCAATAATTGTTTTACCTTCTAAAATTAGAAGGTTCTTGATTGTTAAACTAAGAATGTTTTTTAGATTGGTTGGTTAATACTGGTTTAAAAAAAGTTTCGACTGCGCAGGTTGACATTGGTGGATACTTTTTGCAGATGTATATATACTCAGAAATATATCTCACCTATTAGATATCTGTACTGTGCTTATATATGGCCTGCAACACGTGAAAAGGGGCATTCGGACATTTGCGTAAAGTGTCGTCTCGGATCAGCCTGCGCAGTCCGCGCAGGCTAATATGAAACAACACTTTCCGTTTTTATGCAATTTTCTGTTTTGCGCAAGTCTACTGTAGGACGAAATCTAATGTAGTCGTAAAGTGCCGTCTCGGATTAGCCTGCGCGGACTGCGCAAGCTGATCCGAGACGACACTTTACGCAAATGTCCGAATGTCCCTTTTTGCGTGTTGCAAGCCATATTGAACTTACATTTTTGTTGAAGTATATCACCACTAGTTTTTCAAATTCATTTTTATTTTCACATTATCATGCTTTTGCATGTCGATGTTTTGTAAATGATTGCTGTAGATAAGCGATTTCCTTAATAAATTGTGAAGCAGAAATTTAGATTACTCCCCTATTTAATTAGGGATTGTGTTTGCCAGCCACTCTTAAGAACGTTCTCAATCTGATTATAGATATAGATAGTAACCAAACGTCTGATTGGCTAAACCATTTGGTTTAGCCAATCAGAAATGGTTTAGCCAATCAGAAGTTGTGTTACTTTTGAAAATTGAAAATTTGAAAAGAATAGTTGGTGAATACAGACCCAGGGCTGCTGCTACCTACCTTACGTACCACAGGAGAAAATATCCTCTCCGGTAAATACTTCGAATCAAGCGATAAATTCATAAATCATCTTGCACGAAGATTTGGAACTTCATTCTCCTTGTAAGAATTCAACCTATAGCACGTAGTGCAGTGCGAGAAGAAACAGAGCTTTTTTGTTTTCTTTTTCGTCTGGCTCCAGGTTTGGAATAGACAGACAGAAAATATTGTTGGAACTCTTTTCTTTTAATAAATCTTGCGGGAAATCATAGACGGATTCAAATCTTTCATCTGTGTTATTTCTTAACAACATCAAAGATAACTGATATCCCAGCCGGGGATCACTGCTTATAAACCATTACTTCATCTGCACCAGAGTTCTGCTAAAATCAGACTTCTAAAAATCAACCTTTTACCAGTGCTTCGAATGATAACAAAGTTGAAATTTAAGAAAAAAAGAAACCTAAAGTGCAATACAAAAATTGTTATATGATGTAAATAAGATTTCATGAAGATATGTGCTCAAAAAAGTACACAAAAGCATGAAAAATTTCTCTCACTTTCTGAATTGAACATTTTCTCCACTGAACACATTAGCTTTACATCTATCATCACTTCGAACATTTTTTTGTCCAAGCTTCAAGCGCTTTCATTACATTATCTTTACCCTTTCAAAGCCAAGGCAAACACAGGAGTTCTTTACTCGCGCTTAGAATCTAAGCCCTAAGGGTTAAAACATTTGGCTTCAGTTTTGCAATGTTGGAATCACATTCAAAACAATGTGAAGTAACCAAATACTCAAGAGACTATTTAAATCTATAGACAATCTATATACAACGAAAGCAGCTTACACAGTTGTCTGAGAATTGCATATGCATGAAATTTCTATTGGCGGCCCTTATGACTGATATAGAAAATCTGTCACTTGAGATAAATGGCTTCTGAAATGTATGACAGTCTGCCAAGATATATGAGCTTTGATGAACAAGGAAATCCGTTTTTTTTCCCCTATGACGTCTTGCACAGTTGTGCTACAAGCAAGTCTGTGACAAGTTTGCAGAATAAAAGTAATTTTCTATAAGATGTGTTTTAAAGGTTTTTGTGAGTTTATTACAAAACAGGTTGTCATACATGTAAGAAGTGCGTTTGTTTGTTTGTTTTTCTTTCTTTCTTTCTTTTTTAATACTATATAAATTATATAACAGAACTTGACTACAAGACCTTGGTTTTTTTTCTGGTTGTATAACGTAACGAGTTTCTTTTTCAGTAAAGAGAGAAATATAACTATCGATTGCTATATACATCTAAATCATAAACGCCCTGCAATCTGTCGTTTTCTACTGCTCATTATTTCGTCTTTTCGAAACCGCTTGTTAGTAAGAGAAATCTTTCCAATTATGGAATGCCTTCTAGCTGCAGCCTATTTTTACAGTACGCACCATCCCTTAACTCTGTACCAAACAACCAAAATCTTACACTTTTCCAAATTGAAAGCATTTGCAGACAACATAATAAATGTCACTCGAAAATTGAAATTTGTTTTGGATAGGATAGAAAACATTGTGGAAAATGGAGAAAATGCTGATTACCAGCATTTTCTCCTTTTCCAAAAATGTCGTCAAACGGATTCTCTCTCAGGGTCTTTAAAACTCGGCATTGTGTTATAAAGGGTTAATCCTGTACCATAAGATCCCAAGTTTTAACGACCCTGAGCGAGAACGCTTTTTAAAACATCGTAGGGAAAGGAGAAAATGCTGGTCATCAGCATTTCTCCTTTTCCCACTATGTTTTGTACCCGTCGAAAGACAAATTTCATGTTTTTGGTACAATTTGATAAGTCAGCTGAAAATGCCTTATATCTACAAGAGGCTAAAGATTGCTAAAGATTATTTCAATTAACTTGATAATTTTCGACGGCTGAAAGTGCAGCCCAGTGATTTACGGATAAGGTTCAATTACCTTTTTTGGGGGATAATCTTACATAACTAAAATTATCGCTTCAGTGTCGAAATCTTACAAAATACATCTCTCTACGTAACCCCGTCTAACTCTAATATGGCCTGCAACACGGGAAAAGGGGCATTCGGACAATTGCGTAAAGTGTCGTCTCGGATCAGCCTGCGCAGTCCGCGCAGGCTAATCCGAGACGGCACTTTACGACTACATTAGATTTTGTGCTACAGTTGACTTGCGCAAAACAGAAAATTGCATAAAAACGGAAAGTATCGTTTCGGATTAGCCTGAGCGGACTGTGCAGGCTTATCCGAGACGACACTTTACGCAAATGTCCGAATGTCCCTTTTCGCGTGTTGCAGGCCATATAATCTTTACTAATGTAAATGAAGCTCCATTAAAGATTCCCATGGGGATTTCCCCGAACAAAAAGGCGTGATTGCTGTCATTATGTGCGTTTCCATCTCCACAGAGACCTCGCCTAATAACGTATTGAAGAATGTGGTAAAAAGTTAAAAATTATCATTCACACTTATGCTGCAAATTTGTCAGCGTTGACTATTACAACATGGGATTTGGTTCCAGTTTACTGGTACTAAAGGATCATCTGTAAATTTGTAGTTTAGCAAGTTTTTTTCAGAAAATCTTAACAAAGATTGTTAGTTTTCATTCGCTAAATACTAAAACATAAATGGAAATACATGTAGAAAACAAGAGGAACTAGGCATTTTTTTTTCTATTTTTTCTGCAAAACTTCTATGTAGTGTTTGTAACGGGATAACCGAAAAAGCTGTTTAATTACAAACATGCTTCTAACAAAGAGGTTTCTAACATAGCCGTTATTACGAACCAAAAGATAAAAAATTTTGAATACAAACGAACATCCGTTCCAGGATAGCTTAGTTGGTAGAGTCGTCGAGTTATGGTTTTGAAAGTCGTGGGTTCGAATCCCAGCGGAGGATCATTATTTTTGCTGCTGGGTAACCGTATAACATATAGCTATATTTTACAGACCCAACGATTTAAAACTATGACTTCCACTCAAAACATAGAACCCATGCCCTACAACGGTTCCATCGCAGAACGTCGGCTGTGTGATCGCCCGAACCTGCGTGCAGACAATTTTAAATCCTTTTATTTTATTGATATCGCTCAGAAAAACTGTATACATTGGAATTAGGCTATATGCACATGGAACTAGCTGTTTTAAACTTGGGCAGCTTCCTGAAATACGGACGAGAAACGAATCAAGGTGTGTGGCAATAGCATTAGCTTGTCCGGATGATGGCTGTAAGCTCCCAAATCGGAGCGCCTCTTTGGACGGCATATATATACAGTTACCTTGCGGCTTCGTTGGTATTTTTAAAAGACCTACGGCCGCCACAAAAGATCTTTGCACCTGCTGAGCGTTTCTTGAATGCCATTCCGCAGCTGCAGGTTCTTTTTAGGCTGCGTAATTTTAAAATTGTTGTTTGGCGACTGTTTCAAATGTCAACACGATAGTATAACATATTATGGTCATGGAAATGCTGTGGCGGTCGTAAATTTGCTTTTGGTCGTAGATATTTTGAATTGTAAGGCCATGTCGGCAAATGTGACTGGGGTATTACACAGATCAATTGCTTTCATTGTTTTGATTTTGAGAAGAAAATGTTATATCCCGTAATTGAAGGGAAGGTATTAAATTTCGGCCATATCATTACATATATGTAACGGCACAGCCGCTCAGTTACGAGCAGGTAGAAGTGACGTCTTAAATTATGCATGACACCTAAAAGCTTCTAACCCGATTACGTCATTTCCTGATGTCAATGGTACTTAACTCAACCTAGCAGTCATTGCAATAGTATCAGACTTTTGTTATAAAGCAAAATGGTCAGGCCCTTCTTACTAAAGCTCCTTTTCTCGTCAACTTACTCCCCTACGACAATGTTTTCCTGCTGAAGCATACTTCAAACAGATTTTTCAATTTAAAAGGAAAATAGTATTTACAATGGTTGGTAAATACGACCCACTATCTTGATCTGCACCTAAAATGGTGTTTAACGCCGCTTTCAACACTGTTTAAGTGATATCACGACGACAGCTCACATATTCACGTATGCCACGTGTTTCACCAGTATATATATACTAGGCTAGGGCTCTAAAGTGCACTGCCCAAGAGCACTCCCACGAAAAACCCAGTGCTTCCAATGGCCTGGAACCTGGGGCCTCCAGGTTTGGCAACCAACACTCCATCACTGAGTGACGCAGAACCCCTTCGTTTATTGAGAATTTATCCCAATTGTACCGAAATTTTATCGTTATCTGTCAAAAACTTTCTTTCAGATGGAACAGACCTACTATCAAGTCACCTCAGAAAGAAAAGAAAATAATACATTCTCTTGAAAATACAAGTCTATCAAATAGATGCACTTTTGTAGAAGACCATCCTGTATAGCTGATATCTTGACAATACGAGAAAAGTCCAATTTTGCGACCCCTTTGGCCCGTATGATAATATGACCCATGCTCTGTGAAAAGAAGATTGAATGCATCCATGTGATCCATTAATACCATGCAAATTATCACAAAGTTATGGATCGATAAAATCCATTTTGACAAACAACTGAATTATGGGGTAAACTGGTCCTTTGCCATACAGAAAATTGACCAATAGCAAAATATTTCCACCTAGGTCAGCGCGGACTTCGCAGGCTGACCTGGGTCGATGATACTGTTTGCAGATGCATTAAACCCCCTTTTGCCAGAGCATGACTCATATATAGTGTAGATCCAACGTTAGATTGGGCTATTAGCAGCATAATCTTAGATGTGCATGATCCGAAAAGGCCATCTAAAGATGTGCATGAATATTTAAAGGATTATATTGAAGGGGCGGGGGACATAAGCATTACATTCTCCCCAGACCACATTCACTGCTTTCACACGTTCGTTTACTTATTTGCCAGAATGAACTTTGACAGCCCTGGAGAAAGACTTGGTATTCTTACGAGTCAGGGTGGGAAAATGCAGCCCAAAACCTTTTAACCCTTAGGCTGCTAAGTCCGATTCGGGGACCTTTTGCGGACAGTGTAGATCAAGATCAGACTGCACAGAACGTGCAGTCTGATCTTGGATCTACACTGTCCGATGAGGAGATATGCTTTCTCCAGAGTTGCTTATGAAATAGCAAAATTTGGGATTTTACTATTCAATTTGAAAGTTTAATTTCATTTATTTAGCAGGATAAAGGATAAAATGTGGGTGATTGGTTGTTAGGTGTTTATTGCTGTGTTCAACGGTTTTCTGGTTATGTAGCGATGTCAAATGCAACAATTCAAGCGCTCAAGCACTATGCAAAACTTTCTTTCGAAGCTTCTACCTACTTTTAAAATGCTCGTTGCATTGAATGATCATTCTAACATGACACGTGAATTCGGCTCTATAAACACAGTGCAAGGAAAGCGTGATAAAATCGACGTCATTCTATGTGGAGTGACGTCATTCTGTACAAAGTAGGTCGCCTGTTGCAGTTCCATGTCTGCGCCCTCCGATATTTTATCAATGAATGTCACTTGACGTACACAAATCGTCATTTTCCGCTACTCGACCAAGGACGAAGGAAAAGCTCAAGGATTTACCTAAATTAACTGTTTTTGATGAAAACTGACGATGAAACTATTTTAAATTTTACCAGTAAACATATATAAATCAGGTGTCTTTTCGTGGTTAACGTTAGTTTCAAAACTGGCCAGTGTTACATTGGAAACTGGGTTGGGAGTGGGTGGAGTAATATTCAGAGCATTCGAAGCGACTGCAACTCTAATACTTGAGGATACATTCATTCTTCTTTGTCATTAGAAAGGGAGAAAATATAATAGTAAAACGGTACGGGTTTTTTTTATGTTATGTTCGATGCCTTAGGTTTTATTGAACGTTTGATTCTTTTCGTATTTACCGACCGGGCAGTGGGGTTTTGTTTTGTTTAGTAACTGAAACAGCCATGGTTTATTCAAGGGAATATTATCTGCATCCGCTCTTGTTCACTAAGTATGAACTTATTTTCCTTTGATAAAGAGTTGGTCATGTTAGAATCGAAATAATCTTTCTATCGTGGTTTATCGTTCAATAAACCACGTTGTGAGTTATGAGGCGCAATGAATAAACCACTCGGGCTATCGCACTCGTGGATTATTTATTGTGCCTCATAACCCACAACTGTGGTTTATTGAACGATAAACCACGATAGAAAGAAGATTATTTCTTAAATAAATGACCATGCTCTGGCAAAAGGAGGTTTAGTGCATCTCCATGATGCATTATTCCAACCAAGTCATCACATAATTATCGAGTCTTAAAAATCCATTTTGTCTAACAATTGGCTGAATCCTGAAGTAAAATGGTCCTGGAACATGCATAAAATTGACCAGTAGGAAAAAGGTTCAACCCAGATCAGTCTGCGCAGATTCCGCAGGCTGACCTTAGTCGATAGTTTTAGGAGATGCATTAACCCTTTACCAGATGTCAAAATTTTAGCCATGTCGAAATTGAAAGCATTTGCAGACGACAATTTCAATATGGCTCAAATGGTGCAATTTTCCTTTGATAGGGTAGAAAACATTGTGGGAAAAGGAGAAAATGCTGGTTACCAGCATTTCCTCCTTTTCACACATTGTTTTTCAAAGGATTTTCCTCAAGGCCGTCAAAACATGGGACAGTTTCGAAAAGGGTTATAGGTAAAAAAAAAAACATGGATAGTGTCATCTCTAAAGTTATGGTTGCAAGAGAAAGCCAAGTAGAAGCATGGGAACCGTTATAAGGTGACACGACTTTCTGGATTTTCTTATATCTAATTAACCAAAAACACAGACAGTTCTATAAACCCTTTCAAAATGCTGGACATAAGGTAATTTTACTGACTGTGTAGATCAAGATCAGACTGCACAAAAACGTAATGTGTAATCTTCGAATGCATTGACCGATACATTGCAGAGTATTTTTTCAAAGCCGGCCATAAATAATCATAATAAAGTCTTTTGAACTAACTTCAAATGTCCGTTTCATTTATTCAGTACGTTAAGGGTAAAATATAACTCTGTTACCATGGTAATACCATTCCACTTTTACCCGCGGCGACTGTAAGGATTGTCTCAAAGTCTATTCGAACGGAAAAGGAAATTGGCGAAAGTTTCCGTTTACCACAGAACAAGAAATTCAGCGATACACCACGAAAAGTACAATATTACCTCAATACTGAATACCGCAAAAAAAAAAACCTGCGTCAGACGACATTTCCAAATATCTGTGAAATACGGACAATCTTTAGAATTTTCAAAATCGAAAGCAGTTGTAGACGGCAAAATATAACGAGACGGTATTAATGTACGCCGCCCTCTAGCAAAACGGGGCTTAATGCAAATCTGTAATGCATTATCAAACGGGTCATCATAAATTTATGAATCCATAAAAATCCATTTTGTTTAAAAACCGACCGAATCACAAGACAGAATGGGTCCTTTGACATGGAGAAAATTGGACGCTTGAAAAAACTATCGGCACATGTCAGCTTGCGCAGACAACGCAGGCTAACATGGGTCGATACTTTTTGCAGATGTATTAAAGCCTCTTTTCACAGAGTATGGCCCAGATTGTATTTCGTCGGTGAAAGTAGACAAAACTTTATGGAAGAAGTAGACAGTGCTGCAAAGCAGCGTTTTCTCCTTTTCCAAAATGTCTTCTTCCACAGGTGCGTTAAAGACGGAATTGTTTGGTAAAAGGTTAATACCTGAATACATTTAAAAGCACTGAAAGTGAAAGAGAAATTATATGTAACAGGAAATTTCTCCTATTACAGTGATGTTTTCAGAAGTTGTCATCTACTCTTACAAGATGAAATATCGTCTGTAGATAGTAATGAGCCTGTGCATTACATTCTCTTCAACAGCCGAGCCTGGGACCTCATTCTGTTACGTACAAGACTTGAAACCAGGAGGTCGCAAATTCGAATCCCCCGGGTTCTTCGGTAAGTTTCTTTCCTGTGACTAGTAACGGCCATTGATACAGAAAACATTCCTCTCTCGTCGCTGATCATTGTTTCGACAACGGTGTTAAAGGCTAGTGGCTTGGGGAGAATATGGTACTGAAAATTGGAACTCCAGGAGACCATGAATAGGTGCACGGACCCGCCGAGACATAACTGAAACAATGTTTACGATGGCGTTTAACGCTATACACACAAGCAAACTCTCAAGAACAATCTCTCTGATGCGTCCGTTTCCATGAACTCACCGCAGTTGCGGTATTCATGAAGGCGGAAATGTGTGTTTCCAAAAATATGTCAAACGAAAGGAAAACAACATGTTTAGAGGTTCCAAGCCAGTAAGTCGTGACGCGCTATCATGGAGATTAGTTAACGCAAGAGCTGCCTCGTTTACTCACACATGGTGCGACCGGAAATGAAAATATGCCGATGATGTTTGTCCTATACGTGAACGACCTTTTACCAATAGGCCTACACGAGTTGAAAAGTCTAATGTCTTCTCAGTGTACCCATCCGATGCAAAAACAGCATTAGTTGCTTGCTCTGACAGTCTATACCAGGCTAAGACTGAATGCAACGTACAGTCCGATCTTGATACTACCGATCCATATGCGTTTGGAATATTTGAATCAAAACACTCTAAAAATCATGATTTCATTTTTTTATTCTATTCGTTAATCCTTATCCTATCCTACCATACGCGACTATGTGTTTTATGCAGTGTGTAAAACAAGATCGGATAGCACATGTATGTAGTTTAATCTTGCTAGACACTCTTCGCTTTTCCATCAAATATTTCAGTCGTGCTATTACAGAAATCTTTGAGGCTGTGATAGACAACGAAATAAATTGAAAAAAGATCTTGGTTAATCCTTTCCATAACAATCTCCTGTTTAAACTAACCTGAGGAAGAAGGCTTTTGGAAATATTGTGGTTACCAGCATTTTCTCTTTTTTGTAAAAAAAATTCGTAACCATACATGGAAAAATTTCAAGTTTTGAGTCGCATTTGTTTCATCGTCTACTAATTATTTGAATATGGACAAGTCTAAAATTGTTCTGTTTGGTAAAGCGTTATACCTAACCAAACGACCAACTGTTTTACTTCCCCGAAAAAGACGGCTTTTGAAAGAACACGAGACAAGCAAGAAATAATGGTAACCAGCCTTTTCTCCTTTTGCCTCCTAGGACATCTACCATTTCAAAGAAAAATCCCATACTTGAGTCACGTTTCATTTGTCGTCTGGTAATTCTTTCAATCTGTACAAGTCTTATGTTTAATGCCTGGGTCCGTATTCACCAACCATTCTTATGAACATTCTTTGTCTTATTCTTCAAGACTTTCTGAATTTTAAAGTAACACAACTTCTTACTGGCTAAACCAATGATTTAGCCAATCAGAAGTTGCGTTACTTACAAATTTAGAAAATTCCAGAGAATAAAACTGAGAACGTTATTAAGGATAGTTGGTGAATACAGGCCCTGTTGAAAAGTTAATGAAGACTTCCTGTAATCCAATAAATGGGAATGTCGTTTGTAACGGTGTACGTTGCATTTTATGGACCAATATAATCAAGCGTTTATTGTAAGTTTGTTAATTCATGATGTCTTATTTCTACTTGTTCATTTGTTTCTTGTCATGAATGTGATCAGGGAATCATTGTTTAATAACATAAAGCTGTTTATGAGCAATAAAAAAACCCCAAAAAACACTTAATTTGTCATACATGTATTACATTGGTTATAAAGATCAAGAGCTATAAAGACAAAGGGCTTAGGACAATTAAGCCTTTACCAAACATCAAAATTTTAGACTTGACCACGTTCAAAGCATTTGCAAACTACAAAATAACAAGAGGGCCATGATGGCCCTGAAGTCGCTCACCTGAGCCTGTTGACCAAACATGATCCATTTTAAATTTCTTTCGAAAGTGTACACAAGGTTTTTCTAAGATTTGACCTTGTGACCTAGTTTTCGACCCGACATAACCAATTTTCAATCTCATCCAAGATATCATCAAGACAAACATTCTGACCAATTTTCAAGAGTATTGGACTAAAAATGTGGCCTCTAGAGCAAACACAAGGATTTTTGAAGATTTGGTCTAGTGACCTAGTTTTTGAACCAACATCATCTTTTTTCGAACTCGTCTGAGATATCATCAAGCCCAACATTCTGACCAATTTTCAAGAGTATTGGACTGAAAATGTGACCTCTAAAGCGTACACAAGGTTTTTCTAAGATTTGACCATGTGACCTAGTTTTTGACCCGACATAACCCATTTTCAAACTCATTTGAGATATCATCAAGACAAACATTCTGACCAAGTTTCATGAGTATCGGACTGAGAATATGGCCTCTAGAGCATACGCAAGGTTTTTCTAAGATTTGACCTAGTGACCTAGTTTTTGACCCGATATGACCCATTTTTTAACTCGTCCGAGATGTCACCAAGACAAACATTCTGACAAACTTTCAAGAGTTTTGGACTGAAAATATGGCCTCTAGAGCGTACACAAGGTTTTTCTAAGATTTGACATAGTGACCTAGTTTTTGACCCGACATAACCCATTTTCGAACTCATCCGAGATATCATCAAGACAAACATTCTGACAAAATTTCAAGAGCATTGGACTGAAAATATGGGCTCTAGAGTGTACACAAGGTTTTTCTAAGATTTGCCCTTGTGACCTAGTTTTTGACCCGACATGACCCATTTTCAAACTTATCTGGGATATCATCAAGACAAACGTTCTGACCAACGTTCAAGAGTTTTGGACTGGAAATATGGCCTCTAGAGCGTACACAAGGTTTCTCTAAGATTTGACCTAGTGACCTAGTTTTTGACCTGACATGACCCATTTTCGAACTCGTCCGAGATATCATCAAGACAAACATTCTGACAAACTTTCAAGAGTTTTGGACTGAAAATGTGGCCTCTAGAGTGTACACAAGGTTTTTCTAAGATTTGCCCTAGTGACCTAGTTTTTGACTCGACATGACCCATTTTCGAACTCGTCCGATATATCATCAAGACAAACATTCTGACCAAGTTTCATGAGTATCGGACTGAAAATGTGGCCTCTAGAGCGTACACAAGGTAAAAGTTGACGACGGACGACGCACGACGGACACAGCACTATCACAAAAGCTCACCTTGAGCACTTTGTGCTCAGGTGAGCTAAAAAATGCTCAACTGATAGTATTAGCTTAGAAATGGTAGATAGCATTCTGCTAAATAGGGAAAATGTTGGTTACCAATATTGTCTCAATTTCCGACAATGTTTCAAAGCGCTTTATTGCTCGGGGTCGTTATAACACGGGATCCTTTAGTAAATATAGTATACCAATCTTGCAAAGCAACACCAACGTAACTTGATATTTCTTTCAAAGGCAACATTTAACTTGATAGTTAATACTATATTTCACTGTTCATGTAATTGTATAAGATTTAACATAATAAAAATACTGTCAAAAATTGTAAATCGAATGATTGCGTACTTGTTTGATTAAATTTTCTCCACAATCTGTCAATCGTAGAAGGGGCGCAGTTAAGGGCACGAGCTACCTGTCGCTTAAACTGGCCAACTTGCAGCAGTCCAATTGACCGTCCCCAGGCTTCTATGGATAATAAGATATCTTCATCGCGGCTTCGCTGTACAATACATGAGCTAAATATGACGGACGAGCTCTCCTTAACTCGCCAAGAGAGAAAGTGATATCTGCGGATTATCACGTGCTGCACGTGGAACTCACTTTGCGCCAAACACGTGTTCTGTAATTTGTTCTGTCATTCTGTCACAGAAAATCAAAATGATGTATTTATACATATATACATCATATTTCACATATGCTGACGGAATTGGCAGAGAAATATTCACGCCCTAGAAATTGAATTTGGAAAAAAAAAATCAAGTAATTTTGGTGTTGTGTTAAAAGTTTGGTCTAGTATAGTTACACGAAGCCTTGCTGTATCTTCAATACCATTTGCAGACCCATTACCTTACTTTTAATGGATTTTCTCTTGAGGTTTTTTGGTTACCATATTCATCTACAATGACAATATGCTTAACATGCACTGACAAGAAAGGTTTACATGGGTTTTTCACTACCTTGAGCTATGAAATAATTGTCCTTTAGCACCTGATCGAAAGAAAGCTCGATCTGCACATCTATAAAATATGTTCATGTTACTTTCCACAAAGTTATGCTCTTCTATATGCTCTTCTTACTATTTTACAAAGAAATTTCTACTCCTACTCCAAGGAATGTATGCCAAATTTGCATTCCGAAGAAATAATTTTCGATTTGAGCTTAGAACTGCGTGATATCAACGTACAATTGAAAAGCTCAACACAAATATCTACTGAAGAACCCTTGTGCTCGTATGGCAGTTCTCCAAAAGTGTGATCAGAGTAGATGTAAATTAAGGGTTCTGGCTCAGGAAGGTTTTGACCAGTAACTCCTACGAGTTAAACGACCCATTGGTATGGGTCGTCCGTTAAAACTAGGCTAGACTGGTCTAACCGGGATGCGTCGCTCTTTGGTGGCCGTGGGCCAAAGTCCGGACTCCATCGCTTAGGATGACTCGTTTGTCATCCTCTGAGCTCAGCGCCACCTTGTTCACTTCCTCAGTGAACACCTCATCTTTTTTAAATATTTAACCCTTTACTATTTCTCACAAATCCACCACTATCAATACCGCCGCAACACCTCCGAGCACACCCGGGGAATCGACTCCAGTCATAAAATTTATAAAGTCGCACGCTTTTAATTCTAGGGGCTTTGAAAAAGTAACGCAACCACAGTGCTTATCACCACTTTCCAACTCTAATATACAAGGTCTTAAAATCAGATGATCCGGGCTTGTGTCGTCATTTACAGCGATCACGATAATTATTTTCGGACGATTAGGTCCCTTACAAGCAACTGAAAAACTGCCCCTCGTAATCCTACCACTAACTGGCATGCAATATCCGTAGTTATTGGTATGTAGCCCATTAACGCATGAAAACTGAAATTTACCTTCTTTTAACGGCCCTTTTTCCTCAGCCCAAACAGTTATTACGGGTTTAGGACCAATCAGCGAGGGAGCTATTACTTTATTAGCGTCTACATAACCTTTTGTAGCAGCATCTCTAGGATTTAGTGGTGTGCCAACATTAAATAGTCTATGGCCAGCCATATTTACGGAGTCTTTAGCAGGATTTTTATAGAAACTCGCGTCAGCGTAACTCTTAGTAGCAACATCTTGGGGTTTACCGGATCGCTGACATTCGTCAAGGTGTTGCCGGTCATATCTATAGAACCGGTGACGGAGTTTGTTCCGTCCCTTCGCAAAAAGGGACACCATAACTACAAACAAACACACTTGCACTACAAGGGTTGAACCACGATCTCTTCAACACACAAGTTTTCAGGTCGAACGACTATATATATATCCATGAGCGAAAAATTACTCGTCAATCACTAACATATTTACTATAACAGTTACCCTGAAGACATACAGCAGTCTCCCATCATTGTTTGAATGATACTTCACACCAATTTCAACAATTCTTCTTTCCATGACAAGGCGACGCCTCACTTATTGATGTTATTTACATCTAGAAAATTCTTAATCTTCATGATCATGTAAAATTACTCTCGGGGTGCATGCTGATCAGAGTAGATGTAAATTAAGGGTTCTGGCTCAGGATTGTTTTGACCAGTAACTCCTAAGAGTTAAACGACCCATTGCCGCCATTGGTATGGGTCGTCCGTTAAAACTAGGCTAGACTGGTCTAACCGGGATGCGTCGCTCTGTGGTGGCCGTGAGTCCACGTGCAGACCCCGTCAGCTCGGATGACCTGTTTGTCATCATCGGAACTTAAGGCAACCTTGTTCACCTCCTCAGTGAACACCTCATGCCCATGGCCCCGGATGACGTTCATCCGCCTTAGCTGCTCCTTCCGTGAGCACAAGCACGTCAAGTAATCCTCGTGAGTGATGGTTTTACTCACGACGACTTTTTTTAACGCCCTTACATTTCTTTTCCTCCTCCCCGCTAAACATCTGGTAGGAGTACAGCTTTGCTCGTAACCCGACGAACTCCTCGATAACTTTTCCGCCGGTCTCGTCTTTGAACATTCCGACCACTTTTTTTATTACAGCCGGTCGGAATGCCGGACGGATGATTCTCGGGGAAGTTACTAGTGTCGAATTTTTTAGGCACGTCTCCCGAGATGTCTCCGTAGAAATCCTCCGTCTGCGGTACCTCGAAGCCTTTAACTCGTGGGTCGATAATAAAAGTTTACTAAGCGTTTAACAAAAGATGAACATCGCGGTTGAAGACGTCGTTTTACCGAATAAGCCTTTCAGTAACCTAGAACTAGAGGATGCGCCGCGTAAACTAAAGATACCGGATTTCAGAGGAATATTCCCGCGGAAGGCCCTACCGAGATGGTGTAAGAAAAATGAATGCGGTATAGTAAACCTCGACGACACTGGCGGATCCGGAACTCATTGGGTTGCTTGGTACAAAGATGGTAAAAGTAAACATTACTTTGACATTTACGGTATACAGCCTCCGATTGAAATTCGGGTGTACTTGGCAAGTCCAATCTTATACAGCTCGGAACAGGTGTAAAAAGCGGGCCAGGTGTTTTGCGGTCATTTGTATTTGTACGTGCTAAAGAAGATGAGTAAGGGATAAGACTTGCAATCCGTGTTAAATATTTTTTTCTAGTAATAAAAATGCCCGTTGATAAGTTTGGACGGATGAATGAGGTTAAAGCTGATGGCGATGGCGTGTCTCTCGCTTACGTGCAGTCTGGTCTTTGATCTACACTGTCCGATACGGCATTTTCTTCCCGTTAAATTCAATTTTGAAACCGCAATATTTGGGTTTTTATTATTGAGTGGAAATGTTCGTTTAATTTATTTAGTAATATGAGGATTAAAGTAGACTTCGGAGTTTGAGCCATGTGAACGGCTGATTCTCTCATCCAACAGTCTTTTCCCTACATATTGTCTATGCCAATTTGGTGATCAATCAACCAAATTAAAACGGGAAAAGTGGAGAAGATGATGTATGATATTTCAACTTAAAATCAAATTGTCACTTCCATATGGCAGAAACACATGATTTGGCACTCGATCATATCTTAAATTTAATGGATGAGTCTCGCTATTTGTGGATAATTTTCTACAAGTGATGGAACGATTCCAGGGTCCTTATTCACCAGCAATTCTTAAGAAAGTTTCGAGTCTCATTCTCCGAGATTTTCTAAATTTGAAAGTTACACAACTTCTGATTGGCCAAACCAAACGGTTTGCCTGTCAGGAGTTGTGTTACTTTCAAATTTAGAAAATTCTGGAGAATAAGACTTAAGAATGGTTGGTGAATGGCACCGTATTTACCAACAATTCTAAATTGCATTCTGCGTCCTATTCTAGATCTAGACAGTAACGCAATCTCTTATTGGCTACACCAATATATTGGTTTGCCCAGTCAGAAATTTTGCTTTTTTTTTTTATTTTTAGCTGTTTCTTAAGAATTAGACTATGAATTAGGCGTTAGAACTGCTTTTAGACCTGTTGGTGAATTGGAGTACCTTGGAAAATATGAAGCAGTCAACGAAATGCTTTTAACAGCTGTCAGTGTTTTGCACATTCTTCCTCGAGGCCAAGAACGTAAATTGTGGTCCTTAACTCGACAGCGACATTGGCATATTCCGTGAACCAGCTGTCGATAAGGCTCGTCCTCCGAACAGACTACAGTTACAATATCCTATCTGACCCTGGTAATACCGTATAAAACGGATCCTCACGTAAATGGACCGACAGCGTGTCAAAGTATGATTTGTCCCTATTCAATTATGCTACAATATACGAACAGTACTGTGCTATATTATTCATAATAATAAAAAAGTCCAACGAATGCCTGAACGATTACATTAATTTGGTCTATCATTTTAATACAGAATGCAGACGAATTGTTCTTTTCGTATGTCGAATGCAAAATAATTTCAGGACAATGAACATCGTAATTCAGTCCTCAACCAAATGATGAAAAAAGGAAATACAGGGGAAAAGTAATAGAATCTATCGGCGCATCTTTAATTTCCGGCCAGGTCGAGTGTGAATAAAATGCAGCCGTTTTTTCCCTGATTAATCCTTTTTGCCTCCTACGGAGAAAATGTTGCGTTCTTTAGAAGACGACTCTTCAAAACATCGTGGCAAAAGTAGAAATTGCTCGTTACGAGCAATTTCTCCTTTTGTCACTTTGTTTTTACATGTGTTCATATATAAACATTTGATGCATAGTGAAAATCCAAATTTTTCAAAGATGTTTTCAAATTCGTGCGCTCCTAATATGTTTCAGGAGTTAATGGATGTATCCTTTTGACAAAGCAGTCATTGGCAACAAAAGTAGGCTTTTCCGGACAGCATGTGACCAAAATTAGACAGCAATTTGAAATGTGCAGTTCAATCTTGAATCTATACCGTCAGCTTGTTTACTCTCACGTAAGGACAAAAATCTCTCTATTCGCTTTATTACAGTAGTCTTCAAACAAATCTTCGATGACAAAATTTTAGACTTGTCCAAACTGAAAGCATTCGCTGACGAGAAACTTAATATGGCTCAAACTGTGCATTTGTTCTTGACGGGTAGAATACTGTATACGTGGATATATACGCGTGTCGAAAAGTTTGCGAATTACCGAGTACAGACATTTTGCGAACAGAATTGTTTGCGAATTCAAGACATTCTTTATTTGTTAGTATACTTGTGGTAAAATACACGAAGAGAAAAGTCTGCGAATTTTTCAAATTCGCGAAATCGCAAAAATTTCCACGTTGCAAAAATTTCCACTTTTACAGTACTTTGTGGAAAGGGAGAAAATACTGGATACCAGCATTTAATTCTTTTTCCCACAATGCTTTAAAAGGCCTTTTTTGTCAGAGTGTTTAAATTCGAGACTGTGTGGTAAAAGGTCAAGAGACAGAACAGTTAACTGCTAAGCGCGACTCAAGGGCCTTTTGCGGACAATGTAGATCAAGATCAGATTGCACAGAAAAAGGAGTCCGATCTTTGATATATACTGTCGATAAGATGTTTTTCCACCCAAAATAATTTTGAACTACCAACATTTATGTGTTACTATAGACTTGAAATTCATTTCACTTATTCGGCAGGTTAAGTGTTAATCTTGATGCTTTCCAGTTCACGACCTTTCTCAACAAAAGCTCACTACAGAATAAACAAGGCGTGTTTCTTAATCTGAAATGTTCTTGGGAACAGACATTTCCATTGAGGTAAACATAGCGTACGTATAAAAGGGCAAATGTCAAAAGAACGGAAGTGTCAAATCCTGTCAATATTATCCGATTTTACAACCAAAAAATATTTTAACGATCGTATAACTGAGGCGAAGTCCGTCTTCTCAGTAGTTATACATGTATATGATTTGAGAAATGCTCTGTTAAAAGAGAGCTAAATGCATCTCCGTGAGCAAAGTATGGATCCATAAAATCCATTCAGTCAAACAACCGAGTGGATCTGGACGTAGAATGGTCCTGTGCTATGCAGAAACTTGACCCATAGCAAAGAGTTTCGAATCATGTCAGCCTGCACAGACCGCGCAGGCTGACATAGGTCGATAGTTTTTGCAGATGCATTAAGCCGACTTTTGACAGAACATGGCTTATTCGGTTTTTTTTTTTTTTGTGAAAGCTCTTCGAGAC
Organism: Hippopus hippopus; assembly: GCA_946811185.2. Classification (NCBI taxonomy): domain Eukaryota; kingdom Metazoa; phylum Mollusca; class Bivalvia; order Cardiida; family Cardiidae; genus Hippopus; species Hippopus hippopus. Next base: position 33,024,761 of record OX328105.1, read on the forward strand.
ATTATTGAATGAAACACTCAAGCTGATTCTATGCAGTTATTTCTACGTATTGCAAATCAAGATCAGATGCGGCCAGATGTTCTTACATGTTTGAATCAAAAGACACTCAAACTTCCAGCCATTAAAGATACATCTTTTCTCGTTTTCAGACAGTTTCCAGCCAGTTTTTAACCCATTTCATCCTCATTTTAAGAAACAATGATTATTCTTGTATCTTCATGCCAAATGTTGCCCCTGATGTTTGCAAGATTGCACAGATTACGGCGGATAAAAAAAATGCATTTCATGATTTAGAGGCCTTCGAAGCATTCGCTGCTGTCGTTTCCGGTTTTAAATGAGGATAAATCCCTTCTATCTTCTTCTATCCTTTACACCATATATATTGGTAATTCACCTGAATTTATACAGCTGAGCCATTCTACACAGTTTCAAGTTTTAACAACTTTTTTTTTAACTAGCCGTGAGTATATATCTTTAAGTTTGGGCAAGGTCAATTTTTCGTCTAGCCCTCTCTTTTCTGAGAGGCCAAAAGGTCGTCGTCGAGCCCAGCCGTGCGGTTGATAACGTACAGGACTTAAAACTAGTGGGTCACAGGTTCAAATTCAAAATTCTGCCAATTTCCTTCCTGGAATTAATGATAGTCATTGCGACAGGATTCATTCCTCCCTCATTGCTCATCATTGTTTCGACGATGGTTATGTCGGAAAGCAGTCATTGGCTTAGGAAAACATTGTGGGAAAAGGAGAAAATGCTGGTTACCAGCATTTTCTCCTTTTCCCACAATGCTTTTACCCTTCCAAAGACAAATGATAGATTTTGGGGAGCACTGATTCTGTCGTCTGCAAATGCTTTCAACTTGGACAAATCTTTTTTTTATACTGGAAAGAAATTTCTCGTGATCTGATTGGATAATATGCCCCAACATATATATCATGTACACTGGCAAACCCACGTAAAAGCAGTTTTCCTTTCGGGAGCCCCGTATGCATGACTACTCTTTCAGCACAACATCCAAAATGGCGGCGTCGATTGATCGATACGAGCCGCCCACAAGACAAACATATTGAGTAGCCTGCACTATATTATTACTAGTTTACCTTGATGGTTGTCATTAAAACGGAAAGAATGGATTATTTTTTTAAATGGCTATAGAACTTTACATGTATTACCTTTTGATGTCATTCTAAAACAAATACATGGTGGTTAAAACGAGCCATCCCTTGGTCAGGTAAGCAAATTGTGAAGTGTCGAAACTCATACATTGTGCATAACGTTAAAAGGATAACCTAATGGTCGTTTGAGGCAACTAATGTTCGTTTACTTCAGTCAACAAATCATTAAAATTTATAGTTACTTACCTTGAAGCTGTTCAAATCCATGCTGAAATAAAAATACGACGGATTTCTATCGCAGTGACATCATCAAGATTATGCACCAAACTGCAAGTTTCAGTGACGTCAGTTCCCAGTGACGTCAGTTTTCATTGAATAAGGCAAAGGATTAATACTAGCAGACAGGCAGTCGACAGCTTTCACCAATACGGTATTTTTACCAAGCACAACAGTCACTAAGGTAAACATGATTTAGGCTACTTGACAGTTTATGAAGTAAAGATATATGGTAGCGCGATCCAAGGAAAAATGGGAATGACCGAATCTAAGATACGAGAACTTGTGGTCAGACCCTTTTGCCAAATCGTTTGATTATTATGTATATTGTTCTAGATTGTAAATTTTATTTTATTTTTGTAACCTAACTTGGCAATAAAATATGTTTAAACTAAAGGAAACATGCAAGTTAACTCTTTATCAGACGACAGATTAAATGCTTCTAAAATGTTGACGCGGAGTCACGGTAGCTCAGTCGGTAGCGTACAAGACTTGAGAACAGGAGGTCACTGGTTTGATATCCGGCTCGGACAATTTCTTTACGGGCACTGATGATAGTCATTGTGACAGGATTCATACCTCTCTCACCGCTGACCATTGCTTCGACAATGGTAATGTGGGAAAGCAGCCAGTGGCTTTGAAAGAAATTTTGTGCGCAGTACTGGTGAAAAGTAACTCAAGAAAAGCACGGATAGGTGCACTGGCCACCGCGATATAACTGAAATAATGTTGAAAACTTCGTTTAACAACATACGATCTATCAGTTAATCTAAAATGTTTTTTTTTTTTAATGGGAAGAAAACATTTTGTGAAAAACTGAAATGCTGGTAACCAGCATTTTCTATTTATCTTCGGATACTTTTGGCCCTTAATCGCTCACAAAAGAACAATTCATGTGACACCCGCCCTCTCCCCCTGTGGGACCAATTTTTTTACCACAGGGCAATAATTTGAACCATCTTGCTACAGGTCCGCAATATCATGCTACATGTACATACCAAACATTACAGTTCTAGACCAAATGCTTTTAACCCTTAGGCTGCCAAACGCGCTTCAAGGACCTTTTTCGGACAGTGTAGATCAAGATCAAACGTGCAGTCTGATCTTAGATCTACACGATCCGATAAGGAGATACTTTTCCCTGAAAAATTCCTTTGAAATAACAAAACTAGGGTTTTTACTATCGGCTTAAACGTTTCATGTCACTATTTTAGCAGGTTAAGGGTCAAACAAGAAGACCTTGAAAGTTTTCTCTGTAAAAGCCGGTATAAAAGTTGTGACTCCCAGTGTTGGACCATTTTTGATCCAAGGGCTTTGGTTAATTGAATCCAGGTCGGGTTCTACCAGATGAAGTTAACGTATCAAATAATACAGGTGTAGGGTGACTGGTTATAAACAAGACGATATTTAAATTTTCCACATTATAAAGCCCCTGTAAAACGTATGACACTCAGGACGGGCCCACTTTTGACCCTAGGACTGAATTTTGAACTAACTTAGTACTGTTCCACTAGATAATCTACATGCTAAATTCTATAGCCAAAGGATTTGTGGTAAGAAAAAAGAATTTTTTTTTTTTTATTTTCAGTTTATGAGCGTATGTTGCCCTTGTGATACCCGGAGTGGGGCCAATTTTGACCCCAGGGTTTTACATTGAACAATCTTGGAAAGGGCATACTAGCTGATATCAAACACAGAATATTATAGCTCTAGCTCTCGCGGGATTGTGTGGTAAGGGGAATGGTAACATTGTCTCCATCGAACGTACCTGACAAACTGTTGAGCCATGCTCTGGCAAAAAGGGGCTTAATGTATCTCCGTTATGCATTACCCAATCAAGCTATCAGATAACTATGGATTCAAAATAGTCACTTATTTAACAACCGACTAAATCATAAGGTAGATGTTCTTTTGTCATACAGTAAAATTGACCTCAAGCGAAAAGTTTTCGCAGACTGCACAGACTAACTTGGGTCGATACTTTTCGCAGATGAATCAAGTCCCCTTTTCACAGAGCATGGCTCATTCCATTTTTGAACATAGTCGATCACCGATCGTTTGGCTGGATAAAGGAGTTTAAAACGCTCTTAAAGTTCTCGAGAACTTATATCAGGCTCCATTCATCATTGATTTTTGTATTTTATGCCATTGACATATGTCTTCCGCTCTGACAGATAAAATCTCCGAGAGAAAGGAGTTGAAGATTTTCACCAGCAATTAAACTCAACAACATGTCTCGATTACGGCAGCGCATTATAGGATTACTACGAGGCAAGATTTTTAGGCAATTTCCTGATGTCAATTAATTTCCTACTTGAAGATATTGAGGAATCTGGCCAGTGAACTTCCGTCACCCATACTATGTCCCTGATTTCTGTGTCAAATACTTTTTTTGTTTCTTACTGATATTGAGCTACAAATTCGAGTGCCACTGTCTCTGCAATTTAACTGATAGATTCAATGTCAATGTTGTCCGCCTTTTCGACGGACGGCTGCAATAACTGCCTAAAAATGGCACAGCTTAGAAGCGGCCGCAAACATCGCATAGCTTAAGAAATGGTCATCGGAGTCATTTTTTTCGATCCTCGACTTAGTTGCACTGTCGCTCAGTACTAGTTAGCTATTGGGGTTCTTCGTAACTTTTCATGTATGTCAAGCATGCTGTCTAAACTGACAAGACATACATGCCAAATGACAAGACGAAAGACAGAAATTAGGCGCCCATACATAAGTTCTGGCTAATTTTGCAATTGATAACGAAGGTAAATTCCCAAATGGTATCATTGTTCTCAAGATAGCCCACGCATATTTGTCAGATTGTCATAGCTAATAAGAATCTTTGATAAATCATTTAACCCACTACCATACATACCGAATTCGCCACGCACGCCAGATAGCACATTCGGTAAACATTTTGAGAAAAGTAATCACTGCTTCTACCAGACAATCCCTTCTTTACAAAATACGATTTCTGTATCATTAAAAAAACTTCCTTCAATCCTTTTCTTATACACTTATGAACATGTACATCTAAAAACAGCCTGTTTATCTACAATCCAAGACATGCGCAACTTGACAACACAGGTAAACGCATAGAAAACTGACGTTTAGTCCACAGTTCGCGCACAATCACGCAAGCTGATTTGACAAACATTCCTGACAAAAAACCTCTCTGTTGCATAGCCTCGCTTCTAATTCGAACGTACAAGTGAATATTTTCACCTACAAAGGAGCAGCCAATTTCCGGCTGACCATAGTGGCGTGGCAGACAATCGTATTGGCCAAAAGGAAACATTAATCTGTACGAAATAGCAAATATTAAGCCAATTACACCATATCCGACGCTGTCCGAATTAACCGTCATGACCGAACATTGATTACGTATAATTCGAAATTTCAAAACTGGCAACCTGATTAGATTAGAAAGATTTTTATAACTAGATTTTAAACTGGCTTTAAATTTATTGACTACTGAAACAGTAAAATCACCCGAGAGGCTATAATTTCTACCGTAGCCTATGAGGGAATTTACAAATGACTAGGGAATACAGACAGTAGTAATAAGCTTTCGTGAGAGTTAGACCAATCAAATTTTACCCAAAAATGCGATTTAGATGTTTGTGTCCGGGATTATCATCATGTGTATTGAGTTTCATTCCTTCCCGCAATTACTTGTCTGCTAACCATTTGATTGAATTTCGTGCCGCTCCCCACCAACATCCTAAAGAACTTTCTTAGTCTTGTTCTCCAGATTTTTCTAAATTTGAAAGTTACAGAACTTCTGATTGGCTAAACCATTTGGTTTAGAAATGGTTTAGCCAATCAGAAGTTGTGTTACTTTCAAATTTGGAAAATCTTGGAGAATAAGACAAAGAATGCTTTTTAAGAATGGTTGGTGAATACGTACTCAGTATGACGACTTTAGCTTTGGTGATCCAAAGTGTTTATTTCAGACAGTTGTAATACGCGTGCTTGATACTCAGCATAATCAAAGTTTACCCATTAATCCGTTTTAAAAGTTTGTTTCCGGGATATCAACTTGCGTATTGTGAGCCGTATTCGCCTCCCAAAATTACTTGTCAGCCAATCTGTCTAGTCTGTATAAGTTTTATCTTGCTTAAATTTCATGCTGCTAAGCGTAAGTATAGTTATTTTGTTCTTAAACTACCCGCTTTCTTTATGTACAGTTTCTTTTTACGTTTTGAAACCTTGTTAAACGAAATGTGGTTCACTGTCCCCAACGACTTATTATTGCACAACATTTTTGCTAAGTCAATATAAACTTACGAAAGACTGACAGACAAAACAAGCCACGCGATAGCGTACAAGCCCCGATAGCGTATAGAACATGAGAAGGAGGGGGTCGCTGGTTCAATCCCCGGCTCGGCCTATTAGTTCCCGAGGACTGATGATAGTCAAAGCGGCAGGATTCGTTCTTCTCTCACCGCTGATCATTGTTTTAAACAATGGTTATGTGGAAAAGCAGCCAGCTAGCTTGGAAAGAATATTGTACAGAGTCCACGTAAAAGAAACTCCAGGAAAGGATGGATAGGTGTTCTGGCCGCCGCGATATAACTGAAATAATGTTGAAAATGGCGTTAAACACCATACAATCAATCTATCAGAAACATAAACACATAGAGAGCTATGGAAAAAAAATAACATACACGACTAACTTTCATTCGCGAGAAAACATGAATGGCTACAGGATTCGAAACAGAGATAGAAACATACGTAGAAAACACGGGTAACAACCTAGGTTTTTGTATTTTTACCAGAAAATAACGTAATTAAATGTAAAGGGACAGATGCATTTCAAACCCATCCAAATCGAAGTTGGCTCGTTAGTTCAGTGGAAGATTCGCAGACTCTTATTTTGAAGCCGTGGGTAAGAGTCTGACAGGAGGCAATTTTTTCCGTCCTTGTGATTTTTCATTTTTCATAACTCTTTACCACACGACAGAGATGTAGACTTGTCCAAGTTGAAAGCATTTGCAGATGACAATTTAAATGTGACTCAAATAATGGAACCAGTCTCTGAAAGAGTAGAAAAAAATTGTGGAAGAGGAAGAAAGTGCTGATAACCACCGTATTCTCCTTTTCCAACCATTTTTTAAAGGCTTCTTTCTGTAGGTCATTAAGACTCGGAACTGTGTGGTGGAGAGTTAAAACATCATTCTAACATGACACGTGAATTCGGCTCTATAAACACAGTGCAACGAAAGCGTGGTAAAATCTACGTCATTCTATATAGAGTGACGTCATCCTGCATAAAGTAAGTCGCCTGTGGCTGTTCCATGTCTTCGCCCTTCGATATTTTATCAATGAAAGTCACTTGACGTAAACAAATCATCATTTTCCGCTCCTTGACCAAGTTGGAAGGAAAATCCTCAAGGACTTACCGATATTAACTATTTTGATAAAAAATTGACAACGATGTAAACTATTTGAAATGTTACCAGTAAACACCAAGTGTCTTTTCAAGTTGAAGGTTAGTTCAAAATTGACCGGTGTTGCATTTGAAATGGGACTGGGAATGTGTGGAGTAAAATTCAGCGCATTCGAAGCAAATTCGACTCTAATGCTTGACAATACATTCATTCTTCTTTGTCATTTGAAAGGGAGAAAATATAATAGTAAAACGGTTCGGTTTTTTATGTTGTGTTTTGATGTCTAAGGTTTTTATTGAAGTTTTGATGCTTTTCATATTGCTGGGCAGTGGGTATTTGTTTTGGTTAGTAAGTGGAACAGCTGTGGTTTATTCAATGGAATATAATCCGCATCCGCGTTTTTACACTAAGTATGAACTTGTTTACCTTTGACTAAGAGTTGGTCATGTTAGAATCGAAATAACCTTCTTTCTATCGTGGTTTATCGTTCAATAAACCACGTTGTGAGTTATGAGGCGCAATGAGTAAACCACTCGGGCTATCGCTCTCATGTATTATCTATTGTGCATCATAAGTCACAACAGTGGTTTATTGAACGATAAACCACGACAGAAAGACGATTATTTCTTAAACATTCTATCCCTCCCCTCCCTCTCCCTCCCCCATTAAGAAATTTGGCCAAATCTGTTTTATTGTCCTTGAAACTCTTTACAACACTTTGTCCATGTTGATCGCAATTATTGCTGGTTACAAATCAAATGTGGCTAGGGTTTGAGCCTCGGTGTGATGGTCCCTGCAGCAAGTAAAGGCGGAAGTGTCCAATGACAATGAAAGTCCACAGCTCGTGAATAATCGGGTTGCTGCCACCGTTACATAACTAGAATTTACAGCAAAACTGCATGGAATCTAGATCTAGATTAGACAACCAAAACATCACAAAAAATTTACTTGATGAAATTTTATGGTATACCAAACTTTTTGCAAACGACAAATTAAATATGGCTTAAATAGTGAGATTTCTCTTTGAAAGGGAAGAAAACATTCTGAAAAAAAGGGAAAATGCTGCTTACAGTCTAACTGCCTTTTTTGTCAGTGTCGTTAAAGATCGGAATTGTTTGGTAAAGGCTTAAAGCTGCTCTTGGACTACACTTTCAGCGAAAGACAATACGTCCTTTTCCGGTTAAATAACATCAGCAGAGTGAGGCATAACTCATACAGAAAGATACGGTAACTAATAAATCAGTGTACCATGCTCTGGCAAAAGACAGTTTAATGCATCTCCGTGATACAGTGTACAATTCATCCCATTATAATGGATCCGTAGAATCCATTTTGTCTAACAACTGCCTGACTTATGAGGTAGAATAGTCTTTGGACATGCAGAAAATATACATATAACAAAAAGTTTTGACCCATGTCAGCCTATGCGGACTGTGCAGGCTGACATGAGTCGATGCTTTTTGTACATGCATTAAACCCCCTTTTCACAGAGCAGGACTCAAATACAAAGACATGTCCTATATTATCGACTATACAATATTTTTAGACATGGAAAATTAGTCAGCAAAATAATAAATGGCCGACTAGATGAGATAAGAAATACTGAGACGTGTGGACCAGACTGACTTAAAACAAATGATTGCACTGTTTCTATGCTCTTGTTTTCTTTATGAAAACAAAAATCCCCATCTGCTTTGTCTCTGACAAGTTATTCATTAAACAGAGACAAACGTAATACATTATGATGACTGCACTGGTTTCTTTTTTGCATTAGAAACCGTCCCAAATATTACGGGAGTATAAAGTAACATTATTTTTTTACATCTTATTTTGCTTAATATGTGCATTTAACCTAGTGTTCGACCTTTTACTCGAATTAATCTCGAATGAGTCAACAATAAATTGCTATTGGACAAAACTAATGGTATATTTATTCTGCGGACCTCTATTCAAGCCTTTTTCCAGGCCTATTTATGACACCTATATACAAGAGTTGCTACCGTTAATCTGTGCCCCGTGGCGCTTGTTCACAGCCTGGCAAATACATACGATGGGTGATAATCTCTTTCTCTTCAATAACTGGTATTTAATATTTCTATACGTTCTCCAATGACCCATGACAGGACGTTCTACATGTGTTTTAAGACACACCATTTAAAATAGCAGTAACTACTCCTTTTAAGCAAAGCGATTAGTGAGTTAGAGTGACATCTAATCTTGACAGGTATATTGAACTGAAAGTTTCACTGGTCGACAATATGCAAAACAATGAGCAAAAAATGCAACTGTTGCTTTTCGTTACTTCTTTTCATACTGAAACGCAAAAGAGTTTCAATCTTTTGAATTCGAGTACTTACTCGACCGTCTATCATTTTTGAAAAAAAAACCCGATCTTTCTTGTAAAACGAGCTACGACCTTACATAAATAACTTTGGGTAAAGCCCGGTTGATCGATTAAATAGTATTTGAGCCATGCTCTGTGGAAAGGGGGGTTAATGCAACTGCAAAAACTGTAGATTCAGGTCAGGGCTGCACAGTCCGCGCAGGCTGACCGGGTCAAAACTTTTTCCTAGTTGTAAATTTCCTGCATGTCCAAAGACCATTCTACCTCATGATTCATTCGGTTGTTAGACAAAGTAGATTCTAAGGATCCCTAAATATGTGATGTCTTGCTTGGTACAATGCAACACTGAGGTGCATTAAGCCCCCTTTTCACAGAGCATGGCTCATTTATTTTTTCATATTACTTCGTCGTCTCTTTAGTCTCTTTCTCCTCTATCGCCGTCAAAACATCCTTTAATTCAACATGAATCAATAAACTGAGGACCGAAGATTGTCGACCGACATCCGCATAATCTAGTCTTGCCCCCCTCTTCCTGTATTTATATCAGAAAACATTACAAACAGGGTATAGATCAACGAATTCCGAGAATGGCATTAACTCTTTTAGCGCCGTTGGCAGAGACAGAGGACTCATGTTTTGCCGACGGCATAGATCAAGATCAGACTGCACAGAACGTGCAGTCTGATCTTGGATCTATACCGTCCGCTTATTTAGTCAAGCCTATAAATATGATCAGATCGTTCTTGATTGTATTTTCAGTCGTCTAAAGGGGTAGATTTAATGATGAGCCGTGCTATGCGAAAAGGGTGTTCAATGCACCTGCAAAACGTATCAACCAAGATCAGCCTGCGCAGGCTGACCTTAATCGGAATTTTTTTCAATCGGTCCATTTTCTGCAGTCAATTAACCAGTTTACCACATGATTCAGTCGGTTGTTTGACAAAATATATTTTATCGATCCATAATTATATGACGACTTGCTTGGTAAAATGCATCACGGAGATGCATTCAGCCCCCTAGTTTCAGAACGCCGCTGAATATTTGACGCTGGAAGAGTTACAGGTTTACTTTTTATCCCATATAACACTTGTTATTAACAACCATGTGGCCTGTATGCCCAGTTGATCACCGTAGCGATGACCGACTAAGGCCCGCCTTGTGCAAAAAGAGATGGTAGGTAATGAAGACATATTCTATATTCGTAGTCCTACAACAAATCTAGACATGGAAAAAAGTAATGAATGGTTGACTAGATCAGATAAGAAAGATTGAGACGGATGGGCCAGACTGACTTATGACGAAATTACACGGTTTGTATGCTCTTATTTCAATGTGAAAGCGATAGTTCTCATCTGTTATTTGTCCTTGCAACGTCACGACGCGTATAGATGCGCCTTCTGCTTTCCTTGGGTACCTTTCACTAATCGGTGCAGATTTACACAATTTTTGGGAGGCATTTAATATATGCACACATGCAATGCCTTCTCTACCCAAAGGATATGAGCTGGCGTAAATTTATGCAAAAATTTACTCAAATCATAAAGTTACGCAGTTCAGTAAAACTTGTATACAGATTTAATGCTTGCTTACCTAAGCTGCCAATGCAAATTACGTATGCACGCAGCTTAGTGAAAGGCACCCTGGTCTTTCTTTTTACCGGGATAAACACTCTTTCCAAGCCACTGGCTGCTTTACAACAGTGCATGAGAAAGTTGAAACAATGCCAGCGGTGAGCGAAAAATCATTCCTCTCGCCATGGCTATCATCTATCCTCCAAAAGAGTTTGCTCGAGCTTGGTCTCGAACTCTACACAGTAACAGACGAGTAAGTCAAAGAAATGATGAATGACGGACTAAATCTTTTAAGAAATATTGAGACATTTGGACCAGACTGACTTACAAAAAAGTTATACAGTTTCTCTGCTCTAGCTTCAGTCAAGGGGTCCAGTCTGCTTTATCATTAACCCTTAACCTGCTAAATAAGTAAAGTAATACTTTCAAGCCAGTAGTAAAAAAAAACAAATTTTGCTATTTCACAGGTATTTGGAGGAAAAATATCTCTTTATTGGACAGCGTAGATCCAAGATAGACTGCGCGTTCTGTGCAGTCTGATCTTGATCTACACTGTCAGCAAAAGGTTCGAGAGTCGCGCTGAGCAGCCTAAGGAATTTAAAAAAAAAAAAAAGCTTTTTTAATTTTCAGTGTATTGTATTTTCGGCCGTAAAAAAAAATTTTGTTTCGTGCCGAAAGAGCTAAAATATTTAAGAACACTTGATAAACTTAACATGCTTTAAAAACCTGATGGTAATGGCTGGCACGGATCGTATAACACAGAATCACCAGTCCGCTCTTGGGTCTCGCATCTCCTATGTCCAATTGTTTTGTGAGATATTAGCCCAAAACAAACCTAAAATTTTGCTTTTTTCATCAGCTTGGAAAGTTCATTCAACTACTTTGAACACTAAGGGTCCGTCAATGAACTGCAGGCAATGATACCTGCAATAATGAAAAACTTGATTGACAGTGCACGCAGATGCGCGTTAAAAAAAGGAACTTTCGGAAATGAACCAATTGCAAATATCCCCGCATTTTTAACTCGTGATAATGTCAACGTCAATCACTGAAGACTTAAAAGCCGCAAGACAAAAAAATAGAGCAGATTTCTTTCATCAGAAGTTGATATTTTGTGAGAAAAATTCGTTAGGGCGTGACTTGACTCTTGGTTCAGTGAACACAACACGAAAATACCACAACTACTTTTTTTCATCGCTGGGATGCGAACTTGAAACCTGCATGACCATAGTCAATCACCTCTTCTGCCCGAGCTATTTTCACGCTTACAAGGGCGTCGTGTTTAACCCTGAAGCTGCCAGAAAAATGGAAAGAAAATTTCCACTCAATAATAAAACCCTATTTTTTCTATTTCAAAGGTATCTTTTTGGGAAAAAATATCTCCTTATCGGATAGTGTAGATCCAAGATCAGACTGCACGTTCTGTGCAGTCTGATCTTGATCTACACTGTCCGCAAAAGGTCCTTGAGTCGCGCTTAGCAGCATAAGGGTTAATGAATGAACTATGCTATGGCAAACTGGAGTTAAATTCATCTCCGTGATGCATTATACCAAGCAAGTCATCACATAATTAAGGATCCATAAAATCCATTATGTCAAACTACCAACTAAATTACGAGGTAAAAATTCCTTGGACATGCTGAAAATTGAACTGTAACAAAAACTTTTGACCAAGATCAGCCTGCGCGGACTGGGTTGATACGTTTTGCAGGTGCATATCTACTAGTATTACTCGTTAGGCACAAACAGCTACCGCATAACAAACGGAATGAAACATTTTTACAGAAAAAAATTAACAATAGGTCAGCCCTCATTCTTTCGATATTTATTTCTGTACACATCTTTGTGAGTGAATCATAAAATTATCATTTGTACTTAAGACCTCCTAAGAAAAAAATCTTTCGAATTGAAAGAGTTATAAAATTTTACTGTAACGAAGTACATGTACATGTAAAGTGTCAAGTCTCAACTTTATAATGGTTTGCTTATATTGCACCTTTTTTTTAAAATCAAAATCATCACTATATGCTTAGTTGATAAAAAACACGCATTCCTAAAAGTCTAGTGATTAATAAAAGTAAAAATCTACAGTGCCGTTTCATGTCACAAGACACTCGTCATAACTCGGCCGATTCCGTACCTACATTTAACCTTGTCTGTATAACGGTCGATTCCATTTGAACTTTCAATCACGTGATCTTATACATTGCGGCGCCACTGTCAGTCGTTTACCAACGACATAAACAACCTCAATAAAGTTATTCACATCTATTTATCTGTCGGTGAAAACTTCAATCGCAATTGATAAACGACGTTAAAAAATGAATGTACGAACTGCTTGTCAACTGAAATATAGTTAGAAAGATTTCGATAGAAAATTAAGACTCAAGTTTTCTTTTTTACGAGGAGTCTTACAATTTTCAGAACGGTAAACCGGCGTATTTCCGGCGATGAAATGTACCGTGTAGGTGCATATCAAGCTACCAGATACAGCCGAGGGACTTGATGGCTCCCATCACCCGAGGTATGCCGAATGGTCACAAGACTGGTAGGACATTTCTTCAATATGAGCAGTGCATTTATTACGACACACCGAGTATATTCGAAACATACCAGCAGCATTCCTTTTACAAGTACACTTCGAGGGCAAAAGCTAAATCGAACACTAGCAATTCTAAAATACACTATTTCAGAAACTTCAGGACCCTCCTCCCCTCCCAATCCGTCAACACTGAAATCTCATACCTAGATTCAATTGTGCTAAAGCAGGGGCTTTTGCAATATGCAAAGTTCAAGATTAAATTGCACAGAACTTGCAGTCTGATCTTGAATCGACACCATTTTGCTTTTTTACTTAATTCTCTAAAACCCTTTCACAATTCCGAAAGCTCACGCTACCCTACATTACAGCTAACTACACTGAAATTTAGATAATCATTTTAAAAGGTGATGACCTTTCAGATCTTATCTTCTTATGTCAACCGTCAAACTGATATCCTTTGACAACGAATCACTCCTCTTTTTCAAGAAAAAAGGTCCTTATAGATCAATGAACAGACGCATCGGTGTCGTTTTATTTGTGAAAATACCCCAAACAAATTGACAAAAAAAAAACACCCCAAACCACTGCACCTTACATCGCATGCAAAACGCTTGAGTACACGTTTTTTATGAAAAATAGTCATGAAATAATGCTTTCAGTCTTAGAAAAAAATGTTGTCAACCGTCAGATGAATGAATATTTAATGAAACGATCCTCTGTAAAAAAAACCTATTTGCTAGCAAATTCCTACAATCACCTTCTCTTAGTACTTTTAGTATTTTAATGACAATACTAGATAACGGTGGCACGATCCATATCTTCGCAAGCCATTGTGACGATCACCACGTAGATCTTACCATCTACGTATTGATCGTCACCTTGGCTTGCGAAGATGCACGATCCACTATATTATTTTCTGATTTTGAATGGGGCTTACAATCTAAAACTTGTTCCTGGATTTACGAGACTGGCAAGTGTAAGAGTGGTTTATTAAGGTAGAAAAGAGAGAAAGTGTTTATTTCATGCTTTTCGGTGGTTTATCCGAAAAAAATAGTGGATTATGGTTTTATAATTTCACCGTTTCGACCATTGAAATTTACCGTTTTTATAACTCAATCGTACGGAGCCACTTAGATTTTTGTACCATATTAATAACTACGCCCTTTCGAACGCATCAGATCTATTCAGACAGTGATTAAATCGAGTGATTTTGAAAAAAAAATCCACCTGTTCAAAATGTGTATCTATCCTGTAAAATTCAGGTTTATGAGTTTTGTTGATTTGTTGTGTCACTGCGATGAAAATAAATGACGGGCACTAATGCCACTAAGACGATAATATATATCTGACAATGGAAAGATTCAAGATTAACAAAATGTTAATTAGAAAATGTTTTGGTTTTTTTTTACCCTTTTAAATAATTCACTGAACACAATACTGTCATAATTCTAGTCTATACCAACGAACTATTTTCTTTGTGAACTTGTAAATACATGCCCATGGTAATGCGGTCTTATGTGGAGAAACAGCACGGGGAATAACCGAAAACAGCTGAAAGAAGCATGAAATAATAGGATATTTGGGGGGGGGGGGGGTTTCGGTAAAAGGTCGAAATTTATTTGATCTCGTGAATATCATACGGTAATATTTTCACCCGTAGCCGCGCCATTCTTGAAATTTACCGACGGTGTTCAGTCGATGAAATAAATTTCGATCTGTCAACGAAGAAAAAAACAACTATCCCCTTTATATGTTGAAAGGAATGGTGGTGAACGGAACAAGTCACAATAAGTAGGTATTAGAACTTGTTGTAAAGTCCAGTCTCTTTAATGAAAGGGACAAAACTTCTCAGCCAGTCAGGTAGCCTTTCTTCTCAATTACAACGAGCAGGCTGATTTTGGATCTTTACTATACGGCGAGAATTTATCCAGCAAAAAGAATTTTGAAATCGTATTTTTTTGGGAGGGTTCTTACCGGAAGTTTTCATTAAGTCTTCAACCGACGATGAAATTCTAGACTTGTCCAAATTGACAGCGTTTGCGCACGACAAATTTATTGTGGCTTAGATGGTTGTCTTTGAACGTTAATAACACATTGTGGGAAAAGGAGAAAATGCTGGTTACCAGCATTTTCTTTTTTTCCCACAAAGTTTTCAAGAGCTCTATATCTTGAGGTCGTTAAAACTCGATCTTGTGTGGTAAAAAGGTTAAACGTATTATAGAAATTTAAGGATTTATACCAAGACTTCCATAAATGGAAGAGATACACAACAGGGAGATAGCCATGGCAGATCATGGAAAAATCTCGTAAAAAGATATCCTTCATGTAAAACTGACGTAAAACAAAGAATATATACGTTATGAACTGACAAGCACGTAATATAGAGAGGCCAAACTCTCGTGAAATTGAGTAGGCTGTATGAAAATATACTGGGAGAAAAACCAAAGATCACATAACTAGTTATTCATGTTCTAGCTCGATTAATTTTCCTTGTCAGCTCTCTATTCATTTGGTATTATATCTTGTTTCTGATCAACCGTTTACCAAAAGCTTTCTGTTTTTTGGTAGATCTTATTTCGTATCGACCGTTTACCAAAACATTCCTTTTCATATGGTATTATAACGTGTTTCTGATCAACCTACATTAGATTTTGTCCTACAGTAGACTTGCGCAAAACAGAAAAATTACATAAAAACGGAAAGGGTCGTTTCGGATTAGCCTGCGCGGACTGCGCAGGCTGATCCGAGATGACACTTTACGCAAATGTCCGAATGCCCCTTTTCGCGTGTTGCAGGCCAGTCATAATCATGGATCTATTAAAATCCATTTTGTCCAACAACCGACTGGATCATGAGGTACACTGGTCCTTGGACATGCAGAAAATTTACAAAAAGCAAAAAGTTTCGATCCATGTCAGCCTGCGCGGACTGCGCAGGCTGACATGTTTCGTTACTTTTTGCAGATGTATTAAACCCCCTTTTCACAGAGCATGACTCATACATTTGGGTGCTGAAAGAGTTGATAGAGGTTTTGATATCTTTGAAATATATTTAAGGTACGTTGCATTTATATATTCGTTTTGAGACTCATTCTGTTTCTATTAACATCATATATTCATAGAATGCATTTACTAAAATTCTTTACATCATAAAGCTTTTTTTTTTTCCTAATTCGATATCTGACATAATCAGTAATATCCATATTGACTGCAAACTGCCTCAATTGCTTGGTGAAACTGAAGTACCAACTGGCACAAAATATATGAGCTGTGTGAAAAGGGGGCTTAATGCATCTTCACAAAGATCGACCCATGTCAGCCTACGCGGACTGCGCAGGCTGATCTTGGTCTACCGTTTTTGCTCTTTGTAAATTTTCTTCATGTCCAAGGAACATTCTACCTCTAAATTTAGTCAATCAGTAGACTTAATGTATTTTATGGATCCATAATTATGTAATGACTTACTTGGTAAAATGCATTAAGGAGATGCATTAAACTGCATGTTACCAGAGCATGGCTCATATAAAATAAAACACACACACAGAGAAAATAAGTAACTAGTAACTATAACAACAATGGCTATTAATATTTTATTATTATCCGAATCTCCATTGACTTAAACGCATTTCCATGTTTACTATTTAATTTATTGTAGGTTAAAAATGAGGCTATCGTTATGAAATTTACATAAAAATAAAGCAAATTGAATGTGATTTTGAAGTATATACTTTCGGACTTAAAAAAATAAAATTTCATAAACATGTAGCATCTTAAAAGTGATAAAAAAGTTTCGGTATTTTTTTTTTTACATAAACGTCAGTGGCGACATCGCCACAATTCAACAGATCAAGAACACCAATAGGTTCTAGAAAGTTGCTTCTCTGATGTCAGGTGAGGAACAATTAATAATAGCATATTTGTGTAAATGGCTCCAGTAACCGCGCTTTCGAACTGTACTGTTTGTCCTGTAATTGCATGATCAGAAGCACCGTTATTAATTTTCTTGCACACTAAAAAATGCATGGTGTGAAATGCATAAGTGAATGGGAATTTGACATTTGATGAAATAGTTTTGGCAAATGAACGCAAATTACGATTTCATTAGCATTGGTGGACTGCGAAAGCCGAAATCGGATCTTAGTATAAACATATTTTATTTGTAACATTCTTACATAGTCAATACAATAAGACAATTACAACATACGTGGGGTGATCAGAAAGATCGTGGACCACCTCGTTATTTTGAAAACTACTACACGTAGGATTACACAAATTTGCAAAGATGAGCATTAATTATCTGGTAACTGACTCACGCTTTCAAATGTTGTCATATTAAAGTAGGTAAAGTATGACGTCATTTTAATGACGTCATATACTGCATTAGTGGTCCAAAATATCGGACGACGTTTTATTTGAGCCGAGAGTAATCATAAAGTTTTGCGTCAAACTCGGAAAGTATTTATCGGAAATCAAAACCGATTTAGAAACAGTTTAAGGGGACTCTGCACTCAAGGAATCTGATATTCGTACATGGATCGGACCGGTTTAGACAAGGGTGCGATACTGTTAAAGATGACCCTAAATCTGGCCGTCCATCAACATCAGTCACAGACAAAATCATAACGGATGTAGAGCAGCATAATCGCCGAGATGCTGTCAGGAAAATAGCTGACACATTTGACATTTCATATATAAGTACTCAGGAGATTTTGACTGAGAGTCTTGGAATGTCGCGTGTTTGCACAATGTGGGTACCTCGGCAACTGGCGCCCGAGAAAATGGGGGTTAGGGTTGAAATCTGTTTAGAAATTTCAGAATGCATTAGGGTAGAGGGGTCAAACTTTACTGATCGTATTGTAACATGCGATGAAACATAAGTACACTTTACCGACACTGAATCTAAACGACACAGCAGCGTATTGAAACATCCAACATCGCCTTCCGCTAGCAAAGCCAACCTTTCAAGGTCACTTGGTAAAGTTATCTACATCAAGTATTTCTGTTCTCCTGTTTTTCTTCTAAATCATGTTGTATCTTTACATACTACAGTCAATTCTGAGTTTTATGCCCACATTATTCAAATAAATTTCACGAACACCATACGAAAAACACAGCCAGAAGTCCTGCGGAGTGACTTCACTTTACACCAAGATAACGCCCTAGCTCACAAAGCCACACTTGTACTGGAAACTTTGCAAAAACTAAACAAAGAAACACTTGCCAACGCTCCTTATAATTTAGTCCTGACTCCATGTGACCTCTGACTAGTTCCTGTTTTGAAAGATTTTCTATGTGGCATACACTACGAGAGCAGTGAGGAGCTAACCCTCGCTACGACCGGGTCCTTCATAGTAACGTCACGTGACGCGCTCCCACACGTGCTTCGCGCGTCGAAATCAAGAATAAATACATGCATAGAACTCAAAGGAGGTTACTTTAAAAAATAGTGAACACTCCAAGTTGTTTTTTATAACAATATTCAGATACCGGCACTGGTCCACGTTCTTTTTGATCACCCCTCGTACATATACATATACAGTACAAAATGGATTAGAACGGGAGCGTAAGCTTGTATTGTTCTTTTCCATGGATTCTTTATGGTATTAAAGTCCCATTTTGTTTAATGTGGTCAATGATTTGACGAGAGAAAAAAAAAGTGTTATATAAAAAAAAAAAGATAACAGCTACGGATACTATGAAGAACTCGTGCGATGTGGGATGTTCTCGAAACCAGTATTATAGAATTAACTCTGTGGTCTTTATATGAATTGATATTATGGTAAAAGAATCATTGTAAAATTGTTAAAAGACTTAAGTGGGATTTCCGCTCATAGCTTAAACCTTGTGTTATCCTTGATAAAAGATTGCATTTCTAAAAACAGTGTAACATTTTCATGAAAGGTGCGGCTTTCACCGTACAGCAGAACGTCCAAGCTGTTACTGGTGAAATTGTTAGTTGCGAAAAATCTATTCTAATGATAAAATCGGATCTTAATGTGCAGAACGTCCAGCCAGATCTTGGATCGACTGTCTGCCTTGGTCTTGGATCTACTGTCTTTTTTAAATCTTAAGGCTGCTGACCACGACTCGATGCACTTCTACGGACAGTCTAAATCAAGATCAGACTGCACAGAACGTAGTCTGATCATTTATCTTTACTATCCGAAACAGCGAGATTATTTTCGATGAAAAGAACTTAAAAATTGCAATATTTGCGTTTTTACTAAAGCCTGAATATATCCACTTGATTTGTTTAGCAGATAAACACTTCCAGCGTCAAAGGCGAAAACAGGGTCTTTAAGGGACAGCAAAGATCAAGATCAGACTGCACAGAATGTGCAGTCTGATCTTAAATCAATACTGCCCGCTTGTTTAGTCAAGCCTATTCGATAGAAATGTTTCTGAGTTTAAGTTGATTATACTTTAAGCTGTCGAAAAAGGTCTAGTTTTGAGCCATGCTTTGTGAAAAGGAGGCTCGATGCATCTGCGAAAAGTATCGACCCAAGTCAGCTTGTGCAGTCCGTGCAAGCTGACCTGGGCCGCAACTTTTCACTATTGGTCAATTTTCTGTCAGTTGTAAGACAAAATGGGCTTTAATGATCCATGATCATGTGATGACTTGCTTGGTATCATGTATCACTGAGATACATTAAGCTCCTTCTTACCAGAGCATGGCTCATATTTGTTTGGCGATGAAAGAGCGCTAGGTTACGATATCCAAATAAGATTAGAAAATGCCATATTTTGGCCTTTTCAAACAAACTGAAGATATATATGAACCACGGGTTTAATGCATCTCCGTGATGCATTAAACCAAGCAAGTTATCACACAACTATGGATGCATAAAATCCTTTTGTCTAATAACGGACAAAATCCTGATGTAGAATGATCCTTGGACATGCAGAAATTTTACTTCAAGCAAAAAGTTTCGACACAGGTCAGCTTGCACGGACTGCACAGGCTGACCTGGATCGATGTTCTTTGCAAATGCATTAATGTTATCTATTTGGAGCTCTAATTCTTAGAGATATGACTTATCAAAAGTTTGACATACCTTGATAATTTCTCGACTTTTAACTGTTCTCATTGTCTGCATGAATACACATATCCTTTTCGTAAATAACTTAAGTCACGAAAGTCATAGACAACAGTTACAATTCTTTAACCTTTCCTGCAGAAAGATATTAAGATAATACTATCGAGGACAAAGTGAGCCCTGTACTGACGCGCGAAGGTATCGATGAACTGTGGAACGGCTCTCCTCTCTTAGTTGTTGGTCGCTGGATTTGTTGGCAATTTTTAATCAATATACTTGGTGTTAGCCGTATCTGACTTAGATTCGTTTATAGAAATAGAAAGCAACCTAAAGAGAAAGCTTTAACAAACTGCCCGCGAAAAGGCAGCAGCTCATCCGAGTCCACGTTGTTTGTCTAAAGTTTTGCAAAGAGTAGCAAAAATCTTATGAAGTTTACGGTAAATTTTGTGAACGGACTGCTCTCCTAGAAAAAATGGGATAAATGGGTTTATGAAATTGACTGATGGACGGATTTGAGTGATTGATTAATGAATTGGTGTTTTACAACGCTTCCATTTCTATTTCAGTCATATCACTGCGACAGCTCACTTATTCATGCATGTCCTAGGTTTCATGAGCGTTTGGCCAAGTGTCTTACACCAGGACACTTTCACGAAAAACCCAGCGCTACGAGTGAGGATCGAACCCGGGGCCTCCGAATTGCGAATCTCATACTTTATGAGTGAGCCACTGCGTACCCAAAGTATATCAGGAACTCTAGCTTTGATTTTTATTGATGAGTTGCACTCTGGCAAAAATGGGTTTAATGGATCTCTGTGAGGCGGTATACCAAGCAAAACATCACATAATTATGGACAAAATCCATAGTAAGTCATGACCCATTAAGTCACGATGTAGAATGATTCTTGAACATGCAGAAAATTTACAAAATAAAAAATAAAGGTTCGATCTATGTCAGCCTGCGCAGACTGCACAGGCAGACCTGAATCGATACTTTTTGCATATGTATCAAACTCCCTTTTCAAGGAAAACGACTCAAATACATTGACCCATCCAACGAATAAAAAACAGCAAAAAACAGAAAGTTCACGAAACCGACCGACAATAAACGACAAAACCGCCTTGTTAGAGCTCTGAGTGCAGGCATCAGACTATATATAGCGTTCATTTTAACTCTTTTAGCAGACAACACAATTTTAGGCTCAAACACATGTGGCATGCTCTCGCAAAAAGGGGCTTGGCGCATCTCTGCGATACCAAGTAAATCATTATATAACTATGGGTCAATAAAATTTGATTCTGTAGCAACCGACTGAATCCTGATGTAGAATGGTGCATTGACAGGCAGAAAAATTCTGTAAAAAAATGATAATAAGGAATCTCTCATAACACACATTTTTGTGAGTAAAAAAAACCCGTACAGAGCAGTTTCAAGGTCTATTTTGTTTGTTTAGTCTGAACATCTCACAAACTACAGAAAAATAAAGACTCAAGAACACACTGCCAATTTTGAGCGTTCAGTCTCCGCAAAGGCGAATTAAGTTGTGCTTGACATCCCAACAGTGTTACGAAATATTTTCGCCTAATGAAGTATCACTAGGCACGGAATCATCCGCTCATTCACTGTCAATATTACGAGGACATTCCGGAAATGGTCTTGGTCACTCTACCACTATGTTCGAAATTCTGCAAATGAATAGCTCTTTGTGAAATTTGTGACCCCTATCCTTGGGTTCCAAGTACACAATTCCAACACTGACGATATGAGGCCACCAGTTAATGCTGCAAGCCAGGTATCAAGACTCAGTGCTCTGTGATCTCAGATTGGGAGATTTGAAGTATATGTCATGCAACATGAAAAATGGGGCATTCGGACATTTGCGTAAAGTGTCGTCTCGGATCAGCCTACCCAGTCCGCGCAGGCTAATCCGAGACGGCACTTTACGACTACATTAGATTTTGTCCTACTGTAGACTTGCGCGAAACAGAAAGTCACATTAAAATGGAAAGTTTCGTCTCGGATTAGCCTGCGCGGACTGCGCAGGCTGATCCAAGACGACATTTTACGCAAATGTCCGAATGCCCCTTTTCGCGTGTTGCATGCCATATATGGGTAAGCCAAAGTACATCTGCACCGCATCTGCACCATATCTAGAGGTCATGCAAACGTTTATTCACTAAAAGGTAACTGTACTCCATTAAGTGCATAAAAGAAGCCTGTAAAACAAGGATGTAACAGACTGGTGAAGATTCGGTGTATTTATTTCAGTTCAAGCTAAATAATTAATTGTCTGCTATCCAAAAAATGGGCGAACTTGTAATCAATAAATGAGCTATGCACTGACAAAAGGAGTTTTAGTGCATATCCGTGATACATTATACCAATCAAGCCATCACATAACAATGCGCCCATAAAACCCATTTTGTATAACAACTGACTAAAGGTAAAATGGTCCTTGGATATGCAGAAAATTTACCAAAAGCAAGCAGTTTTGATCCAGGTCAGCCTGCGCAAACTGGGTCGATACTTTTTTCAGATGCATTAAACCCTCTTTTTCACAGAACATGGCTTAAATACTATTATTATACTGCAAAGAAATTTCTCGTGATCTGATTGGATAATATGCCCCGAACATATATATCATGTACACGGGCAAAACCAACGTAATAGCAGTTTCCTTTTCGGGAGCCCTGTATACATGACTACACTTTCAACATAACATCCAAAATGGCGGCGTAGATCAAGATTAACATCAAGATTATGCACCAAACTGCATGTTTTACCAAGGTTTCAGTGACGTCAGTTTTCATTGAATTGGGGCACTCAGAAGAGAAATTCTACTCCGTCAGCGGACTCAGTTTTTGAAACCAAAAAAAACCAGGTAAGATTCGCTTAACAAACGTTGGAATGGTAAAACTTTGCAGTATAATAAATTCGTTGTACGGTCAGTTGGCAGGGGACTTGGAAACTTGTTCACGGCTGTGGCGAATAATGTCGCCACCTCGCCTTCGGCTCGGCGCGACATGATTCACCACAGCCGTGAACAAGTATCCAAGTCCCCTGCCACCTGACCGTACAACTAATAATGTCTGTCAGCATTTGAATGCAGCGTAAAAATACTTTTACAACTGTGTGTATTCATGCGTTTTCTGGGCTTTGCCAGTACAAGGCCTGGGCATGGAAGTGATTTGCATCAGGACACTCATACGAAAAATCCATTGTCTCGAACAGGGATCGAACCCATTACGCTCTGATTACGGATGCAACGTCTTAACCCGCGCTGGATTTTTCAAATAGTATAGCATGACACACGGATATTTCCCTTTTGCAATGTAATTGACATTGTTAACAAATAAAAGGTAAAAGAAACTGAACACAAAAAATCAATTTACAAAAAAGTCTCGCTGATAACAAACGAAAATAGATAAAAGAAACCACAATTTCCAAACAAATTTTAACATACACGTACAAGCTTTTACGGTTCCGTTTTGCCAATGTACAACAACAATAGTATCTGTAATAATAAGTATGTGCTTTGTATAAACTTATACATACAAAAGTTTGTCGGATCTTCGCCAGGTTCAAAATTTCAAGAGAATCATATTGTTCACACATAATGCAATTTTTAAATGACAACATTTGATGGTAAAAACAATGAAACAATCTGTATTTCTTTTCGTCAGATGAAACAAAAAAGAAATGAAAATATGGCTCCGGAACAAAAAAATCAATCTTTTTTTCTTTGACTATCATTCTTGACGAGGATTTTCTCCTATCTTGGCAAATGGTCTGATACTTTAACTTGTAGTCAAGTGTTAAGCCTCAGTTTATGCGAAAATACTCATTTTTTAACAATACTGATATTATTCAGGATTTAAAAAATTAGAAATGACGCTTTCATTTCATGGCCCCTCCAATGACATAAAAAGACCCTGAAAGAAAGAAATCCTAAAAAAGAACTAAAAATAAAAATTGGTTTATTTTGTTTTTGTAATTACCATTCATACTCCTCGGAGCTAACTGGAAATATAATCTTCTTTTCACGACATTCAATCATTTGTTTTATTTCTTCGACAGAATTAACCCTGTTAATAGACAAGGCAACTTGTCGACACCTTTACGTGTGTCTTCGAACAGTGTAGATCAAAAATCACACTGCATGTTTTAATACAGTCTGATCTTGTATTTTCACCGTTCGATCTTGTGTTTTGTGACAAAAATTAGCAAGAATAGCATAATAAATGATACAATTCTTTTCTCACGATAGACTGAAAAAATTATTCTGTGGTTTATTCCTTAGGCTACTACACGCGACTCGGGACGGTTTTGCAGACAGTGTAGATCAAGATCAGACTGCACAAAACGTGCAGTCTGATCTTTGATCTACACTGTCTGATAAGGTATTTTCTTTCAAAAGAAATCAAATTTGAAAGCACGATATTTAATCTTTACCACTGAGCGGAATTTTCGTTTCATTTATATCGCATTTTAAGGGTTAAAGGAAATTGAAATAAAGAGGTTTTTTGACGTCTTGCCAAGATACAGTCACAAAATCTTAAATTAGAATTCAAATCATGTTATTTTTTTTTGGGGGGGGGGGGGAATTGATGTTTGACAATATTTTAAATACTATTATAATCATATAAAGGCAGCCAGTACAGCTAACCGCATTTACCTTGCACACCTGTTTCCATGCAAATAATCGTTTCTCAAGGCAGACGGCTACTTTCCTTCTAATGCAAAGGTATTAAAATATTCAGCAGAAAGAATAGAAAGATCCCTGTCGCAGTGAATATTATCAATCCTTTAACCTAATATAGGCCATGCCGAAATGACCGACACATATGTAACATATGAGCGAGAGGGACTCTAGCTAAAGGGGTTTTAATGTATCTCTGGGATGCATTATCCTCAGCAAGTTATCACATAGTTATGGATCCATCAAATCCATATAGTCTAACAATCGACTAAATCTGAGGGTAAAAGGGTCATTGAATATTAAGATAATTTGCAAATAGCAAACAAAATTTCGTCATATGTAAGCCTGTGCGGACTGCGCAGGCTGACATAGGTCGATACATTTCACAAAGCATGACTTAAATAGATTCGAGCCGCGCTCTTAGAAAAGAGGGTATAACGGATCTCTGTGATCAATATACATCATTCTTGATCTTTTTAATACATTTTGTCCAATAACCAACTGAATTAATAAGTACACTGGTCCCTTGACATGAAGAAAATTAACCTATAGCAATTTTTTTTTACTCAAGCACTGCGTCAAAATACATGTACATTTATTAGAAACATTGAGGAATATTGACGCGAGCTTTGGCTTTGAACGATGAGAATTATAAAGATCGTTGTGGAAAAGATTGCCTCTGTCTTCTTTTTGTGTTCTCTGTATAAGTTCATATACCCTTGGTTTTCTGTAATAATTTGATCCTAAAAGATGTAATTATATATTCTTTGAAGGCTACACATTCTAATACAAAATGAAATTCATCTTCAATCTTACATTTATAAAATATTTTGTACATCAAAAACATCGTGCTATCCAACACACATTCGGGATTCATTATATTCAGGAGCTAAAGAAGATAATGATAATTCATGCCTGAAAGCCTGTAATCATGAGTTCAAAAGAAAATCTGATGAGATGAGATTCGAACCAGCAACTGCCTATTTGTAACCACTGAACCAACAGGCTATACACATAATGCAAAGACAGATATCTGTCTATTGTTTTCCTGGGATTCTATTTGGCCTGTGTCGCTCACAGGAAACACACAACAGCGAAAGTAATTGTTTCTTTCGTAATGAAAAAAAGCCCTATTATCTTTCCTGTATGGGTTTTCCCTCTAATTGTCCATTTATACGGCGGAAAGTAGGCTGAGATTAGCTAGCTTAAGGCGATTTTCTTGACAAAGATATTATGCGTGACAAAATCCGGTATTGAAGTTTCGCGCGAATGTTCACATAAGGAATATAGACTGTTCTCGCCATTTTTTGTTTCCTTATTTGGACCTTATTTGGAAGACTCATCCTGATATATACCCTCTCGACGCCAATGATAAATTCCCCTTTGCGTTTGCGGATAGTGTGAATCGACCTGTAGTCTGATCTTGGATCTACAGTGTCCGATAATTACCGTGATATTACGGCAGAGCATCCTTGATTATGCAATTTCCGACTTTGTTTGTGTAACTCTTTGCCAATCAACAAAATTTACGACTTGTCTAAATTAAAGGCAGTTGCAGAATACAAATTCAAATGTGGATCCAACTATGAGCTTTGAGTTTGACTAGGGCTGAAAACATTACGGGAAAAGAAGAAAATGCTGGTTTACCAGCGTTTTCTTCTTTTTCTACAATGTTTTCAAAAGCCCTTTTCCCTCGGGTCTTTAACATTCGGGATTGTTTCGTAAAAGATTAACTGATAGACACGCCCCACTACAGAGATGTCCGTTTCTAGCCAGTATTTTTTGTGAAGCATGTAAGTGACTAGAAGGAGATTAGTCTTATCGTGAGCATTGTAGTCGGGGTTCAACCATTTCAGTTCAATAGTTTATTTACTAAACTAAGGCCGAAGGCTTACTATACTATTTTATTTACTTTTTACATCATGTACAACTTCAAGTACAACTCGTACATCTTTTTCTTAACCTTATATCAGACGAAAACATTTAGGCTGGTCCATATTGAGAGCTTTTGAAGACGATAAACTAAACATGTCTCAAATGCTGAAATTTATCTTTGGAAGAGTACGAAACATCGTGTGAAAACGAGGAAATGCTGGTAATTCTCGCTTTATCCTATTCCAAAGATGCTTTAAAGCCCTTTTACATTAGGGTTGTTCAAACACGAGATTGTTTCGGAAAAGGTTAAACAATGACATGTCAAATACGCTCTCTCTCTCTCGCTCTCTCTCTCTCTCTCTCTCTCTGAGACTGTAACAAGTTTATAAAGCAGTTTAAACAATGATTTAAAGATTGTGCAAACCAAGACTGATATTCTACTAATAATGACTCTGGTAGTGGTAGGTGTGATTTTATTCATAAATTCAGAATTGAAACCGGCCGTAGCCGCAATATCTCAAGACAAGATAGGTTATGTAAATTTTGTTTCCAACGCATCGGTCTACGGGTTATTGAGGACGAAATACATGTATTCTTCCATTGTCCAATATTTGAAACCGCTCGATCAAACTGTTTTCAACGTACGATAAGGCGACAGTCCAAGCGATCTTTATGATACTCTTCAGACACATTGTCCTAAAAACTGAAATACCTGTCCTTCTCTATATCCGAGATATTATGTATAACAGGCGAACAATCATTGTTTAGCTCTATATCTATGGTGGCATATTTCTGCCGCGAGATACGAGATAGCTATTGCGATAATTTAAGAGAACTATCGTGATAAAACAAAGTTTCCTGGAAATATTATCTAGATAATAAAAATTTTCACGATAAAAATATCGCGATAATTCTAACTGCTATCATGGTTTTTTTTTGCTTTCGTGCCCACAACTGACATTCACTGAATCTATAATTAGATACGGTTTCGGAACATCTTTGTCTACAACCTTATGAATTCTCCATTTCCTGAATGGTTTTAAAGCTGGTCGTAGGAGGCATTTGGAGCCGTCTTTGTGATTTTACAGACCTCTGTTCATTTCGAGTCTTGTCATAATTTACCAATTAAGCTACAATTTTTAATGATTCGAAATTTTACTTCTGCAATCTTGTGAAGTCAAAAACTACCGAGTTCATCCAAATGATAAATTTTCTATTTATAGATATCGAGAAACTATGGTGGCATATTTCTGCCGCGAGATACGAGATAGCTATCATGATAATTCAAGAGAATTATCGTGATAAAACAAAAAAATTCACGATAAAAATATCGCAATAATGCTAACTCTTATCATGATTTTTTTTGCTTTCGTGCCCACAACTGACATTCATGATATCTATAATTAGATACGGTTTCGGAATACCTTCGTATACAACCTTATAATTCTCCTTTCCCCTGTACGGTTTCAAAGTTGTTCGTAGGAGGCATTTCGAGTCGTCTTTGTGATTTTACAGACCTCTGTCATTCGGGCACTGTCAAAATTTACCAGTTAAGCTACAATTGTTAATTAATGAATCGAAATTTTACTGATTGCAATCTTATTAAAGGGTAACTCCACACCAAAATTTTCATTTCAAAATCGGATAAAACGACACTAGAGTATGTTAACAAAAATCTTGTTAGCGTTCTGTGATGTTTACTCCACGAGATATTGAGGTTTAAACTTTCGGATTTTCACCTGTGTGAAAGTCGCTAATTGAAAAAACCGTGACTTCCGGTAGTTTGCCGTGATCTCAGAAGCGTGAGAAGATAATTATAGTCGCTATATATGAACTAACACAGAAAATTGAGAAAACTGCATGATATTTATAAAGATATAAATCGCTATTTCACGTTTCAATCACTTGTGTACTGCAGAGTTTCAATCTCTATAGACCCGTCACACCAAACTAGGTCTTACAACGTCTTAACCCGTCCTGACATAATCGGAAAACGGGTTACGGTCGGGGATGAACGTATAATTTTGGCCTGATAATGGCTGAAGCCCCTATCTCACCAAACCTATTCCCAGAAAGTCTTAACCCGGTCAACAAAATCGAAAAACTGGCTGGGATAGGACATGTAATTTCGGTCGGTAAAATGCAAACGCACTGCAGGTTATTGACCGACCGCACTGCGTCTCTAATAGGATCGAAGTACAGCAGTTCCGTTCGTAGTACGTCCATCTCGCTTTAAGTACGTTGTTACTCCGTCTAATCACAGGACGGGATGGATGGCAAAAAATTTTGAGCAGGCTCAAAGTTCTGAAGCACCCTTCGTAAAAGGATACTAATACGCCCACTTCGTCTGAAGACAGTTTCAGTCCGATCAGCAAAAAAATTCGGAAGAGGGTGAGAACGAGTTTGGCGTGAGGGGGGTATATCGCTCTTACGTCTACAATCATAGGAAAGAAATTTTGAATGAATTAGCTTAGTGGAGAAAGTACTTATAAAAAAGTGAATAGTTATTCTTCTGGTAACGAACATAAATATTTTGAAATTTATTTCTTGATGTTATTTCAATTGTACCACTACCTAATCAACGAGTTGTAATAGATAAATATAAAAAAAGAAATAATAAATCAAGATAATTGAATCATGCCAAAATTCTCTTCTACTAGGTCGTAGAAGGAAGAAGGAACGTTGCAATGTGAAAAGGAAACCATTCGAGTTAATTTCTAAGGCTGTTTCTACCAAATATAGGACACCGTCGATCATTTAACGGTCTACAAATCCTGCGCAGTCTGATCTGAATCTACACCATCAGTGTCAGCATTTTACATGTCTCCTTCAGCTTGGAAAGAATTAAAAGCCTTGATCTGCCTTAGAAATCTTATCCTCTCTTTAACATTCACGAACAACATTAAATCCAGCACACATCCTGAATTTGCTGTTAAAGTTAAAAAAAAAATTTTTTCACTCGATCTTCATTTATTTTCCTACGTGCCTTTTTTTCATAATCTCAAATTTGTTTCTTTCATCAACAACAACGTTAAAAGATTGTCTGAATTGCCTCCTGCCTTCCTGTCCTCCATATCATACAGTAAACATTTTTGAAGGTCTGCAAAATACAGGGTCAGTCCATTTCCTAAATACTGAGACATGTAAGGCGTACAATTTAAAAGGAAATACCAACGTGGACAAAAATTGTTTAACTGTCTTCTCCCGTGTTTCTCCCTGTAATCATATACGAGATAAGAGATGCTGACCATGAAAATGCAGCGTAGATTAAAAATTTATGACTGCGTACAAACTTTACACAAAATTTTAGTGCGCCAACCTTTTATTTTGAGAAAAGAATTGTGTGTTCCATCCATGTACAAGGACAAAGGGTTAATTTGGTGCCTCTTTTGAGATGATATCGCACCGTTGTGGTCTGACATATTTTTTTTTTACCCGGCTTGCAGCTTGAGGTTAACAAGCACTTGTCATAAACATGTCATGTACAAAGTTACTCTTTTGTTTTCACGACCATATTGAACCCTTTTTCGTAAATAATGTAAATGGAATTTGGAATTTTACACAGGTTAAATGGGTAAGTCGAACGTCATAACTTTTGTATTTTCCTCCTTCATACGATCTTAAATTAAAAAAAAAAACGCATAATCTGCTTGTCGAATTTCTTTTCTAACTACTCTCTCTCTCTCTCTCTCTCTCTCTCTCTCTCTCTCTCTCTCTCTCTTTCTCATGAAAGAGATGGATAATCAACAGTGAATTTACCATTTATTGCTTGCCTCATTTAAATTTCTGTGGGGCCCCAAGGCTGCTGAGCGCGACTCAATGACCTTTTGCGAACAGTGTATATTAAGATCAGACTGATCTTATGTACAGTGTCCAATGCGGAAACATCTATTTTTGTTTCTCCAAAAACTAGCACTATTCAAAATTTTGCAATCGGCATGAAGGTTTATTTAACCTTTTGAGGATTAATGGTAGATCTGATATTAAGCCATGTCATTTAGTTCAGACAGACAGACAGACAGCAGACTGACAAATAAATAGTCATCTCCTGGCTCGAAATAGGGCTTAAACTCGGCACCCGGCATACGATAGGGATTTTTGTGACGAAAAAAGTCGTCTCCTGACATGAGGGAGGATAAGGCTGAGAAAAAAAAAGTACACAGAAGCTGGAATAAGAGTGGCATCACATCCGGTTTATCGAACATTTCACAAACTCGCACAGGTGTGCAAACCACATCTTCGCTTAAAACTCTCTTTCTACGATAGACATTGAAATGCGCTTTTTCTATTTTAAGATGGTTTTCATTTAAGGATTCATATATCCAAAAAAGAGATTTTGGCTGTAGTTGCCCTTTAAGTCAAAACTACCGAGTTCATCCAAATGATGAATTTTCTATTTATAGATATCGAGAAACGGATAAAACTATCACAATAATTTTATCTCGCATGTCAGCTCCGAGCACGGTGGAGAAATTTTGCGATAAAATATTAAGTTTATCGTGATATTTTTATCATGAAACTTTTCACGATCTTGATAAGATTTCCAGGAAACTTTTAATTTATCGCGATAATTTACCAAAATTATCATGATAGCTATCTCGTATCTCGTGGCAGAAATATGCCACCATAAGAAACAGATAGAACTACCAAGATAATTGGAAGCCGCTCGAAAGCGGCTTCCAGTAGGAATGTACCTAAACTATTTACCATGTAGATGATCGGTAATTATTCGACTGGTTATTATTTTTGGAAATTTCCTAATAATGTCGTGTTAGTGTTACAAAATTACACCACATGACTCTTTCTCAAATATTCAATCAGACCTATATATTCATCAAGTCTAGTTTTCTTGCAATGTAAATTCATCCTCAAATAACAATGAAAATACAGAAAAATAAACTTCCTTTTATTGGCTAGTCCCTCGAACTTTTCCAACTTAAAGGATTCCTTCCTTGTTCCCAAACGAAATTATAATGCTTTCCGTTTATCATAGGCTCTCCCACCTCTAAACGGTTTTCGCATTTGTCTGCTTTTTTGCAAAACAAACTAATGATAATTGTGAGATGGAGAGCATCTTAGAATATGATAATCAGAAGCAGTTTTATGTACAAGTGTTTCGTCCAGTTTTAATCTGTAAAGATAATAGGGCGGTTAACCTTTGATCAAGGTATAGATTGGTTACCTCCCTACACAGTAAGAGCTGACATCTGCTATTTATAGAATAGGCATACATGTGAAGAGATAACACTTTTTCTTCCCTTCGTCGACACTTTAGCCTCATGGAATTTTGTAACATGGACGATCAACCTTATGAGCCCTGTAAAATTTAGCATTTAATGTATTGTGTGTCGAAGCTGTTATGATCAGACTAAGTTCTGTACAGTAAGGTCCTGATCTACAATACCCGTGAAAGATGTATTGATCGTAATGTACGTTGTCCACAAAAAAATATCAAAGTGGTGCATAGTGCTCTAAGGGTTGAAACTGTTTGAAAATGACAGAAATAGA
This sequence comes from Hippopus hippopus, assembly GCA_946811185.2. NCBI lineage: Eukaryota > Metazoa > Mollusca > Bivalvia > Cardiida > Cardiidae > Hippopus > Hippopus hippopus. The sequence goes on from OX328105.1 coordinate 33,057,115, forward strand.
TCAAGATCAGACAGTACATTAGCCTGTGTAATATTTTTTAAATATTTTATAAGATATTGTAGATCTAAACGTAAACATTTCTTGTTTCATTTTCCTTACTCAGTATATTAATTTCATTCGGTGTAGTTGAAAGGATAAAGTTATTACCAAACCTATCACTGTGCATATACAACTTTTTACGTCGCTGCTTTTGAATGGCTCTTGAAGTTTACATTAGAAGTTTTATAGGTTTGTACAAGGCATTTGCAGAAAATGGTTCAAACTAATTTTTATTAAACGATATATATATATAGTAATAGTTACTATGTTGCTGTTGAATATATCCAGATCCTTAAAGACTTAAAAAAATAATTTTGTTTTTGTTTTTGTTTTTGCGCCAACTGTGAAGGCTATGATCAGAAGAATTTTGGAAATACTATGCAAAAGTCTCTAATTCTGGAGTAGAAATGTAAAGATTCACTTTGTTACAAGCAGGCTAAGATTCTTTTTGACAAGCAAAATGATAACGTTTTAGAACAAAGTTGCTGAATATTTTTTTGTTTTTTTCTTTCTTTTTTCTTTTTGTAAAAACATGAAACACAAAGAAAATATCACAAAAAATTGTAAATACATGTAGATCTACATGTACGTGAATAACGATCTAAATATCACTTTGAATAATTACTAACTTGCATAATTCTGCAATGTCACCTTTGGTGCCCCTACAGAAGATTGCTTTTTAAAATCATTTAATAATGAAAAATTCTGTACTTGAATTCATGCGCAATTTCTCCATTTTCAAACTTTGAGTAGAAATTTGAAAATTCCAATACTTTTACATGTTTTCTCACATACGTATCATCACTTTAAATGATAATGATGATTATGATGATAATAATGGTACAAGATAATTTAAGATTCCTCTCTTAACTTCTGCCTTTTTTATCTTGCATTTTAGTATCATTTGTCATGATCTTCCGTTGGGGGGGTGGGGACAGATACAAAAATGTCATCACACTTTTTCTAGAAAGTAAATATTTCTGAAATTGTCCACCAAAAGATTGCGGCTTCTATGATGCCATGCATCATACATGTGTCTTGTTTTATCTCGAATGTCAGCTTCGTGCACGATTGAAAAAAATTGCGTTAAAATAGTAAGTTTATCGTGATAATTTTTTCAGGAAACTTTTCACTATCTCGATAAAATTTTCAGGAAACTTTAATTTATCGCGATAGTTTTCTAAAATTATCATGATAGCTATCTCGTATCTCGTGGCAGAAATATGCCACCATGCTATATCAGATAATTTTACAATCATTATAAAAGAAAATCTAAGCTTAGAATGTATTTGTTGTTACAAGAGTAAACCTGTAATTTAATCCATTACACAATCACTATAGAAATCCTTATAGATGAAATAGCAGCGTATTTTATCTGTCATACACATCCATTCATTTGGTCGAATTATTTGGTTCATTTATTATAATATTATTAGTAAGAACACAATGTACCGGTCACAAATGCTCTAAATTGATTATCGAGGGAAGGAGCCTTTGCTGACTATGTAGTAGCTATTCCAATCAAAAGTAGCAAAGTATTGAAGGGATGTTTGTTATTTTACTTTAATTCTACATACGAGATTTTGAGGATTTAAGACAAGGGTATAATCAATACTTATCTGTTAGCATGACATATATATCTCTCTCTCTCTCTCTCTCTCTCTCTGACTGTCTATAATGTCATTGAGAATGCGATGGTATCGAAAGTAAACCGTTACTACATATACACACGTATCTTAGAACGTGTACGAATTTGAATACCACCGAATACGAAAATCATGGTAATTAACTGCAATCACTTCATAGGTTTGTCTGTCAATCTATGGTTCTGTTGGAAAAATTGTATAGCCGCAGTACAATGTATTCAACCGGGCAAGGAGAACTGTTGCTGCACTATTTTCAGAGATAAATTCATTCGTGGGTGTGTGCATAAGAAGAACCCCCAATTGACCAATCACTGTGCAAGCGTTTTGCAAACCTGCAAAAATTCCTACAAAATACACAGAGGACAGCAATTGAAATAAAGAAAAAAATTGTCTTTTTTTACTTCCAATGGGAATCTTAAGCTTTTTTGGAGTGCACAAAACGTGAAGTCTGATCTTTGAACTACACCGTGTGCCATTTAGTTGCTAAACTTTGGCCAGAATCGTTTTAAAATGCAGTAGAAGTGTACTTGACGACAGCGAGATGGTCAAACTTACTTTGTTGGCAGCGAAAGGGTTATCCGAAAAATCAATAACAGGAAAGGAATGAATTGCGCTTTGCAAGCAGTTGCTTCTTTACATAATACTTTCCAAAGCTTTTCATTGTCCGGACGTAAAAAATCGTTTGTTTTTTTTAACAGTATTCGATAATGCTATGGGCATGACTAAAGTTTTTATGACATTCACAAGCCCAAGCAAGATTTCAGCTGCAGAATATACGAATAAAGAGTAACACGGCAGTAGGAGACCAGACTTACAAATTAGATTTGCTTACTTTATTAGTCACTGTTTAAATGTCAGTAACACCTGGGACACTTTATTTTCTATAAATACTTACTTTTCTCTAGTCACAATCTAATATACACTAGCTGCGTTGGAACTGTATGCGGCGTTCTTGCAGGGAGGCAGTTTATGATCACATGATCTACTACAGACGAATATTGTTGTCCTGCAGTACATAGTTCTTGGGAAAGAAGTAACTGGTATAGAGCAAATGTCTGATTTATTTTATAAGCAACAACGATTTTACCTGTTTAACCCCGGTTGCGGCGAGCTTTCTTTCCGGTGATTTTTCGCCTCTCTCCTCTGATGCATTTGAGAAAAGTAGTCAGTGGCTTTGGAAAGAAAGTTGTGCCAGTACTGGTGTGAGAAAACCAGGAAACACATGAGTGCGACACCGACCGCCATGATATGACCTAAGCTGTTAAAATGGCATTAAACTCCAATACAAACAAACAAACAAACTTGTTTAACCGTAACTCATGGCTATTTTCAATATTTATTCTGCCCCATATTTGACGATAAATGCTTTTGGTTACAAACAGCTGAGTTCTTGTTCTTTCCAAATAAAAATTGTTAGCTTTAGGGGCGTAAATAGTGCTTCTGCAGAAATGGGTTTTAAATGTCAGGAATGTTGATTTTGATGTTTCCCTACCTGATGCAAGTTTTCGATCTCTGACCTACTCAGATACTTTTTTTTAGAAGGAGGACACCTGATTGGTTGTTACATTTGCTTTTACTATGTCTTTTTTAATTGCACGGAAGAATTAGGACAATTAAGTCACCAACTGCGTGCCAGTCAAACGTAAAAAAAATGTCACTGATTTCAAGTCAGTGACAGCCAGCATACATGTATTTTAGTCACTAATCAAATGTCAGTAATACCGAGGGCAGTAACTACTTTTTAACGTCAGTGACACTCTAGAAAATATATTCACATTCATTATAGTCAATAACACGTAACACCTGAGATACTTTAGTTACTATAAGATGCCACTAACAACCTCAAAACTAGGATCACTATACAAATGTTACTAACACACGCGAGGCTGGAATCACTACTGAAATATGACTTACCAACTCTACAAACACTTCTTACGAACATGAAAGTTCGCAACAAATGTATAGCTGCAATACAAACCGCATTTGGCGGGATTCGAATCCGTTCAGAAAAGATCCTCGTTTTTCGAGGTTTAACATACCTTGACCACTGAGCTAAAGAGAATTCTCCCTATCACAGTTGTTAGGTAGGCATTGATTTACATGGAAAGAAACTATGCTGTAAGGAAGGAGTGATCTCCCGTAACACACTATGTAAATGTCAGTAACACAAGGAATGCTGCAGTCACTATTTAAGTGTCTGTAACACCTGGTACACTGTAGTCACTACTTAAAGACCAACGACAGCTAAGACACTGTACATAGTCGATACTAAAATTTCGTAAACAGCTGAGTCACTTTTCTCACTATATAACTGTCAAAAATACTAGTCATCATTTAAATGGCAGTTATATTTGGGACCCTGTAGTCGCTTTTTACATGTCGGTAACGCCAGGAATATTTTAGCTACTATCCAAATGTCCGTAACTCCTGGGACACTGTATCCACTTTTCAACTGTCGGTAACTATAAACACACTGTAGTCACTATTTCAATGTAGGTAGCACTAGAAACAATGTAGTTACTATCCAAGTGTCGGTACATTATGAACACTGTAGTCTCAGTTAAAATGTCAGTAACACTAGGTACAGAGTAGTCATTAAGAATGTCAGTTACACTAGGTACACTTTTGTCACTTTATGAATGTCGTTAACACCAGCCTGGCCGTAGTCAGTCACTTTATAAATGTCAGTAACACAAGGAACACTGGTAGTACCTTATATGTCAGTTTCACCTTTGGGGATTGAAACATGGTTAAATTCCTAACAATTTTATCCTTTTGCACAATGTTTTCAGAGCATCGTTTACCCTTCTTTACTATTCTGTAGTCTACTGGCTCTGGATTTTTGGAAATCAGCCAGTGTCAAAGACAGCAGCAGAATACCTACTAGTATTCTTGAGGAGTCATAGATATGAACCAAGTCGAAACTCGATTGGCACCGAGGTTCTTTACAGTCTAGAAGGTAAATGCAGGCCTAGGTCACCTAAATAATACATCCAGGTGGTTATTTTAATAATCATGGTATAATGTCACGTGATACACACGCAGGTAAATACTAATCTCATGATGACATCGTTTCAGGTGGCGAACTCAGTCGAGGAAATTCCATATAACGACGGTCAATGTTATCCAGAAAAGCGGCTATCAAAGTTCACCACAACCTCACCACATGCAGGATTGAACGACGATTGCGACAGTTTCCATTATCACGCTAGTGTAACTATCAAACTATCACCGGTTACTCGAACCGCAACTTTTCACAGTCGATCCTGCTAAACTTGTCAATCTACAGTAACAGATAAACAATGAGAGTTTTGTGTCAGCAAAACACTAAACACGAAAGTATTTCAAGCATCATACATGTGGGTCAAAGATCTGACGGTAAAGGTTTCAAACGATCAAATTGAAAGCGAAAGTAGGTCACCAAGCAAGTAAAGGTAGACACAAATTTATGCCACTAGCGTTCTATCTGGCAGACGCATTGTTGAGCTGGAGCAATTTTCAAGTCAGTTGAAATGTGATAGATGTAAATGTATTTAGAGTTGAAAAAGTACTGTTGAAATAAGACATTAGATCTATGGGTTTGGTTCTATGTTGCAAATAAAATGTGAAGGCGGAAAGCATAAAAAGGTGGAGAAGAGTAAGAGACATCGTCCAAAGGGAAATCAACGGATCAATTTGAGCCTTTCAAAAATTTAAAACTGCTCTAGATCTGGTGAATTGAAAGAATGTGTGTGAAAACATGTGGGCAAAGGAGAAACTGCTCGTTATGAGCAATTTCTCCTTTTCCCTCAATATTTTTTATAAGTAATGTACTGCAGATCAGTCAAAAGTCTTTTCTACGAGGGAAAAGGTTAAAAATGTGTCGTGGAGTGGGTTTTATTTTTCGTAATATAAAGCAAAGTAGTTATGACCATAACCAACAAAATCATCATAATCAGATCTATGATATTGTACAAAATAATAAACCAACCTTACCCTGATCAGCTCTTATAGGAGCTCTCTGATCTAGGTCTGCTCTGTTTCTTTATAAATAATACAGAGCTGATACTTGATTATGGTAGTAATATTATTTGCTTTAAAGATACAGCCATACTCGTTTTCAGGCTGTTTTAACCCATTTCATCCTTTTTTATGAAACTTTAATCACTCTTGTGTCTTCATGCCAAATGTTTCCCCTGATACCTGCAAGGTTGCACAGACTTTGAAGGATAGATAATGCATTTCATGCTTTGGAGGCCTTCCAAACTATCGCTGTTGTCGTTTCTGGTTTTTAAATTAGGACAAATCCCTTGAGTTTTTCTTTTAAATCTCGTGCACCAAATACGGGATAAATATCGCTTTTATTACCCATGTTTACACAGCTGACCAGTATCTGAACAGTTATACACATCGACCCATCGAGCGCAAATCTTGCGAAGTTTTAACTCCTTGGTCAAAATCCTATGAATTGACCCCGGTGATATGCTATCTCTCTTAACTATTTCTTTCACTGTAAGCCTGGCATCCTGCTTAATTAAATCTGCCATAACAACAACAGTTTGTTTGGAAGCTGTAGTTTTGGGTTGACAAAGACGGGGGGGGGGGGGGGGCATCTTTTAAGTAAGTTCTATCATCTTTAAATTTTTTATACCATCTGAAATCCGACCGTTTTGATACCGCAGAAGCCCCATGCATCTGACATAATTCACTTCATATTTGTGAAGCTGAAATAATTAGACTAACGCGACATCTAATATAGGCCCTAATTTCCAGCTTTGCTTTTGGGTTCATTGTACATTCAGTAAATATAGCCAGTGTATATGACTGCACCTACTTTAACTTTCAACAACTTTTGAAAGAATGAACTTATCAAAACAAAATTTCGTGCCAGTATTCAAAACGACTTGCTTGTGAAAAAATTGTTATTTTCATAAATGAACGACACTCTTATTCATAGAATTTTTCCAAAGCTGGTGACCCCACCTTTCCCCCCCCCCCCCCCCCCTCCGTTTTTATTTCATTTTGTTGTAGATCAGATGATATACTATCATCAAACAAAGTTTCGTGAAATTCTGAATGTTTCAAAAGAAATTGATGAAACTGTAGCGATCGCCTTTAGGAGGCTGTGTTACATTACTACTGATAGTTCCCAATTGTCAATTCGTACGTATTTTATTTCATCACATAAAATTCAAATGCTTCACTGTTGAGAGAAAAGACGCCGCTAGATTTATATCTAGAACAATGCATATACAAACAAACATGGTACCAATATTATTTTACAATAAATGGAAAAAACCGTACAACAACAAGTATAAGTTCCATTTAGAAATTTTAGTCAACGTTTTGGTTTATGCCTTTTTGAGGATATTTATGGAATTTAAACGGATAATAATAAGTCTAACCTCATAGACGTGCGTTACACAATACTGTTACGCAGTAATTACCGGTCGGTTTTTTTTTATTATTGATATAAAATGCATACGAGCAACATTTTGTCAAACAACATTGTGGGTCAAAAGGGAATCCATGACTTTTTATGAGTTACAATCAAAATGGAAACATCTGCATTGCCGGTGATACATTTCATCGCGATGTGTGGCATATTTCAACTTTCATTTCTCGGTTTGTTATTCTCGTCTTAAGTTTGTTTACGGTTTGTCTACCTTACATGTCACCGTGGATGTCTCGATAATCTCGTGCTGTCTCGCGAGACTTGCTTATTTTCTTAACAAATGTGCTCAAAGAGCAGTAACTCCATCGGTGATTACTTTCCACTAGCTGACAGTTGGAGGTTCACCATTCTGTTAAACAAACATTACCGGAATGAAAATCGAAAAGGCGGATTTAGTGTGAAGTTGATTGTAGTTTCCAAATGCCGATTCGCGTTAAGAAGCGTTACTATTACGAAAATCGAGTTGACAGCTGATGTGTAACGTTGACTGCCAGTTGCTTGTTGTCAGTTCGCACCCATCTTCTGTTGGGCCGCACCCAACCTCTGTTGGACCATAAAGAATCGAATTGCTCTCAGTTGACAGTTCCCTATTCGCTTAAGCCAAGCTACTGTAACCAACGTACTTTAACGAAAATCAAATGGACAGATTAAGTGTGTTGTTGGCTGACAATTTCCAGCTGCCGATTTGAACACATTCTTCTTATGCACGCTGAATTTAAATTAGCAGCGAGCTGCCACGCGTCGCGTGATCCAACGTCACTCTTACAAAAGACAAATTGAGAGATGAAGTGTGAAGGTACTCAACTTTTGCCAACAGCCATTTTTCTTTTATACCCTTCAATTAATAAAATTCGAATTGGCAGCCAGCTGACAGCATACAGTGTGGCGTTTGAGGTCGTGAGGTAGAGCGTTGGCCTCACAACCATAATTATGGTCTCAAGTTCAATTCCCGGGAGTGGATGTTAACTTTAGGACCATTCATTTGACCACACACATTCGGCTCTAGTACTGGTCAGGTTTCCACGAAGCAATATCGAGAGAGATCAAGAAAACAGCATAGAGTTAAAGATTCGCTTTAATGAACGTCAATGAAACGAAACCGGAAACGGCAGTCGTGTGAAAAAAACTGGGTCGGCAGCCTCGTAGCCATGTACGAAATTAGCTGTAAAATGCGGTTGTCGAATGAATTGGCATCTGTAAGCTAACAGCCATCTTCAAAAAACACATGTACTTATGTCGCTCATATAGCTAAAAGGGGCGATGCATTTCTTAACTGGGTAAAAGTAATGAAGTTTTGTTGAAAACAATACCTTCTTGGAGCTTTATGAATAATACTTTGACTGCCGCCACAGATTGTATGATAAGCCTGCTGTCTTTGAGATACAGTGTAGCTTACTTCATAAATAAAAGGCACTAGCACTTTTTTATTCTTTCCTGTTCTTTTTTTTCTATCTGTATATCAGTCTTTTCGTGACGGCGACTTTAACAGACTGCCTCGGTATTAAAACTTGCAAAAGCATGCATACCTGTTAGTTGCATCAAAGCTCTAAAATGTATTCTTCGATTATGCGTCTGATGGCGAGAAATATAACAGAAGTAATTACTTGTGCATGTACATTGCAATATAATGCATGTATTCTTTACCAAACAAGATTTTGTGCTAGACCTAATTGAACGCATTTGCAGACGACAAAATAAATGTAGCTGAAATGATGATTGGTGTCTTTAATAGGGTAGAAAACGTTGTGGGAATAGAAGAAAATGCTGATTGCAGACATTTTCTCCTTTTCCTATAATGTCTTCAAAAAGCTCCTCCCTAAGGGTTGTTAAAACTCGAGATTGTGTGGTAAAGGATGTTTCTCAAAAGGTAAAAGTATTGACTATTGATGGAATTTTGACAACAACAAAAGTAGGATGTTTGTTTCTACATATCGTCAGAAGAATTGTTCAGAGTCTAAGACGAACGAAACTGAATCCTGTACAAAACCCGATACATGTATTTTTTATTTAGTTTCTTTTACGGCGCACTTTCAATAAGCTCTTTCAACGAGAGTGAACTTTCTTGTTTTTCTCTAGACCTGAACATTCTTTTTCCATTACGAATTGCAGCGAAATTCATTAATGGAAAACTCTAATGCTTCACTAACTTTGGCTTCCATTATTTCCTTTTTGAGATTTATCGAAAGGTTTATTATCCTCACAACTCTAGCTCAATTGCTTCATCCTATCATCCTACAAAATTAAATCATTTTCCCATTTGCTTCTCTCTCTCTCTCTCTCTCTCTATCTCTATCTCTCTCTAACTCAAATGGTAACTCTTTTTCCGTCATACCTGCCCCTGGCCGTCATTTTTGACAAAGTAACAACCGAATGATTGGAAAGGAAACAAGAGGACCATGATGGCCCTGTATCGCTCCACTGGCTAATAAGCAAAACCACTACATGCCAAACTTTACAATACTTGGCAAAGTGGTTTTGAACATGAGACCCCTGAAACAGGACTAAAATTGGTAGCCCTAAGTCTTATTGTCTGTAACAAGAAGATTTCTAAAGTTTTCACTATATAAGCCCATGTAAAACTTCTGACCTCTGGGGCAGGATCAAATTCAACCCTGGGGCTATAATTTGGGCACTCTTGGTAGAGGCCAACTAGATATAGCTACATGCAAAATTTGGTAGCCCTAGGCTTTATGACCAAGTACAGGGAGATTTCTAGAGTTTTCACCATATATGCCCATGTAAAACTTGTGATCCCCGGGGTTGGACCAAATTCGACCCCAGGGCTATAATTTGGGCACTCTTGGTAGGGGCCCACTAGATAAAGCCACATGCAAAATTTGGTAGCCCTAGGCTCTATGGCTTGGTGCAGGGAAACATCTAAAGTTTTCTCTATATAAGCCCATGTAATACTTGTGACCCCCGGGGTGGGGCCAATTTTGACCCCAGGGCTATAATTTGAAGAAACTTGATAGAGGTCTACTAGATAAAGCTACACGCCAAATTTTGTAGCCCTAGGCCTTATGGTTTCAGACAAGAAGATTTTCAAAGATTTCCAATATTTTTAAGTTTTGTTGCCATGGCAACCAGAGTTTTTGAAGGAATCAAATTCTTTCAAGAAATTCTGAAGAGGACCATGGCAGAATCATTTCTGTTAAGTTTCATCAAAATTGGATTGGTAGTTTCAGAGAAGAAGATGTTTGAAATAAAAGTTAACGCACGGACACACGTACGCACGCGCGGACACCGGGCCATGACATAAGCTCGCTGGCCTTCGGCCAGTGGAACTAAAAATGAACGGACTAAACCAATGTAGTATAGATGATACTGCTTAGAAACCTTTGACACCCTATCGGTCTGAGTATATGGTCCAAGAAGATCAGAATGCACTTTCTGTGCAGTCTGATATTTGTTTACAGTTTCTGCAACAGTTCATTAAGTCGCGCTTAGCAGCCCTAGGCTGCTATCTTGCGACTTTTTGGTTTCCCCCCCCCCCCCCCCCCCCCCCCAATAAAACGTCCGCCGCTCTATTGAATACATTTACGGATAAAATAAACAGCGATAAAGTAAAAATGATACTGTAAAAAAAAAATGTTTTATTACGATGTTCTTGGGAAATCATTTACTAAAGTTTATACATTCGCGTCGAATGGTTTGATGCTCTTCGTGATGTATGCTTTCTCTGTTTGGTCATAAAAGACGAAAACAGATAATAAATTTGTAGATTCATGACTGCGCCATTTCAACTAAAGTATATCTAGTGGAGCTTTTGTGCCTTTAGCTGTGTAATCTCTATGTCTACCTGTCTCTCGTACGACCTTTCGATCTCTCTATCCATCGATACATTGATCATTCGTTTTTTATTACCTTTGGTCAAAATGGTTCGAAAGTTGAAACCAATACCTGTCAGGGTTTCAAAAAGGTCGACCCTGTACTTGCATTTTCTGGTAATTCAAGCTTTACTTAAGGTTAAGCTCAAATACCTCAACGGCTGAATGACTAAAGCGTACCTCCTGAGCGCCAGAGGTAGAAGGTCCGATCTCAAGACAAGTCATACTAAGACTTATAATTTGTTTGTCATGGTTTTCGTTCTTCGCACTCACGGAAAAGGGGTTTCATTGCTAGCTGCTCATCAATGTCATGAACCATAGGGTTCCGTAGTTTGACTCCTGGCACCCATAGACTATATAGTATAAACAAGGGATTTAACTGTATGCAGCCCGCTACTCGCCCCCAGTTACAAGAAAACATCGTATCTTTTCTACCCCATCAGTTATTCTCCTAATTTTTTCTACAGCTGAGAGCTAAAACATTTTTCTACCAGAAAAACACAACTGTTTGTCAGTGGCTCATCAATGTCATGAACCATAGGGGTCCGTAGTTTGACTCCTGGCACCCATAGACTATATAGTATAAACAAGGGATTTAACTGTATGCAGCCCGCTACTCGCCCCCAGTTACAAGAAAACATCGTATCTTTTCTACCCCATCAGTTATTCTCCTAATTTTTTCTACAGCTGAGAGCTAAAACATTTTTCTACCAGAAAAACACAACTGTTTGTCAGTGGCTAATGCAATCTAGCTGATACATTCGCTCGAACTTGTAAAGTCGCTCAAAAATCTTCGCCATTGACACGGGTTCGTACATTAGATACTGACGTTCGCGCATATAAACCAATGAAATTTCTCGTTCCAAACAGTGTCACCGTACTGTCACGTGACAAAAAGGTGTGAGCAGCTGTACGAAATTTCATTGGTTGAATTCACGACTGTTAGTACATATCAACCGATGAAATTTCTCGTTCCAAACAATGTCGCATGACAGAATATGGCTGTAGTTGTTCGAAATAAGAACGTGGATCACAAATTCAACGAATTCTGAGGCGTTTCGTCGTTATTGAAGATAAAGACTATAGGTCAGTAGTATTTTTAAACATGCTTAAAGGGTGGGTGCCGCTAATGCTGCGTTTCATTGGATCTAAAATGCATTTTATATCTTGAAAACGGATGTACGAACCCGTGTCAATGGCGCTGATTTTTGAGCGAGTTTACAAGTTCGAACGAATGTATCAGCCAGACTGCATTAGCCACTGACAAACAGTTGTGTTTTTCTGGTAGAAAAATGTTTTAGCTCTCAGCTGTAGAAAAAAATAGGAGAATAACTGATGGGGTAGAAAAGATACGTTGTTTTTTGTAACCGGGGGCGAGTAACGGACTGCATACAGTTAAATCTCTTGTTTATACTATATAGTCTATGGGTGCCAGGAGTCAAACTACGGACCCCTATGTCATGAACGGGCTTATACAAAAGGGGGAGCTCTAGTACTTCTAAAAGAGAATTTGGTCTCGATATATTCAAAGATTACGAAAGCGGCGTACAACATCAGTCTTAACCCTGAGGCTGCTAAGCGCGACTCACTAACATTTTGCGGACAGAGTAGATCAAGATCAGACTGCGCCGGAACGTGCAGTCTGATCTTTTAGCTACACTGTCCGATATGGAGGTATTTTTCTTCAAAAATAAGTTTATGTAACTTATTGAGTAGTTTAAGGGTTAAAGCTCGTACCAACAAGACTTTTTCTTATTTATGAATTGTGTCAGGAAATATTCAAATAAAAAAAGTTCAGCCAGAAATACTTTTATTTTATAAAATTATGTCAAACAGCAGAACCCGTACTTACCAACCATTGTAAAGTACATTCTTAGTATTAGTATTATTCTCAAAAGAAAGTAACGCCATTTCTGAATGGCTAAAAAAGTTTTAGCCATGCTCTGGCAAAAGGTGGTTTAATGTATCTCTGTAATGCATGATACCAAGCAAGTCATCACATAATTATGGATCCATAAAATCCACTTTGTCTAACGACCGACTGAGTCCATAGGTTTCATACAAAAGTGTAACAAGTTTTTTCTTCATACCTCCATGAAAACAAAAAAAGTTCTCTTCATTCCTTATAATTCAATATCATAGACAACAAATATGCACTTAAATAATACTAACGTTTTTTTTTTTCGTAAATCCAGTATTGCGTATTTATTTAATGTCTATTTCATTCATAATTCATAGCGCGGTAAAACTGCTGGTTCGTGATGTAAATATGACGTAAATTCGTGACGTCATTATAGTACTGAACATTTACAGGTTTAGTAGATTTATCATTAGAAGTTCAATACGCTAGAACTAAGTTGAAAATAAGATTGTTAGAACCCAGCAAAGTGACAATGAGTTTTCAGCTCTCTCTTTGAATTTACTGTTGGATTTTTTCTTTTAATATTCAGAGAAAATAAATTCAGCTAGCAATTTGAACTTCGGACTCGATAAAGATCTAAAATCAGAAAGAAAATCATTATAAAATCTCGTATACATGTTTGTTTACATTATTTTGACTGCAAAAGTAGTTCCGGCACTGCTATTTTTTTTCATGGAGCTATGAAAAAAAATTTTCAGCCAATCAGAACTCGCCAATGTTCATGAAAAAAATTAATATTGAATTATTTTTAAATGTTTATTGCTGCCAGTGTGTTTCAAACGGATTATGATTGATACCTCCTTTTGCATCTTAAGAATACCGCTGAGGTGCCATACGGGACAAGGCAGACCCAATATCGTATTGTACAAAACGGCAGTCTTGTCTTGGTTTTTTTTTTTGGGGGGGGGGGGGTGTTTTTACTTACCTTTTTGAAAATCGAGATAACATGAAGATAGCGCACCCTCAAAATGCCCATACGAGGGTTGTCCCAAAATGCCGTAGAATTGTTTAGAAAGTAAGCCAAACAGAACGATACAGTCTTGAAACTCCACACGCAAATAACTGCAACTGTTGTACATACATTTACACACTTAAATGAATGTTAGCTTTCGCTGCGTATTACAGTGGAAAAATTTGTAACCCATGGTAAGGGTTTGCGGTCCATCAGAAAAATAATAATTAATTGGATTGAGATAGTTTTGTTTAATGCAAGAACTAACATAAATATTTCAATCAAATCCAGTCAAATATTATATAGACAAAATCGTCAAATTTTGGCGCGACATCGTATGACGATTCATAGAAATGACCTCAAATGTGACCGTTTTATGACGTTTTATAACAAAGCTACTGCGATCAGACTTTCGAAAATGGCGACGTCCAGCGACGTTACGGCACAGCGATCTGTCATCAAGTACTGTGTTAAGCGCAGTATGATACCCGGGCAAACCATTGAAGAAATGAATTCAACTAAACAGTACAATGCCATAAGTAGGAAGCTCATTTATAAATGGCACCGACGTTATTCCACGGATTGGGAGGAGAGTGGTGTGAAAAAAGGCAAGCCAAAGGAGTTGAACAACAAGATTCTCTAAACTGTATCTGACGTAATCAGAGGCGATCGACGACTCACATTGAGAGAAATTGCGGATATTATCGGAATAAGTAAATCGTCTGTCCAGCGCATACTTACTCTTGAACTGAAGATGTCACGGGTTTGTTCCGGGTGAGTTCCTCGGCGCCTAACAGATGACGAAATGACACGTCGTGTAACGGACTCTAGTGCATTTCTACGGAGGCATAGTCGAGACAAGAACTTTCTTAACAAAATAATAACAATGGACGAAACCTGTATTCATTTCTACTAGCCGGAAGGGAAGCAGCAATCATCAGTGTGGAAAACAGCTCAGTCGCCACCTTTGCCTACTTTCCTATGTTGAAAAGCAGTCTACGATGCCGCAGATTTAATGATACTGAGGATATATTGCGTTATGTGAAAGCCTTTAACAGGTCTCTTAGTCGTCAGTGGTTTGAAAATGTGTTCAAGCTGTGGGTTAGGAGGCACGAAAAGTGTGTGCAACATGCAGGGAAGTACTTTGAAAAATTATGATTACGCGACGTCGCAAGTGAGTGATGTCGTTAACGTTCAATGGGCAGCACGGCTATACCTGATGTTAGTAAATTGTAGACAATTCGCATATTATTTGACGAAATGTGATGAAATGTCGGTGATATGTCTGGAAATAAATTTCCTATAGGGCGCCTACCAATTAAAATGAAAGTTTGCTTTATCTCATGTGATAAAATGCGATTCTACGGCATTTTGGCACAACCCTCGTATATGACTCCATATCTTTTAACCCTTTACCACATAATTTAGGGTTTTAACGACCCTAGAAAATAGGACTTTTGAAAACATTATAAGAGAAGAAAATGCTGGTAACCTGTATTTTCTTCTTTTCTGACAATGTTTTATACCCTTTCAAAGACAAATCCTGACATTTGGGCCATATTTAACTTGTCGTCCGCAAATGCTTTCAATTTAAACAAGTTCCAAGTTTTGTCGTTAAGTAAAAAATTAATCGTACAAGTCTATTTCACAAATATAATAGTTCGTAGGTTACGTATCGCAACCGCCTTTGCACGGAAGAATCAAGATCTTCCTGTATGTTTTCGCAGTATGATCGTGGTCTAGATTCTTCGCTAATTTTCTAAACCTACCAGCCTCTTTACCAGACGACTAAATTTTAAACTTTTTTATATTTAAAGCAACTGAGCCGACAAATCAAAGTCGGATCCGAAATAATGGTATTTATCTAAGAAAAGGTTTCTCCTTTCCCAACGGTGTTTTCAAAATGCAGTCTTACCATGCCAGGGTCTTTGAACCTCGGGTACGTTTTGAACAGTGTCAGTCCCTTTGATATGAATAAAATGATCCTAATAAATGGCTGACGCAGATGATTATTAATTCAGTTCAACGGAGTAAAGGGTGTCTAGACTGAGAACGTTTTCCCAAGTCAGTTCATCATTGTGCGACTATATTTGATTCCATGCATAACAAAGAGATATATTATCTAAGACTGGCTGACCGTCAATGTGCCCTCCTATTGTTGTGCAGCCAAAACTGTCTAAGTGACCATCCCATTTCTTAATCAAAACCCTGTATAAAGCGGCAAAGGTTTTAACAATTTTTTAAACTAAATCAAACTTCAAAAACATTTTATTACTAAATTTATTAAGGCACTCACTATGTTGAATACCAAAAAAATTATAAATCAATCCTTCAGGTATTTTATGATTCCGCAACAGAATTTCTTGGTGGCTTGTGGGATGTACATGTATGATCAATAATACACAGCGATTTTGTATGGGGTCGTATTCAAATGAGTATAATGACATCATGTTTAATCTCAAACACCGATTGCAAAACGACCATCCCGTAACTAAACGCCAGAACTGCACCAATTCAATGACAATGAATATAGCTGTCCAGTTTCTTTATAAATTATTTGTAGACGTGTTTTCAAAAAAGAAATAATTATCCGGGAAAAAAAACTCACAGGCCCCATTCATTCCAAAATTAAAATTAATTAGAAAAAAAATAACTTGTATAGTCAAAGTACCTGCATTAACTCTTTACGAACCAGTAAGTGGATCCGAAGCGATAAGAAACCTTCGACCTTGGTTACTGTTGCTATACACTCCCATGCTCCCGCGGTATATACATATACAGTATAGCAAAAAGAAAACCTAGATTGTTCTGTCATGCCGATAAAATATTTGAAAAAAATATTCCTGTCGTATACGCCTGCCTATGATAAAGACTCAGTAAGATTTTTCAACAGAGGATAGAAAAAATTTACACGAGGATAATGTTCATAAAGGGCGAATTTCGGAGGCTAAGGACAATGAAATGTAAATGTACTTGTTTATGCAAAGTTCTTGATTTCAATGAGAAAGAATGAAACACCTCACAAAGTTCTGTTTTGCGTAAAAGTAGTTGAGTCATGGACGCTTATTGTTCTTACATGGGTAATTAAGTCGTTTCAATATATGAGTAGAATAAAAAATAATGCAATTGTGTTTTATCTTGAGGTCTAAAGGATAATGATCTGCTTCGGTGTATGATCGAAATTTCTTTCAACGAGTGAAAAGCAAAAGCTTTATTTTCACGAGTAGCGAAGCCACGAATGCAAATATGGCCTTTGCTTTTCACGAGATGAAAGAAATTTCGATCATACACTGAAACAAGCAATTATCATACTTCTTTTGTACTTTTCACTGTAACTTTTCTTTTCGTGTCTAATTTTTGCTCATTTTGAAAAATATGTGCGTTTTTCAAGTGAAAAAGATCTATTCAATCTAGTCGGATATGCGCTAGCTGTAATAGCGACGTCATGATTGATGTTGACTACGTAGTAAAACGTTGCTTTCACCCCCTTCAATTTCATTCATGTACTAGATCTATAAATATCCCTGGTATGTCAAAAATAAGTTATAACATTCACCGGTGAATGGTAACATTCACCGGGGAATTATAGGGATATAATTCACTGTTGGATTTCTATAAACTACTGAAAAGCATAAAAGAAAATTCTTTATTTCACCTAAAACATAAAACAGATATGGAATTCAAGTCGATGTTGGGTGTGACCTCCATGTGCAGCAACGCCTGCACGAGATCTGGCGTTGCTCTTCGAATCTGCTGAAATATTGAGACGTAAAGTCACTCTCTCATATCATGTCAGAAGAAACAAGTGACTGGGTTTCCTTATTTTTGGTGCTACGTATATTAGTGCAACTCACCGCGGTTTTGTACACACTGTAGATTAAGATCAGACTGCACAGAACGTGCAGTCTGATTTATGATCTACACTGTCCGACACGGTGAGATTTTCTGGCAAAAAAGGACTTTGAACACGCAATATTTCGGGTGTTACAGTTGGCTTACAACTTTCATTCACTATCTGTAGCGTTTTAATGGTTAGTGTTGTTGTCAGTAGATGTAGTTTTCTATAACATACTGAGATAACGGGAAGTCGGGTGTGATGAGCGAGGTAATTTGGTTTGCAGTCAAACTATGACACAGCCCACCCCCTGCAGGCTAGTGAATTGATTTTGAGGCAGATTATTTTTGAAAACACTTATTCTCTATAATTTCATTAAAAATACACGAAACTTAAGGGTAAGGTAAATGAAATATTTTAGAAAGTAGCCTGTCAAACACATGGATATTCGCCTCTTTTGTTTACTCGACAGTAAGATATGTATTGTATAATAGAAAATGCAGTGTTGAAGCGTCAGTGCAGCCAAAACGCGAATTTATCGGGATTACAGATAGTTTACAGTTTAAATTTGTACATTTGAGGTATCAATATATTTTATCCTTTTTCTTTTTTTTCAAATAATTGACTGACCAACCGACCGATTGACCGATCAGTTGTCTGTCGGTCATCGGTTGGTCGGTCGAGCGAGTGACCGACCGACCGATTTGATTGATTGGCTGATTTGAGGATTGATGGATGGGTTTTTCTAATGACGCACCAGTCCTAGCATGACGGAATTCCACATTTTGAAAAAGTCTCAAGCTTTCTGGGTCATAAACTAATCAATTCCAAATATCACGAGCTCCGATTATCGTGACTGTGCTGACCTCTAACGATAATCTGTCAGTCGTTTTATCTATTACGCAAGGTTGATAGTTATTCCTTGTTATCTTTGGAAGACAAAATTGGACAGAAATGAAAACTATACCTCTTGATAGATGAAAAAACGCAAACCAATTACTAGAGTCAATATTGGAAAGACGTTAACGACATATCTGAACAGACGAAATAATGTTATCTTCGCAAAACAGATTTTTTTTTATAGAATACAAAAGAGGCCGTTATCTCAAACTATTCTTACGGATACATGTACTCGTTTTTCGCCAGTTTTCAGCCAGTTTTTTTACCTATTTCATCCTTATTTTATGAAATTATAATCATTCTTGTGTGTTCATGCCAAGCGTTGCCCCGGACGGCTGCAAGATTGCACAGATTACGACGGATAGAAAATGCCTTTCATGCTCTGGAGGCCTTCGAAGCTACCGTTGTTGCCGTTTCCTGTTTTAAATGAGGACAAATCCCTTAAAGACGATCGCTACAGTTTCACCGTTTTTTGAAAACATTCAGAATTTCATGAAACTTTGTTTGGTGATAGTTTATTACCTGATCTACAAAAATAGGAGATAAAAAGAGGGGGTCACCAGCTTTGGGAAAATTCTATGAATGTTTCTTTTAGTACACCCTGCATTGCGGCAGCTCAGGATGAAATTTCACCTATGAAAACTAAGTCTATGTATATTTTTTTAAATGACAACAATTATAAGCAAATTTTAAGTCATTGTATTGGTGAAACATCAAATTTAGTGAAAAAAATAATTTAGAGTATACTGAGTATCAATCTTTAAAAAAAAAAAAACCTTAACTTATGGCTAAAACACCTTTATTTCGGAAAAAACCAAGAAAACCAAAGAGTATCTTTTAAAGTTATTTTTTAAAATGTTCTAACATTCAGATTTTTCTTATTTTTTCTATAAATAATATTCAGGTACTACACTAAAAAGGCTTAAAACAAATAGGTCACCAGCTTTACTTTTTTCAGAAAATACATTTTAAGTTTGTGGGTTGGGCACTGACTAATGAGTAAATGTAATGTTTGTCAAAGACAAAGACATTATATGAAGTAAATTATCTCAATTTTTTCAATAATACAACGATATTTATAAGAATCAAGTTTGTTGGTCATAATAAACCAATTCATAGCATATAAATGTAATGCTGATGTTAGCATTCAACCCATTTCCAAACGACTAATTTTAGACTCTTCTAAATTTGACGCGTTTGCAGACGCTAAACCAAAACCTGGTATTCACGTATCACAGTTCTTTGATAGGTCAGAAATCATTGTGAGAAAAGGAGAAATCAATCATTAGGGGTAATTTCTCCTTTTGACATCAATGTTTTCATCAATGTTGTCTGCTGCACTCATCAAGCTAAGGGATAAAGAGTTATGTACAGCCCCTCGTTTTCTGCAAGTCTTTACCAAGTGAGATAATTTTGGACTAGACCAAACTGAAAGCACCTGCATCTGAAATATGTTTTAGCTCGACTATAAGTCTGCCAGATAGAGCGCTAGTAGTAGCATCTGTGTCCATATTTCCGTTGTTAGGTGACGTAGTTAGGTGATTCATTTTGACTTTCAGTCCGATCTTTTGAAAGCGTAATTTTGGATTCTTGCCTCGCATATAATTATTTGTCTTCATTCAAATACTTTTTACTTCATTTTGCTAACATGAAACGACCCGTTTTAGTTCCTGGTTTATCCATTCTGCAGACATTGACAGTTGTGGCAAGATCAATTGTGTTAGGTGCTTACCGTTTTTCGAGTAAAAGGTGAGCGTGATAGTTACACGAAGCGTGAAAATGGAAACTGTCGCGAACGTCGTTAAGTTTCTTTATTCTGTACACTATATGTATCGATTATTTACCTATGTTTACACACCTGACCAATATCTGAACCATTACACACAATAAAGTTTCAACTGCGTTTCTTTTTTTCTCTATGGCTGAAGAGATGTATATTTAATACACTAGAACTTGTTTTAATGGTCCCGAGTAACGAGCAGCCATCCGTTCCATTCAGTTATCATATGGAGTTTCTAAATCTGTTTTTTTTTTTTTTTTTTAATTTAGATTTAAAAGCCATTCGTCTTAGGAGGCCACAGCTGTTGTTGTTGTTTTTTGTCTACTGACTGTTTAAGACGGGTTTGACTGCATTGTTTTATTTCTAAACATGTGATTAGGTGAGATAGAAAATCTCAACTAATTACTTGACAACTTTTACTCAGATTTAGAATTTAATTTACGATGGTTGTTGAAATCGTTTTAATAGGCTCTTGAATGTCTTTACCATAAACGATAACAGAACGAACATCTATATATTCTGAATGGATGTTAGCTCATTTCTGGTCAGTATGTATTCGGACCTATTATTCAATTGCTTAAAACCAGTCTAAAATTCAGAATTTAAAGACAAGTAATTTTAGTGGCTGAGATGTTCCGTTTAAGCTAATCAAATTGCTAGTCTCGGAATTCGTAGTTAGAATTGACTTTACAATGGTTGATCTAAACGTTCCCGACTTTCTTCTCATCTGAATACCCCGAGTGTACAAGATAGCTCGGTAGTGTTTGATTGAAATGATTAAATGCTGCTTTATGCAGCTTTCAACATTATTTTAGTCATATCACAGCTATAACACGCATATTCATGTATGTCCTGGGTTTCACCAGTAGTAAGCTAGGGCTATGAACAGACTTGCCACGAAAATCCAAGTGCTTCCAATGAGACTCGAACCCGGAGCTTCCAGATTACGAATCGTATTCGTAATTACTGAGCCACGCAGGACCCCTCCATCACTGCCGTAAAATTCATATTTAAGTCTATCAAATACATGTGTAACCAAGTTACATAAAGAAAAAACTTCTTAGCGACACTCGATAATGCCTCTCCTTGATGCATTATACCAAGCAAGTCATTACATGATCATGAATCCATAAAAGCCATTTTGTCTAACATTCGGCTAAATTCTGAGGTAGATTGCTCCCTCGACATGCAGAGAATTTACTAAAAGCAAAAAGTTTCGATCAATGTCAGCCTGCGCGGACTGCACAAGCTGACCTGAGTCCATCATTTTTTCAGATGCATTTAAACCATACCCGTTTTTTTCAGAGTGCTTGGCTCATTTTAAGTAGAACCAAAAGGGTCGCTAACTTACCTGACAAGAAAGTACAATGTCTTTACTCACCAGAAATAATTAAGAACATCCTTATTCTCGAGAATTTTTTAAATTTAAAAGTAACACAACTTCTGATTGGCTAAACCAAATGGTTTAGCCAATCAGAAATTGTGTTTCTTTCGAAATCTAGAATTGAAATTAGAGTGGAATTAAGAATGGTTGGTGAATACAGAACTAGGTTTTGTTAAGTCTGATCTCAATTCACATTGTACACAAAACGGATGATGTTCTTAAAAGCTCTCAAAGGATTACGAGTGTAGGCACGTATCATGAGAAACGTCTCTCACGAGGACAAAACAAAATTTTCATTCAAGCAGAAAATACAGTTGATGATAATCCAAAATCAAGGTTCAGCGAATACCAGAGAAAGTGACCCCCGAGACTTTATGTTCACAAGAAATAGGGCTGTCGAAGTCTTCGTCGAAGATTTATCTTGTTTTCCTAAAATCAGTCTAATTTAAGTCAACTTCCTACTCGTTTCGCATGGGTATGACGACAGCTTATTTACGGTCACTTAGCTAGCTGTCGGATTACCTCGGCTAATTTCATGTATCAAGACATCTAATTTAGGCCACCAGACTATTTTTAACGGCAAAGAAAACATCAAAAACAGGCACGGCGGAGGTATTCAACTTGTCACAACTCGGCCGACTTCGTAACTGTATCTAACCTCGTCCGAATCTAGGAGTATTCGATAAACGACGTGTTACATTGACGTACGCCTTACATTTCTTCGCAAAAAATAAACCGCTTGACTGCTCGTGAAATGATATGACTCCACGAAAAAAGGTGCACGAGTAAACTCATTTCCGCAGTTTTGAATTAATTTTTAGTCTGATTCATCAATTTCGTTGGCACTTTTAAACTAATATATGTTCGTGCGTTAGGTCTACTTTGTCGATAATTTGTTGTTGAACACATGTGTTACGGAGGGCGAGGGAGAATTGCCTTTTCTGAAGTTGACCCCCTATTTCCCATAATTCATGAATACACGAATCCATCACATTACAAAATGAGCTTGAACTGCATTGCGTTTGCTTTTTATACAACAAGGGTCCTATTGCCCTAATTGTATACATGTATATGTGCGGCCTGCTGGCAAATAGGATTTAAAGGTATTTCCGTGATATATGGCTTGCAACACGCGAAAAGGGGCATTCGAACATTTGTGTAAAGTGTCGTCTCGGATCAGCCTGCGCAGTCCTCGCAGGCTAACCCGAGACGGCACTTTACGACTACATTAGATTTTGTGCTACAGTAGACTTGCGCATAACAGAAAATTACATAAAAACGGAAAGTGTCGTTTCGGATTAGCCTGGGCGGACTGCGCAGGCTGATCCGAGACGACACTTTACGCAAATGTGCGAATTCCCCTTTTCACGTGTTACAGACCATATCATACCAAGAAGACTTCAAATAAATGGGGTTCCATCAGTCTGATAATTGAATGGTCCTTGGAAATGCATTAGAAATTTATGAATAGCAAAAATTTTCGACCGATATCAGCCTGCGCGGAATCCGCAAACTATCATGGTCGATACTTTTTGCAGATGCATTTAGCCCCCTTTTCATAGAAAATGACTCATGTTTGTATTACCAGGGTGAGAATAAAAGATGTGTTCTGTTTTGTTGTGTTAGATTTTTTTCAGCCTGTTTCCTGTCTTTCATAACTCAATATCAGCAGTACAGACCCAAGAAACGAAAAAGTAGTGCTGTGGCCGTGATATACATGTATTGTATACTTGATATGTTTGGGTGATATAATGTATACTTGTTATATCTTTGTGAAAATACGAAATGTGTAATGTTCTGATTATAAAGCACTAGAAATTGCAACAATCGTTCTTTTGCAACCTACTTACTGATCGTTTACCCGGGGAGTAAACTCGATCTCGGGGGAGCCTTGGTTTTTTTTTTTCATGTCAGTAATTTAACTATCTTTTTCTGCATTGGTGATTACAAATTATGCACCTCGGAACAAATCAAGACTTCAATAAAAGCGGCGACGATTCTCCAACGTTCGCGTGCGCACGCAACGTAACCATGCAAGTCTCAATCATGTTTTAAACATTACGCAGTAAACATCACACTTTGCATGTGACGACCATTGTTGCTTCCCAGTGATAATTAAAGCATTGTACTTTAAATCATTTTTATTTCCCCCTTTTTTAGATTCATTACTCTGGAAATTGCATGATTTCAAAGAAGTTGTATAAATTTCAATAAATTAATATGAGAATGAAAAATGAGAACCTAGTTCATCCTTAATCCCCTTTACCAAACAATCGCGTGTTCGAACTTCCCTGGGAAATAAAGCTTTCGAAAGCATTGTAGGAAAAGGAGAAAGTGCTGGTCACCTTTTCATAGACTATTGCCTGTCGATATTTCAGCAACATTCAACTCGCCATCTTCAAGTTCTTTCAATTTGAAAAAAAAAAATGTTTTCTTCGTTTAGTACAGAGTTACACTAGTTACACAATCTGGTGTATGTATTGGGCGTATTTTTACGCGATTGTCAAAAGTATCGTCTGAGTG
This sequence comes from Hippopus hippopus, assembly GCA_946811185.2. Taxonomy (NCBI): domain Eukaryota; kingdom Metazoa; phylum Mollusca; class Bivalvia; order Cardiida; family Cardiidae; genus Hippopus; species Hippopus hippopus. The sequence goes on from OX328105.1 coordinate 33,081,356, forward strand.
TTTTTACGCGACTTTCAACAGTGTCATATCACGACGACAGCTCACTTACTCGTAACGTGTCTCGGTTTCATGAGTGTTTGGCTGCGGCTCTGCATTGCACCATGTGGACCTATATGCATTACATGTCCTTGGATCTGTTACTGCTGTTTAAACATGCAAATTTGATTTATATAGCAGTCTAAGGAAGAAAATCGAAACCAAAAGAATGTTAACTCTTTAGCAGAGGGTAAAAAATCTAGTTTCGTCCATGTCGGTTCAATAAAAAAGATTGAATTCCATTATTAAGATAGCAAAATATTTGAAGCATCTATATTCGAAGCTCAAATAATGGAATCTATCTTTTAAAGGGTAGAAAGGGTAGGAGAAAAACACTGGTTACCCCATTTTCTCCTTTCGAAGAATTTTCCAAAATCTCCTTTCCTCGTGTTCTTTTTTAAGCGGAAATGGTCGGTAATTTCGGGAGTAGATTAAGCCAGGTTTCAGCCCAGTGCTATTACGATAATCAACCGGGAAAAATATGACGCACTGCCGCCAACTGTGTCCTTCCGCTATGGAAAGTAGATCTAACGCCATTCACAAAATATCCAAAAAGAGTAATCTCTGTTTTTTAACCAGAGTTGAATGTTGTCTAAAGTTAAGTGACTTCAGAGTCCGTATTAATCAACCATTGTTAAGAACGTTCTTATTGTTATTCTCTAGAATGTTCAAAACTTTTAAAGTAACACAACTTCTGATTAGCTAAACCAAATGGTTTAGCCAATCAGAAGTTGTGTTACTTTCAAGTTTAGAAAATCTTGGAGAGTAAGACCGAGATTTTTTTTTTTAATACAGACCCAGGAGTCACACTCATCAACCATTCTTAAAGAAACAATAAAGGCCAAATGTAAACAATGAGGGTGTTTAAATGCATTTAAATTTATATCATACCATTTAAAAGTATGGGAATTATTGTGAAGATGACAATCTAATATTGTACGGTCCGTCCAAGTGTTAGTCGCTGACAGAGAAATTAATTTCAAAACTAGGTTAAAACCTGCCAGGTAGCTGTGTCTTTTGTTTACTTTTTGCCTGATTTTAAAATTCTTTTTTTCTGCCAACGACTAACATATAGCCCGACCATATGATAACAGACTGTCATCTCCACAATATTTTTCATACTTTTAAATGGTATGACTTGTATTTAAATGTATTATGACACATGCTTTGATATTTTGGCCTTTACTGCCTTTAAGAACGCTCTTGGTCTTATTCTCTAGAATTGTCTTAATTTGAAAGTAACACGACTTCTGATTGTATGAACATTTGGTTTAGCCAATTAAAGCTTGTGTTACTTTCAAACTTTGAAAATTATTGAGAATTAGACTAAGAGTTGTTGTTAGGAATGTTTACTGAATATAGAACCTGATGAAGCTTTTATTCAACTTTTGGTGGATGAATACGTTTTTCCTTTTTTTTTTTCTCTCTCTCTCTCTGTGGCTCTCAGAGCTCTCTTTACCCTGATTTCTAAATGAGATTCATCCAAGCTCGTACTTTTAATGTTCTTTTATTAACCGAAATCACGACTTCATCTTTCTCTTTAAATTTCTCAAGAGAATATTGTAAGTTATATCAAATGTCATTTCAATATCATTCCTCGGCGTGTGACCCATTTTTTTCTGCTGATGTTTGTTGAACCGCGTTAATTGAACATGAATGCTTATAGATCATTGTCTAGTTATACGAATTCAAACACGGAAAAGCAGAAAGGAAGAATATTACTTTGTTTTGTTGGTATTTTTTTTTCAGATATTCAAGTGATACAAACTCACTTTTAATCCCCGCCCCCCCAAAGAAAAAAAATTAAACTTGAACCATGAGACATATTACGCCCCTACATTAAACCGAATTTGGCCAACTTTGCGAAAAAAGGGGGCATTGAAACTTGAAAATGATTTTACCGAAGAAAAATGAAATTGAAACGACTGTTCTTTTTTTAATCACCTCCTATAACGTTCTTCAATTTTCGTAATTAAATTTTTAAAAATCACCATATACGCGCAAAGCAAATTGTGTAGTTGAGTTTTCTGACAGTGTAGATTAAGGTCAGCTTGTACAATATGTGCAATGTAATCTAGAATCTACACTGTTCGATACTGTGTGAGATGGTGTGGAGTAAACATCCTGTATGTGTGAGCCATGCTCTGTACAAAGGGGGCTTAAGGCATCCACAAAAAGTATCGACCCAGGTCAGCCTTCGCAGTTCGAGAAGACTGTCCTGGTTCGAAACTTATTACTTCCTATAAATTCTATGCATGTCCAAGGACCATTACACCTCAGGATCTAGCTGGATGTTTGACACAATGGATTTTATGGATCCATAATATATGAGATGACTAGCGTGGTATAATGCCTCACGGAGTTGCATTAAGTCCAGTTTTGCCAGAGCATGACTCACATATTTTGCCTAAATGACACAAAAATGTCAATTTTATTTATTTGCCGTCATAACGGACCCAGTTTCGAAAACAACATGTTTCGAATAAGGATATGAGATCAAAGTTCGCTGGCATCCCGTCACGATAAATGCCAGTCGGGTGTCCAAAATTGATCTTGGTAACTGACGTTTTATTCCTTTTATTTCAGAATCGATCGGACATCTTGTTGTAGAGAGCCTTATACATGTATGATGTTATCAAATAAACACATTCTGGTAACATCCAAAAAATTACTTTTTATGTCTGTTTAAACAGGACCACTTTGAAAACGTCAACGCGAAAGGGAAAAAAAAAAGTTTCTATAAGTACAAGTCTTGTTTCCAAAGTGTACTTTGTACCCGACGTTTTATTCATTCTTTCATTCCTTAGGCCAGTGAGAGATTTCACCCTTTACAAACAATCACGAGCTTTAGGATCTCTGAGACAGAAGACCCGTGAAAGATATTGTGGAAATAAAAGAAAATGCTGGTAACCAGCATTTTCTCCTTTTCAAACAATATTTTCTACCCTTTCTAAATCATATCCTATCATACTAGCTACAGTTAATCTATCATCTCCCAATGCTTTCAATATGTACGTGTCGAAAATTGTAAAAGGTTTAAGCCCTTACCAAACGATTCCGTATCTTCACAATCAAGAGAAAGCTCCTGAAAGCATTTTAGAAAGGAGTAAAATGCTGGTAACCAGCATTAGTTTTTTTGTCCTTTTTCGACAACGCTTTCTGCGCTTTCAACGACAAATCCGATCATCCGAGCAATATCAGTTTGAGAAGCGTTTTGGTAAAAGAGGGATTTATGCATCTCTGTGACATGTCTTGCAACACACGAAAAGGGGCATTCGGACAATTGCGTAAAGTGTCGTCTCGGATCAGCCTGCGCAGTCCGCGCAGGCTAATCCGAAACGACACTTTCCGTTTTTATGTAATTTTCTGTTTTGCGCAAGTCTACTGTTGCACAAACTCTAATGTAGTCGTAAAGTGCCGTCTCGGATTAGCCTGCGCGGACTGCGCAGGCTGATCCGAGACGACACTTTACGCAAATGTCCGAATGTCCCTTTTCCCGTGTTGCAGGCCATATTCTAATTACCTTTAACTCATCTAGCTCCAGATACATAAACTTAATGTCTGAAAAACCCAATTCACTGAAACTCAGGGAGATTTTCATTTGAAGGGCTTGACTGGACAAGTGGACGGTATGGTTCTAAAATCAGACTGCACGTTTTTCGCAGACATATCTTTATCTTTGCCTTCCGTAATTTTGAGGCCCGTTTTAACTTACTGGCACCTAAAGAGTTAAAACAGTATAAAATGGTTTCTATTTCCCAAACGACTAATATTTGAAGAAATTCAAATTGAAAGCATTCACAGACAACAATTTTAATGGGCTCCTATTATGAGATTAGGTGATGAAAGAGTATAAAACACTGTGTGAAAAAGGAGAAAATGCTGGTGACCAGCATGAGTTTTCTTTCAAAGGGCAGAACACATTATTCGAAAAGGAGGAAATGCTGGTTACCAGCATTTTCTCCTTTTCCCACAATGTTTTCAAAACTTTGTTCTTTATGGATTCCACAATGTTTTGAATCCTGGACAAATTTATTAGGTACAGAATAAAGACAAATTTCTCATCCCGTTTGAGATATATTTTTTTTTTATCTGGTCGCCAATTATATTATACTGGCTCCGAGTGAGCTAACAGACCCTATTTATTATTACATTTATTGAATAATAAATGAGATAAATTGTCATTCATCGTTACCGGACCTCACAAGACGCCAGCTGTAACTGACGCATGTCATATCTGGAATCTGTTCAGTTCAACCCTTCACCAAATTTTAGAAGTGTCAAAATTAGGATGATTGTGGCTCAAAAAATGGAATTTGGTTGTGAATGACAAAAAAACTGTGGGAAAAGGAGAAAATGCTGGTTACCAGCATTATCTCCTTTTCCCACAATGTTTTTTTCAAAAGTCTTCTACGTCATGGTTAGTTAATACTGAGGATTGTTTGGTAAAGGAATAACTCGTAACCTCCGACAGACTGTCTTGTGACACGACAATTTTTCTGCTCCTGTCGCACTTCTCTCAGATGTGTACTTGTGTAGACTCTTTACCAAAACGATAAAAATCAGCCTTGTCTAAACTGAAAGCAGCTCCTTACGACAAATTAAATGTAACTCAAAGCATTATTTGCCTTTCATGGGGCAGTAAACATAGTTGGAAAAGGAGAAAAGGCTGGTTACCAGCATTTTTTCCTTATCCACAGTGTTTTCAAAGGCCGTCTTCCTCAGTGCCGTTAAAAGTCGGGATTATAATCGGCCTTGAAAACATACTTGTTGTTGTTGCTGCTGCTGTTGTTGCTGCTGCTGCAGCTGCAGCTTCTGGTTGGTTGTAACCCCAAACTTGAAAGAAAAAGGTGGAGGGTAAACTGGAGTCACCTAGTCACCCCGTCCGACGGTCCGACCACAAGTCTCGTAAAATCCTGTGCTGAGCGTAACAAAAAGAATAAAGCTATCTCTTCAAACAAAAATATATGTTGACCACATGGAGGACAAGTTTAGACCACAAGCCCCTAAGCAAGTTACAGTATACAGTATTTTGCACTGTACTGATTTACAATTTAGGTTAGATTCGGAGCATAATTTTCAAGGTACAAAGGCTTCATACTTTACTTCAGATAGATGACATCGACGACAAAAGCAGTGTACAAGATCCACAAATCTCACTTCAGTATTATCAAAGTGATATCCTGTTGTTTAATTTCATACCTATATTGTCTGGCGCATAACTTCTACACCATTAAAGCTATTGCCTTTAAACCTCAAATCGTACAAGTAAAGACAGACCACACTGGTATAGGGCACAGGATCTTTAACCCTGTCTAGAGTAGTTTACCCTTTATTAATTGAAACTGAATTACAACTTTCTAAGTATAAAGGCTATTGACTTGAAAACTTTAGATAAAAATAGACCACAATGACAACAAATGCAGTGCACAAAAAGTAAAACTTTGTCTTTTCTAATTATTGTTCTATGTCAATTCACAGTCTTGGTTTTAGTCCGATATTTAACTTAAAGACCCAATAGCAGCTAAAAAAATCAATGTTAGTGTTAAAATGCATTTAATTCTAAAATGTACCATGCAGGCGCATAGCCAGGCGGAAGCCTGGAAGCCCGGGCTTCAAGATAATTTTTTCAAGTATGGTCTTTCTGAGAAAAATTTAAGAAAGAAAAACAAAGAATATAAAAATGAAAAAGAAAGAAAACAAAGCAAAAATAAAAACTAACAAAGAAAACTGAAGAAATAAAATTTTTAACTTAGATCTGATTTGTATATTTTTTTCTCGCGGCCTTTTGATTCCACCGTAGCTAGTATTTTTCACCTCGTGGAATCGCTTCCGGTTACCAATTCCACAGACCGGCGACTTTCGAGATACAAACAAAGATTTTCTCTGCGCTTTTTCTGTGATAGAACAACTAAGTAAGCACTTTTTGGCGTTTCCTTATCTTCATTAAATTATTTTGTACTACGCAGCCAAAGCAGCAACCCTGGAAATGGAAGGTTCCTAGAAAACTAGCATGACGTTTATCGGTGTCACATTGGCAAGTTTTCGCGGCAATCATTAAGCATCATATTTTTCACACACACACACACACACACACACACACACACACACACACACATATATATATATCATCAATTTCTCCTCCAGTTTTCACAAAATTATCATCTAAAAATCTTCAAAATTTTGATAGCAACACGCCCGTTCAGATATCACCAGATGCCACCAAATCGCACCAAGTTTTCAAAATTTTCTCGGGGGAGACCCCCCGAACCCCCCTTATGAGAGGGGGGCTCTGCCCCCCTCTCGTGCTCTCCCCTCTGCTCGTGCCTTCGGCACTCGCCCAACGCCTATGGCGTTGGCTTCATTACAAATATCCTGGCTACGCCCCTGCCATGTATAAGTATGAAAAATATTGTGAAGATGACATCTGATATTGTGAGGTCGGTCCAAGTGTTAGTCGATGGCAGAAAAAATTAATTTCAAAACAGGCAAAAGAAGTAAACAAAAAATAGAGTAACCTCGCAACTTTTAACCTAGTTTTGTAATTTATTTCTCTGCCAGCGACTAACACTTGAATCGACCGTACACGGATATTTATAGAACATGAATTAATTTATAGCGGATGAACATCACCTTTTATGACGAAGTCAAAATCACTCATGACGTCATTACTACAGCTAGTCAATATCCGACTTGATTGAATAGATCTTTATCGCTTGAAAAACGTACATAATTTTCACGATGATAAAAAATTAGATGTGAAAAGAAAGACCATAAAAGAAAAGGATAGATCTAATTGTTTCTTTCAGTGTATGATCAATCGAAATTTCTTTTAATCGCCACTCGTGAAAATATAGCCTATAGGCTCTATATGCTTTTTACTCGAAGAAAGAAATTTCGATCATAGGCCGAAACAGATAATTATCCTCTATGTCATCTTCATAATAATTTCCATACTTTTTAGTGGTATGATTTGAAGTTTATATAAAATGCATTTTAACATACACTTTGTTCACTTTTGGCAACTTGATCTATTGTTACTTTAAAAAGGCTAAAAGCTTTAGGCTTCAATCTTCACATACAAGTAGATCACAGTGACGACCATTGCAGTACTTCTGTTACTCTATCTTGTCTTTTGGAATTATTGCCGTATACGGTTGTGTTTTTTTTTTCGCAAAAGTTTCAAAAAGGTATTGACTCTAAACTTAAAATACACATCAATCACATCAACAAAAAGAGTGGTGTACAGATTGGATACTCTTCTTTGGTATTTTTCTTTTTAAATTATTGGCCTTTGTTTTTACTTACGTTTTTTTTTTATCCGCAGCACAACTTCTAAAGTACAAAACTAGTTTACTTCGAAGTTCATATACAGAGAGAACAAGAGAACACGTTAGAGACAAGTCCAGTGCACTAGATCCATCGTTCGGTCGTCAGTTTCTTTTGGTGGTGGAGGGAGGGGGGGAAGGAAGACGGGTGATTTGGTGATTTTTCCCTGTATTGTTCATGGTTAGTTCGGGAATATAAATTCGAAAGTGCAAAGCTCTTGACTTCTACAATAGGTAGATCACATTGAGAACAAGTACGCTGCACAAGCTGATAGATTGTTAGTCCTGTCAGAAGATTGGAGTTATTTCCCTTCGTTTAATTACAAGATTTACACAAGGCTAGTGTCGCTTGCGATCCAAGGAGAAAGTCATTCAGCATACCTCGGGTGATGGGAGCCATCAAATCCCTTGGCTGTATCTGGTGGATTGACATGCACCTAGACGGTACATTTCATCGCCGGAAATACGCCGGTTTACCGTTCTGAAAATTGTAAGGCTCCTCTAAAAAAAGAAAACTTGAGTCTCAATTTTCTATCGAAATCTGTCTAACTATATTTCAGTTGACAAACAGTTCGTACATTCATTTTTTAACGTGGTTTATCTATTCCGATTGAAGTTTTCACCGACAGATAGATAGATGTGAATAACTTCATCGAGGTTGTTTATGTTGTTGCTAAACGACTTACCGTGGCGCCGCAATGTATAAGATCACATGATTGGCAGTTCAAATGGAAACGACCGTTATACGGACGAGGTTAGATGTAGGTACGGAATCGGCCGAGTGGGAGAAAATTTGTATTAGAATTAGATCTATTTTCGGCGAAGCTGAAGAGGCTGACTTTTGATCTATTCTTGATATTGATATATTCGAATGAATAAATAGGAAAATGCGATTGGTTAAAAATGTGGACATGTTTATTCTGAGGACCACTTACTATTCAGGCCTATTTGCTGGCAAATCTACGCAGTCTATCTTTTCGGATAATTCTTGTTTTTCATCTTCTGAATTACCCAGGACGATGAAAATTTATACAGTGTGTTACTTTTGATCCACGGAAGAACCATAGCTTTTTATTTGGTGACTAAGGTCACAGTCACTGGTATAGTTCATTTTAAAGCGGTGCTGATCCGGTGAAAAGGTACGAAGTCGGGGTTTTCGTCGACCTGCGATAGTCCTCCGAAAGTGCTTAATTTACCGACACCAAATAGAATTAGAGTCACATTAGCAGACAGAGTGGATCAAAATCAACATTTCACAGCGTTTTCACTGGAAAAATGTCTGAAAAACTCTGCGATCAATTTGACATGTGAGTATATCTGTAACAGACCATATACATTTATTTTCATTTTTTTTTTAATTTCAAATTCTTCCGCTTATCACAAGTGTTTTCAAAAAGCATACTAGAAACGCTAGTCTCGAAGCCAAGGCCGCCAAGCTTCAGCATGGCTACGCGGTTGCAATAATAACATTTTATTACCACAGAGATATGACTGAAGGCGACAGAGTATCTCATACCGGATAAAAGTGAGATTATCCAGCGAAAAGATTATTTATTATTTATCACCAATAAATAACCGGACATCCTTAGACACATGAAGATACGGAGTGGCATCCAGACAGTCTTATGAAATAAAAAATGATAAATAAGGCACTACATAAATCACTAACCGTGACTTTCATATGTTTTATTGCACCGCAACGTCTCTATGTGTCAAGTTGCATAAGGGATTACGGTTAACATCTATATCAAAGCTTAATGGTACTTTCCGCTGTTTTCAATAATATTTCATGGTACTTGGGGCTGTTTTCAGGACCTATATTCAAGCACTGCATAACCCACGGGTTGGCTCGAGTTCCATGACTTGAGAAAACGTCTTGCTCAAAGGCAAATCAACAAATACCTTTTCCAGTTAAACTAGAGCTCAAGGCCCGTATTCACCAACCAGTCTAACCTAAGTTCATGTCGATGAACCCTATATTAAAGGGCTGTTTTCAAGTCGTATGCAACAAATATATGAGCCGCGCTCTGGGAAAAGGAGTCGTAATGCATCTCCGTGATGCATTATGCCGAGCAAGTCACATTTTTATGCATCCATAAAGTCCACTTTGTCTACTGAATCATAAGGTAGACTGGTCCTTTGACATGCAGAAAATCGACCAATTGCAAAAGGTATCGACCCAGGTCAGCCTGTGCGAACTGTTTTGGCTGACCTGCGTCGACACTTTTTGCAGATGCATCAAATCCCGCTTCCACAGTGCATGGCTAATATGTTGGTAAGTACAGGGTTAACTATTTACGAAAAGACAAAATTCAAAGCTGTTGCAGACGGCGAATTGCACCAGGCAATCTCATAATGATATCTGTCGTTTGAGGGGTAGAAAACGTTGTGGGGAAATGAGAGATTGTTGCAAAATGCTGCCACGCTGTTTCTTGTCCTTTTTCCTAGAATGTTTTCAAAGGTCGTCTCTCTCAGGGTTGTCAAAACAAAAGATTATTTGATAAAGGTTTATTTATAAGTGTTGCACTACCTATTTGATAAAATAAGTTTTTCCCAACATCAGAATGTCTCGTTCATTCCATTGATGCATGTATGAGCTTTTCCAATATATTATTACATTATATTCACTTCAAAATATAACACATGTACGCGTAAAACGTTCATTACTCCCGCGGGATCTCTAGTGCACGCGAGAAAGCCTTTCCAATGTAAGTAAATAAGGCGAGAATCGAATACCAACTTGCACGTTGCGTTTATCATTTATTTGGTTTACAGTAAATTAGGGCAGATTTTTTCCCAAAGTTGTCTTTTGTATATGACTTAATGTTTTTTTTTTGTTTTGAATTATTCCTTAGAAAATAAACAGTAGCATAGCAGTTTTTTTCTAACTTTGTTGTAACGAGGTTTTAAAGGGGACCTTTATAGGTTTTTTTTTCCTGCGAGTTAAAAGTTTTGTTAAACACTGAAATATACTACAGGTATTTCGTGCTTTTCGGTAGTTCATCTGGAAACAATTGTGGATTATAAGGTTTGATGACTCATGGAGATGACCTGTGAAATTTGCGTAAATGTTTCCGTAACTCTTCTATTGAAGGCGGAAACATTAGTTCCCGTGCATTAATAGTTACCTAGGTAAACCGTGCGTGCTTTTCAACCAGATGGATATATGACGTAATGTACGCGCATTTACTCTCGACTACATTTCTTGCGCTTTACGTAATATTGTAATGCACTGTTATGTTGGAAGGGTAAGCCTTTGGGAATAACCGAAAACAACTGTACTGGATTTTGATGAAAATCCCAACAAAAAAGGAGCTGTTGCGCAACTCGTGAAAGTATTACCGATGATGTTCACTCGATGAAATAAATCGAGGATAAAGTGATAAAGTAAATGGCTTTATTTCATGCTTTTTAGTGGTTTATCGGGAAACAACAATGGAATATTGATCGTTATTTCATGGTTACGACCAGTGAAAAATACCGATTTTATTTTTTATCTCTTCAATTAGAGGCAGAAATAGGAGTTCCCGAGTTCTAGTTACCTAGGTAAACAGCGCGTGCCATTTAACAAGAGGGAAACGTGACGTAATTTACGCCACATTTCTCGCGCTTAATATTGTATTGCGTTGCTATGGGGAGCGGGTGCGCCACGGGGAATTACCGAAAACAACTATGCCGGATTTTGATGACAATCCCAACAAAAAAAGGGGTAAGAAACATAACATAAATAGAATATTTTTTTTTTCCGTGAAAGATCGAAATTTAGTTCATCTCGTGAACATCATCTGTAATAATTTCACTCGTGGCTGCCCCACTCGTGAAAATATTACCGATGTTCACTCGATGAAATAAATTTCGATCTTTCACTGAAATAAACAAAATCCTCTGTATGTTTTCATGTGCAGCGGAGCCACGAGTGAAAGTTTGGCCTTTGCTTTTCACGAGTTGAAAGAGATTTCGATCATACACCGAAACAAGCAGTTATCTATTCACTTTAATCTGTCTTCTTACTTCTAACTTTTGCTTATCGTAAAAAAAAAATAAGCGTTTCTCAAGCGAAATAGATCTACTCATCCTAGTCGGATATGTACGGTGGCACAAAAGTGACATGGAAGATATATTTTATACTACGTGCGCACGCAGTAGCTAATACGTGCGCACGTAATAAGTAATACGTGCGCACGCAGTAGTATTACGTGCGCACGCAGTAGCTAATACGTGCGCACGTAATAACTAATACGTGCGCACGTAATACTACTGCGTGCGCACGTATTAGCTAATACGTGCGCACGTAATAGTTATTACGTGCGCACGCAGTAGCTAGTACGTGCGCACGCAGTAGCTAATACGTGCGCACGTATTAACTAATACGTGCGCACGTATTAACTAATACGTGCGCACGTAATAATCGACCAATCAGTTTATAAGGATCAATAAATGTCTATCTTCCACTTCCATCTTGAAACAATGGCTTCCGTTCATGATTCTGATTGGTGGATTATTACGTGCGCACGTAATATGTAATACGTGCGCACGTATTAGCTACTGCGTGCGCACGCAGTAGCTATTACGTGCGCACGTATTAGTTATTACGTGCGCACGTAATAACTAATACGTGCGCACGTAATACTACTGCGTGCGCACGTATTACTTATTACGTGCGCACGTATTAGCTACTGCGTGCGCACGTAGTATAAAATATATCTTCCATGTCACTTTTGTGCCACCGTACATATGGATTAGCTGTAAAAATGACGTCATTAGTGATGTTGAATACGTCATAAAACGTGACGTTTACCCGCTAAAAATTCATTCATGTTCTTTAAACATCCGTGGTTTGTCAAAAATGAAAGTTAGAACATTCATCGGTCAATTATAAAATTCACCGGTGAATTATAAGTATTAAACCCATGACTTATTTTTGATAATACACTAGTTTATGATATACTTTGATATTGTCCCCATGTATTCAAATTGGATGAAAGTATGCAATATTTTTTCATATTGCATACTTTGATATTACATAATTTAGAACTTTGTTTACGTGCGTTGCTAACTACGGAACTATTTTCAAACCCGCTATTTCTCTAAAAATAAAAATATGAACGGCCGCCATTATAAATTTCATCGTTAGACATCATATTTTACGAACTTTTCAATGCATAGTTCTCATTAAAACATGAAAAATAAACAGAATATTTGTTTCCCGAATATCAGTCACTACAAAGTTATGAAAAATTTGTCTATCGAACATGTTTATCGACGATGAAATTATTTTGCGATGAAAAAGGATCTTCGGTCGCCCTCTTCTTTGTTTACATATCTTTAGCAACGGTGACGTCATCAAAAGCCAAAATTGAAAATTCCGCGAAAGAACGGTATGGCGACGAAACAGATTTCTCGTTGCTTTTTGAATAAATAAGACTGTTTTTAAAAAAAATCAACGAATTCGATGAAAACACTGTTAAATCACGGGCAATTGTGTAAAGAATATCAAAGTATATGATAAGAAGGTTATTGCACTTGTATGGAAATATATTGTGTTGAACTCGCAAGCTCGGGCAACTCTACCAAAAGAGCTCGTTCAACACAATATATTCCCATACAAGTGCAATAACCTATAGTATTATCGTTCTTTTGAGTCCCGGTTCTGATCAATTTTCAGTCATGAGCGCGTGAAGCTTGAGAAACCAACCACAGTAAATGCCGGAATTTGTACTACTACGCCGTTTTGCGAAAAAATGACGTCATTGTTGCTAAGACGTATGCATGTACGCGTGGACAGTTTTTGATTTTCATGTTTGATACAAAGCAAGAAATGCAGCGAAAACTTTTTAAGGTCTACGGCCCCTAACTCATCGGTAAACATCGATGTTTTCGTAAAGGCTATTCGGCGAATCACGGCAGCTTCCGTCTTTTAATTTGAATGTTAGGGGCCGTCGACTCACTAACTCATCAGTAAATATCGTGTAACATCGACGTTTTCGTACAGGCTATTCGGCAAATCTCGGCAGCTTCCGTCTTTTAATATGAGAGTTAGGGGCCGTAGACCTTAAAAACAAAGTTGCTGAATTAGTTGCACTTACGGGTCCCTCTAGAAACTGTTTTATGCTACTTTCGATGTAAATGGAGCTTTCTTCTTGTGTATGTACACATTTGAAATCGAACTACAACTGTAAACATGGACTCGTGAACAGTATGTAGGCAAAAGGTGATGATGCAGGATATTTTTTGTCTGTCATTCGTTTTATGTGATAAATAGAATCTCACATTCGTGTTTATGTATTATCATTTTTATCAATCTCGTTGACTAAAATGTATTTGACGCTCGCCAAGGCTCGCGTCATACAATTTTAATCAGCTCGTTTGATAAAAAAGATAATACATAAACACTCATGTAAGATCCTCTATATAACTCACCGTTACATTTCTATAAAATACTGAAAAGTATAAAAGAAATTTCACCGGGAAAAACAATTATATACTCTATTTGTATTCTACTCTGCAATAAAAAGTAAGTGTACATGCAATTAAAAAAGTTCGAATTTGGCGTTCAGGTAACGGGTTTGTCGCTGGGCAATCGGGAACGTCTGTTTTTGTGAGATCAAATATGGCGGCATCGTACTTATTTGTATACAATCCCACATAATCAATGTTTGTTATTGATCAAGTGACATTCCCACAAACCTTTGCGAAATTTTGGGCGAAATCTAAAAATACCTTCAGGCGACGTAGCCCATTTAGGTAGTACCACTGAAAATTATTCTTTCTTACAGTAGTCCTTCTTCTTTACTTGTGTTTCACTAGCTATCGCCTTACTTTATTCAGTGATGAATCACTTTTAAAGTTTCGTGAGATATACAAGAATCTGAATATTCATCTTTAAACAGAAAAAAGGGGTGGGGTATGGTACGCTGGCCGGTGCACCTAATCGAGCTACAGGCTGCTCCGTCAAGACAATTTTAATTGGTGAAAGAGAAAGTATCTTTCTCAAACTTTTCGAGGGATACCGTTACCAACTCTGGATTTTAACTAACTCACAATCCCTCTATTTTACAAGCCCTGTTCTTATAAACTAATTGCGGAAACGTTTGTAAAAGAAGAAAGTAGAGAAAATATTGTCGTTTTGTTCGATTTGGCAAAAATGTCAATCTACTTATCACGTTCAATGCAGTCTGATTTAGATCAAAGCAATCTGAAAGAAAATTTACAGAAACATTGGATATCAGTATTCTAGGATTTTGCATGCTATAAAGTTCAATTCAATAAACATTATTCTAGAATGAACTTTCGTTTAAAGACCACCTCCCTCTAAGACGTCATTTTTCGTCATATAGTTACAGAGTCTGTTGATCAGTGAAGGTAGTTTTCCAAGCCCCGCTGCCTCGATCGGTAATGGAAAGACAAATCTAAATTTGTATCCTGATAAAGGCTGGTACATGCCAAGTATATCCCATGCCAAATGCCGAGCTCCATTTGCCAATCAGATATAGGAAAGGTATCATGCTCTGTGAGAAGAGAGCTTAATACATCTCCGTGACCTATGTTACCAAACAAGTCAAAACATATCATTAGCGATCTATACAATCCACTTTGTCTAACAATTGACTGAATCCTGAGGTAGACTGGTTCTTTATCATGCAGAAATCCGACCGATAGGAAAGAGTTTCGATCTAATTCAGCCTGTGCGGGTAGATACTGTTTGGACTTGGGTCGATACTTTTTGGAGATACAATAAGCCCTCTTTACACAGCGCATGGATGATATTTTTGTGTTTTCAGACAAAACTTTTCTACTGCTTGAATTTTTTTTTTTAAAACATCTTGGTATTTTCTAAAGAGATAGAATTTGTTAAAATCTATATGCCACATTTTGAAAAATGCGATAGAACTTTTACGCAGTAGGGTAGCAAAGGAAGCAGCAGGACCAATTACGAGTTTTGACGATCCTAAACAAGAAAGCTTCAGAAAACATTGTGGGAAAAGCAGAAAATGCTGGTAACCAGCATTTTCTCCTTTTCCCACCATGTTTTCTGTCCTTATCATATCTATCTAAACCTATCGAAGACGAATCCCATCATTTGACACTAAGCTAAATTTTCGCCTACAAATAGTTTTAAGTGATTGATTGATTGTATGATATTTAACGCCGTTTTCAACATTATATCAGTTCTAAATATCGCCGCGGCCAATGCACCTATCCATGCTTTCCTGGGGTTTCTTGTACCAGTACTTCACAAAATATTCTTGCCAAGCCACTGGCTGCTTTCCCACATAACCGTCGTCGAAACAACGGTCTGCGATGAGAGAGGAATTAATCCTGTTGCAAAGACTATCACAATCCTCGGAAAGAAATTGGCCGAGCTTAGGATCGTACCAGCGACTTCCTGTTCTCAAGTCCGGTATGTTACCGACTGAGCTAGCGGGGCTCGGCGCAAATGGTATTGAGTTGACAAGCCTAAAAAATTTGTTGTATGGTAAAGAGTTAAAAAAAGTTGTCTACACCTCCCAATACCGCAGCCTCGTTGCCACATAAGCGATTCTTGTGGTATATCAATCGCCAAGAGAATGCAGCAGAAGCCATAATGGTAATAAATTTCAATAACTTTCTCTTTTAACTTAGTTGTTGTATTTATTCAGATTTGTTGCCAAGACTCTATGGACCATTTTGGCATTATTTCAGGTGTCCTATTCTCTGACTAACGCCGTTTTAATTTTTCATGCCAAATATGGCTACCCTTAAACCTAAGGCGTTCACACGCGACTCTACCTGGTTCTCCTGACAGTATAGATCAAGATCAGACTACACACAGCATGCGCCTAAACTGTCCGACACGATTAGAATATTTTCGTGGAAAAGAACTTCAAAATTGCAACGGTATCGTATTTGCTATTGGCTGGAAGTTTTCATATAAGCCTCTGCCAGAGAATAAAACTTAGACTGGTCCATATTGAAAGTAGACGACCGATGAAATTTGTCAATATTAATCGGATAAATTTGTACTTGAAAGAGCAGTAAGCATTGTAGGAAACGGAGAACCTACCAGCATTTTCTCCTTTTCCTACATTGTTTTCAAAAGCCCTCCTGGTAGAAGTCGCCGCGCACTACTGCAGAAATCATTCTAACATTGACCGCTATTGAAGAACATTTATTTAAATTCTAGACCATAGTGTATTTCTAGTACATTTCGCCAACCTCCGATAGTTCGGTAGTATTCGCATGAACATTTATACCAGTGTCAAGTCTCGGCAAGAACAAATCTGTGGATTAAAGGCACAATAACGTCCAAAGTAAACAATACTAGTGTTAAAATACATGTACATTTAAATCATACCTTTGACAAGTATGGAAAATATCGTGAGGATGATAACATGCTAAATTGTGCGGTCGGTCCAAGTGTTAATCGCTGGCAGAAAATTGAATTTTAAAATCGGGTAAAATGTAAACAAAAGTTAGAGCGACCTCGCAATTTCGTTTGAAGATATGTTTTCCTGTGAGCGACTTACACTTGGACCGACCATACAGTAAGAGATTCTCCCCTGTAATAACACTTTACAATAATTAACATACTTTTAAATGGTATTATTTGAATTTAATTGCAATTTTAATACCTGCAATGTTAACATTTATACCCTACTGTGCCTTTAATGAAAGTATTTGGCCCCCATCTATGCCTTTAAGTAATTGATGTCGTTTCATAACTTAGATGCTGTCTAAAACGGCGTTGCGAGCACTTCCCTTTTGCCTGTGGTATTTCCAAAAGCGGTCCGTAAGAAGAAGCCGTCTATAGAAAGTAATGTGTTCATATATTGACTATGCCAAAAACGTGTTACTTTCGCGTCCTGTATGCCAACACGCCAGACCTTTTGGTGTTTAAAGCAATAAAACGTGTCGGATTGTTCTGCGAATCTTCTCCCCTGTAATAACACCAACACAAATTACAGAGCTCTCCCTTGGGACAAAAGCTCTTTGTAATTATTCATAAAGATTCATTTGTATTTGTCCGGGTTCTATAAAAAAAAAAAAACTATGTATCTGAATCGAAAAAAATGCAAACAGCAGCATAAAAATGACCTCTGCATGAAAATGTACTATACATTTCACTTTTTTTTTAATTCTTCCACTCAAATTACATTCGATTTCTCGATTTCGAGTACTTTTCCGATTTTCCATACGTTTCCTTGCCATTGTTTTATGTATTTTGTCAGTGTTGGAATTCGATGCTGCGAGTGTCGTCCATTCCGTCTTGTCAATGTGAAAAACAGTGTTATTTCTTAAGCTGTATAGAGTGACTTAATGTGGTGTTGTGAACAGTGTAGATTACGATAAGACTGCACTGAACGTGCAAGCTGATCCTGTATCCACTCTCTCCGATACGATGAGATCGTCCGACGATAGAGTCTTTGAAATCCCAATATTAGGGTTCTAATCACTGGCTGGAAATTTTCTTTTAGTTCATTAAGAAGTTTAAAATGGGTTCAGTCAAATTATTCGAATACTTAAGAACATGGTCACTCTCTTGCACTACGGATCATTCCCATTCACCTGTTATTGGCTCAGAAAGTGGTCCGTCATCACGTGATATTTTCGCCACATGACCATAACTCAAAATGGCGACACAAACGCCGGTGAAAGAAAGACCAATTGACTGTTTTGTGTGCTGTTCAAACAGCATACGGCCAATCAGACTTAGTGGTAGGAAATGTGAAAAAGAGGGATTTTCTGAAAAGCTTAAATGTCTTTTAAAGGACGATAACTTGTTTTCTAATCTTACAAACTTGGATCCATCGGTGTGTCGAAACTGTTGTCATCATTCATGGGCGCAGCCATCTTTTTTACAATTGGCATAAGATTCTGATCAGTAAAGAAGCTTGAAAAAATAGTTCCATTGTATACAGGTAAATTCATCAGTTTGAATGCACCTATAATGTATCCGGAATCATGTTTCCTTTGTCTACTTTATTATGTTACACATGAAACAGTTAAACAGTAACAAAACATGTTTTCCTCGGTTTGACAAGATTCTTGTCATTTAGCCCTTTGCAGAGATGTATGGTGAGAGTAACGAACGACAACACTGCTCGGAGATTGGAACATGGTAAGGAAATTAGCTGAACTAATTTTATTAGTGTTTACACTTCGTTGCTAATCAGCCGAATCGCAAATCGCGGAGAAAAAGTGACGCACAAAATTATTTATTTTATCATGTATCTTCAATCGAATTTTCTCTCTTATAAACGAGTCTGACTGCAGTTCTGACATCACACTAGAAGTAATACTACTTCGATCCCTTTGTCCTCAGAAATATCCGCACTGGTCATATTTTCGAACTATCGAGTGCTCGGATAAACGTTATTTCTATGTACATAAATACGAAAAGGTGTATTATAAAGAAAATGCAACACGTACATTATCAGAACAGTTTCTCTTAACCAAACAATCCCTATTTAAAGGGGGCTATTCAGATTTGTATAATCTCACCAAAAGTCAAAAATGATTCATCACTCATTTAAGTAAGGTAATAGCTGGCAAACCATCAATAAAGAAGAAAAAATAGATTTTAATGTAGGAAAAAATATAATTCAGTGGTATTTCCTGACTGTGGTCTCATAGGGTATTTTTAGATTTCGTGCTAGAATTTCGCAAAGGCTAAGTTTATGGGATTGTCATATGATCAATAACATGCGTCTTGTTGGATCGTAGGATGACGTCATATTTGATTTTATAAAAACAGATGGTATGACTGCAAAAGCTACCAACCCGTTTCATGACTGCCAAATTTGCAATTTTTCTTTCTGCATGTAAGCTTCCCGGTTTCTTCACATTTGAAGAGAAAAATATATTTTGTAGTATTGATCTGTGCTTTACAAAATACCCTAATTCGCAGCAATAAAAAATTAAAAAAGAAATGCCTTAAAATGACACCGAAATTGAAAACACTAAAGACAAAAATGAAAATCCTGGAATGCTGGACAAAAGTAGCAGCAATGTGTGCTACTTTTCAAAACAAATTTCATTGAGAAACATTTAAAGGTTATCAATTTGAACAAATATAAAATGTTGTTGTTTGATAAAGACTTAATGTCGCTACATTAGTAACCGTTTTATAAGCCACAATCATACCAAACTGAACTATAGACGAAAAGAAATTGCAGTAACGTCAGCTACTGATATATCTTGGGCAAATAGGCAACCTATTCATTGTGTAATGTATACATATCCAGTATGATATGAAAAACATTTACATGTTACATATCATTGGAAACGCAATTATTACTCTTTAATAGGTCCACCCATCATTAGAAGTTTATTTTCTCCGAACAATGATAAGCGTAATTATAATTTGGTATAATGTCAATTTTAGCATGTCATAGTGTTACAAAAACGAACCCATTTACATACGGCGCAGGCTGGTCTGGGCAGAAACTTTTTGCTATCGGTCAAATTTCTACATGTCAAAGGAGCAGTCTACCTAACGATTCAGTCGGTTCTTAGACAAAGTGAATTTTATATATTCCTATTTATGTTTTGTATTGGTTTGTATTAGAGTTTAACGCCATTTAAACAGCTTAGGTCATATCATGGCGGTCAGTGACGCACCCATGTGTTTCCTGGCTTTTTCACACTAGTGCTGACACAACTTTCTTTACGCAACCGGGTATCGAACCCGCAACCTCCAGGTCACGAGTCAAATACGCTAACCACTTAGCTACCCGGTCGGGCCTATTTATGTAATATCGTGTTCGGTACAATGGTTTACCGGGATGCATTAAGCACACTTTTGCCAGAGCATGGATCATTTATATTCAAGCTAATTTAATACAAAAATGATGTCGCCGAAGAAGTTAATAATTTTCGCTTGCCAAAAGCATTTTCTCATTTTGCCACACTGTTACCAAAGGTTGTCTCGCACGAAACGTGAAATGTAGTCTGCAATTTCGAATGTGTCAATTCTTTACCAAAAGAAAAAAAAAAAAAAAAATCAGACATCAAATCTCAAACCTTTGCAGACGACAAAATGGATGTGACTGAAAAATTGAAATTTGATTTTGAAGGGTAGAAAACATTGTGGAAAAAGGAGAAAATGCTGGTTACCAGCATTTTCTCCTTTTCCCACAATGTTTTCAAGAGCTTTCTTTCTCAGGGTCGTCAAAGCCGGGATAGTGTATTAAAGGGCTAATGTACTGCACCAGAAGCGACAAGAAAAGGCGGTGCTTTTATTTTTCTGTAGATGATGTATTAAAAGACGGCGTCTTGGTTTCCACTGAGGGACTTCTGGAAAATGTTACCAGGGAAATCAGTGCATAAGTATCTGTGTCACCGATAAATAAGACCAAAATCACATGCGCAACAGTTATAATCAGTTATATATGGGCCATGTTCCATGAAATGGAGTTTAAATGCATGTGCAAAAGGTATCGACTCCGGTCAGCCTGCGCAGAATCGAAACTTTTTGCTATCGGTCATTTTTTTTTTTTTTTTTTGCTGGTCAAAGGACCAGTCAAGCTCATGATTCAGTCGATTGTTAGACAACATTGATTTTATAGATCTATAAATATGCGGTGATATGCTTGGTATACCGGTACTGCATCGCGGAGATGCATTAAACCTCCTTTTCTCCGAGCGCCGGGAGTCACTTCGCTAATTTCACATGCTAAATAAATTCTCTTAGGCATCCTCGATTTATATATGCTATTTTTCTTTTTTGACAGCAAACATGAACAGATGTTAACTTTCCATCCCAAGCATTCTAGTCTTTGCTGGTATATGTACATGAAAATAGCCGGTTCGCAGGCTTCTTTTTCTAATAATACGCACCTTGTAGTTGTTTTCTCTGCAGCCAGTTTATGAGAACAGCTTTTTTCGGCGTAGCTGAATGTGCTGGCTTTTGACCTTTTTTTGGGGGGGGGTACTGATAACAAATGAATAAACAGAAATTTGTGATTGGTCAAAAAGGTAGACATGTTTATTGTAAGGGCCCCTGCCTATATGCCGGCAAATTTACCCAAAGATACTTCTTGTTGCAACTGACATCAGTAAAATGTTATTGGACTGATAAACTGTTCATGGTTTATACATCATCATAGTAGTAACATATCAGCTTGCCCGCACGTTTGGCTCGTTCATGCGACATATTGTTTTAAGGGTTAAAAATAAAATATATAGATACATAAGAAAATTTCTATCAACGCCCACGCCCCTATCCTTTAAATGAGCTACGCTCCGGCAAAAGGGGACTTAATGCCTTTCCGTGATTTGTGTTTCCGAGCAAGTCATCACTTGATCGTGGATCCATAAAGTTGATTTTGTGTAACAACCGACTGAACCATGAGGTAAACTGATCCTTGGACTTGCAGAAAGAAAATTGACCAAAAGCAAAAGGTTTCGGCCAAGGTAAGCCTGCGCAGACTGCACAGGCTGACCTGTGTCGATACCTTTTGCAGATGCATTAAGCCCCCTTTTCCCAGAGCATATAATAATTGCAAATGAGGTTACACTTTGCAGACTAAAATAGTATATGGTATGTATAGTAACAAAGGCTGCATCACTTCAGTCAATCAATCATTTCTACTGGAATGTTAAATACCACAGTCTATTGTCTGCAATCGCGGTTGAGATGGTTGGCGTTTAGCAGTTGTTGCTTGAGGCACATAATAATGTATAATGGCTGGGACTGTCGAACGTACGACAATAAACTGTGCAATGGTGTCATATTAACATTGTCAGGTTTTCTCCTCTTTTTATCTGAATTGAAGGAAAATAATTTGCATGCTTTCCTTTGTCCAGATACTTAATGTCCACTATATTTACCAGTTGCAATGCATTCATGTGTTTCGACAATGTTGAAGAGGGCATTTAAAACATCTGGGCAAAAAATGGCAAGAGTACAAATTTTCTCCTCCCACAATGTTTTGTAAACTTTCACAGGCCAAAACCATTACACTAGCAGCATATATTTTTCCCTCAGTAAAATCTTCCATTTATCATTTCAGTCAAATTTTTGTCGTTTGGTATAGAGTTGATATAACCATCTATACAATTAACCCTTGACCACAAAATTCCAAGCTTTAAGAAAGCATTTTGAAAACTTTGCAGAAAAGGGAAAAAATGCAGTGTACTGCAATTTCTGAATACATAATGGCAAAAGGACGGCTTACAAGAAAGAGTTTAAACAAGAAATTCTTTAATGAAGACAGACGGCGAAAAGTTTTCACGCCAGTAGGTCTGCAGAGGCCTGCAGAATAACCATGTCTGTATTTTTGACCAGTCGCAATTTTCTATTTGTTCTTTTGAACATAATACCAAAAAAAAAAAATGTTGGTCAAAAGCCAGCGCATTCAGCTTCGCCGAAAAAAATCTGGAGACAGAGTACTAGTAATGAGAAGTTTCTGTTGAGGCTCAACACAAAAAAGTTACATATTTTCATGTTTTAACCTCTAAAGCGCCTTTTACGACTATAGATTCCTTAGCAGCCATTGTATATCAAGATCAGACTGCAAAAAACCTGAAATCTGATCTTTGATCTAAACTTTTGTCCTTCAGAAGACTTGCGCAAAACAGAAAATTACATAAAAACGGAAAGTGTCGTTTCGGATTAGCCTGCGCGGACTGCGCAGGCTGATCCGAGACGACGCTTTACGCAAAGTCCGAATGCCCCTTTTCGCGTGTTGCAGGCCATGATGCATTATGCATTAAGTACCCCTTTTACCAGAGTATGTCTCACATGTTTACCCATCATATTTCAGAAAAGCTTTTCCAAATTATCTGCTTCAAATTTAAAACATGAAGAGATGATTTGATCATTTTTCCATTTAGGTTTTACCATGGCATTCGTAAAATTGATCATTCCCCCACATGCACCATCAAACCTTTTTTAACTATTTTCAACATATTTATATGCCCAAAAACAAAATAATTCAAGTTGCAAATGCATTTGGTCAATTGAATGGCTATCAAAATAATTTGTGGTGCCTATTTGTGTAGAATGCAGTCGAGTAATTTACCACAAAATTTTTTCCATGTAATCAGTTTGGAAATAAATCGTTTTGAATAATATTCTCCGGAATCTAATTTGCAGCAGAATACTTTGAAATTGTCCATTAGCGACTTTGTTTATTTGTTTGTACTGGAGTTTAACGCCGTGTTAACAACTCAGGTTATATCACGGCTGTCAGTATACCTACGAATGAGTTTTTTGGCTTTCTCTCACCAGTACTGACACAACTTTCTCTCCAAGCCACCGACTACTTTTCTCACATGTATCAGAGGCAAGAAGCGAAAAATTGCGGGAAAGAAGGTTTGCCTCAACTACGTATCAAACTCGAAACCACTAGGTCACGAGACAGATACACTAACAACTGAACTACCCGGCCAGGCCCAGTAGAAACTATGATTTACATACAGGGCAATAGAAGAAATTGTTTATTACGAGCAATTTAGCCGTAAGCCACAATATTTTCATCGTGGTCAGCCCCAAGGCAGGTAACCACTCAGAAAAACAGTGTTTAATCCTTTCCTAAATGACAAACTTTAAACTCTTCCAAATCAAAAACATCTGATGAGAACAAATAAAATGTGTCTCGATGGTGGGAATTGTCGTTGAAAGGATGGAAAACATTGTTGGAAAAAGAGAAAATGTTAGTGGTTTCAAAAGCCTTCCTACACAGGATCACTGGATTGTTACAACTCAGAATTGTTTGGTAAAGGGATAAATCATCACCTCCTCATGGTATATGTTTTCCTTTGTCCACGATATTTCCACATGGGTATTAAACCATCGCCATTCATGCCACTAATGGTAAAGGCTTTACATATCCCAGCAGCTGTATAAGGTCTGTACAAGGGGAGAAACTGTTGCAAAACAATGTTCTTCAACAGTTTAAGTAAAGGTAGAGTTGCTTCCCTTCACTTGTTGATCATATGATGTGAATTGCATTCAAATCATCGTACTAGCTGACATACATGCACTTTTATTATATTCAACCCTTTACCAAACAATCCCAAGTATAACTGATCCTGTAGCAAAATGCTTTTGAAAGCATTTTGTGAAAAGGAGAAAACACTGGTAACCAGCATTTTCTCCTTTTCCTGCAATGTTTTCCATCCTATCAGAGAACTTCAGCATGTTTGCATCATTTTTTAATTTGTCATCTGTAGATGTTTTGAATATGGATGCTTCCAAAACTTGTCATTTGAGAAAGGGTTGAGCAATAATATTTAACTGAACAAAACTAAACTTTGCCATTATATTAAACAATAATCAAAACGTGTCATGCTCTGTGAAAAGTGGGCTTCATTGGTCTGCAAAAAGTATCGACTCGGGTCAGCCTGCGCAGTCCGCGTAGGCTGACCTGGACCGAAACATTTTGCTATAGGACAATTTTATGCATGTCCGAGGATCAGTTTACCTCATGATTCAGTCGGTTGTTAGACAGATGGAGTTCATGGAATGCATCACGGCGATGCATTAAGCTCCCTTTTCCCATAGCACAGATCATATCTATGCTGTCTAACAGCAGCAGTTACAAAACAAAAAAATGTAAACTCCACTAACTCCTTATCAAATGACAAAATTTAAAATTTGTCCGAGTTAACCAAACGACAGACGATAGATCGCTCCTCCCACTGATGTCACGTGCTCCGCGAATCAAGATTCCAGGACAAACAACCTAGACACTAAGGCTTAGCTAGAAGATATATGCAACTTACCGGGAGATGTTTCTACCATAAAATAATTATTCTAGATAACATAAGCATGAGAACAATTTAAGAAAAGGCACTTACATCTTTTGCATTAGGTTTATCAGAGTTATGGAATGTGAAAATTGAAATAGAGGCTGGTATATCTAGAAGTCAGTTGAAAAACGCAGTCTTACAACTCTTACATTTGATAATGTAATACATTTAACTCGTACTCCTAAACATGTCCTAAAATCATTGGTCTGCTAATACAATTCATCTGTTACCTGGACAAAAATAAGTTTTTTTTTTTCAGAGTTCAAATCTCCCTTACACAGATTTCTCATTATTTAGTCCGCAGTATGTTCCTCATTAATTTAACCAGAATCGCAAGCTTTAAAATTACCAAGCGATATATACATGTATTTAGCAGTGTAAAATGATTTCCCGATGTTTGACTTGACATTGGAAGATCTTTACAAAAACAAATGGTAGGTAACCAAGTTTTGTTTTTTTTTCAGTTCGAGAGAAAAACCCGAGGAGAAGAATAAAACGAATAAAAACATAAGCGTACTTCTATGCATTCGCCTCTGTATACCATTCTGTAAGAGTAATAGAAAATGATATTAAGTTGACTTACGCATTGAACATGTATAATCCAAATTCCAATTACTAATAATCAAAGACGGTCACGAGAGTCAGACTAATTATATGACACGTTCTTTACAAGTAGGATAGTAACGGACGCCTGTGGCGTGGCATACCGATATCAAAGAAATACCTCATAAACCGTTGCTCCACTTTTTGCGTAAAAGTTAGCAACAAGTGCAACACATCTTGTCCTAAAAGGAAGAAAGCTTGATTGGTTTCCCTTTCATTTTCGATAAATAGAAAAAAAGTTTAAGTGAGATTAAATAAAAGATTGTAAACAAAGGGGGGAGGTAGTATTACACAGGGTGGCATATCGTCTTTAACGGGCTTTATGTTTACATTGATAAAAAGGTTAAAATACAGAGACCAATGAGAACAACGTTTTTAATGTTTTACTAATGCACGAAGATGAAAGCGAGAAAAGTTTTTACTATATCATAGTAAATACACTCTAATGATTTTCAACCCAAAATGAGATATAAGCAGATATTTGTTTCAATTTTATGTCTAGTTACTGTTTTTCTGTGTTTTTTCGTAATGCATTTTTTCCCCTTGAAAATCACCTCTAAAGTCATACAATACGAACATAAACACATCTGAAATGCTTCGTCTGCAAATGTCTATATTTTATGAATGTAAATCACGTGACAAAACAAATATCTCTAAGGCCAAGTATATCTTTACAAATAGGTTTTGGTCCCACGGTCCTTAACTGATATTTGCTTTCTCCATTTTAATTTAAGCCCAACTCATGAAAGATTAGAAGAACAAATAAACAATATTCTTATGTTGCACTTCAGAAAGCTTAACAAGAATTTGTGGAGAAGAAAATGCCAATTAAAAGGGCTGCTAAAAATTTAATGTACCTCGCACCACTTTCAGGTACCGGTTACCAGGAAAGGTACATCCTTATACTGTAACCACTGGTAAACCACCTTTATTGACCTACTGGAACGAGTGGATCACATAAAAATAATGACAGCTCTTGCAGTTATTTATTTCAAAACATTCCTGAGAAAAAAATAATAACATTAATATGTTGGCCTTATTTTTCGACACTTAGGAGAATTTGTTGCGTCACTCCAGGGGGCGGAGTTAGGCACACAAAAAATGGCGGTTGTTTGTTGACATGCAGTTAATATTTATCAAGTTTTGGAAGTTAAATATTTGATGCAGACTGGCGGAAATAGAACACATTTGACTTGTGCAATTATTTTTCCTTTTGTGTATCATCTATTTATAGTTCTGTTCCCAGATAAAGCTTAAAGGGACGCAGTTTGGGCATCCGAGGATACATAGCCTAATAGCGAGCAGCGCACAAGAGGCGTCGCGAAGCGACGCCTCGCGTAAGCGAGAGCTTATTGGTAGAGATTCTGGAAAAAATGATACCTGTTGACATAGAAAAACTGTCTGGACCGGAAGTACATTTTTACAATTTCAAACATGGCGGACGGAAGTGACGTAAAAGACTGGTACAAAGAGCGGTTATTTCCTTCGAGTTTCGATACCATTGAAAATCACCTGATTTGAAACAGTAATCCAGTCTACAAACGAGACCCTCGCGAGATCTTGTCAAAAACGAAGGAACTCGGGCTTTTCCGTATCTGTCCAAGGTACGGAATTTTCCGAATACAGAAATACCCGTTACGAGAAATAATGAATCAGCTGAACCATAAAGCGTGAGCCAGTCGATCTTTTTTTCAAAGTTTTTTCGCGCCCTTGCCGATAAAATACTTCGTTCATATTACATTATGACGATTTCGGAAATTTTTAAAGAAAGTTTTATTCTGTATAGAAGGCGAAGAATCTGGGGCAGTATTTAACTCGTCCCTAGATCAACTTGGCCCGAGCAAACTTGTACTGGTACTGTACAGTAGTGTTTATCTTTGTAGATCTAGATATTTGACGGATTGTTTGGCATGTCATTTATTCTCAACGAATTTAACAAAAGTCGATTCTGATCTAGATCTAGATTTAGAGGTAGATTTCTTTTTCCTTTTTGTTTTTATTAAGAGCAAAAGGGTATATTCGACCAAATTACAGCAGGGAATTTTTTTTTCCTTCAAGAGAGGGATTTCGCTTCCTTTTTGTAATGTTGGTAGATCTATGTTTCCGTCTTTCTGTCGAGAATTAGCAAATTATGCTGATTGTAAATCCTATAAAACCCAGTAAAGTTTGATTTTTTACGACTTGCTGTTTTTAATCTGTATTTCATTTTGGTTGCAAAGAATATCAAGTTTTGTTCAGCCTGTAGTCTAGTTGAATTCACATATTTTTCTAAAATAGGCTCTACTCTGTTGGACTGGTGGAAATTCTCAGATGTTATTGCTAAAACACTCTTAAATTTAGGGCAGCTGTCTACAGGCTGAAAAAGTTTTCCCCCAGCCTATTCTGCACTGTATTTTGGTTATAGCTGCGTAAAACTAGATTTTGAGCAAAAAAAAAAAAAAAATGTTCAAGGTGTTTTCTTAAATAGCAGCTAGTTGGTCAGATACATCACCAGGAAATGACTGTGCAGTCTCACTGTGACCAATGTGAGGAAAAAAAGGCACCACCAAAATTTTTAGCACCATGGCTCGAACTCATTCCCTGTAAAATGATTACCAAGGAAATCTCAATCAACTGAACTAATCCTAATCATCCAGTCTATGGTATCTGTCAGCCATGCAAAAATGTATTTAGAACTACCCTGTCACAAGATGTGTCAACAGCTAAGACATTAAAAAAATATGAAAAGAAATAAACAGGGATATTCCGTTATGTATTTTCTCTTGAAATGATATCTTGGTCTAAACCCCTTTTTTGCAGAATAATGTTGTGTGTTAGTTTTTGAAAAAGATATTTTTAACTTCCCAAAACAAAATCTGGTGTAATGCCTTTTTAACACTGCTGTTTTACTTAGGCTTTCAACAAATCTAATTTTATTACATCCTAGCAAAACCATTAGCTGCACAAACATAAAAAAGAACCTATATGATAAACTGATTATTAAGAACAGATTTTTGGTAAAGTATAGACAAGGGCTTGAAAGTCATTGAAATATTTTTCTGCATATTTGTTTTTTGTAGGTGACTGTA
Source organism: Hippopus hippopus (assembly GCA_946811185.2). Lineage (NCBI taxonomy): Eukaryota > Metazoa > Mollusca > Bivalvia > Cardiida > Cardiidae > Hippopus > Hippopus hippopus. Next base: position 33,110,127 of record OX328105.1, read on the forward strand.
TTGTATCCCTGGGGTGGTCTGCATCTATATGCTTAAGGTGAAGGGTTTGTTATCAGGAAATCCTATGTCAACCCCTGATTGCACTGTCAGTGATGTGGGAGTACCTTTGAGCAAGGCACCATAAACACAGGCTAGCGCTTGTTGAAACTTTCAAAAAGAAGATATAATCGATAACAATAAGTAAGCTGAAGTGCTGTGAAAAGTAACATAAAACTCTACTCAAATAAATATTTATAAACTTAAATCTCTGAAACTTCTCAGTCTTTGCTTTTTTCCTTGATCCATGCAAGTAAACTGTATATGTTGTTCATAACTTTAACTAAGAAATACTACGTTATCAAACTATGACTAGAAAGTCATGATTTCATTTCAAATACCAATGTCAGATAACGATTAAAAAAAAAAAGGACCAGAATTTTTAATCAGCTTCTTTTGGCCCTAATTTTTTTGAAACTAGGATTGATTGGTTGGTGTTCTACTCTCCTTTTAAAGCATTTCAACTCAGTTTTTAATCTATTTTCATTGGTTTTACAAGAAGTCTATGCTTGGGATGCAACTTGCATTGCCTAAAGACACTCCCATAAAAGTAAAACATCATCTGGGATGAGGATCAAAACTAGGAGAGGAATTAACAGAAGTTATTCATAGCTTGTTTTCCAATCCTATCTGTCAACCCTTGTAACTTGTTATACCATGTATCATTTTCTTTATTTTACGTTTATTTGTACCAGCTTCAATAAATAAAGTTTAAACTAAACCTAGGACCTTATTACTCATTCAAGCACTTAGCCACCAAAGACAACTTGAAACTCTTTGGTTGGTGCCATTTGGACCAGAACCTGTAAGTGTTTATAAAACTTTTTAAGTTGTACTTTGATTTTGTCTAATTTTGTAAACCCCTGATAGTAAAAAGATGAAAATATTTTGATAAACTATTTGCTTTGATAATCGAAGGTTGTAACAAATTCATAGCCCTAGAAATCAATACGGCAATATTACTTCAAGTACAGATAATTCTATCAGTCCATTGGTCAGTCTGTTTGTCTGCCCATCCACTCTGTCAAACAGGTCCAATGATAAATTAACTTTTTACCAAACTGTTATAGTTCACATAAAGGTTTGTGTCCTTGAACTCAAAGGATAGACAATATTGTGAAAAAGGAAGAAAATGTTAGTAACCAGCATTTCTGATCAGAACTACCAAAAGATTTTACGTGATGAAGGGGCTTTTTTTAGAGCTTTGTTATCAAAATTAATTTTTCTTTTTTCAAGGATAAATACAACAAAAGACACTGGACTGTTAAATGCAAGAAAAAGGTGCAACTTTGGTGTTCAAATAATGGATATGCTGTTTACTTTTATGCTATCAAATATGATATCATCATACTAATTTGAATACGATCTCCTACAACAGATGTGCATTATTGCTCGGTTCACATTCTTATATACCTTTGTGTAATTCTAGAATGAAACCTGCCTGGCTGAGTTACTTAGTGGATACCTTATCCGCCTTGTGACCTGGTGGTTGTGGCTTTGATAACCGGTTTGGGCAATCTGTCTTTCCAGTGATATTTTGCTGCGTCTCACCTCTGATGTATATGAGAAAAAGCTGCCAGTGGCATGGAAAGAAAGTTGTGCCAGTACTGTTGTGAGAATTAAAGACAGGAAACATGTGCGTAGGTGCACTAGCTGTCATGAATGACCTAAACTGTTAAAATGGCATTAAACTCCAATACAAACAAATGGCACTAAACCTAAAAAATTCTTGTTTTTTTGGGGGAGGGGGGTCTTTTTCTTTACATTTATCTTCTTTCTCGGCGGATTGTCAGTAAATGCTTTGCTGACATCAATTATTTTATAACTTCGTGAGATTATGAAAATCTGAAATAGATCTAGATCAACCCCCTATAATTTGTAGGCATTTGATCCGGAGATTTACTTCCATTAAAGTAGCAAAAACTTGAAGCGCTGCACGCCTTTAGGCTTTGCCTATAGCCTCGAGTGTCCGTATTCCGTGATGATAAGGAAACAGCATGATAAAATTAAGAATTAAGACAAGAACATGGGCTAGAAATTACTTGCCTTCATAAAAAAATCATTTCTGATCAGTTTCATGAAAAAAATATAACTTAGACATCAATTTCCATGTTCAATGTCCATCCAAAATTGATCATCGAATGTAAGAAGCATTAATTAAACCATTAGCTAAAGAGTCTATCAGAACTTCTACAATCCCAAAAGCATGGAAAAGCTCAGTAGTTACACCCATATTTAAATCTGGAGACAAACACCTTCCGAGCAATTACAGGCCAATTAGTATAAGCCCAATTTGCTCCAACTTAATGCAAAAAATTGTTAATAAAAAAATAATTAATCACATGTATAACAATAATTTATTTTCCAACAAACAATTCGGATTTATGAAAGGACGTTCTTGCCAGCTACAATTATTAGAATCACTTGAAGACTGGACTAGAGCCCTAGACGATGGATTAGATGTCGATATCATCTTCTATGATTTTAAAAAGGCTTTTGACACACTCTCCCATGCAAAGTTACTTCAAAAACTGGAATCCTATGGAATAGTAGGCACAACCCTCAAGTGGATCAAAGAGTTCCTATCAGACCGAACCCAAGAAGTAATAATAAACAACACTTGTTCAAACAGGCTAAACGTTCAAAGTGGAGTCCCACAAGGTAGTGTTCTAGGACCAACACTCTTCCTCATTTTTATCAACGATCTACCTGACATAGCAGACACAGTCGTCAAGCTATTTTCAGACGATGCAAAAACCTATAGTACAGTGAACTCAGATCTTGACTGTGATAAGCTTCAGCGAACCACTGACAACTTCTGTGAATGGTCTCATAAATGGGATCTTCGACTTCAACACCTCAAAATGTAAGAGGTTACATCTAGGAAAACATAACGTCATCCGAAATTATTTCATGAAATCTAAAGATTTAGACAGACAGCTAATGAGGAAAAAAATCTTGGGGTATTGATCGACAATAATCTGAATTTCAACTCGCACATCACCTCTAAAATTAACAATGCAAACAGGAATCTAGGCATAATTCGCAGAACATTTACATATATGGATAAAACAATTTTTCTCCACTTGTACAAGTCCCTTGTCAGACCTCATCTTGAATACGCCAGTTCAGTATGGTCACCACACAAGAAAAAACATCAAATTACTATTGAAAATATTCAAAGGAGGGCAACAAAAATGATTCCAAATATGAGCCATTTCACTTACACTGAAAGATTAAAGGAATTGGGACTTCCAACTCTTGAATATCGGAGAAAACGAGCTGACATGATTCAAGTCTTCAAGATTCTCCATGAAATTGACAACACTTCCAATAAAGATCTTCTACAATTATCAACATACAGTAAAACAAGAGGAAACAGTCTAAAATTATTTAAAAAAACAGCCAGAACTGAATTGAGGAAAAATTCTTTCAGCATCAGAGTTGTTGATTCCTGGAATTCACTACCAAATGAAGTCGTTCTTTCAACAACAATCAATTCCTTCAAAAGCAACATAAACAAACATTGGAAAAAACACCCTAGTAAATTCACCGCGCAATGCTATGAGCCAAACTTTATGGTCAATTGTCAAGAACAAACAGATGGATCTTTAGAAGCCACAGGCTTACCGTCGATCAGGTCAACGTAAGTAAAAGTAAGTAATAAAAAAAAGCATGCTGTCGGCCTTCTTGAGCAAACATGGCGTGACCTTATTCCGGCAACTCGGTAGTATTTACAGCAGAAAGTCGTAGGTCCTTGCATATTTTGAGAAGGAACACTAATCAGGAATAAGAAAATTGATATCAGTTTCTTTTAACCAAGATAATTAATTGCATTTTAAATGTTTTTTAATTGCATTTGGCTGAAATTAAAGAGCGGTAAAATGTTCGAATATTGGTAAGGGTTACGAGCTGAAATACTGTGTGACGTCATCAAACTATGTGCTTTACGAGATATAAACAAAAATCACCGGTTCAAGGACACTCACGGAATAAGGACACTCGACGATATATACTGAACCAAAAAAAAAAACTTCCCCTGTGTTTAAGTGCAGATATACACAAATATGAAAATCAGGATTAAACTAGATTTATATGCATTGAAAGAGTATTTTATTGCGACTTTGTGTGAAAAAAATTATTGCTGAGGGTTTATCCAAAAGTAGTGAAATGGTAGTTAAAATGCGGAAGGGGTCGCTCACCAAATTCACAAATTAATACCGGGTATGACCACCTTCAGCATGAAGGACTGCCTGGCATCGTTTGCGCATAGAACGGATAAGTGTATTGATTTCGGCTTGTGGAATGTTGTTCCATTCCTGAATTAAGGCTTGTCTTAGCTGAATGACGTTTGACGGTGGAATAGGGCGACGTCTTACACGCTGGTCCAAATTATCCCAAAGGTGTTCAATGGGATTCAGATCAGGGCTTTTGGCAGGCCAGTCATTAATAAATGCAATGTTATTCGCCCTGAGGAAATTCACATTGTCCCTAGCTCTAAGGCTTGTGGCATTATCATGCTGAAAAAGAGTGATATTGGCATTATTTTGAAACAGTGGGATAACGTGCCTCGCAAGAATTTCATCTCGGTAGCGTTGGGCATTCAAATTCCCTTCGATAACGACGAGATTAGTGCGAAAGCCATGTGCAATGCCCGCCCAGACCAAGACAGAACCCCCACCCCAAAAACGATCTCGTTCAAGTACGCAACAGTCGGCATAACGTTCATTTCTCCTAGGGTATACTCGAACCCTGCCATCACCTCGATGAATGGAAAACCTGGACTCGTCAAAGAAAAGAACGCTATTCCATTGTTGTCTAAGCCAGCGTAGGTGTGTACGTGCCCAATTAACACAATTTACGCGGTGACGTCGCGACAAAACACAACCAACGTATGGACGACGTGCACGTAGCCCACCCTCGCGCAAGCGATTGCGCACAGTTTGGGCAGATATACGGTTGTCATGTGTACCAGGGGTGTTAGCTGCAGTGGCTGTGGCAGTTTGGAAGCGATTGCGCAGGTGGGTGTTCCGAATATAGCGGTCTTGGCCGCGCGTCGTGACGCGAGGACGTCCACTACGTGGTCGATCTTCCGTACGCCCTGTTGCTTGAAAGCGTTGCCTAAGGTGTCGAATAGCACGAGTAGAACATCCAATATTCATAGCAACAGCATTCATCGTCATACCAGCATTAAGCATGCCAATGGCACGTTCGCGTAAATTTTGCGGAATTCTAGGCATATCAAAAATAAAGAAAACTAAAAAGAATTTAATTTTTTTCAACGTCTTTTTCTTATTGACATGAAAGTCTATAAATTTAGACTGAAAGGTTTCAAAAAATATACACGAATTATACTGGTCCGTGCATGCACTTGAAAATCGCTTTCAGCGGGTTTCTTCTGCAAAATGCTTTCAATCGAGTTAAAATTTGTTTTATCGGACACATAATCGTTCGCCCGAATATATGTAGGTCATCTGATATTTTGATTTTTTTAAATAACATTGCATTTGCACTTAAACACAGGGGAAGTTTCTTTTTTGGTTCAGTATATATATTATTTCAACTGCAAACTTTAGGCCTATCCCTTGTCATTCGCCCTCTGGCGGTCCGTTACATGTAGTTACGGACTCGGCCGAGTTGTGACGAGTGACTTCTTTTTTGTTTTTTGTACAGTTGTTGTCATGACAACTCGGTATTATTTACAGCGGAAGTTAATTGGGTCGGTACTTCCGGCAGCAAATATAAACAAGTGTTTGTCCAGGCATTGATGTTGACTGTTTCATTGAGTTGTTTTATTGCTGCAAACAATCAACAGGGAATCGCATACAAAAAAGATAAGGATATAGTAGAATTGAAACGGAAAATGTTCGATATCTTTTATCTGCATTCGCTCAAAACCGTAGAAACGTGACCGAAGGTATGTGAATTATTGAATTCCAAATCAGACTTTTATTACTGAATGTAGCTTTATTCACAGCGTCTTTCACCTGTGATTTTAATTGTCGGTGATGAAGCTGATTGATTTGAAAATGGATTTTATTTTGAATCATACAACTTCTGGTTAGTGCTTTCTTATCTAATCTCCTTAATTTCTTTCTTAACTACCTTAATCTTTCGACTTCTTACCAGACAACAAAATTGGCGGTGCATGGAAATACCGAAATACACCTTATACCGGAATATACCAAAATACACCGAAATACACATGGAAATACCGAAATACACTTTATACACCAAATAGATCTGAGAAAAATACACTTTAAGTTATTAATATTTATCAATGTTCATCTTTGTTAAATATTATGTCCAAATAATTCATTAGGTTTGCGAATTTGTGACCTTTTTTTTGGTTTGTGAGAACACTGTCATACCGAAATACACCACAGAGTTGTGAAATAAGGTAAGTACGTTACACCCAAATAAACCAAAATACACTTCAGTAACCAAATTATACCGAGAAAAATACATATTTACATGTTTAGTTAGGAATATGTTTTTTAGTCATCACATGATAATATTTTGTCCCAAAAAGTTCATTATCTGCAAATTTATGAATACCGAAATACACCCCTTATCGAAATAAACCAAAATACACCGAAATACACCTTATGTACTGAATTTTATCCCAGAAAAATACACTTAAATTTATGTTCATCACATTTGAATATTATGTCTAAACAAAATCATTGTTTTTGCGAATTTATGACTCTATGCATACTGAAATACACCTTGTACATGTACCAAAATATACCAAATTTATGTACCGCATTATATCCGAGAAAAATACACTTAATAGTATTTTTCAATGTTCATCATATTTAAAGGTTACGTCCACAAAAAAAAAATCATTGTTTTTGCAAATTTATGACTTTTTTTGTACCGAAATACACCTGGTACCGAAATATACCAAAATACACTTTATATACCGAATTTTATCCGAGAAAAGTACACTTAAAATTATTAGTATTTATCAATGTTAATACAGGAATATACCAAAATACACCGAAATACACATGGAAATACCGAAATACACATCTTTGTTAAATATTATGTCCAAGTAATTCATTAGGTTTGCGAATTTGTGACCTTTTTTTTGGTTTGTGAGAACACTGAATTCGGTGTGTCGATTTCTCTCAAATTTCATATTACTCTGATCAAAAACTCTGTGGTATATTCCGGTACGACTACTTTTCTCAGATATAATTCGGTATAAAAAGTGTATTTTGGTATATTTCGGTACCAGGTGTCTTTCTATAAATTCGCAAAAACAATGATTTTTATTTAGACAAAATATTTAAATGTGATGAACATTGATAAATACTAAATTTAAGTGTATCTTTCTCAGATATAATTCAGTAAATAAAGTGTATTTTGGTTTTTTTCGATAAGGGGTGTATTTCGGGATTCATAAATTTGCAAATAATGAACTTTTTGGGACATATTATCATGTGATGACTAATTTACAAATTCCTAACTAAACATGTAAACATGTATTTTTCTCGGTATAATTTGGTTACTAAAGTGTATTTTGGTTTATTTGTGTGTAACATACTTACCTTGTTTCACAACTCTGTGGTGTATTTCGGTACGACAGTGTTCTCACAAACCAAAAAATAAGTCACAAATTCGCAAACCTAATGAATTATTTGGACATAATATTTAACAAAGATGAACATTGATAAATATTAATAACTTAAAGTGTATTTTTCTCAGATCTATTCGGTGTATAAAGTGTATTTCGGTATTTCCATGTGTATTTCGGTGTATTTTTGGTATATTCCGGTATAAGGTGTATTTCGGTATTTCCATGCACCCCAAAATTGGAACTTTCCCAGACAACAAATTCCGTGTGCTTCAAAAGGTGAATTTTGTCTTTGAAAAAGTGGAAAAAATATGAGAAGGAGAACATGCAAGTTATCCTTTGCCAACAATAATTTCTATAGATATTTGAAAGTTATTGTAGGAATAATCATCGATTTTGCAACAATGCTGGTACCCAGTGTCACTGCAGAGCATAAAGCAAACAGCAGTTTCTCCTTTCTAAAAGCCGCGCCTGGTAGCACAGTCAATCTGTATTGTTCAGGACTTGAGACCATTGGAAGTACCCGATTCAAATCCCCAGCTGGGCAAATCTCTTTCTGAGGCTTTATTACTCATGGCTGAAAATTGTTTTGATTTACCGTGATCCACACAAGCTTTCGACAGTACAACTGTCTTCCTCAGGTGTAATCCTGTGATACAAAGATTGTATCACAGGATTACACCTGAGGAAGATGGATTATAATATTTAAGATTAATATTTTTCAAGCAGAGGATATCATGTTTTGATTTACCATGTATAGTTTTTTTCTTACTATTTTTAGATGAAACATCATAGAAAATGACAAACATGCTTATACCACACACCTAGAGAGGCTTAGAGGAGGCAGAAACAACTTGGGAGAAATGGCAACACGGAGAATTGAACCTCTGTCAGGCAAACCTCCACGACCTATGCCAGCAAAGTCTACAGAGAGCCTGCACAGTATCCAATATAATGATGAGGCAGAAATTGCTGAAAATGTTGGAAGCAAGCCTTTGGTAAGTGGGGAAAAAAAACTCTTCCACAAGGGCATAACCAGGCATACACCTGTGTTCCAGGGTATACCTTTGTGAATATTGATTCTTGAGAATTTTTATCACTGAGAGATGAGAGGTAAAGAACGAGAGAGAGAGAGAGCAAATACTGAAAAAAAGATAAAATGCTTATTAGGAGAAGTATTTTCTATTAAGTCTTTACCACACAATCCAGAGTTTTAATAAGCTGGAGGAAAACACCTTTTGAAAACATTGTGGAAAAAGGAGAAAATGCTGGTATGCAGCATTTTCTCCTTTTCCCATAATGCTTTCTACCATTTCAAAGACAAATTCTACCCTGATAGCCACATTTGTTTTTTCATCTGCAAATGCTTTCAATTTAAACAAGTCTCAAATTTTGTTCTTTATTCAAGGTTAAAACACTTGCACACAATTTAATTCTCTGTAAACCCTAACTCCTTCCACTGGTGGCTCAGCTTCCTTGACCCACCTTTTGGATGGACACTAAGACCCATCTCTTTAACTCTTTACCAGACAACAAAAATTTAAGACTATTCCAAATTGAAAGCATTTACAGACAACATATTGACTGTGGCTGAAAAGATGGATTTTTGGTCTATCAAAGGCTAGAAAACATTTTGGGAAAAAGAGAAAGTGCTGGTTACCAGCATTTCTCCTTATTCCACAATGTTTCTACACAATGTTTCTGCATGCTTTCTTCTTCATGTTTTATATATCACACACAAAAATGAAGAAAATGAATTATTCTCAAAATGTTTAACAAGTCTTATTGAATTAAGGTCGAGATATATTGAATTTTGCAGCCATTTACTGTAGTTTTTCATATAATTTATGTGATACCTTATCATGATCAAGGCTAATGAGGTCATTCTATATGTTGACATTACTATCAACTGCCAAATTGGCAAATTTTTAAAACAAATATTCAAAACATGCAATTTCACAAACACCAAAACCCCTTCCCACAGAAACTACCCCCCAAAAAAAATTATTGTAAGACAAAACCGCATTAGGAAAAAAAAGCTGTTAATCGCTTTCACATGACTGTGTCAGCGAGGAATATATAAGGTCAGTCAGTTTTTGCAATGCTGATTCATTCTCCCCTCACTTAACATGCACAATAAATTGGTTGCTCAGTGTCGGACGTGTTATGCTCACTGCGATAATTTTTAGATATTTAAAAAAGCAAAAATGGATATATCATATTCTTAAAGGATGCTGATTAACTAACTCATACAGGTGAGTGTACTTTTATTTTTCTTCACTGTTTTTGTGGCATTTGTCGAAGACAATGCCACTATGAGATCAATAATAAATGTTCAATATTGAATTTTGAAGACCATGTATGGTATTCTGTCCAAAACCGAAGGAAGTAAACCCAATTAAACTCAATTTTTCAAGACAAATGAGTTTTTCAATAGCACTCAGATATATAATTGGAAATGGCGTATTGAAATAAACTGCAAAAGGCTTTTGATCATGGAAATACTTCTTTTTGAGTAAAAATAGCTTCACCTCTTCATAGCCTTCTATTGGCGCAATGATATGCACAAAATTTGTCTTCTGACCGCTTTGCTTCCGGGGTTGTTCGTTCCAAAACCAGTTCGTCCCTGGGCTTGTTCGTCCCATGATTGCACGCTACTCATTTGATTGTGCATGAATATTTACAGGAAGAAAACTTTATTGTAATGTTGGGAATTAGGTCCTGACGGCCAAAGATATCTCAAAATCATAGTATTCAGGTATAAACTTAATTGAATTCAATATATTTACATGGCTTCTCTCTCTACCCATCGTGCATCCTTCCGTCAAGGGACGTTACTCCTGACTCCTCTTGAAAGATCAAAGGGAGACCACCAATACACAAATAACGCAAACTTAGGCACCAGTAATCTCCCTTTAACCAAAGAGACGTATTAATTTGCTTAAGAGGTTGATTTTCAAGTTAATATTTAAATAATATTTCTCTTTTTTTTTTTTAGCTCACCTGAGCACGAAGTGCTAAGGTGAGGTATTGTGATCGGTCATTGTCCGGCGTCCATCTGTCCGTCTGTCCACAATTCCTTTAAACATCTTCTCCTCCTAAACCGCTGGGCCAATCTTGGTGAAATTTAGCAGGGATGTTCCTTAGGTGAAGCTTTACCAAAGTTGTTCAGTAGATTGAATTCCACCCTTAACTCTGGTTGCTATGGCAACAGAAAGGAAAAAAATAGCAAAATCTTTGAAAATCTTCTCTGACATTAAAAGGCGTAGAGCTTTGATATTTGGTATGTAGCATCTCCTAGTGGACCTCTACCAAGTTTGTTCATATGATGCCCCTGGGGTTAAAACTGGCGCCGCCCCGGGGGTCACAAGTTCGAAAATAGGGACAAAGGAAGAAAACTTTAAAATTCTTCTTCTCTGAAACTGGAAGGCATAGAGCTGTGATATTTGGCATCTAGCGTCTCCTAGTGGACCTCTACCAATTTTGTTCATATGATGCCCCTGGGGTCAATACTGGCCCCGCCCCAGCGGTCACAATTTCGAACATAGGAACAAAGAAGGAAAACTTCTTTTTCCCTAAAACTGGAAGGTGTGGAGCTTTGATATTTGGTATGTAGCAATTCCTAGTGGACCTCTACCAAGTTTGTTCAATGATGCCGCTGGGGTCAAAACTGGCCCTGCCCCGGGGGTCACAAGTTCGAACAAAGGAACAAAGAAGGAAAACTTTAAAATTCTTCTTTTCTAAAACTGGAAAGCATAGAGCTTTGTTATTTGGTATGTAGTGAACCTGTTCTAAGTTTGTTAGCCCACCTGAGCACAACGTGTTCAGTCAGTTCAAAATTGGGTCACCTGGGGTCATAAACTAGGTCTCAAGATTAAATTAAACTAATATTTGTGGGCACTCTAGAGGCCATATTTTTTGCTCAATTGACTTGAAAATTGGTCAGAATGTTTGTCTTGATGAAATATTGGGTGAGTTTGGAATTGGGTCACCTGGGGTCATGAACTAGGTCACTTGGTAAATTTAAGAAATACCTTGTGGGCACTCTAGAGGCCACATTTATTGCTGAATTAACTTGAAAACTGTTCAGAATGTTTGTCTTGATAAATGTTTTGACGAGTTCTAAATTGGGTCACATCGGGTGATAAATTAGGTCACTAGGTCAACTTTAGGAAATTCCTTGTGGACGCTCCAGAAGCCACATTTTAAGCTCAGTTGACCAGACAATTGGTCAGAAATTGAATTACGTGCGTGGAGTGAATTTCGCCTATTGACTCAGGTGAGCGATCCAGGGCCATCATGGCCCTCCTGTTTTCAAATTATTAAATTTACACAGTGGCTTCCTTGACAAATGCCACATCAGTGTTCTCAACGCTTTGATTATTAAGTTACTTGAGACTTACTATTGCAGTTATCAGACAGTGTGACAAGTGCATGTGAAATAACATATAATTATATACTATGACTACTTGCATGTATGACCTGAAATATATACACTATGCCTTCTTACTATTTGTAAGTTCACAGATATACTGCAGTGAACACTTCAAACCCCGAATAGACCCACTGCCCACCAAGCATTTTCATTCAGAAATAAGACTCAAACTATTGCAATTTGTCCAGAATGTCTCGGCAAAGTGGACAGTGTAGATCGAAGATCAGACTTGAAATTTTGTGCAGTGTGATCTAGAATCGACATGTCCACAAGGCAACTATAGTAATTTGCTAAAAGCTCTTTTATTGTTAACAGTTTACCTAAGACAAAATTTTGGACTTTACTAAATCCAAGGGATTTGCAGACAACAAAATAAATGTGGCTGAAATGGTAGAAATGCTCTCTGAAAGGGTAGAAAAGATTGTGGGAAAAGGAGAAAATGCTGGTTACCATGGCTTTCACACAGTTTTCTACCCTTTTCAAGACAAATCCCATTATTTGAGTCTCATTCAATTTGTGGTCTTTGATTGCCTTTAATCTGGACACCAGCATTTTGCTCTTTTTCCCACAATTACTCATGATTTTTTCAAAAGTCTTCTTATTGAGGGTCAGTAAAACTTGCATTGCTATGTAAACAGCTTATAGAAGAAATCACACTTAACTTTTAATCCTGAGTTTTGAGGAAGACAGCTTTTGAAAAACATGGTGGGGAAAGGAGAAAATGCTGGTTACCAGCATTTTCTCCTTTTCCAACAGTAGCTTCAAAAGCAATCTTCTTTAGGATTGTTTAACTCTTTACCACACAATCCTGAGTTTTAATAACCCAGAGATAGAAGGCTTTGGATAACATTGTGGGAAAAGGAGAAAATGCTAATAACCAGTATTTCTCTTTTTCCCACAATGATTTCTAACCTTTCTAATACAAATACCCTGGTTTTTTGACACATGTATGCACTTTGTTGTCTGCAAATGCTTTCAATTTGGACAAGTCTAAAATTTTGTTGTTTGGTAAAGGGTTAAACATGAGATTGCTTGGTAAAGAATTTAACCCTTAGAGAGTCAACAAAAACCCCTGCAGACTTTTTCAATAAAGAAATAAGACCTAAATAGTTGCAATCTCTAGGTTACTATTATGAAACATGTAAAAGCAGAGCAGACAGTGCAGATCAAAGGTCAAACTGAATTGCACATCTTATGCAGTCTTATCTTGATCTACACTGGCTGCACAGACAACAAAACCTGTGAAAGGCATATTTAGGGTTTAGCTAATCTGTATGGTGATGATTAATCCTTTATTCTAACATGACGTGAATTCGGCTCTGTGAGTAAAATGCAAATGAAGTGAGGTAATTGATTGAATTTGCGTTTTTTTATTGTCGCCACTGGTTGTCCATATGGATAAGGCCCCATGAAGGCTGTTAGTTTTGTTACGGGGGAAAGTGCAGATACAGGACGAAACCCATCCTAAGTTACGCCTGGTACTTTAACTTGCTCGATTTAATGCACTGTGACACGGGACCTTGGTTTACTGTCTCATCCAAAAGACTATTAGAGATGTACAAGCGGTAACCGAATAAGGAATATGAGCACGGAATACTGAATTTCAGACCGGAGGTCGTCTCAGAAGCTACGAAATCATTGATAAAGGTAAATCGCCCTATCTGTGTCTACCATTTATCCAACGTATCTGTATGGTTTTTACCAGCCCGGTTTTCAGTCCGATCATTTTACCCATCTTTATATTTGGACGTTACTTTGTCAAAAATGACGCCTCATTATTGACAAAGTAAAGTCCGAATATAAAAGAGGAAAAATGATCAGGCTGGAACACAGGCTAGGTTTTTTACTAATAAATCTCTACCAAACTACCAATTATTTACTAGACCAAATAAAAGCAATTGCAGACGATTAATTAAATGTAGCTTAAATGATGATTTCTGTCTTTGAATAGGTACATGTAGAAAACATTGTGGGAAAAGGAGAAAATGTTGGTTACTAGCATTTACTCCTTTTTCCACAATGTTTTCAAAAGCCCTTCATGATCTTTGCCTTCGAGCATCCGAGGGATAAGTATCAACCAATATTATCCTTTTTTGGACTACATAGCCTGATCTGGGTTGAAACTTGAAGCCTGCCGTAGGTTTTCTGAATAGTAAATTGTCACTCTAGTCATTGTAAAATCATTGTCACGTATCTCACAGCTCAGGCGTCGATGACTCGTGTAATGGGTTAAAGAGATTTTATATCGTTCAATTTTGCATAAATTGACAAAGAATTGTTTTGCACACCTTCGCCAGTTTCCCGCTGGCTTTTGATCTGTTAGTAGAAATAAAACAGTAATTTGCAATTGCTTCGAAATGTGGCCATGTTCATTAGGCAGCTCCCTGAAAGCCATTTTCCCGGTACATTTGTGACACTAGTATGCAAGCTCCTGCATATGAAACCAAAAATATAATTGAGGAATGTTCTGATAAAAGGGGCTAAATGCATCTGCGAAAAGTATCGCTGAGCCTGACCTGGGCCGAAAATTTTCGCTATTGATTAGTCTTTGTATGTCAAAGGACAAGTCAACCTCATTATTAAGTAGGTTGTTAAAGAAAAAAGGTAGATGTTATGTACCCATAACTATATGATGACTTGCTTGGTACCATGGATCAGGGAGATGCATTAAGCACTCTTTTTCCAGAGCATTGCTGAATTGTTAGCGTTACCATGTGCAACTAATCTGTACTCTGAGGCTCTTTCTGACACCATGGCAGCCCGCCCTGGTAGCTCAGTCAATAGCGTATCTGACTTGTGACCTGATGATTGCGGGTTCGATACCCAGATGAAGCAAACTTTTTTTCTGATGATTTCACCTCTCTGGTGCATGTGAGTTAGTTATAGGAAGAAAAAGTTTTGTCAGTACTGGTTTGAGAAAGCCAGGAATAACGTGCGTAGGTTTAATAGGTTTCCATGGAATATATGAAAAAGGCCACCTCGCATTTGTGTAAAACACAAAGGTCAACATCAAACGACTTCATGTAGGCTGGCCGACCTCGGTCGAAAATCGCTATACTTGAAGAGATCTTTTTTGATCTTTTTCAGTTCTTGGAAAATAATGGGTGAAAGTCCAGAGACTTTTTTAAATCTAGTAAATATTGTTGGTCTCCAAAAGACGAGAGATAACATCTTGGACAGAAGGAACAGAAATTTACTTGTTATGATATGGTTAAGGGTTTACCCTACCTACCACATGCTGTCAACCATGTTTGGGGTAAGTGTGGCTTACGTCGATACAGAGATATGACGTAGTCTACCTGTGTTCGATGCCACTTTGTCAACGTATATACAATGGCCCTCTATTGCAGAATGGAGGGAAATGCAGGGAAATAGGCATGAAATACATTCTGCTGTTGGGGCCATGAATGCGACAAACCATGAAATATACCGACCAGTGCAAAACCAACAACAGTTTTATTCTGGCCATAGAAATTATCACTGCCTTCATACGCAAATTATCGTTGATAATGAAGGTATGATTAGATATATTGAGACTGGTTTTCTTGGCTATCAGAATGATGCCCAAACTTACAGACTTATGCGTCAAATAGGCATGATTGTGTTTTGCTAGCAGACCATATTTATCCAAATGGACACCCAGTCATAACGTCGTACAACACAGTCCCTCTCTGCAGAACACAGGGTCAAGGAAGGGTTATGTGTGAGAGGTACAACAGATACCACGGGAGGTACAGAGTGTCTGTTGAACACGCAATTGCTCAGGTAAAGGGGCACCAAAGCGTGAGTTCAGTTTTGCGTCACCCCTGACCGTGTCTCGGTGTGACTGTAAGGGTATGCTCATTTTTGGTATACCGAAAAAGATGCATCGGACTCATAATGTGAGGGGGATTTAAAAAGATTTGAGTGAAAACTCAATAAACAAGAATTCTATGACTTATTTAGAAGTGCATTAATGGAATCTAGTTTTCTTCGATATCTTCGCTATTGATGCCTCCTTTGCCTATCCCGCTATATGAATACCGATTTTGATAGTTGGGGTGTTTTGTTACCCTGTAAATGAGGTGTGCGATGCACAACAGGGTTCAGACATGTAAATACTGATTTGGTTAAGATCTGTTGAGAGAATGTTAAGATCAGGACAGAATGTTATGGTACCATCGTCCTGAAGTGATTAGATCTCGAATGGAGGAACAACTGGTTTTAGTAACTATGAAGAGTTGTACCAAATTAACTGATTCATGTTTTTAATTCTTGTTTGGGTAGTTTACTTGTATTTTGATAGACCAAAGAGTAGTGTTTATGTAATAGTGATTAACTAAAATCCACAATACGATCCAAAACTTGCTGGCAAATGACCCTTTTTCCTCATCGTTTTTCGTAATGTTAACAAGTTTAATATACACATTTATTTCAAGGTTAATCCAAAGAATCTTTGAAAAAGAGTACAAGTTACGTTTCTAAACAAAATGATAATAATCTATAATTTTGTCAAATATCAAAGCATTAATCACAATGCACCGCTAGCTGGTACGGAGCGTCGTGCATCAAACCGTACTGCTGTGGTACCCTCATTGAATTACATGGTGGCTTTTTAGTGCTTCTATAATATCTACTCTCTATGACACATAAATGCACTCATTTGACAAATTCCGTAATCTTACCAGGTATTCCAAATGACTTTGTGTAGAAATGCTGTACATGAAACGGGTTATTTGGTAACACATTCTTAACTAGTTCAAGAAAAAGGATTATCGTTATCATATTCATTTGCTGTGATCTGAACCAAAGCCCAGGGGTATCGATTCATGGTAGCAGCGTTTGTATATGGGTGTCAGAACAACAAATATCTTTAAAAATAGACAGACAACATAAATTTGCCACCAAACAGGCAGGGACCCTTAGAATAAACATGTCTACATCTTTGACCAATCACAAGTTCCCATTCATCTAGATCTATTTGTTATCAGTATCAAAAAGTAGGTCAATAGCCAGCACATTTAGCCATGCTGAAAAATGTAACGGTACTAGTAAAAGGCCGACAGAGGCCCGTCGAATAAACATGTGAACTTATTTCAAAAATCGCAAATTACTATATATATCGAATTGGGTATGTAAGTGTCAAAGATCAAAGACTAGCTTGTTCTAGTTTAAATACAAGAATATAGTGATGCCACCAAAATTTGTATATTCCCAATACCTACGCTTTGGGTTTTTACCTAGTTGTGCTTCCGACTCAAAATTTACTCTCTCTATAACGATCAAAGATCGCCATCTTCTCTGAATCGACTTTAGTGCACCGTTTTGATTCCCCGAGAGCTGAATTTTTAGCGTGGTCTATTAAACATGTACCTTGTAAAAGCAGAAGATCGGCAGCGAGCATCTCTTATATAGCGGATTACCTTTATCGACAGTCTCGTAGCTTTTGAGACGAACCCCCTGTGTAAATACCGTATTCCTTGTTCATATTCCGTATTCGGTGTCTGCTTATACATCTCTATTAGTAGGTTTAAGTGGTCAGCTGTGGGGCTTGAACCCACACCCTCAAGTGACCCAAGACTTGATGTTTATAAGTCCTACTTGCTACCACTTGAGCTATGCGGGCTGGTCAAAGCATGGTAAAATCTGTTCTATATATAGTCGGTTGCATGTGGCTGTTCCATATCTCCACCCTAAGATATTTTATCAGTGAAAATCACTTGTCAATTTATGGTAATTAACATAACGTACAACTAAATTCATCCTTCTTTGTTGTTTAAAAGGTAGAAAATAAAACAATTAACTATGAGTAAAGAGGAAGAACTGTTTATTTAAGATGTCCTTATAGTGTATTATGTAGCTGCAATAATGATGTCATGAATGATGTAGGATTACGTCATGTGTGTGACGTTTACCAATCGAAGAAAGTGTCAAATGAAGACAAAAAAAATTTCTATTTTGGAGCTTGTTTCCTTTTGAGCAAGTGTTGGTCATATTAGAATAGAAATAATCTTCTTTCTGTCATGGATGGTTGTTCAGTTAACTAGGGATGTGAGTTATGAGGCAAAGTGAATAATCCACTCGGGCTATAGCTTTATTTATTTGCCTGATAACTCACAGCCGTGGTTTATTGTGTGATAAACCACGATAGAAAGAAGATTATTTCTTACATAATTACATAAAGAAACAATCCTATGGCAAAAAGCTTTTGAAAACATTTTGTTATTAGATAAACCAGCATCTTCTCCTTTCTCACCATGTTCTCTAAACAATCCTGTGTTTTAACCACCCTTAGATAAAAGCCATGTAAAAACCACATGGAAGAAGAAAATCTTGGAAACCAGCGTTTTCTTCTTTTCCTACAGTGTTTTTTTACCCTATTACTGACGGATTCCATCTCATGAGTCACATTTTATTTATCATCTGCAAATGCTATCAATTTGGACAAATCTAAGATTTTGTCGTTTGGTAAAGAGTTAAAACACAACACAATCAACATGAAATAAATCTATGTAAATCTCTTTTGTTGGTAATCCTTGATTATTCATGAAGCAGGCAAGGTATAGCTTTTGTAGTTTACAAATTATTGGAATTTAAAAACAGCTGTAAGGTCAGCATTAGAATGAAATAAAAGTATGCAATCTTACCTAAATGAAAACATTTTTGTATTAGATAAAGGAAGTGTTTAGAAATATTCATTATCTATGTAAGATTATATTTTCAGCTCAATTGCCTTACAAAATGACTTATTCCTCCTAAAAACAATATTTATGCTTATATTAAACTTACTTACTCTTTACCAAACAACAAAATTTTAGACTTGTCGAAATTCAAAGACTTGCAGAGGACAAGTTAAATGTTTCTGAAATAATGGGATTTGTCTTTCAAAGAAAGGAAAACTTTGTGGGAAAAGAAAAAAATGCTGGTTACCACTATTTTCTCCTTTCACCACAATGTTTTCAAATGCCGTCTCAGTCAGGGTTGTTAATAGTTGGGGTTGTGTGGTAAAGGCGAACCCTTAACCCTTTGCCACACATTTCCAATTTTTAACGACCATAAAAGAAAAAAGACTTTTGAAAGCATTGTGGGAGAAGGAGAAAATACTGGAAACCAGCATTTCTGCTTTTTCCATATTGTTTTCTAACCTATCAAAGACAGAAATCATCACTTTGAGCCACACTTGATTTGTCATCAGCAAATGCTTTCAATTTGGTTCAGTCCAAAATTTTGCCTTTTGGTGAAGGATTAATCCTATACCAAACAATCCTATGTTTTAAGGACCTTAAGGAAGAAGGCAAAGTTTTCTGCTTTTTCTACTATCTGCCCTTCAAAAGATAAATCCCATCACTTGAGACACATTCTATTATATGTAGTTTTGAACTTACTTCCAATTAGGACAAGTTTACTGGTAGTTTATATATTTAGAAACTATGCATCATGAAATTCAGCTTTTGGCTTTTAATTCGTTGACTTAGCGCCTATGAAGTTTAAAAAGAGGAAAATAAATGTGAACTTGAATAAATTTTAGTTGAACATTTTGTAAGTATGAAAGACCTATCTTATCAAAGGTGTGCCGTTCCATATGCTGTAATGCTGCATATTATACATTTGAAATTACCAATTTATTCTAACCCTTACCAAACATCAAATTTACTTTGGACTTGTCCAAATTGAAAGTATTTGCAGGCGACAAATTAAATGTAGCTCAAAAGGAGAAAGTTGTCTGAGTAAGGGTAGAAAACATTGAGGGAAATGGAGAATAAGCTGGTTACCAGCATTTTCTCCTTTTCCCACAATGTTTTGAAAAACCCTTGTCCTCAGGGTTATTAAAACTCAGGATTGTGTGGCAAAGGGTTAACCATTTAACCCTTTTTAAACAACTGAGAAAGATAGCCTTTGAAAACATTGATGGAATTCAATATTTTCTGCTTTTCCCACAATACTTTCTACCTGTTCAAATACAGTTACCATGATTTTAGACTGATTTAGTTTCTACAGATGCTTTTCAGTCAGACAAGTACAGCCTGCCTTGGTAGCTTATTGGTTAGCGTATCTGAATCATGACCTGGTGGTTGTGAGCTCAATACCCTGTTTAGGCAAACTTTCTTTCAGGCGGTTTTTCACCTCTCACCTCTGATTCATATGAGAAAAGTACGGTGGCACAAAAGTGACATGGAAGATATATTTTATACTACGTGCGCAGGCAGTAGCTAATACGTGAGCACGTAATAAGTAATATGTGCGCACGCAGTAGTATTACGTGCGCACGCAGTAGCTAATACGTGCGCATGTAATAACTAATACGTGCGCACGTAATACTATTGCGTGCGCACGTATTAGCTAATACGTGCGCACGTAATAGTTATTACGTGCGCACGCAGTAGCTAGTACATGCGCACGCAGTAGCTAATACGTGCGCACGTATTAACTAATACGTGCGCACGTAATAATCGACCAATCAGTTTATCACGAATCAATAAATGTCTATCTTCCACTTCCATCTTGAAACAATGGCTTCCATTCATGATTCTGATTGGTGGATTATTACGTGCGCACGTAATATGTAATACGTGCGCACGTATTAGCTACTGCGTGCGCACATATTAGTTATTACGTGCGCACGTATTAGCTACTGCATGCGCACGTAATACTACTGCGTGCGCATGTATTACTTATTACGTGCGCACGTATTAGCTACTGCGTGCGCACGTAGTATAAAATATATCTTCCATGTCACTGTTGTGCCACCGTAGAAAAGTATTCAGTTACCTGGAATAAAGTTGTGTCAATACTGGTTTGAGAAAGTCAGGAAACACATTTGTAGGTGCACTGACTGCCATGATATGACCTAAGCTGTTAAAACGGTGTTAAAGTCCAATACAATCAATCAGTCAGACAAGTACAAAGTATTGTTGCTTGATAATGCAGGCACAGAGAGATAGACATATAGACCAACAGATAGACAGAAGAAAGAATGACACAACAACTTAAAGACTCTTCTATAAGGAGATAACCTTTCTATGTATTCTCCCCCTCCCTCCCCCCACCCCTCCCAGGAAAAAACGAGGAATATGTTTGAAAAAGATAGATGGCATAAATTTCCCAGCAAATAGGCAGGACTCAGCCCCTAAAATAAACATTTCTACATTTTTTACCAATCACAAATTTCTATTTATTTATTTGTTATCAACGAAAAATATCTTTAAAAAAAGGTAGTGAAAAATAAAGATTGAAAAGTAACCTTGTGAGCAATTGCCTTATTTTCCTCATCGTTTTTCATTTTGTTGAACAGTAGTATTGGTTTTTGGGTTATAGGATGATGCTTATGAAAATGTCAAACTTCGAAATAGACCTAGAAAAGGATGATTCTCCATAATTTTAATTTCTCTGGTATTTATCAAGGCCCTGGGGCACTAATTAGCAGTAGTAATACTTGTAAATGTTTGTTTCATAAATGTGCAAGAAAATATGGCTCGCCAAATAAACATGTGCTCATTTTTCACCAATTACAATAAACCATCTATTCATTCTTTATCAGTACCGAGAAGTAGGTCAAGAGCCATCACATTCAGCTATGCTGAAAAAGTAGATCAAAAGCCAGCACATTCAGCAATGCCACAAGCATTTAGGGCACACTTGAACTTTCCATAAAGGAACACTGTTGGTCACAATTTTAGCTCTTCGTTGACATGTTTTTGCCCCCAGCTCCTATGGAAAGGACTAGAAACTAGTTTGATTTCGACACAGAGTGATTTTCAAATCGATTACCTCATTTCAACTCTTGATCAAATGAAATTCATGAGCTTTTTTTGTCAGTAGAAAAGACCCAGTAAGTCCAATAGCAGGGCTGATCTGACCACAGTATATCAGAACAATATAAGACAATGAAGAACCAAGACCAGACTGCAAATTCTGTGCAGTCTGATCTTAGATCTACATTGTCTGGAAAAGAAGATGAACTTGTCTTTTGCAGGGTAAGAAAGGCCAACTCCTTTTCAGGTCCGTTTGCAAATCTTGACAAAAATCCATATTTTCACCTATACTGTCAACAAAGACAACAATTAGCAGTAATAAACTAAATAGTCTAATCTGGTTGTTGAATGATTTTATGTGAGATCAATATCTAGAAATTGCTTGCAGGTGAACAATTTGAAAAGCTTTAACCCTTAACGTAGGACAAAATTTTAGACTTGTCCATATTGAGAACATTTGCAGACGACAAATTGAATGAGACTGAAATGCTGAAATTCGTCTTGGAAAGGGTAGAAAGACTTTGGGGAAAGGATAAAATGCTGGTTACTAACTTTTTCTCCTTTTTTGACAATGTTTTCAAACACCTTCCGAGTCAGGTTTCAGGATTGCTTAGTAAGGAATTAAAACCAGAAAATCCTAACTTTTAATGAACCCGAGAAAAAAACTTTTGAAAACATTGTGGGAAAAGGAAAAAATGCTGGTTAATGCCCTCATGTAATGTACCCAACTGTGTGGATCCATGAGCTGATTGCAATGTCTGCAAAAGTGCTTAAGTGAATCTTTGCAACTTAACTCTTTCTCAAACATCCTTTGCTCTAAAGATCCTGAGGAATAAGGATTTTGAGAACATTGAGGGAAAAGGGGAAAATGCTGGTAGCCTGCATATTCACCTTGTGACTTCTATTCTCTCACAGTTGCCAGCTATTCTGCAAAATTAATGCCTTAACATGGACAAATTTAAATTGTTCTTGTCTATTAAAGAATTTTCAGTCTGTAATAAAAACCATGCAAATATACCGATAATTTCAAGGTTTCTGTGGTTAGAATGTCTCACAAATGGCAGACAGCGTTACATTTCATAATTATGGGTAGACTGTATGTTTCTTGTTGCTAGGGATTTATTTAACTCTTTACAAAATGACATGTCCAAATTAAAAGTATTTGCAGAGGACAAATCAAACGTGGCTAAAATGAGGAAACTAATGTCTCTGAAAAGGTAAAAAAACATTGTGGAAAAAGGAGAAAATGTTGGTTACCAGCATTTTCTCCTTTTCTCACAATGTTTCCTAAAGCTTTCTTCACTTGGGATTGTGTTGTAAAGGATTAATTCTTAAAAGGAAGCCATTCAGATTTTTACAATCTCGTCAAACTTCAGAATGATTTATCACTGAATTATGTAAGGTGATCGCTGGAAATCTTCAGTAAAAAAGAAGAAAAAAATAGAGAAAAATTTTTCAATGGTATTTCCTTAAAGGCCAAGTGGCAACCATAAGTAAACAATGTGGGTGTAAATATGCATTTAAATCTAAATCATGCAATTTAATAGTATGGTAATGATTGTGAAGATATGTGATAATATTATGGTGGGTCTAAGTCTTAGTTGCTTGCAGAAAACTTAATTTTAAAACAAGAAAAAAACAAGTTGCTGAGTATGTCTATCTTCTGTTTACTTTTTACCTGGTTTTAAAATTCATTTTTCTGCCAGTGACTAATAGTTGGACCACCAAAAATTGCACCTTTTTACCAAATTTAATCAAACAGTTTATTTTATTGTAAACAAGAATATACATTAGTTGTGTTTATCATTGTTTTGCAAGAAATTTTGACGTAGGGAAGAAAAACTGAACCAGCCCCTTTAATTACCCTCAGGACAAAGGCTTCTGTTAAAAAAGGAGAAAACACTAGTTAACAGAGACAAAGTCTATTATTTGAGTCACAAATAATTTGTCATCTCCTTAAATTGCGCTTAATATGGACAAGTGAAGAATTTTATCATCTGGTAGAAAGTAAATAAGAAACTTCTTTAGGCAAAACCATAAAACAGCAATTAAATATTTTGTCATGTTTCGGCAAGAATTCCAAGACATGTTAAGATATTAATCAAGCGGTTGAAACTGGCAATGAGTTTAAATAAAGGACAATCACTCCATGAATAGGTTATCTTAATTAAAGTTTTGTTCTTATTTTTTAAAAAGAAATGTGGAATTTTGTAAGCTCCTTAGTGTATCTAAGACAGAGGGTAAATTTGGGTGATCTGCAAATGCAAGATTTTGGGTATGAGGTAAGATATTGGATGCCACCATGAGAGAATGTTTGTTGAAGAAACCTTTAGATATTAAGTCTTTATGTGCCTTCCAGCCATAGTAGATCAAGATCAGACTGCACTAATTATGCAGTCTGATCTTTGAGACATTCTAGATAAGATAAAAAATGAAATTGCAAAAAGTTTTGTGTTATTTCAAGACTGAAATAGTGTGTTAGGTTTATTCAGCGCTCTAAGGGATAAAGCTAACTTTTTTATCTTATAATCACTGAAGATCAGTCTCCACAGAATATGCAATCTGATGGTAGATCCACAGTCTGATCTTGTTTTGAGATTTATTTTTGTACCAGATGACAAAATTTGAGATATCAGATTTTTTTTTTTGAAAGGGTAAGAAGCATTATGGGAATAGGATAAAATGCATGTTGCCAGAATTTTGTGCTTTTCCTACAATGCTTTCAAAAGCCCTCTTCCTCAGGGTGACTGTCATTTAAACCAGGGTTTGTTTGGTAAAGGTTAAAGATATATCTATTCTCTTTTTCAGCCAGTTATTAAGCCATTTCATCTTTATTTCATGTAATAATCATTCTTATATCTTAGTGCCAAATTTTGCCTTGCAACGGTTGCAAGGTCAGACAGATTGTGATGGATAGAAAATGCATTTCCTTTTCTGGAGACCTTCAAAGAAATAACAGTTATCATTTCTGGTTTCAAATATGGACAAATCCCTTGAGTTTTTTCTATCCCTACACCATATATATTGGTAATTTATCTGTGTTTAGACAGCTGACTAAATTCTGAGCCATGCTACAGCATTTTTTCTCTGCAAGGATGTATCTTTTAACCGGATCATTTGTAGTGACTAAAACAGACAGTTTCTTTCATTTAGCAGATACTTCTGAAAAAAATGATGAATTAAGAAAAAATGCCTTCAACAAGGAATGATAGCTTTTGCCACAATATTTTTGTATGCATACTTGATTAAACCATGATTTTAGTTGATTTTCTATTGAGTTACTGTAGGCTTTTACAACTTATCAAACAATACATGTTTTTACGAACCTATGGAAAACATTGTTGGACAAGGAGAAAATTCTGGTAACCAGCATTACCTCCTTTTCCCACAATGTTTTCTAACCTTTTACAGCGAAATTTGTAACATTTGAGCAACATGCATGTTGTAACCTGCAAGTGCTTTCAGTATGGAAACAAGCCTGAGTTTTAACAACCTTTCAAGAGAAGGTTCTTGAGAACATTGTTGGAAAAGGAGCAAATGCTGGTAATCAGCATTTTCTCCTTTTCTCACATTCTTTTCTACCGTATCAAAGACAAAAATCATAATTGGAGCTGCATTTAATTTGTTGTCTGCAAAAGCATTTAGTTTGGTTGAGTCCGAAATTTTAATGTTTGGGAAAGAGTTAGAAGCTTGCATTAACCCTATACCATACAATCATGTGTTTTAATGAAGAAGAAGGCTTTTGAAAACATTGTGGGAACAGGAAGAAATGCTTATTACCATTATTTTTGTCTTGTATTTTGTATTTAGTACAATGTTTTCCAATGCATCATAGACAAAAATCATCATGAATGTCAACAATCTTTCAACAAGCGTCTTACGTGTTGTCCATACTCTCTTTCTGCACTCTGTTTCAATTCGAAGTACTTCGAAAGAACTCTGAGAACCCTGTTAATTCAGTAGTAATATATTGGAATTTATAATGGAATTTGGTGGGACAAATACCACCTTAGATGTAAAACGCTGTTGTTGTACTGCAGATGAACAAACTGTTCAAATTAAGTTCATTGAACAAACCTACTGCGTACGGTTGTGTGTTGGCATAATTATGTCAAAAAATTTGTGCATGCACAAAGTATTTGCTACACACTGTGCAAACAACAGCGAATGCAAATGTAATACAGCAAACTTAGAGTGAAAGGTAATAAACTTCAGTGCATGCCAGCAAATGACAATATATCCAGTTTTCTGGAATATTGTAGATAATTTCATTCTAGTTTAAATTGGCATTATAGTCATTGTCCCTGGAGCATAGACTACATTTGATTTCAGGACAGATATTATGTATTTTGAGTGGGACTCTTGACTGTTCTGCATCAATTATCATATGTAAAATAGTTTGTATTTATCCATGCATGAACTCCTACTGTCTTTAATCCTTAATAAACCAATCAGGTTTTTATTGACCCTGATAGAGAAATATCTTTAGAAAACATTGTGAAAAAGGAGAAAATGCTGGTAGTCAGCATTTTCTCCTTTACCCACTATATTTTCAACTCAACTTTTTCAAAGGTAAGATCCCATCATTTGGGACAAGTTTAATTTTTCATCGGAAAAATACCTCAGTTTCTTTTCATCTGTAAAGAGTTACCCTTTTCCCTACAAATGTATATTATGATACTTTTGCAGAAGATTTTCCTGTTGAAAACTATTGGGCAATATGCCAACTGAACAAATTTACCATATACCACAATTTTTCAACATGTCAAACTCAGACTTTGTAATCATCTGTCTTCTTTTTATCTTGTGACCCTCATTTGAGTAAAATTGGAATAAATAAAAACCTAGACTTGTATAGTATTATAGAAATAATGTGTCACCTGGTACAGGTTAAACCAAGCAGTTTTTTGGTGAAATAGAACTTAGATAAATCTTATAAGATTTATTAATGATAACTTACATTCCTAGATTTACAGAAACAAAATTTTAAAATTCATTATACCCGTTTTGTTTTTTTTTTCTTTTTGTGTATACATGTACTATACAGTTGACACAATTCGGGTATTGAAGTATAGCAGAAGGTGTATGATCGTAGATATATACTAAAATTTAAGACTGAAGGAAAACGATCATGGCTGTGACCTCGAGCATATTGACAGTATCTGGACAACGTTTTATGTGCAACTGTGGTGATACAATGGTAACATCTTTGATATCAGCAGCTGCCTTCCTCATGTCCAAGGTACGTATTTCTTTAATTATCCCACACAATCCAAGTTTAAACAAACCTGAGGCAGCTTTTGAAAACATTATGGGAAAAAGAGAAAATGCTGGTCACCATCATTTTCTCCTTTCCACACAATGTTTTTTAAAGCCTTTTTCCTCAGGTGCATTAAAACTTGGAATTAACTCTTTACCAAATGGCAAAATTTTGGACACAACCAAATTGAAAGCATTTGCAGATGAATAAAATAAATGTGCTCAAATGATGATTTTTGCCGTTGATAGGGAAGAAAGCATTGTGGGAAAAGGAGAAAATGCTGGTTACCAGCATTTTCTCCTTTTACCACAATATTTTCAAAAGCCTTCCTCTTCAGGGTCGTTAAAACTTGGGATTGTGTGGTTAAAAGATAAAAGGTAAAGGGTTAAGGCTGAATATGTTGGAAAAATTGACACAGAAAAAAAAAAGTGCATTAAAATTTTCTAGAAAGACCACCATTTTTCAAAGAAGGATTAGAATGTATATGAGCCATACTCGGTGGAAAAGGGAAATAATGCATGAAGATGCATTAAACCTCCTTTTTGTCAGAGCATGGCTCATTTGTAAAATTTGCTGTTTTATTTTCACATCAGTCTTATTATGTAAAGGTGTGTTGCAAGCCTCAATGGTCAAGTTAGAAAAAGGAAGATGTATTTAAAAAATTTATATCATCACAGTAGTAAAAAACTTGCCATCCTTCTTATCACTTAAAATTCTGTGCATAAGTTCTTAGTAAAATTACTAAAATGATGCATTTTGATTGGGTAAAATTGTCTTCAACTCTTTACTACAGGATCCCTGAAGTAGAAGGCATTTGAAAACTTTGTTGGAAAAGGAAAAAATGCTGGTAATCAGCATTTTCTCCTTTTCCGACAATGTTTCCTACCCTATTTTAGACAAAACTCATCATTTCAGCTGTATTAGAATGTTGTCTGCAAATGTTTTTAATTTGGTCATGTCCAAAATTATGATGTTTGGTAAAGAGTTAAAGAGATAGAGACCTACGACCAAGTATTACTTGTTTGTGAAAAAAAACCCACAATATCACCAGTGCATGTTTGTTTTTATGTACAAGCTTGAAAACAAATTAGTGAAAGGCAAATAAGAAGCAAAAACTGATGTTTAGTATACCAGCATGTATATGATAATTATGATAATGGGTGACAGAATTGTGGCAAAGGAAATAGCTCATTGCATGCAATTTCTCCTTTTGTTTTTACCACAACTTGCAAAAAAAAATGGTCTACTTTATGACAAATATGAAGTCATCAGCGGATTTCTTATTTTTTAATAATCTTTCAGATTATTGGTTGATGGTTGGAGACTGCAGTGCATACCCAGAAAGTATTTTGAACCTAACAGCCAACAAGAAACCAGCTGGTATCTCTCTAAGTGTTATGAACAAATAGTATATAGCTACAATTCTTAAACTTCAAAACCATCTCAAATCATCTGGAAATATGCTGCAGCAGTTATCAGAATATGAAGGGAAAATACAGAAAAAATCATATGACAGTTTCAAAACTCTGAATTGGTTGGAACTTGATATCACATTGGTGTACTATAATTTGGACAGAAAACTATGACATGCCAGTGAAAATTTACTCAATCAGAAGAACTATTCTGAATTTATGGATGATAATGATGTATTTTGTGTGAGAAATATTCTTTTCCTCTGCTCAAAGCTGTGTTAATTGATAATGATATTGAAAAGTGTTTGGTAGCACACTGCATATAAGCAAGCTTCTTCTGTTTTGTTTGCTTTCAAAAGTTGCTGAATTTTTTAAATGCTTTGGATATAATGCTTGTAATGCCAAACTAGTGAGAAAGACAAACCTGTAGAAAAATTTCCTGATGACTGACTTGAAAACTGACCAAGAGAAGGATTGTACATGCATGGCTGAACAGTCCGATACTGATTGTACTAAACCTTTGCTTGAGAAAACGAATAATGCAGCTGGAACCAATAGTTTAGATGATGGAATGGACAGCATTATAAAAACTGAACACAAAGCATGTCAGGTTTCAGCAAACAATGGAAATGTAAGATATAGAAAATTTACTAAACACTGTTCAGATAAACATGTGTATAACATGTTCGGTGCAATGGCAACTACAAAGACAAAAATTATGTGCAAAGCGCCACAAACAGAAAACAAATTAAACTCAGACAAGAGTTCTAGTTGCTACATTGATGTAACAACTGATGAAAATGTGAACAATTTTGGTTTTGCAAATGAGGGCTATTATCTACCTGTTACTAAGGGTACAAACAGCTTTCATCATCTTGATACCATTGAAAAAGAAATCAACAAAGATATACACAGAGACAGTGATGTCAGAATAAGAGAGCTTAGGAAGGCAGAAAAACAACAGATGGATTTCTACCCAGCCAATGAAAAAGTTCAGAAGAATTTGAAACATGATTTTAAAAATGGCTTTGAATTCCATGATGTAGCTCAGTACTCTGATTTTGATGAAATTGAGAATGATGTTTTCCTGGATTTAAATAAACAAGAAGATGAAATAATGGTAGAGGACACCGAAGTAACCAGTGACATGGTAGATGGCCAAGCATTACAAAAATGTGTCATGAGATCTTTTGAATTTGATGAAGTCAGGGAAGCGATGTTTGTGAAAGGGAAAAATGTTTTAACAAAAGCCATACCTAAGATGTTGTCAGTTTCTTACCGAAAGAATTCAGAAGGTAGTGAACAAGGCCTGAGATTAATTGAAGAAGAGTCAAAAGATTCAAATGAATCAAACTGCACTGATGATTCAAGCACTGCTAGTAACATTGATAAAGCTGATAGAGTTAATGGGCACTCAGATCCTAAAGTTAAACCACTAGCACTTAAGATCCGCCTGACACCTGATCACTTGGCACCAGTAGAGCCTAGGCAGAGAACTATGTCCGAGGAAACAAGAAAACAACATGCAGAAAATTTTTCTCATGTTCTCCGGGAAATTAAGGGCCATTTTCAGGTTTTTCTTCTGTTTTATATGTCTCACAATAGAGTACTTTTACATGATTTTACCCATTTTCAAAGAGTCACAAGTTTAAAAGACCCCAAGGAAAAGATGTATAAAACATCATGGGAAAGGGAGAAAATACTGGTAACCACAATGTCTTCTACCCTTTCAAAGACAAACCCTGTTAATGAGCCACAGTAAATTTGTTGTCTGAAAGTGATTTCAATTTGGATTAGTAAAGAACTTTTGTCAGTGTAGTATGCACAGATCAACCTAAGTTTTTTTTTTGTTAACAAAATAGATCACCATCTGCTTAGTCTTGGGGTCCATGCATACCATAATGTCTCTAAATATTGCCCCCCCCTCCCCCCCCCCCACCACACACACACACCCACCCACCTCTAATTAACACTCCCCCAGCTTTTTTCTAACCCAAACTGGGCTTACCAGATGGCCAATCCATCGATAAAGTTGAAATGAATGAGCTGGAAGAAACTTGCTGCATTGACATAATCCGACTTACTTCACAAATCAGTGTCATTAAACCCTGACTATCCAAATATAGGTACACTTCCTATACAGTGTTGTACCCAGGCCGCGTGATTGTGGGAATCTCCCTTTTTTTTAATCTGTCGTGCAAGTTCACGAACTTGACTGGGGAGAAATTGCGCAAAGACATAACTCACGCAGAAAGAAGAATCCACTGCGTGCAAAATATATGTAAGGCCCTGGTCAGTCTATTGAGACAACGGGAAAGTCTGACGAAGCTTCCTTACATCAATTGATATTACACTCATTGCTATTTTTAGACTATTTGAGAACAGTAATTCCAAATGGTGTCTGATCTTGATTTTAAGTTTTATGTAATAAGCAGGGAACCACTTTTCTCTAATCATGCACAGTGAATGTACAATTACACATGTTTCCCGATTAAAAAACAATACAGTATATTCACGCGGCGACTTTTAAGTGTGTTAAACATTCTGACTGGTGTGTTAAAGCAGGATTAAATGTGCCACTGAAACGAATTTGGAAATTTTTAAGGGATTTGCTTGATTAAAAAAAACGACACAACCCCCATTTTTGATAGATCGAGTGAAAACTGCGAAGAACAAATTGAAGGTCATTTGGGAACAAACTCGGTCAAGTAAGGTCGATTCAGTTAATAATCATTCAAATGAGGGACTATCATCATCATTGTTTGATTATGAAACTTGTGTTATAGATCTAGATCTAGTTTGGAAAGGAAAAAAAGGATGGCGTCAATTTCAGTATCACACCAGTGCATAAAACTAAAGCATTTTTTTTTTAATGAGATCAATTACAGTTTTGTCAGGGAGTGTTTGGTAAAGGGTTAAATGATTTGGAATGAGAGGGGATTATTAGTGCTGTACTACTTTGTCCCCTAAATCACAACCTATCCCTTTAATCATTACCGATCCCCTCAAACACAAATCAAATTTGTCTGAAAATCTTAGAGACCTTTAAATATATGCATATGAGTAGAACCGTCATTGCACTCGGCGACTTCATAAACGAGATTCTGAATTGTTTGCATGTCATCAAAATGGCATACTTTCGGTCACCCCAGAAAAAATGTATTTCTGCTGCATCATTCAGAATCTGGCTTCCAATGAGCCTCATACTAGACATGTACAGCGAGAGTCGAAAGTCGAGAACGAAAGCCGAAAGCGGAAAAACAGCAGGGGTCGTGAATGCGCTCCACGGAATGAAGTTTGTAAATCTGATTCAAATAGCTTTAGCTTTTTTCGTGCATTATTTCAGTTTCATAGGATAAGACTTATTTCTATCCTACAACATACCAGTCCACCATAGATATTAAATTGTTTTGGACAAATGTCTCTTTGGGTTTCTCCAAACACTGCTGATGGCCTCGTATGTTTTGCGGATCCTGCGTGGCTCAGTGGTAAAGCGTTGGACTCGTGACCAGGAAGTCCCAGGCTCGACCCTCACTTGATCCATCGGGTTTTTCATGGAGTTTCGTTAGGCAGGACACTTCAGAGCCCTAGCCTAGTACCGGTGAAACCCAGGAAATACATGTATTTGCCAGCTGTTGCCGTGATATTACTAAAATAATGTTGAAAGCTGTACTTTGATTGTGTAAGTATACATTTTGAAAGTGGTGATTGTGTACGATAGGAATAGCATGTTAATAAAATCTGGATAGAAAATTAACGACTATTTGACTACGCCTTGCAAGAGTTATTTTAGGCAAGTTGCATAGCTCTATACATATAATGTTACATTCGGTTTTGGAAACGGATTCAATACGGATTTTTAAGGAAATATTTATTTTGATTTTGAAAGTATATGTTTTGAGAGTGGTGATTGTGTACGGTCCTTGCTTATTGTTTTAGTTCCGTTTCGAAAACAGAATGTACAGAATCACCACTTTCAAAACATATAGGCTACTTTCACTATCAAAATATATATATTCTTGTGAAATGAATACTCGTAGACGCCAATAGCTTTTTTCGGCAATACTTTGTGCCAACCGCCACCCAATTTTGTACAATATCGTAAATATGCATCGGCTTCGGGAAATTATGTGCCATTTACCTCCCATCGCATTTCTTGATATTAGCAACAGATTGCATTATGATTATGACAGTATTCTGTGAGAAATGTTTTTCGAATGGTATGTTGTCAACAATACGAGTTTTTTCAAGCAACGGGTGGAATCCAAAACCATTTTTTCAATTATACCCCCGTCACACCAAACTTGTTCTAACTCCGTTCAGAAAATGTTTGCAAAACGGACTTAAAACTGTGTTCGGACGAAGTGGACGTATAAGCAACCTTTTACGATCTGTTTACGAACTTAATGGACGGGTTAGGACGGGAAGTGTGCTCCAGAACTTTGAGCCTGCACAACTTTTTTTGCCATCCATCCCGTCCTGTAATAAGACGGGTTGACAACGTACTTAAAACGAGATGGACGTACTACAAACGGAAGTGCTGTACTTCGATCCTATTAGAGACGCGGTGCAGTCGGGCATCAATTGGCAGTGCGTTTGCATTTTACCGACAGAAAATACACGTCCTATTCCGACCGCAGCCCGTTTTTCAATTTTGCTGACCGGGGTAAGACTTTCTAGGAACAGGTTTGGTATAACAAAGGCTGCAACATTATTAGGCCAAAATTACACGTTCAACCCCGACCGTAACCCGTTTTCCGATTATGTCAAGACGGGGTAAGACGTTCTACGACCTAGTTTGGTGTGACGGGGGCTTAAGTCAATATGCTAGAATTACCCGAGTTCCCAAAGATTTTGTCGAAACGCAACAGAGTTCTTTTATTTAGTATATGGTTATGAACATATCTGATATATAGAATGCTTTCAACACTTTTCAATGTGAGTTTAGCAACTGTTGAAAATGATACACAGACAGCTATTCCAGTATTTGATATGTGTTTAGCAGGTTGTATTCGCTGGCCATCATTAGATGAGTGGCGAAATATGGAGGGCACATGGCATAAAATTGAGACAGCTTTAGGTGCCATTGATGCGACTAGTCACGAAATATATTGTCCAAATAAACATCAAGGACATTGCTCCTCTGGACATCGTCATTACTATTGTTTATAAACTTAAATCACGGTTGATTGCTCGGGTACTATTGGCTATATTGAGTCTGGCTTTCTCAGCCACTAGAATGACGCACAGCAGATCTGTTTAATACGCCAAATTGGAGATTTGCCTTTTTTTTTTTGCCTTTTCTAAGTCAATGTGCGTTATTAGTAGAAACAATTTGTCCTAACAGTCTTTCAGTGATAACTCCATTCACTGCAGCACAACTACTAAAAGTTCAAGATGCACGCCCTTACAGGAAGTTCAACTGCTATCATATACGATACCGTGTAGCTGTTGAGCATGCCACTGCACAAAGTAAAGTTTACAAGGCCATCAGCAGTGTTTGGAGACACCCAAGCAGATATATAACTGAAACAATTTATATCTGTGGTGCATTGGTATGCCGTAGAAAAAACATAGGTCTTATTCTCTGTTATCCTCTAATACTGAAATATTGCTTGAAAAAGCTAATGCTATTTGAAACAGTTTAACATACATCATTGGAGTATGTAAACAACCCCTTGAGTTTTTATCCTTTCGGCTTTCGTTCTCAACTTTCGACCATCGCTGTACATGTCTAATTTGAATCAGTTTTATATATACTGACGTCCATTAGAAATGCCTCATCTCCCTCTGTCGCGTCATATTTCATGAATTTAATATCAAATGCATGGTTTTGTATTTTAGAAATGGACTTTGTCAATATTTCTACACATATTACATGACACAAACGTTTAGCTAAACATTACGCAAATTTAACAGCCATTTCAACAAACTCACCCCCTAAAATTCATCAATACCGTGTATGGCCTCCTTGACTTGCTATCAGTGCCGGCAGTCGCCGTCCCATGAACCCACAGAGATTACGCAGGAGATAGTGTGGAATGCGAGCCCACTCTTCACGAAGAGCATTTGTCAATTCTTGGACGTTTTGCGGCTGTGGGTTACGTCGACGTAAACGATGTCCGAGGATGTCCCACGTGTGTTTGATCAGGTTACAATCAGGAGAGTTAGCAGGCCATGGCAGCACGGCAATATTATTTGCGATGAGAAAGTTTCTGGTAAATCTGGCCGTGTGGGGGCGCACATTGTCATGTTGAAATGTAAGGCTGCGGCGTTGCTGAAACATGGGAACGACCACAGGACGCAGAACTTGGTTTACATACCGTCTGGCATTTAAATTACCATTAATAACTGCTAGGTCAGTTCTAAATGTGTGGTTTATTGCTGCCTAAACCATTATACCACCACCACCAAAACGGTTGTGTTCCAGAACAAAACTTCGGGTGTACCGTTCATTACGTCAACTGTAAACGCGGACTTGTCCGTCGGCACAAGAGAGGTTAAAACAGGATTCGTCACTGAAGACCACATCACGCCAACGTCTTCCGATGTTGTTTTGAGTCCACTGCCGACGTTCCCGACGGTGGTGGTCAGTTAGCACATCACCGCGGTACGGCTGCCTGCACAATATTCCATGCTCCCGAAGACGTCGCCCTACTGTATTCCGACTTACATGTCTTCTGCAATTCCTTATAACCATCGACATTGTGGATTGCGCTGTGACAAAATGGTTTCGCAAGTGACTTTGACGGATGAAATTGCCCTGTCGTACAGACGTCACACGCGGAGCACCAGGTCGGGGTCTATCAGACAAGCTCTCTGTTTCGTTTACCCATCGAACAAGACACACTATTGTTGATCTTGCAACGTTAAAGCGTCTTGCAACGTCACTTTGAGAAAGACCGCTTTTAAGCATGCCCAAAATGCGTGCTCTTTATTCATTATTTTGTCTTGACATTTTTGAAATTGATGTTTTCAAAATACTGCTTGGACTACTTAATTGTAAATCAATTACTGTTTACACATGCGTAATTTTGACCGACATAACCACGTGGGGAAAATGCATGGGGCGTAGGGCAAAACGGTGCCATGAGTCGTGGTTGAAGCAAACATAATAGACTGGCATGAAATTTCATGCTTCAGTAGATTAGAGAAGTGAAAATTCTATGGTAGGGAAAACGTAACATATATATTCTAGGTATGTACAAAGCTATCGCACTTTTTCGATGAGGCGTTTTTAATGGACGTCAGTATACATCATAATTGTCTTTGGTAATGTTGAAACGACCCCTTGTGTTTCTCCGCTTTCAACTTCTGTTCTCAACTTTTGACTCTCGCTGTACATGTCCACTTATAGGAAAATGAATAAAGGGTTGCATGATATTGTCCGATTTTTGATATATGACCCTGGAAAAGAAAAATCCTGGTTCAACCATTACACTCACCTTCGTATCGCCCGATTTATGGTCCCCTGCAGTTCAACCAGATGTCTCCTGGATATTTTTTTTGTCACAACAGTGTAAGCAGGAGATAAGCAACCATGAACCAGTTTAAAGTATTGTCATCTGCTCATACCATATAACCAAAGGTGAGGTCAAAAGTTTAAAGGTGAATAATCAAACCTTTAGTCTTGACCAGATGACAAAAATTTAGAATTTTCCAAATTGAAAGCATTTGCAGAATGACAGATTGAATGTGCTATTATTTTGTTTTTAAATTTTAGGAATACAAGGAGCATTTTTTTTCCTTTCCCACAATGTTTTCAAAAGTTTCTTCACTCTGGCTTGTTAAATCATTGGACTGCTTGGCAAAAGGTTAAAACTTTACTACACAATCCAGAGTTTTTACAATGTTGAAAAAGAAAGGTTTTTTTCAGCCTTTTCTCCTTTCACCACAATGGTTTCAAAAGCCTTCTTCTTCAGGGAAAATAGTCAACTTTACTTTGAGTAAAGCATGTAAATATCTCTTTAGCAACAGTGACCTTGAAGAAGAAAGCCTCTGAAAATATTGTGGGAAAGGGATAAAATGCTGGTGACCAGCATTTACTCCTTTTCCCACAATATTTTCTTCTCTATAACAGACATACTCCATCATTTAAGCATAATTGAATATTTACTACTGATGCTGTCAGTATAGTCAAGTCAAAGATTTATACACATGCTGTCAAGGATGTTAACTATTTACCATACAACAAAATTTAGACTTGCCGAAACTGAAAGCATTTTCAGACGATATTTATAAAGTGATTTAAACAATTGAGTTTGTATCAGAAAGAGTAGAAAACATTGCTGGGAAAGAAGAGAATGCTGGTTACAGCATTTTCTCCTTTTGCCGCAAAGTTTTTAAAAGCTGTTTTCCATATGGTCGTTGAAACTAGTGATTGTTCGAGAAAAAGGTTAATGCTTCACCTAAGCAATAAAGTTTTTGACTCGTCCATTGAAAGCATTTGCAAGCAGCGAATTCATTGCAACTATATGATGGATTTGTATTTGAAAGTGTAGAAAACACTGTTTATACAAACATTTTTTTCCCTGAATATTTTCAGAAGTTTTCTCTGAACATAGTACATGATTATTAGAATAAAGGATTAACCCTTTACCGAAGAGTGTAAAATTCTGCCATTTGGTAAAGAGTTGAACAGCATATGTGAATGTGTGTACACATATACCATCAGTCTCTCATTTAGTATAGTTTAACCACAATATTGACATCCTGTGTCACCTGGTCAAGGTTAACTGTTTGAACTTCAGATAGAGCAGGTATGAAACAACACAAAAATAGATGAAATACAATATAATTCAATTTGAATTATTCATAAAGCTATCTTCTGAAGTATACAATGCTGAATTTTAGTGAACCCAATCTCTGTTATATTGTATTGAACTTTGTATCACATGCAAGTGACTTCTTATTGTCATTGAATTATAGTTTGTTAATTTTGAAATGCATATGTTTGTATGATTTTGTACGACACGTGGATGTCTTGTTTCTCTACCTCTGAAAGATAACTGCTTTTACCACACTAAGAGAATGTAGACTTGTCAAAATTGGAAGCAATGATGGCAATTTAAATGTTGCTGAAATGATGGATTCTGTTGGTAATAAGGTGGAAAACATTGTGGGGAAAAAGGAGAAAATGCTAATTACCAGCATTTTCTACTTTTCCAGCAATGTTTAAAAAAAGATTTCCTCTAAAGGGTTGTTATAACTTGGGATTGTATGGTGAAAGGATAGAGCATAAGACATCACTTGTTTGATATATACAATGAAGAAGCATGTGATAGTATGACTTGCTGTTTGTATGGATTAGAATGACACATGTAATAATCTGAACTGTGTGCTTTTGATAGATGACAGCTTCATTTCTATGTTTTGGTAAGTAATATTAAATTCTTATTTTCTTATTTATGTAATTAACTCATTTGAAAATGAAAACTTTCAGAGCAGACCAAACCTGCAAATTGCAGCTGACAAATTAAATGTAGTTCAACTTATTATTTCTGTTTGAAAGATTAGAAAACTTTGTGGGAAAAGGAGAAAATGTTGTTTACCAGCATTTTCCTTCCCCACAAGGTTTTCAAAAGCCTTTTTTTTCCCTGGATCATTCAAACTGTATGGTTAAGTGTTGAAGCCTCTAGTAGATCTAGAACGTTAATCCTTTATTTACAAGACAGAATTTTAGACAAGTCTAAATTGAAAGCCTTTGCAGACGACAAAAGAAATGTAGATCAAATGATAAACTTTGTACTAAGAGGGTAGTAAGCATTGTGGTAAAAGGAGAAAAATGCTGATTACCAGCATTTTCTCATTTTCCCATAATGCTTTCAAAAAGCTTATTCCTGAAGGTCTTTAAAACTCAGGATTGTGTGGTAAAGGATTAACCCTTTACCAGATGACAAAATTTTAGCCTTGTCTAAATTCAAAGCATTTGCAGACGACAATGTCAATGTGGCTCAAATGGTACAATTTTCGTTGATAGGGTAGAAAACATTGTGGGAAAAGGAGAAAATGCTGGTAACGAGCATTTTTTCCTTTTCCCACAATGTTTTCAAAAGGCTTCTTTCCCAGTGTCGTTAAAAGTCGGCAATGTTTTCAAAAGGCTTCTTTCCCAGTGTCGTTAAAAGTCGGCATTGTGTGGTAAAAGGATTAAGGAAATAAAATGAAAATTTAACGCTTTACCAAGTACAAAGTAATAGATTTATCCAATTTAAAGCATCTGAAAAAGACAATATAAATGAGCCATGCTCTGTGAACAGTTGGCTGACCTGGGTCGAAATTCTGCATGTTAAAGGACCATTCTAGCTAGTGATACAGAAAATTGTGACAGTGATAGATTTTATTGGTCAAAAATTATATGATGACTTGCTTGGTATGATGCATCACAGAGATGCATTAAAACCCCCTATTGCTAGAGCCTAGCTGAAATGCATGAATTTTGTCAGGACAGGAGAGTAGGCTGGTTACCAGCCAAGCTACTCAACACAGGGTCCATAATCCTTTACCACACAGTCATATGTTTTAATGACCCTGAGAAAGAAGGTATTTGAAAACACTCTGTAAAAAGTAGAAAATGCTGGTAAACAGCCTATCCTCCTTTTCCCACAACTTTTTCTGCCCTTTTGAAAGCAAATTTTAGTGTGTACTTTGTTGTTTTTCACATGCTTTTGATTTGAACAGACTGAAATTTTGTTGTTTGGTAAAAAGTTGAAACAATGGATTGCTTGGTAAAGGCTTAATGTGAAGTACCAGTAAGTGTTTAACCCTTTACCACACAATGCAGACTGGTAACCAGCATTTTCTCCTTTTCCCACATTGTTTTCTATCCTGTCAAAGAAAAATTGCACCATTTGAGACACATTGAAATTGTTGTCTGCAAATGCTTTCAATTTGGACAAGGCTAAAATTTTGTCGTCTGGTAAAGGGTTAAGAGTGACAACTATATGGGGGGCACTCTGGCAAAAGAGGGAGTAATACATCTCCATAATGCATTATAGCAAAAATTCTTCACATAATTATAGATCAATAAAATCCAATTTGTCTAACAAATGACTGAAACATGCCAAAAATTTACCAAAGGAAAAAGTTTCAACACAGGTCACCTGGCACAGTTTGCACAGGCTGACCTGGGTCAATACTTTTTGCAGATGCATTAAACCCTCTTTTCAAAGGGCATGGCTTATATCTAAATTGAATTTAAATGAAAAACCTCACAGAAACAAATAGCAGGATGAGCATTGTTTTGCAATAAGGAGAATTAACATGAATAAAGCTTTGATACATGAATACAACATGAAAACATTATGTCAGAAGAAAACTGTTCATTATAAGCAAATTCTTCCCTTGCCACAGTTTTAACCCTTATCCTGCTGAATAAGGTAAATGATACCCACAAGTCAATAGTAAAAATCCAAAGGTTGCTATTTCAAAGTTATTTTGGGGGGAGAAATATCTCCTTATTGGACGGTGTGGATCAAAAATGAGACTGCATATTCTGTGCAGTCTGATCTTGATCTACAGTGTCTGCAAAAGGTCAGTGAGTCACGCTTAGTAGCCTAAGGGTTAACAAAAGTAGTCTGCTAGTCAAGAGACCATTTACCCTTAATGGAGGCTGTTTTTGGCTGCCTAACATCTGATAAGATATTGAACATTGCAGGAATTTTCCTATCCCAAGTTTTTGGCTGTATATTGGCCCCCAAAATTTTCCAAGCAGAAATAATTTTCCCACTATAGTTTATCAAAATAATAATAAATCATGCTTAGTACTTTCCTTGGGGTATAGTATCTTTGTTAATCTAATTAACTGGTAGCTTTTACATTAATTTGTCAAGTTTTTTTTTTTTTATTTAAGAGTCTTGATCTAAAAACCTTACCTGTTTCAGAGTTTAAAGTGCCAGATATTCCTGGAAGTGCAAAATCTACAGCAACCAGATGACAGAAGTTTTTGGTGGTATTTACCAAAGAATGACATGTCAAAGCGTCAGAAAGCAGAAGATTAGTTCATTTCAAGGACATCTTAGTGATGCAAATACTGAACCTGTATCAGATTTGTTGTTGCTGGTACTTGTTGAGATGTCCAACTGGACTGAAATGTATCTTAATGCAATTGGCATTTGAAGATGCCAACATAATTCTTAGAGGGTACATAATCATGGGGATAATGATGGAGATAGACCTAAAGTATTTTCGCAGTGATGTTTAGATATCATCGAAAAGAGTACATTTTCATGTCATCAGATATGGATGTGAAGGAAAATGCAGAACCAGTTAAACCAGATTTTAGGGAAGTTATCAGTGATGCAGAGGATACTGATTTTGCAAATGGTGATTCTACTGAAATGTCAAATGAAGCTGTTCATAAAGCTTCATCTCTCACCAATGAAAAATATGATTATGACAAAAATAATTCAAATGATATTTGTAGAATTAGAAAAACTGAATTTGCTGACGCTGAGATAAATGTAGATGAAAAAACCAGTGTGAAAGAAATGAATCAAGATTCAGATATGAGTGAAGCATCTAGTGATTTTGATATAAGCATTTATATGCAGACTTGTACTCATATGGATGAAATAGAACATGAACTACAGATAGAAGTAGCTGATAGTTCTAGTGATAACAATGAAGATGTTTTTATGGATTGCAATGGGATCAATAGTTTCCAGACAAACTCTGATTTTGAAACAGGTCTTGATGATGTTGATGGTGCTGTGTACATTGGTTTTGGTCTCAATTATGATGATGTGAAAGATTCTATTTTCCGTAAGAGTCATTCAAAATTGCAAACTATCCCACAAGTCAGTTTTGTTTCTGATAAACAAAATGAACTTTCTAGACAATCAACAAACACGTATAATGGTTCTGAAAATGAGAATTCTGATTACGATGTTCCAGACTCTGCAGATACCTTGAAACTTTTAGGAGATGGTGAACAACATTTGACTACAGACAGTCGTCATTTCTTTCCCAGGGTTAGATTTCACTCTGAGGGACTAAAGGGATGTGAGAAAATCAGTAGAAATTTCTCTAATGATATAAGAGGAAAAGGTCGCAGGTTCTCGGATGCCATTCAGAGAAAGCAGTATGAGAGTTTTGCACATGTGCTTCAGGAAATTCACGATCTAGGAAAGGTCTATATCTCTCTCCTTCACATTTACATTCCTGTCTGAAATTCATGTAGGTTGTCAGGAATTTGCTTGGTATAATGAATCATGGAGATGCATTAAATCCTCTTTTGCCAGAGTGTGGCTGAGAATTCTAACTCAATCATCAAAGTTTATATAGCAGCATATTACTTACCTTGTGAAAATGTCTTTATCTGCCAGAATCATTTCCACAGTAAAGTGATAGTATCATATTTTTTGCTGTTTTTGGCATTTAGAACAGCAAATGAAAACATTGGAGTCATGCTCAGTGAAAAGGGGGTTTAATGTATCTGCAAAAAGTATTGCCCCATGTCAGCCTGCGCAGTCTCTGTAGACTGACATGGATTGACATATTTTCAACATGTTCAAGGATCACTCTGCTTTGTGAATTAGTCAGGTGTTAGGCAAATTCAATTTTCTGCGATCTATCATCATGTGATGTCTCGCTTGTATTATGTATCATAGATGTGCATTCCCCTTTCCTGAGGGCAGCTTAATTCCTTCTTTTCAATGGTCCAGATGTACTCATAAAACCAACCCTTGTAATTGCCTTTGTGGCCAGTGTAGATCAAGATATGACTGCAAGAATGTGCAGTTGGATCTTTAGTCTGAACTAAAGACGTTGACGACAAAAGCAGCCTTGATGATGCAATTACTAGAGTTGCAATTTCTGGAGTTTTTATTCTTGATTATATTTTGTGCAAGGAATTTCACTCGTGCATGGCTTTTAGAGTCGTTTATCTTGAAAGCACAAATTTGACTGTAAATGATTATTCAAAGATGGGACAATAACTCTGTCAGCCTTTAACAATATGGTACTAGTTTTAAATAAGTTAGACAGAGTGAATGTTTTTACTTTTAGGCTACCAAACATGGAAATAACATACAGTTTACTGAGATGATCTTTGCAGTGTAAATTTCTTGAAGAAGAGTCCTAGGCTATTTAGCTAACCCTTTTACTGAACAACCCCATGTTTTAACAATCCTTAGAGGATGTAGGCTTTTGAAAAAAAGTAGGGGAAAAGGAGAAAGTGCTTGCTTCTGTCCCAGGGCTATCAAAATTTGAGGAGGGGGAGTATAGAGTAATGGAAGATTATTCTTGTACCAGAGTCAGGAGACTTGTTAAATTATACTAGAAAAAAGAGAAAATGTTTGATACCAGCATTTTCTCCTTTTCATGCACTGTTTACTACCTTTCAAAGACTAATCTCAACATTTGAGTCACCATTCCATCTTTCTAGGACATTTAAGCCATCTCTCTACCTTTCAAAGACAAATCTTATCATTTAGGCCACATTTAATTTGTCATCTTACAATTTTTCTGACATACCTAAAAATTTATCAGTTCATACAGAAGCAAGAGGAAGAAGGATTGGCCATTTATGCAAACGCTTTCAAGGAAACTGTTGACTTCTAAGAATCTGTGAAGTGGATTCATTGAATTCACTTGAATTTAATACAGTGGGAATGTTCTCTGTTTCGTGATATTTTTTGTGTGTTTACTTCCTCCAGGGATCGTATATACACATATATATTATACGATCCCTGCTTCCTCCAATTGTTCATTTTGAAATGCTTCCTTCAACAGCGGACAGCCTCAATTTTATGATTTGGTGAGTGAATAATTTTTCTTTTTACTTTTGAATCATAAATTTTTCCTGATTTTCATTTCTTGCAGCAGACTAAATTGTTGAAAGAAGCATGACAACTAGCAATTTCTTCTTTTACCATAATGTATTAAGTTATATTCGTGTATTAGCTCTTTACCAAACAACAAGACTTTAGCTTGTGCAAATTGAGAGCATTTGCAGATGACAACTTAAATGCAGCTGAAATAATAAGAATTGTCTTTGAAAGGGTAGAACATTGTGGGGATAGGAG
Organism: Hippopus hippopus; assembly: GCA_946811185.2. NCBI lineage: Eukaryota > Metazoa > Mollusca > Bivalvia > Cardiida > Cardiidae > Hippopus > Hippopus hippopus. Next base: position 33,153,606 of record OX328105.1, read on the forward strand.
AAAATGTTGGTAACCAGCATTTTCTCCTTTCTGCTACAATATTTTCAGAAGCCTTTTTTATCAGGGTCTGTAAAACTCAAGACTTTCTTTTTATAAAGGGCTGATATCTGTATTCTAATTGATCATCCATGATTAAAACCACAATTAAATCCGGGTTCAAGAGTTAACTCTTTACCAAACAACAAAATTTTAGACTAGTGCAAATTGAAAGCATTTGCAAAAGTGACTCGAAAATTGAAATTTTCTGTGGGAAGGGTAAAAATTACATTGTGGGAAAAGGAGAAAATGCTGGTTACCATCATTTTCTCCTTTTCCTCTATTGTTTTCTAAAGGCCTCTTCCTCAGGGTTGTTAAAACTTAGGATTGTGTGGTAAAGTGTTAAAGTGGTGTAGAATATTAAGTTTTTACCATATAATCCAGAGTTTTCACAACCCTCTTGATGAAGGCTTTTGAAAACATTGTTGGGAAAGGAGAAAATGCTGGTAACCAGCATTTTCTCCTTTTCCCACAATGATTTCTACCCTATGAAAAACAGAAATCATCATTTGAGGTACATTTATTCTGTAGTCTGCAAATGCTTTCAGAATTTTTCAGTCCAATTTTTTTGGTTTTGTACATAGTTTTTATGTGTAGTACCCAGCTTTTTCTCCAGCACCCACAATGTTTTCTTCCAAATTTACATCATTTAAGCAACAAATTCTTGTTTGATCTTGTTGGGAGTTATCATTTGTGCATGAAAGTTACCACATATTATATTTTAGATACATGAAATGAAACGGTCATCTTTGTAAGGTTCAGCCTCTCACACTAAAAGTTCTGGGTTCGAATCTCATGATGAGTGGGGTAAACCTTTGGAATTACTCGAAACATGGCGCAAGTACTGATTAAGGTTTCAAGGAAGCACTCACGGACAGTGATTAAGTTGTCAGAACTTTCTGTCACAATCAGTGTAAAATAAATATGTTTAAACTCCCAAACTTACATCTTCACTGTATGAGAATGTTGGATTTTTACTGTTTCAGAATGTTGGATATTCGTCAACCAGCAAAAGCAAGAATCTCTGTGGATTGAATGCTAACATATACAAGGCAATAAATTCAGCTGTGCATAGTAGAAGACAGAGACACTGGAGGGTTATACATGTATATTTTCAAAAACAGTTTAATGATACATATACTAATTAATATTAATACTAATTAATATTTAACCTGAGTCAGACTTTTGTCATCCTTGTGAAAGTGACCAAAAGGGATAATCATGTAATTTTGTATACATTGTCATTTGAATAATCCAATAGAATTCTGAGTAAATACATTCTTTAAAAACTGTGGAGGTGATAGATCAAACTAGTTTTAAAACTGATAGTATCAACAAGATTTTTAGAGGTTCTGATTTGGAGGACATCAAAATTTGATGTGAAGGAAAACCAAGAGAAAAGTAAAAGCAGAATTTAGAGCAGCCTACTATTAGTGACACAGACATTGCTTATATTGCAAATTGTGATTCTCATTTATGGAAACTATATTATTGAGGAGAATTATTCACTTGTTGTTTGTGCCCCAGAAACACTAAATCAGTTTATATTGAGATAAATATGGATGAGAGATCAAGTGTGATAGAAATGAATGAAGATCCAGATATGGATGGAGCATCAAGTGACTTTGATGTTGGCATAAATATGCAGACATACACTGCTATTGAAAGACATGAAATGGAATATGAAATACAGATAGAAGATGCTCATGAGTCTGGTAACAACAAAGATAATGAAGATATTTTCATGGGTTGCAGTGAAATCAGTGGTATCCAAAAAAAGGGGGACTGTGACACAGGACTTGATGATGTTGATGGGGACTGTATTACCTGTTGTCTTAATTATGACTCTGTGAGAGAATCTCTTTTCCATGATGTTTATTCAAACACGCAAACTATCCTGCATGTCAACTTCTTTTCTGAAACACAAACGGAGCAACAGAAGCAATCACCATTTAATGATGCAGAGAAAGAAGACTATTTTGATGATGTTGCAGAAAGCACAAAACTGCTAGGAAAAGAAGTTAAACATTCCTCCACAGACAGTCCGCAAATCTCTTCCAGGAAGAGATTTTACTCAGGGGGACTTTCGAAGAAATGTCAGAGCCTGCGTCGGAGATTCTCTGATGGTGTTCTGAGTTTGTCTCATGACATTCAGAGATCCGCTAATGCCATTCAGAGAAAACAGTCCAAGCCTCTAGGGTATTTACCAGAGAAAAATCATGCTCAAAGAAAGGTCTATATCTTTGTGTTGAATTACTATTCCTTTTCTATGTGTATTATTGAGTGAGAATGTTTTATTTTCTGTCATTGTATTGACTGCTTCTGTGTTTGTTGGCAGTTTTGGAATTATAAGCTAGTAGTCATACCCTCAGACTTTACTGCTTGGGAATCATCTGGGTCTGTATTCACATATGAAAAGGAAACACTTTCTGATTGGCTAATTAACCAAATGTTTTAAGCAATCAGAAGTTGTGTTACTTCCAAATTCAGAAAATTGTGGAGAAAAGACTTACCGGTAAAATGTTCTTAAGAATGGTTGGTGAACATGGACCGTAGTTTTTGTTTTGAATGCAAGGAATCAAAGTACTGAAAGTAATACGCTATCTTAGTAAAGATAAAACTTTGTTGGTCCATACAAGATTAAAGAAAAATGGTCCAATCTGGTAATTAAATCTGATCTGGTTCATTCCAGTCCAGTCTTGTTAATAAGTCCAATCCTGTTCAGCCAAGTCCAACCAGTTATTAAGTCTGATTCAGTTCATTCCTGTGACTTTACCCAGTGCTCATAGCCATTTAACTGTCACAATTGGAAATACCATGAAAAAAAAAACCACCACTTGTTGATCTTTAATCCAGCTACCAACCATTACAAACCTCAGGTGATTCATTGATCAAGTTCCTCGGCTGTACTATTTTGTTTGGTATGTGCATCCACCTTTTTTGTTTGCGGGAAGTAGACCACATTACTGCTCTTAAAATCATAAATTTCCTCATTAAAAAATACATGAGTCATAGTTTTCAATCATTATCTTTCTAGACTCATTTCTGGTGTCAAGCAGTTTATTTCTTTTTTTGTATATGATTTATGAATTTTGATTGAATATTTTACTGACAGATTCATAAATGTAATTAATTTTACAGTAGTTATTGTTGTCGTTAATGTAAATGGTTTAATGGACTCTGCCATGTTTAACAACAAGTGACTAAAAGTATTCCCAAAAGAAACTTCTTTAATAGGGACAAAGTTACATTTAGTTATGGAATGGGCCAAATTGTGATGAGTGCTATTTAATTGAAGCATGAGTTTGTTGTAAACGTTAAACCATGGTGCAGCTTTAACAGCCATGAACATACAAAACTGCTCTGGGAATTTCTTTCACTTGTTAGGAGGACTAAGTGATGTGTGTGGCATGGTGGCTCAGCTGTCAAAATGCATTGTAAAACAAAGCATGAAAATGCCATGAGAAATGTATAGGAATTGGAGCAAGTTTGCTTGGAAGACAATACTTTTCTTGACTGTACATACTATACTATACATTATGTCAGATGGAAACAACATAATGGCTGTATTACATTTGAGAGTATCTTACTGAAAATGCCGAGTATCTCAGTAACATACAGGGCTAGTAATCAGGGGGTTTAGAGATCAAATTTCAGCTTAGCTAAACTTTTTGAGGATTTTTGTTTGCCATTGCAACAAGATTCATTCCTGTCTCCTCTCTGAATATAGTTTTGATGATGTTTATGGTTGGCCTTGAGTTTTGCCCTAAGTTCTGGTAAAACAAAGCCTTGAAATGCATGGATAGGTGTGCCACCCTTTGTGATGTGATTGAAATAATATTAAAAATCAATTATAAACAACAGGAAAAAATCAATATAAATGATGTACTGTACAATAACCTCTGATGCTTGATGCTGAGTTATTTCCCAATCTCATTAAAACTAGCAAAACACTCAACAAAATTCATTTTTTCTTTTTTTCTTGTTGTCATACATTTTTATTATTTTTGAGTTACACTGTACTTTTCTTATTGTCGCTGTGCACCCAGCTGGTAAAAAAAATAGTCAATATCTTAAAGCAACCCATTTGTGTATGAGCTTATTCTTTTATATACCCATGAAAAGCTATTCGTGTAGGTCGTACATGTACTTTCCAAAGTACACAGTGGACATTGATTTGAAGGAAAGGAAAACAGTTTTGTAAGTGTTTCTTAATCATTGTAGAAAACAAGCAATTGCTTGTTACAAAAATTGTTTTCTACATAATTTTTTTTGGCAAACCTGTTCACTACAGGTGTGTCAAAAGTTGTATTTGTACAGTAATAAGTAAGCTCTTCACCAAAAGACTTGTCCAAATTGAAGGCATTTGCTGACCACAAATAACATGTCATGTAAATGATGTAGTTTTTCTTTAAAAGGGTTGAAACTGAAAGCATTGTAAGGAAATGAAAAAATGCTGGTTAACAGCATGTTACTCTTTTTCTCCACAATGTTTTCAAAAGCCTTTTTCATCATGATCTTTAAAACATGGGATTGCTTGGCAAAGAGTTTAACTAGATATGCAGCTCTGCTTATTTTCACATTCATTTCAGGATTTGAATGAAGAAACAAAATGGATTAGAAATCATCTAAAATGTCGAGAATGTGCAACATTTGTTCCGGCAGACCCCGAAAAAGGCAAAAGGTATGGCATGCTTAACATTAAAGGGGCTTATTTAGATTTAATGTTGTAAATCAAAATTTGTTGTAAAACACCCATGAATACATTATATAATCCATGCTCTCTGAAAAGGGGCTTAATGCATCTGCATAAAGTATCAACCCATGTCAGCCTGCGCAATCGGCGCAGGCTGCTTAGGGTTGAAACTTTCTGCTATCAGTCAATTTTCTGCATGTCCTAGGACCATTCCACCTCATGACTTAGTCGGTTGTTAAACAAATTTTACTCTATAGATCCATAATTATGTACATAATTACTTGTTTGTACTTGAGATGCAGTAAGTCTCCTTTTTGCCAGAGCATTGCTCATACATATTTCTTTTTTCTTTGCAACTGTAAAGAAACTGTGAATGTATGTATACTTTCAGTGAATAGGTATAATTTTGGAGTTGTTACATAATGGGAAGGTTGTTTTTGCAGTCTGTGTTATTACACCAGATATGACTTCATCTTACTGAAATGAATACAAATCCTCATCATTAATGCATCTTACTGATCATAGGACATTACTAAGAGCGTTTGTGAAACCCTGAAGCATAATCTAAAAATATCTTAATAGGCTGGAAATATTGTTTTTTTCTTACTTTTCTCTTTCTCCTATACTGATGATTTGCCAGCTATCACTCTTTAGTAGTTTAATAATTCAATATCAGTTGTTTTAGTCAACATTTTGTGAGTTCTGCTTGGCTGAAAAATGTTTTTCATAGCTATATGAAAAAAAAAATTCCAGCAGTGCTGGAACTACTTCTGCTCTCAAACTAATGTAAACAAATGTTTATACCAGATTTAATAATCTTTTTCTGTCTAACTTTATTTGGAGTCTAAGTTCAGATGCTAGCTAAGTTTATTTTCTCTGAATATCAAAAATTGGAAAAACTATCCAACATTAACTTCAAAGAGAGAACTTCAAACTCATTATCAGTTTACTAGGTTTGAATTATCTAATTTTTAACTTGCTTCCAGCATATTACACTTTTTGTAATAGATCTACTAATTTTGCAATATTCAGTGCAATGATGACGTCAAGAATTACACATTTTTTACGTCATGAACGAGCCGTTTTAAAGGACTATAAGATACCCATGAAATGGGCAAAAGAAACTTCATTATTGGATTTTACACACACAAAAAAAAATGCAATTAGTTTTATTTATGTGCATACTGGTATTTGTTGACTGTGATATTGAATACTTAGAAATGAAGGGAATTATTTTATTTTCATGGGTGTATGAAAACAAAAAACCTAATCAGTGTGATTAGGTTTTTATTTTTCTTACGTCCATGAAAACAAACAAATTCTCTTCATTCCTTAAGCAATAAATTACTTTCAAATTTTTCTGAGACTATAAAGATCTGATCACTCCCACTAGTGACCAAAGGTAAATACATGTAATCTGGGAGTCAAAATGCAGGCAAGTATAAAGGCCCAGGGATGGCCAGAAGTAAACAATGAAGGTGTTAAAATGCATTTAAATTGAAAATATACCATTTAACTCTTTACCAAATGACAAAATTCTAGACTGGTCCAGATTGAAAGCATTTGCAGACGACAAATAAAAGATGGCTCCATTGCTGGAATTTGTCCTCAATAGAGTAGAAAACATTGTGGAAAAAGGAGAAAATGCTGGTAACCAGCATTTTCTCCTTTTTATACGCTCGTTGAAGACAGGACGTATTATAGGACCACCCATGGTGGGCGGGCAGGTGGGAAGCGTCCAGTTCTTTGTCCGGAGCATAACTTTGTCATCTCCAGTCCGATTGACTTGAAACTGGGCATTTGTGTTTCTTGCAATAATACGGAGTGCAGTGTGAAAGAACCATAACTCTACCTCATGCTGTCTTTGAGTTATTTCCCTTTGATCGTCATTTTTACAGCATTTTCTGCTTGTCCGGAATATAACTTTGTCATCTCTAGTCTGAACATCTTTAAATTTGGTATGCTTGATTGTTGAAAAATTATGGAGTGCAGTGCACAAGAACCATAACTTCCTAGCACGAATTTTGAGTTATTCCTCCTTTGACCTTCATTTTTATAGCATTTCTTGCTTGTCCGGAGCATAACTTTGTCATCCTAAGTAGGAATGACTTGAAATATGGTATGCTTATTTGTCGCAATATTTGGAAGTGCAGTGCGCAAGGTTTGTAACTCTACCTCGTGCTGTCTTTGAGTTATTTCCCTTTGATCGTCATTTTTACAGCATTTAGTGCTTGTCAGGAATATAACTTTGTCATCTCAAGTCAGAACGACTTCAAACTTGGTATGCATGTTTGTTGCAATATTACGGAGTACAGTGCTCAAGAACAATAACTCTACTTAGGGCGGATTTTGAGTAATTCCACGTTGATCTACATTTTTACAGTATTTCTTGCTTGTCCGGAACGGAACTTTGTCACCTCAAGTCAAATTGACTTGAGACTTGGTAAACATGTTTCTTGCAGTTATGAAAAGTGCAATGCACTGGAGCCGTAACCTTACTTAATGCTGTTTTGGAATTATTCCCTATCCATAATTTTTTTTTACAGCTTTTCATGCTTCTCTACAGTATAACTTTGTCTTTTTATGTTGGAATGATCTGAAACTTTATATGCATGTTTCCTTAACATTACAGGAGACATTCATGCCTATTTCAATCACTTACATGATTTTTGCTGCACTACTATTTTCCTCTAGCTGCCCTTTACGATTATTATCCCTCCTTCGACAACTGGCAGTGGGATGGGCGTATCTTGCGACAATTTGCAGCTCTTGTTCCACAATGTTTTCAAAAGGCTTCCTTTCCAAGGGTCATTAAAACCCGGGATTGTTTGGTAAAGGGTTAAAAGTAAGGAAAGTATTCTGAAAATCTGATATTGAACAGTCTGTCCACATTTTAGTCGCTGGCACAAAAATGAATTTTAAAACTAGGTAAAAGTTGCCAAGTGGCTGTATTTTTTGTTTAATTTTTACCAGGTTTTCAAATTCATTTTCAGCCATTGACTAACACTTGGATCGGCTGTACAAATTTACGTGATCTATGCTCTGGAAGAAGGTGCTTATTGCATCTCTGTGATTCATTATACCAAGCAAGTAATCACATAATTATGTAACCATAAGGTTTAATTTTTTCTAACAATTGACTGGATCTTGAGATAGAATGATCCTTTGACAAGCAGAAAATTGACCAATGGCAAAAGTTTTCTTTCCATGCTGGCCTGCACTGACCGTGCAGGCTGACATCGGTCAATACTTTTTTTCAGATGCATGAAGCCGCCTTTTCACAGAGCATTGCTCAAGATCATATTCATGTTTCATGTATGGTTCTCTGCAGAATCAATTTATGGATGTTTATGTTTAACTTAGAACACTGCAGGTTGATGAAAGTGCTTTCTTGTTTCAAACTCTACTTGATCCACTGCATAAAGGGTAACAGAATTTAAAAAAGAAACTGTCGGCTATGATGTGACTTACATTTTTTTCCCTGTACTTGAAGTGTTATTGATATACACCAGTCTACTCTTTACACTTTTATAATGTTTACAGTACCCTAAGTACCCTAAGTATGTACTCATTAACAAAAAACTAAATTCAGTTTCATAATTTTTACATCAAACAAAATTTTAGACTCTTCTAAAACAAAAGCATTGGAAGGCAACAAACTGAATATGACTAGTAAAGTGGTTTGTCCATGTGAGGATAGAAAACATTGTGGAAAAAAGAGAAAATGCTGGTTACCAGCATTTTATTTTCTTACTTTTTTGTCAAAAGTGCTTCCCGGGGGCTGTTAAAACATGAGATTGATAGCTAAAATGTTTAACTCAATATCACTGAATTCTGTGAAACTAGCAGACAGACAGACAGACAAACAGACAGAGGATCAGATAATCATAAAGTTTATTATTTTTCTGTATGTCACTCATAATTGCTTTAATGGACACATTTCGAGCAGGTACTAGCAGTTTTTGAAGACTTGAAATGAATTACTTAAAACTATTTTTTCTGAACTCTTTCCCAAGCAATCCAGAATTTTTATGACATATTAGAAAAAAGGCTATTGAAAATGTTACGCAAAAATGGGAAAATGCTTGTTAACAGCATATTTGCCTTTTGCCACTAAGTTTTCTATCCTTTCAAAGACAAAATTCATCATTTGAGCAAATTTAATTATTGTCTGCAATGCCTTGAATATGGACAAGTCTACAGTTTTGTTGTGTTGAAAAGAATTTAACCCATTGTCACTTTGAATGCTGTTGAACTATGCACCTTGTTACAGTGCTATAACTTGTCACTTTGTTCTGAAAGTATGTTCAGAGCTAAACATTATCTCAAACAACTGTTACAGTAGACAAGAAACAAATGAGTCATGCTCTGTGAAAAGGGGGTTTAATGCATATGCAAAAGTATCAACCCAGTATTCTGTGCAGGCTGATATGGGTCAAAACTTTTTGCTAGTTGTAAATGTTTTGTATGTCCTAGAACCATATTACCTCATGATCTAGTCGGTTTATAGTGCAATTGGATTTTATTGATCTGTAGTTATGTGATGAGTCGCTTGGTATAATGCATCATGAAGATGCATTTAACCCCCTTTTCCCAGTTTAAACAGAGAGGGATATTTCTATATATTTTTTTTACTTTATCAATAGAAAGAGGTAAAGGATATTACAAAATGAGTAAGTTTTTATTCTTTTTACCTAACATATAATTTATGAAAAGGTTTTTGAATTCAAAATGAAGAGTTAGATATAAAAGATAGAAACTCTATACTTTATACTGTATTCTTCTGAATTGCACAATATTATGTTTGCTGAATTTAAAGACAAAGCACGGATCAAAATGTTTTTAACTACATGTATAAGGAAAAAAATGGTAAAATGAATTAAGTTTTCAAGTCTCTAGCCACTAGCCACAGAAACATATTTATCACATACAATACTACCCTAATTGTTCTTGCAGTACACCCATTTCTAATCTTACACATGTTTGGACAAAGCTCTGTAATCAGAATGCCTCATTTATGCATTGCTTACCAAGATTTCACTATGACATTTTCGCTTGATATTGATGATCATGACAAAGCGTCGGATTTTGTCATCTTTAGATTCAAAGCAAAATCATGATAAACAAATTCTTTGGGACTACTTTTTGTCTGTGGTATACACATCTGTCAGAGAGGCAAATAGGCTTCATGAAAATTTCAATACATGTGTACATGTAGGCCTATGTTTTAAGACGTCATGAACAGCAATCCCTTAGTTAGAGTTAAGTAATAAAAAGAATGTAACTTTTGTTGGCTTTTGAACTAGAATTTTTAGCTTGGCTGTTTTGAAGAAAATGTTGAGGTGTTGCCGTAGTTCTAGCATCTGTGTCATTATCAGAAAATTCTTACATTTTATAATATCCCAGTTATGACTGAAGACATTTGCTTCAAACTTGGACAAGTTGTTAACTGTAAAAAGAGGAATCAATACAACAAGGGCAGGTGACCATCAAAGTATTTATGACAGTTATTCTGCCCTTTTTGGTTAGAGTTTTCACTGAAACAAGTGAATCTAAGCGTTTGCACCCGCATGCGGTGCTCTTGTTACTAAGTTAAACTCATGAAAGCCTCACTTAAAACATTTTTTTCCAGACTCAATAGAATTTATCTCAAATACCAAATGTTGGATCCTCTATATCCTAGGTTGAACTGTCTTGATTCAGAAAAAGAATTCTCTTGTTCCTTTACTGTATCCTTATACTTATTTTCTCCTTTTCCAACAACGTTTTCAAAAGCCTCCTTCCTCAAGGTTGTTGCAACTCAGCAGAGTGTGGTAAATGGTTAAAGGACCAATTTCATTACTTCCTTTGGTCTCTGAATAAATGTTTTCCTGTATTTCAATTACAGTGCTGTTGACATATTGTGTCAGTGTGGCCATCTCTACGATGACCACAACTCTGGTGCAAAAAAAGCATACGACCAGAACAGGTTCAACTCAAAATGGCACTACAAGAGCCACTCACAGCGAACTATGACCAACGCTTTTGGGGAAATAGAATTCGTAGGATATGGAGGAAAGATTGGAAAGGTATTTTTGTGTTTTCAAAAATTTCTATTATAGTCTTAACGCTTTACCAAATGACAAAATTCTGGACTAGACCAAATTCAAAGCATTAGCAGACGACATATTCATTGTAGCTAAAATGATGATTAATGTGTGTGATAGGGTAGAAAACATGGTGGGAAAAGGAGAAAATGCTGGTTACCAGCATTTTCTCATTTTCCCACAATGTTTTCAAAAGGCTTCTTCCCCAGGGTCGTTAAAACTCGGGATTGTGTGGTAAAGAGTTAATTTGCCACACCAGGTTTTTGTAGGAAAACTGTGACACAGATTTCAGACTTTCCACTATCTATCTGCCAGTCTGTCCACCAATACATATATCTAGATCATCCTCCAGGTTATTTTTTATAACTTCTTTATGAATACCAGTTTACTCACTCAACCGTTTTCCAAGAGAACATTGAGTTATTATCATAGTCCTTTCGTTTTCTGTGTTAATGAAATTAACTGTATGAGCACAGAAAAAATCCAGCAGAATATCAAGAGGGCAAGAACATTGATATTGACTCTACAAGTGCAAAATAAACCCAGCAGAACATCAAGAGTGGAAAAACATGGATATTAAACCTGCTTGCAGGGAAAAAACCTAGAGAACATCAAGAAACAAGAGCTTGAAAATGTCAAAATGTCATTTAGTCGCACTTAGCAGCCTAGGAGTTAACTTCATTGGTTAAACTGTTTAGTTTAGCCAATGAGAAGAAGTGTTACTCTCAAATAAAGAAAATTCCTTAGAATGAGACTAACAATGTCTCTAAGTCTGTCTCTAAGATTGGTTGGCAAACATAGACTGAAGCCATATTGCAGCAATTTTTTTTTGCAGACTACAAATAACATACATCTCAAATGATGAGATTTTCCTTTGATAGCACAGAAAACATTTTTGGAGAAGGGAAAAATGTTGGTTGTCAGAATTTTGTCTTTTTCTTGTGATATTTCTAAAAACCTTCTTGCTCTGGGTCTAAAAGAACATTGTGAAAGTTTCAAATAGATAACCAAAATATTGGTGATAACTTTTATTTCCAGAATGTGCATGTCAATGTTGACAACAAATGTCCAAGTGTAAGAATTTATGATGAAAGTATTGGGTTCGAACAGATCAAAATGCTTATGCTGATCCTTTTACCATACAACAAAATTTTAGAATTGCCTGAACCAAAAGCATTTGCAGACAACAAATTGAATGTGACGGAAATGTTGACGTGTCTTCGGAAGGGTAGACAACATTGTGGAAAAGGAGAAAATGCCAATTACCAGCATTTTTTTCCGTTTTTCTACAGTGTTTTCGAAACCTTTCTTGGTCAGGGCCGCTAATACTTTGACTGTGTGGGTAAAGGGTTAATATGTTAATACTGTTATTTCTTGTTTTTGCAGTATGTGCGAGTTGATGTCGATACCAAAATGTCAGACATGCTGGAATTGATGATGAAAACGTGGGGTATGGACAAACCAAATTTGCTCATTTCAGTCACTGGTGGTGCTAAAAACTTCAAAATGAACAAACGCTTGAAGGAAACATTTAGACGAGGACTCATGAAGACAGCTCTAACAACAGGTGAGAGATAAAGGTTTAGGTCTGACTTTGTGCAGAATTGTGTGAACTTTTTTGTGACCATAAACATTGGCGTCATGATAAATACCTGCTTTCCAGATGATGACACCTATTCTATTGTAGCAAGTGATTTAAGGTTTAGGTCTGACTTTGGGTGGAATTATGTGAACTTTTTTGTGGCCATTAGTATCAGTAATATGATAAACACCTGCTTTTCCAGATGATGGGACCTATTCTATTGTAGCAAGTGAAATGAAATTTAACCCTTTACCACACAGCAAGGCTTTAGACTCATCCATCTTTGAGGAATTTAAATGTTTTCCTTGTGATATCATTTATTATTGTCCTTGAATAGGTAGAAAACATAGTTGGAAAAGATACAATGCAGGTTACCAGCATTTTCTCCTTTTCCCACAATGTTTTCAAAAGCCTTCTTTCTCAGGGTGGTTACAACTTATTATTGTGTTGTAAAGGGTTAAATGATGAAGAACGAGTCTAGTGAGGTATTGTGTAGACTTTAAGAAACATAACTGTAGCCATTTGAGTTTTTGTAAGTTACTTCCCATTTTTTCCCCATGTGAAAGTTAGTTATCTGGCCTATCTATTTTTTGCTAACCAGTCACATGAGATTTCATGATAATAAAGCAATAAGGCCAGTAGAAAATAATGCCCTTATGCAGATCTAGTTAGAAAGCTACTTAGCATTTCTACCCCATACTAGCAACAACATTTATGTTAACCCTAGAAGCACCTTTCACGACTATAGTTACCTTTTGCGGCCAATATAGGTCAAAATCAAACTGCTCATTTTGTGCAGTCTGATCTCTAATCTACACTGCCCACTTTGCTGGAACATCAAAGGCAAAAGGAGCCTTGATGTTGCAATTATTTGAGTCTTATTTCTAGACTGAAAATGTCTGCTTGGTTTATTTGCTGCTCTAAAGGGTAAGTTTTTTGTCAAATTTTGTCTAATGTTCTTAAATCCCTCTGTATATAGATCATTGTATACAAATAAGTTAATACGATGCAGATCTTGCATCTGCTGTTGCAGTAAGATAAAGGTTTGGTTTTTTTAAATTGAAAGGTACTGCCTTGATTTCTTCCTGTTAGTTTACTATGTATGGGGTAAGAAAATTATTCCCCATGCCGTCTTTTCATGGGAGTGTCCTTTGTCAAGGCATTGCTGAGTCTCAGCTTAACACTAGTAAAACCAGGAAAAGATAAATAAGTGAGATGTTGCCATGATATAACTGAATGATTATTGTAAATGATGTTAAACAATAATGGATAACCTTCCAAAATTTCACTGTCTAAGCCATATTAGCAGTATGTTTGTCCCAGGTGTTTTGTTGACATCAGTAGTTTGAGCACTGTATCAATTGGTTTCAGGTCAATTATTCATATTTCATTTTTTTCCATCACATATCACCATTCATTACAATTTGCAAAGTCCTGCCTGGCTCATTTGAGAAAGTGAAGGATTTGTCACCAGTTGGCTTCTAGTTCCATCCCCATCCTAATGAGCTGCTGCCATAATATGACTGCAGTAAGGTTGAAAGCTTCATAAAAAACTATTCATTTTATCAATTACATATAAGCAGCGCTCTGGCAAATGGTGGTTAAATGCATCTCTGTGATGCATTATACCAAGCAAGTTATCACATAATTATTTATCTATAAAACCTATTTTGTCTAATAACCAACTAAATCATGAGGTAAACCAGCCCTTTGGCATGCAGGAAATCAATCAATAGTAAAAGGTATTGACTCAGGTCAGCGTGTGCAGACTGCACAGGCTGACTTTGGTCAATACTTTTTGCAAATGCATTAAACCTCCTTTTCACTGAGCATGGCTCATTTGCTAGTTCATCCACTGTGTTATATTGCGGAAATGTGATTTCTTTCTCAGGGGCCTGGATAATCACAGGGGGAACTCACGCTGGGGTAATGAAACATGTCGGGGAGGCAGTGAAAGATTTCGATATAGCGTCTTCCACTCAGAACCCTGTGGTTACCATTGGAATTGCTCCATGGGGCTGTGTGCAAAACAGACACGCCCTGATAGACAAAGAGGTATAACAGAAAAACAGATTTTTTAACTGGCTTGCTTTGAAAAAGAAAGTGTCTGAAAACGCCCTTTGATATAGGTAGCATGTTAACTCTTTACCAGACATAAAATTCTAGACTTGTAAAAATCCAAAGAAATTGCAAATGACAATGACAAATCACATATGGCTCAAATAGTGAAAACTGTTGTGGAAAGGTTGGAAAACATTGTTGGAAAAGGAGAAAATGCTGATTACCAGCATCTGTTTCTTTTAGAACAATGTTTTCAGAAGTCCTCTTCCTAAGGGTCATAAAAACTTGGGATTGTGTTGGACATAAAGAGTTAAACCCTAGTGAATACTACTGAATGTATTTTTCTGTACAAGGGTATAGAAAAAAGAGGGTTACATTGGGTAAAAATGTGCAGTTTTGCCATTAGCTCTTTACCAAGCTACCTGACTAATTTTAGACTAGTTCGAAGTGAAAGCATTTACAGAAGACAAAATAATGTGACTCTAAATGGCCACCCCTTGGTTTCAAGTCCTGCTGCACTTCTGATTGTGCTACCAGGCTTGGATGTCTAGCACAGAGTTAACCTAACATGTTCTATTTTTCAGTGCCTTGGCCTTTGGCCAGCCCATTACAGAATTCAGAAAGAAGTGAATCCAAAGGAAAGTTTTCTAGACCCAAACCATTCTCACTTCATTCTTGTTGACAATGCCACAGAACGTAAATTTGCTGTAGAGATTCCATTTCGTGCCAAGCTAGAATATGAGATTGCTAAACTTCAGACAGATACAGGTACTTCTCCATAATTTGTGTAAATTATAAAAATGTGCATAGCCTGAACACTTTATGAATCAACACAATTTTAGACTCTTCCAAAATGAAATTATTTGCGGAGGACAAGTTAAATGATCAAAAGGAATTTATCTTTTAAAAGGTAGAAAACTTTGATGAGAAAGTTTCCAAAATTTTCCCCTTTCTGCTTAATGTATTCAAGAGCAATCTGCTGCAAGATGGAAAAAGTTTTTTGCTTATATAATGTATAAATACGGCATATTACGTTATAATAACTTTCCTGGTGCTTGTATTTGATTCAAGCAGTGTAAGAAAAATTGATTTAGCGTGAGACCAAAGGCTGAGCAACATGTCAAAATTTTCTTACGCAGTGAGAAGCAAATACAAGCAGCAGGAAAGTTACCACAATATAGTATTTCTTTTATTACATACCTACAACGACAAAATATTGCAATTATTGACATTTTATTGGAAAACGGTAAGCTAAATGAAGACACAAAATGGTTTGGAGGGTGGTAATTCTGTTTTTATGGATGGCTGATGAATATTACAGCCTAACATCTTGACTAATCAAATTGCATATCAATGCATGCTTAGTCCTTGACATGAGTTACATAATCATACCATATTTTGAAGTGTATTTGAAAGTATTTAGATAAGGATTTTTTGTGTTGTGTGTGTAGCACAACTGTCATGTATATGAGCTAGACAATTTACTGGTATATAATAAAACATAATATTGCTTTTTATTATATACATACAAACTCTTGCAACAAAATATTGCAATTAGAGACAGTTTTATTTGGAACTAGTAAGAAAATAATTATTTGCAATCTAGAGGCAACATTTTTAGTTGGATACTCATGAAATTTTGTCAGAAATTTTGTCTCGATAATATAGGAGACAGGTTTGAAATTGGGTCATGTTGGGTTTAAAAGTAGGTCACTGGGACAAACCTTAGAAAACTTAGTGTACGGCCTAGAGGCCATGTTTTCAGTTGGATACTCATGAAACTTGATCAGAATATTTGTCTTAATG
Source organism: Hippopus hippopus (assembly GCA_946811185.2). NCBI lineage: Eukaryota > Metazoa > Mollusca > Bivalvia > Cardiida > Cardiidae > Hippopus > Hippopus hippopus. Next base: position 33,169,873 of record OX328105.1, read on the forward strand.
ATATCTTAATGATATCTTGGACAGGTTTAAAACTGGGTCACATCACATGGAAAAGTAGGTGATGTGGACAAACCTTAGAAAAACATTGTGTGCACTTTAGTGGCCACATCTTCAGTCTGTTACTCATAAAACTATGTCAGAATGTTATTCTTGATGACATTTCTGACAATTATGAAATTTGGTCATGTTGGGTCAAAAAGTAGGTCAGTGGGTTAAATTTTGGGAAACCTTGTGTGCAATCTAGAGACAAAATTTTTGGTCAAATACTAATGAAACTTAGTCAGAATATTTGTCTAATAGCTCTGACAAATTTGAAATCTGGTCACGTCAGGCCAAAGTGTAGGTCACTGGGACAAATCTGAGAAAAATCTTGTATGTATTCTAGAGGCATATTTTTAGTCTGATACTCATGAAACTTAGTGAGAATGTGTGTCTTGATGACATCTAGTACATGTTCAAAATTGGGTCAGCTTGGGTTTAAAAGATTATTCCCAACTGAATTGGGGTTGATTTATTCGTTGCATTGTCTGTCCGTTTGTCTGCACATCTGTTCGTCGGTCCATCCAGACAGATATCTTATAAATACTTCATGAAAATTGATGAAACTTCATACATGTGTTTGATATGATAGTCTGCCAATATACTTTATTTTTTGTTTTTTTAATTTAATGGCATGTCATGGAAAAAGGGGGCTTGATGTATATTTCAAAATATAGCAATATCTCTTTAACTACTGGACAAAATTTTATGACACTTCATATTTATATTGTTTGTCATAAGCGACAGACATTCATTATTTGTTTTTATTACCTCACCTGAGCACGAAGTGCTCAAGGTTAGCTTTTGTGATCATGCTGTGTCCATCGTTCATCTTCCATCTTCCATCGTGTGTGGTGCGTCATCAACTTTTTTCCTTTTGTACGCTCTAAAGGCCTTATTTTCAGTCCGATACTCATGAAACTTTGTCAGAATGTTTGCCTTTATGATATCTCAGATGAGTTTGAAAATGGGTCATGTCCAGTCAAAAACTAGGTCACTAGGTCAATTCTTAGGAAAACCTTGGGAATGCTCCAGAGGCCACATTTTAAGTCCAAAACTCTTGAAGGTTGGTCAGAATGTATGTCTTGATAATATCTTGGATGATATTGAAAATGAGTCATGTTGGGTCAAAAACTAGGTCACCAGGTCAAATCTTAGAAAAACCTTGTGTACGCTGTAGAGGCCACATTTTTTGTCCAAAATTCTTGAAATTCTGTCAGAATGTATGTTTTTTTGATATCGTGAATGAGTCTGAAAATGGGTCATGTCAGGTCAAAAAATGGGTCACTGGGTCAAATCTTTGAAAAAACTTGTGTATGCTCTAGAGGCCACATTTTCAATGCAAAACTCTTGAAAGTTGGTCAGAATGTTTGTCTTGATTGTATCTCAGACAAGTTTGAAAATGGGTCATGTTGGGTCAAAAACTAGGTCACTAGGTCAAATCTTAGAAAAACCTTATGTATGCTCTAGAGGCCACATTTTCAGTGCAATACTCTTGAAAGTTGGTCAGAATATTTGTCTTGATGGTATCTCTGACAAGTGTGAAAATGGGTCATGTAATCTCAAAAACTAGTCACTAGGTCAAATCTTATAAAAACCTTGTTTACCCTCTAGAGACCACATTTTCAGTCAAATGCTCATGAGAATTGTCAGAATGTTTGTCTTGAGGTTATCTCAGACGAGTTTGAAAAATGGTAATGTCTGGTCAAAAACTAGGTCGCTGGAAGCAATCTTTGAAAAACATTTTATTATACTGCAAAGAAATTTCTCGTGATCTGACTGGATAATATGCCCCGAACATGTATATCATGTACACTGGCAAAACCAACGTAAAAGCAGTTTCCCTTTCGGGAGCCCCATAGACATGACTACACTTTCAACACAACATCCAAAATGGCGGCGTCGATCAAGATTAACATCAAGATTATGCACCAAACTGCACATTTTACCAAGGTTTCAGTGACGTCATTTCCCAGTTACATCAGTCTTCATTGAATTGGGGCACTCAGAAGGGAAATTCTACTTCGTCAGCGTACTCAATTTTTGAAACGGAAAAACAGGTAAAATTCGCTTAACACACGTTGGAATGGTAAAACTTTGCAGTATAATAAATTCAGTGTATGGTCAGGTGGCTCGGGGCGACATGATTCACCACAGCCGTGAACAAGTTTCCAAGTCCCCTGCCACCTGACTGTACAACTAATAATGTATGCTCTAGAGGCCACATTTTCAGTGCAATACTCATGAAACTTGGTCAGAATGTTTGTCTTGATTACATCTCACATGACTTTGAAAAATGATCAGGTTGGGTAAAAAATTAGGTAACTAGGTGGAATCTCAGAAAACCTTGTGTACACTCTAGACAGCACACTTTAAGTTCAAAAGTCATGAAAGTTGGTCAGATTGTTTGTCATGGTGATATCGTGAATGAGTTTGAATATGGGTCATGTTGGGTCAAAAATTAGGTCACCAGGTAAAATCTTAAAACCTTTAGCTTGTAGCTGTAGAGTCAAAATTTTCTGTCAAATACTCATGAAAATTAGTCAGAATGTTTTTCTTGGTGATCAATAAGATGAAATTGAAAATGGGTCACATTGGGTAAAAAAACTAGGTCGCCATGTCAAATCTTGAAAAAACCTTATGTAAACTCTAGAGGCCACATTTTCTGTCCAATACTTATGAAAGGTGGTCAGAATCTTTGTTTTGATAATATCTACCACGGGAAAATGGGCTATGTTGGGCTAAAAAGTAGGTCACTGAGAGAAATTTTTGAAAAAAGTTTGTGTACAAGCTAGAGGCCAAATTTTCAGTCCAATAATTATGAAAGCTTGGTAGAATGTTTGAATACAGAAAGTTTGAATATCTCGAAAGAGATTGAAAATGAGTCATGTTTGGTCAAAAGACTTAGCTGAGCAACTTCAGGGCCATCATGGCCCTTTTGTTTAATTAAATGCCATATTATTGAAAGAGGGAGCTTATGTATGTTTTAATTATGAAACAATGATAAAAAGGCCAAGTGTACATGCAGAACACCGTACCTCTTATATGTTTCTATCAAAAATGGTATTTTTCTGCGGGGGATATCATTTCAACAAATCTTTTCATTCCTCTACTCATGAAAATTGGTCAGAATGTTTGTTATGTTGATATCTGGGACAAGTTTAACATTTGTTTATGTTGGGTCAAAAAGTAGATCACTGGGACAAATCTTAGAAAAAAAACTTGTGTGCATTGTAGAGGCAACATTTTCAGTCTGAGACTCATGAAATTTGAGCAGAATGTTTGTTTGATAGTATAGTGAACAGGTTTGCAGCTTTTTTAACATAGGATCAAAAGGTAGATCACTAACACTCATGTCTTTACACTATCACAACCAGGATGTCTTTAACTTTACCGATCCTAGAGGACTATACCTGAGTGAGCGCTCTTATTCATGTTTAATGCATGTATTTGTGCAGGAAAATTTATTGGTATATAATAAATAAAATTACACTAATTCCAGATGGAGTGCTGGTTCCTATTGTGTTATTGGTTCTGGAAGGTGGAATTGGTACCCTGGAAACCGTTCATGAAGCTATACAGAAAAATACCCCTGCTGTCATTGTTAAAGGGTCTGGGAGAGCAGCCGACATCTTGGCATATGCTTATCAGAATGCCAAGGAAGAAGAAATAGAAGCCAAAGATCAAGAGGGAAATACACAGAAAAAGTAAAGATATTTAACCCTTTCCCAAATAACAAAATTTCAGACTGGTTAAGATGGAAAGCATTTGCAGATGATAGATTAAACATGACTAAGAAACTGAAATTCCTCCTTTGAAGGGTAGATAACGTTGTGGGAAAAGGGGAAAATGCTGGTTACCAGCATTTTCTCCTTTTACCACAATGTTTTCAAAAGCGTTCTCTGTCAGGGTCATTAAAATTCAGGATTGTTTGGTAAGGGGATGAAGAACTAGAATGAGATCCAAAAGCACAACCTCTGCTGTTTTTGTAAACAATGTATATCAAGATCAGACTGCCTTTTGCAGATGGTAAAGTTCAAGAACAGAATGGACATAATTTGTAGTCTAATCTTGGATCTACTCTGCTATATTTGGGTATATTTTAGTAACCCCTCCACCCCACTTAGAATGTTAGTATTCTTGTCTGTAGTCGTTTTTACCGGATTGAGAAAGCAATAAAAAATCTCTGAAGTTTGGCACGATTATAAAAATCTGAATAGGTCCTGTTAAGTCTTTACCACACAGTCCTAGTGTTAATGACCCAAACGAAGAAGCCGCATCATTTGAGCTACAGTTAATTTATCATCTGCAAAAGCTTTCAGTTTTGACCAGTCAACATTTTTTTCATTTGGTAAAAAGTTGAAATGAGTTACGTACATAGGAAAAATAGCCAGCATATATGATTCAAATAGAGATTGATACTGTGCTCTTGGCATTCTAGCAACTCACCATTCAGAGGTTAGGCCTTTTATGGCTTCCATTAAAGTAACAATAGCTATCAAAAGTAAACAAAATGGGTGTTAAAATGCACTTACTTTTAAGTCTTATTATTTAAAAGTATGGAAATTATTGTGAGGATGACAAGCTATTATTGTATGGTTGGTCCAGGTGTTAGTTGCTGGCAGAGAAATTGATTTCAAAGGTAGGTTAAAAGTTGCCTTTTTCTGTACTTTTTGTCCTGATTTTAATTTTTTTTTTCTGCCAGTGGCTGATACTTGGATCGTCCACATAATAACAGATTGTCATCTTCACAATTTTTTCCATACTTTTGAATGGTATGATTTAAATTAAAATGTATTTTAACACCTGCTTTGTTTTTTAGCCACTATTTGGCCTTAAACTGGAAAACAAAATTTTAGAATCATGGAAATTGAAAGCATAAAGCAGACAAAACAATGAAATAGGCGCCAATGATAGTATCTGAATTTAAAAGGGCAAATAAAATTGTTGGAAAAGGAAAAAATACTGGTTACCAGCATTTTTCCTCCTTTTTCCAAATTATTTTCAAAAGCCTTCTTTATCAGGATTGTTTGAAATTGGAATCAGTTAGTGAAAGGTAAAAGTAATTAAAAAAAAAATAATAGAGTTTTTTTTGTGATTATTTTTCTTAAAGAACAAGAAGGTATATGGAAGATGCACTTAGTATACAAGTAAAAGAGATGGTGGAAAAAGAGTTCGGACCAAACAAAATTGTTACACACATGAACTGGATTAAAGATTGCCTAGATAAGAGTGACCTTGTGTCTGTGTTTGAGCTGGATAACAAAACAGGAAGTAGAGAAATCGATGTTTCCATGCTTCAAGCATTGCTCAAAGGTAAGAGTTTGTTGACATTATGGTAGCACAATCCTCTACCACACAATCCAGAATTCTAAAGATCCTGAGGGAATAGGCTTTTACAAGAAAACATTGCGGAAAAACGAAAAAATGCTGGCTACCAGTATTTTCTCCTTTTCCACAACATTTTCTGTCCCTTCAAAGATGAATTCTCTCATTTGAACCACATTTGATTTGTTGTCTGCAACTGCTTTGAATTTGGATAAATTGAAAATTTTTTTGTTTGGTATAGAGCTATGGATATTTATTGTACAAAGATTGTTAAACAAGTTCTTACAACATAATATAAATCACTCTCAATGATAGCTTCTTAGAAACCTAAACCAGTACTCGTGTCGTAATGTGTGTGGTCCCAAGGGTTTACCCCTCTCATTACAGGATTTGAACCCAGAACCTGTACTGTGAGAGGCTACTGTCTCCCACATTACTGAGGCTACAGAATCACCAGAATCACTGTATTGATATAATGAGTTTTCCTTTATCATTCAACTCTTTCCAAACAACAAATTTTAGACTCTGTCAAACTGAAAGCATTTGCAGATGACATATAAAGCATGGCTCAAATGATCAGAATAGTCTGTGAAATGGAAGAAAACATTGTGGGAAAAGGAGAAAATGCTGGTTGCCAGTATTTTCTCATTCTCTCACAATGCTTTCAAAGGCCTCACAGAACTTGACTTCTTCTGGCTGTAAGCATATATGAAATAAATATTTTTTTTCTGAACTCTTTGCCAGACAACAAATATTGAGTCTTGTCTGTGCATGTATTGAAAGCACTTGCAGAAGATAAAGTAAATTTTACTGAAATATTGGATTTTGTCTTTTGTTAGGTAGTAAACATTCTGGATAAAGGAGAAAGTGCTTCTGTTCACATGCGTATGAGCATTTTCTCCTTTTCCCATCAAGTTTTCAAAATAATTATTCCTCAGAGTTGTAAAAACATGAGATTCTTGGACAGAATGTTAATGTTGGACGTAGATATAGTAAACTCTTTACCAAACAGAAAAATTTTAGGCTCTGCTAAATTCAAAGCATTTGTAGATGACAAAGTAAGTGTTGCTGAAATGATAAGGATTGTCTTTAAAATGATGGAAACACTGTGAGAATAGAAGAAAATGCTGATCACCAGTATTGTGATGGCCCAGGCATTGTCTACTTCCTCATCTGCGTTGTTGTGCAAAAACTTCGACATTTTGTAGTATCTGTGTTATTACTGAAGATATTAACTTCAGACTTGGACAAGTCACTATCAAAATGGGAACTCATGCAACAGGGGTAGGTAACCATCAAAATGTTTGACACCATTATGCCCCCCTTTTTTTAACTTAGAATTTCACTGAAAATCAAGCACTTGCAGCTGAGAGTTGGAATCCACATGTGGTCCTCCTGTTTAACACCTATATTACATAACAAAAACAAAATTAAGTATTTTGGTTCATGTTGCTGCCTCTCAAAATATCAGTTTTGTAGTTCACCTGTTGATATGGTACCCTGAATTAAAACAGACATCAATATCCTCTATTTTAAGCCAATAAGAATCATGTTATGGATCAACTTCGACTTGCCCTTGCCTGGAACAGAATTGATGTTGCCAAGAATGATATATTTACAGACGATAAAAGATGGCCTGTATGTATATATAGAAATTGTCATTATTCTAATAATACGAGCTTAATCTATTAGGTGATAGACATATCACCATCATCCAGGGCTCATTCAAATTAGTTGATCACTATTCTTTTCTTTACTGGAACTTTGATATTGGTTTCTAAATGATCCGGAGGAAGAAGGCTTTTGAAAAAATTTTGGAAAAAAGAAGAAAACGCTGGTAACCAGCATTTTCTCCTTTTCCCATAATGTTTTCTGCTCTTTCAATATTTATTTATTTAAAAGTGTTTAACTCAGCTTTCAACAATATTTCAGCCATATCATGGCAAGAGCTCACTTATTCATGTATGCCCTGGGTTTCACTAGGAGGCTAAAGTGTCTTGCCGAAGGACAATCCAAAGTAAAAACCCTGTGCTTCCACTGAGGATTGAAGGTGGGGCTTCTAGGTTACAAGTCCTATACTTTACTACTGAACCATGCAGGACTTCCTACTCTTTTAAAGACAAATCCTGTCATTTCAGTCCTACTTAAAGTAACAATAGCTGTCATAAGTAAACAAAATGGGTGTTAAAATGCATATTAATTTAAATCATACCATTCAAAAGTTTGGAAATTATTGTGAAGGTGACAATTGCTAATTGTACCATTAGTCGCTGGCAGAGAAATTAATTTCAAAACTAGGTTAAAACCTGCCAAGTCACTGTGTCTTCTGTTTACTTTTTGCCTGATTTTAAAATTCATTTTTCTGCCAGTGACTAACACTTGGACCAACCACGCAGTAACAGATTGTCATCTCCACAGTATGTTTCATACTTTTAAATGGTATCATTTAAATTTCAATGCATTTTAATACCTACGCTGATATTTTGGCCACTATTGAGCCTTTACCATACGATAAAATATTAGACTTGTCCAAATTCAAAGCATTTGGAGATGATAAATTAAATGTTGTGCAAAAGATGAACTTTCTTTGAAAGGGTAGACAACATTGTTGGAAAAGGAGAAAATGCTGGTTACCATAATTTCCTCCGTTTCACACAATGTTTTTAAAACTATCTTTCTCTTTGTCGTTCAAACTGGGGATTGTGTGGGAAAGAGTTAATTTGTCTTAGCAGATACTTTGATATTGGACAATTCTAAAACTTTGTTGTTTGATAAAGAGTAAACTATCAAAAGGAGAACCAATACCAGAAGCGACTGTAACTGTGATATATTTTTAAGACATTCATGACCCTTTTTAGACTAACTATTTTCACAGAAAGAGCTAATGAGCATTGACACACCCATGTGATGCCTCTGTTAATCTACATCTACCCAACTACTATCAACAATCAATTTCTGATTAGACTGATAGGTTGGGGACATGTTAAAAGTTAAACAAAAAATAAAAACAGACGGCTATGTTATATAATGATGATATAGTTACAGGTTAATATTTCAACTATAAAATTGTTAAAAAGAAATAAAAACTGCACTTTTTAGAACATATAGGAATTCAGGCTGTTGCCAAAGCCGTGAACACTATCACTGACCTTGATGTTATAAGGTAGGGCATTCCAGTATCTGACTGTGCATGGAAAGAACGGGTTCATGTTAAATTGAGTTATTGAAAAAGGTATCATGTGGTTCAGATTTCTAGTTGGTATGAGGTGGTTGTGGTCTACAATGACAAGATAATTTACCATATTATAACATTATAACAGCTGCTGCTTTTCATTTTTGTCCAAGCATTTTCCATTTAAGAGTTTCAAGCATTGATGTGACACTGCTTTGGTAAGAATAATTATTGATAACTTATCATGTTGCTGCCCATTCCACTCTCTTTAGGTCTTAAGTAAAGTTCTTTTCTTAATATTATTTCAGACTGGAAGTTTAGATGAACTGATGCTATCTGCCATACAGTTGAACAGAACCGATTTTGTAGAGCTATTTATGGACCATGGTGTTAGTTTGAGGGAATTTCTGACCAAGAAGCGCCTTTTAATGCTGTACAATAAGGTTGGTGGCATAGACATCGGGTTGAGTTATATTTTGGTTATGTGGCTAGTATGACATCCCACCAAGCCTAGTGCATTTGTTAGCATGCCAGACTCGAGACCAGGTAGTCACTGGTTTGAATCCACAGCTGGGTCATTTTTTTTCCCAAGGATTGATAATATTTACTATGACGGGATTTGTTCCTCTATCATCGGTTGATAATTGTCTCAACAATGATTATGTTGGAAAGCAGCCAGTGACTTCGGAAAAATTTTGTGCAAAGTACTGGTAAAATAAAGTCCAGGAAAGCATTGATAGGCACTCTGGCCACTACAGTATAAATGAAATCATGGATTTGTCCAAATTGAAAGCATTTGTGGACAACAAATGTGGCCCAAATAATGATTTCTGTCTTTGATAGGTAAGAAAAATGATTGGAAAAGGAGAAAATGCTAGTTAATTCGGGATTGTGTGGTAAAGGTTAAATACAGGTTGTATAAATGTAGCAAAAGGAGAAAATGCTTATTTTAAGCAATTTGTCATTTTGGAACAATATATTCAGAATTGGTCTGCTGTATGGCAAGAAAAGTCATCTGCCACAAAGTTACTATTTAGAAGTAATGCATTGACTTGCAACAAACTTAACCCTTTGGTAAAGAATGCTGTGTTATATATATATTGGCCATAGAGGTGAAGGCTTTTGAAAAACAATATGACACAAAAGAGAAAATGCTGCTGACCAACATTTTCCCATCTTTTCACAATGTTTTCCAACTCTTTCAAAGATGAATTTCATCATTTCAGCCACATCATTTGTTGTCTTCCAGTCCTTTAAATTTCAGCAAGTCCCAAATTTTTTTGTTTGGTAAAAGGTTAAAAAAAAACATAAAGACATAAGGCGAATAACAGTACTGCAGCTAAAAATATATTATACCAAACAGTGTGTTTAGTTAACACTATTTTGTATGAGTGGGTCTGAATAGAAGCCCTGTAACAGTTGCCATTTTTTTTGCTGGAACTAATTGATAATTTTTATAATCTGTGACCTGTCACGCAAAAAGGGACCTTCTGGGAACTGCGAAAAGTATCAACCCTGGTCAGACTGCGCGAATTTCGCAGTCTGACCAGGGTTGACACTTTTCGCTTTTATGATATTTTCTGTATGAAAAGTGGTCATTCTACTTTGTTATACAATTATTTTTGAACTATCAACTTAAATTGACCTGCACTATCGTTGATCTGTTTTCATCTAATTGATGCACGGAATTCCCAGATGGTCCCTTTTTGCGTGACGGGTCACATATAATTATCTCTGCAATGATTAAATGTTTACTTAATAATGAGATTTGTCTTTGAAAGGGTAGAAAACATCCAGGGAAATGGAGAATATGCTGGTTACAAGCATTTTCTCCTCTTTCCAGCAATGTTTTCAAATGCTTTCTTCTTCAGGGCCAATAAAACTTGGGATTGTTTGGTAAAGGCTTACTTTATGCTGAGTGTTCATATTTACTAAGAATGTAAAATCAACTGCTACAATGTTGTTAAGAAAGGGTATGGGTTAATGTCACAGTACCGACAGTGCTTTGAAGTTATCTTCATAATTTTTACTTACAGATTCCACAGAATAACTGTCTTCTCAGAAACTTGCTCATTAAAGTAATGGGAAAAACGAAAGGGGTGAGTATGATTGGTCATTGGACTACATGTCTGCTGTATTTTTGTTTGTTTGTTTGTTTCCTTCCTCCCACCCTCTCTTCTTCTTTCCCTCCCTTCCTTCTTCCTCCCTTTTACCTTCCTTTTCCTTCTCTCTTTCTGTTCAAATTTTTTACACCTTTTTCAACAGGACAGATAACCCTTTACCACACACTCCCACGATTTAACAACCCTGAGAAAGAAAGCTTTTGAAAACATTGTGGGAAAAGGAGAAAATACTGATAACCAGCATTTAAGCTCAGCTGAGCACAAAGTGCGTCCCTTGTGCTTCATCGGTCTTGCATCGTCTGTCATCAACTTTTATTTTATATACGCTCTAGAGGGCACATTTTTAGTCTGATACACATGAAACTTGGTCATAATGTTTGTCATGATGATATCTCAGATGATTATCAAAATAGGTCATGTTGGGTCAAAAACTAGTTCACTAGGTCAAATTTTAGAAAAACCTTGTGTACACTCTAAAGGCCACATTTTCCGTCCATTACTCATGAAAGTTTGTCAGAATGTTTTTTTTCTTGATGATATTATAGACAAGTTTGAAAATGGGTCACACTGGGTAAAAAACTAGGTCGCTAAGTCAAATCTTTGAAAAAGATTGTGTACGCTTTAGAGGCCATATTTTCAGTACAATACTCATAAAGGGTGGTCAGAATGTTTGTCTAATGATATCTCAGAGCAGTTAAAAAATGGGTCATGTTGGGTCTAAAACTTGGTCATTAGGTCAAATTTTAGAAAAACCTTACTGTACACTCCAAGGGGCCACATTTTTTGTACTGTACTCTTGGAATCGGTCAGAATATTTATCTTGAAGATTTCTTGGATGCTTTTGAAAGTGGGTCACTTTGAGTCAAAAACTAGGTCACCAGGTTGGATCTGTAAAAAACCTTGTGTATGCTCTAGAGGCCACATTTTCAGTCTGTTACTCATGAAACTTGGTCAGAATGTTCTCCTTGATGACATCTTGGACGAGTTAGAAATAGGGTCAGGTCAGGTCAAAAACTAGGTCACTCAATGAAATCTTGGAAAAACCTTGTAGGAGCCAGCATTTTTAGTGCCATTCTCTTGAAAGTTTGTCAGAATGTTTGTTTTGATAACATCTTGGATGAATATGAAAATGGGTCATGTCAGGTCAAAAACTAGGTCACTAGGTCAAGTTTTAGAAAATCCTTGTGTAAGCAAGTTAATTTTGAGTTCCAAAGGAACAGGAATATGCTGAAATGAACCTGCAGTGAGAAAGCACATTTTTCAATTTACTGGCTACTTTCCCACTTTAATATTGTCAAAACAAGTTTCAACAGTGATTGAGGAATGATTCCTGGTGCAGTGGTTCTGCATTGTGTAAAGTAATAAGTACACAGCATGAGCCATATCTGTATCTCTGAAATTAAGTTATTTTGCAAATCTTGGTAGAAAAACAGGCTTTTTGTCATATTTAGCAGACTTAAGTACTCTTTTTTTTACTACCAAGTTTTCTTTATTATTTGATCAGAACTCTTGGAAGAGGGAGTTTGATTCATCTCCAGGATACATTTTAATAAGCAAGTCACCACATAAGTATTGGTCCATAAAACTGATTTTTTTCTAACTACCAACTGAACCATGATGTAGAACATTTTTTGGGCATGCAGAAAAAATTACTAATTACATAAACTTTTGACCCATGTCAGCCTGTTTGGACCCTGTGCAGATGCATTTAAGGTAGTGGACCCGTAATAAAAAAAAATTCAATCCCCATTAAACGTAACATTTTCATAATCTATATCATTCCACCAATTCACTTGCAGATTTTAAGAAAATTTTTCAGTCAAATACAATTCTTATAGCCTTTGAATGTTGTATAGTCCTCATTTTGGGAAATCACATTTTCGACTAGGCCACAAAAATGAAGAATTCCAATTTTTTTTCAAATTTTCAATATTTCTTCATAATTATACTGCATATCTGTTTCATAGGGATATCTATAATGAAAAAAAAACAAAGAAAAATGAAATACAAACACAAAGCTATAGCTAAATTAAGCATTTACTTCAGTATCCCTTCAAAAAATGAAAGAATTTTTACTACATGGCCAAAAATAGTCATAACAAAAACATGAATTTACAAGAATTCTATTGATGGGGCATCAAAATTGCTTTAACTACATTTAATTGTAACCACTTTTAGACAACATATCCAAATTACAGAAAGTTTCACCGGTCATATTTCATAAAATTTCGTTTTTTAGTGTCCGAGTCATTTCTACCTTTATAGCATAAGGAAAAATTACATGTATTATATATAGCACATGAAGTTATTTGTACAAATTGTCCATATTTCTACAGTAGAATTATCAATCCCTGCATCCTTTATACAGCTATGAATGTACAGAGGATGTTTTATCTGCAACCAACATAATGTTTGCCTGTCAGTAGCAGATGACTTGTTAAAACAGTGTTGGAGAAATGAGACATTGTTTGTAAGCCGTTTCTCATTTTTCCAGTATGTTTTCCGGTAGATTTGAAAATTATAATTGGAACACTTTGGGAATGTCACATGTAGATGCTTTCATTTCATAAAAGTCTAAAATTTGTATTAGGGTACTAGATTGAAAAAATGGGAAACTATAAAAATGCTAAATTATCAGTAATTTCAACATACCTAATTTCATTGTATTTTTCATCATTTATATACATGTTTACAGTCATTCACCTACAAATACAAGTGTCCAAAACAGACAGCCTAAAAAATGTCATGATAAAAAATAAAAAAATAATCTGAATTACCCGGTAACATGTTATTTTCAATAAATTTGAAAACCTTATGGCCAAGGGAGAAATGACTTATTCTAAGCAATGTCTCCAATATTTTCAGAGGTCATCTTCATCAAAGACACAGTAAGTCGGCCTAAGTATGTAACGGTACACGCTGAATCTAAACTGTAGAGTGAGCTGCTGTCATGTAGCCTCTACAATGGAACTTACAAAAAGATGCATGTTCAGATTGACTGATTGTATCATCAATCCTCAGAAAGAAATTGGCTCGGCAGGGGATCGAACCAGCAGCCCCTTTGTTCACAGTCCTGTCTGTAACTGGCTAAGCAACTAGGGCTTGGCATGCATTTTCAGGCCAAACAACTCATTTTACAAGAGGTTAAGCTGCTACACTTTCACGTTAGACTAGGGTTTCAATCCAACCCTCACTGAAAAATTGGATATATAAACGTTCTTGGACAGCGCAGATTATCTTAGCCTAGGACTGGTTTGTTACCAATGGACCACAAATCTGTGAACTGTTGCTATAAAATGACTGAAATATTATTGAAAGTGGCATTTAATACCTATTAACTAAATATCAAGGTGAAATGTTCAATGAGTGAAGTATTTTGCAAGCTTTGGTAAAACTTCGTCTAAAACTTTTTCAGCAGAAGTGACCCTTGGCAAATCTTCCCTGTTTTTACTATGAAAAAATCTTTTAGTCCATCCTCTCCAGGGTCAGTGCTTATAAAACTTTTTTTGTGCTCAACTCAGCTGAGTGTGAAAATTTCAATTTGCATGAATGTTACTTGATAAACCTTATGGACTAGCTTCTGAGCTTTAGAGCTTTATTTTGATTGTGCATACAAAATCAAAGCCTTCATTTTTTCAATTTTTATGCTGTCCTATGCATAAATGAAACTTTAAATTTTGAGCACAAACTCAGTTGAGCATGGACTCAAGTTTTATAAGCACTGGCACGATCTTTTGAAAATTGAACGAAGATGACTATGCTGTAAGCCAGATCAAGCGATGTTTTCGGCTGTAGATTGTTTAAATATCTCATTAGCTACTAGTACATCCAAAAATCTAATGTCTTTCGATTTCTCCCTCTCTTTAACAAACAACAAAAGTGTAGACTTTTCCAAATTGAAAGCATTTACAGACAACAAAATAAATGTGACTGAAAAAATAAAATTTGTTTTCTGCAGTATAGAAAACATTGTGGGAACAGGAGAAAATGCTGGTTACCAGCATTTTCTTCTTTTGCCACAATGTTTTCAAAAGGCTTATTTCTCAGAGCTGTTAAAAGTCAGGATTGTTTGGTAAAGAGTTAAACAATAGATAATTATATGCAGCTTTCAGAGGAAAGCTGTAACAGAGAAGCTGTTCAATTGACAACTGCAAATTTAGCAAGGTGAACAAGTGTTTCTACATTTGCAATAGCATTGTGACAGTTGTATGTGATCTCTAGAAGCAAATGAGCTAGGTCCTCCTGCTTTTGAGATTATTTGGGGAATCATTTACTAAAGACTGGCATAGAATCAATCAAACCCAGTGCGCACTGGAAGATTATGTCAATGCTGTCTGTACACAATAATGCAACTGTCAGGACAGGCAAGTCAAACCGTCTTCCATTGTGAGCTACTAAAATCACATTTAAAAAATTTCGGAGCCAGGTACACAGTTTCTGTAAGGCAGTTACTGTTACAGTTTCTGTATGGCAGTTGTGTGTTTCTCAATATTCCCACTGATTTTCATGGTTTTATGATCGTTCATCACTATAAATGTAATCCTCTGTGCTTCAGTTGGAGTTGGTTTCTTTGGTGTGACATAAGTGTTGAATACCTCACCAGTGTGTTTCAACTGCAGCAATGTAGGTCATATGTGGCACTTCTACAAAACAGTCTGCAGGACGAGTGGTGAATAGGAGATAGTAAAACAAGTTTTCTCAGATAAATATTTAGCTTACAGGAGACAAAACGGCCATTCCATTATTGAATAAGCGAATGAAGGGTATTCAGAAAATTAAATTTTGAAACAGGACATAAAACGTGCTGGTCCCTGCTCCAAATAAAGACCGGTTTCAAGTCAGCCTAATGATATAACTGGGGATTTTTCATTGCAAAATGTTTTACTATGCTTCGGGTAGATCTTATTCAGTATGAGCTAATTTGCTAATTATTAAAACAAATGATATTAACATTAATGCAAATACTTTCCTGAAACCAGTTCGAAAAACTGTGTTGTTTTTGGCTTTATTAATTTCTGTAACTTGACCGGATAACTGGAAACTTTTGGACCCTGTGCATCTTATCTAATAGGCACCTCTGTTTGCCTATTACTCATTTAATTTCTACAACTAAATATTCAACACAGACACACAGAATACTTAGAGATCATTTACCTGTTCCAAGCTTAGTGTTGCCATCAAAACTCGGCATCCCTTGATGTTTGGTTTATGATGTGTCTTTCCATAGCCAGGCAACACGATTCATATGTCTACATTCAATATTTTCGCACTCTACATAGAGGTACCTACTGAGTCTTTTTTGCAATTCAGCCATTCTGTTATCATAAGCCAGTGGCAAGGTCCAAACCTACATGCCTGGCAATATTTTAAGTTTGAAACCAGAACATCCAACTCGATCAGACGACGACCGACTTTCCACCCCCGCTGTATTTCACACTCCTCGGTACTCGTATGACGTACAAAGAGGATTACTGCAATCAAAACCATCACAGACTTGTCTGACTATGTAACTGTGGTGTACCGAAACTTCCTGAACATCGAGAGTCTTTGCTTTGCCTGTTGTTTCCCCTTTCTTTGAAGCGAAACTCTTGTCGCGAAAACCCATTTTCGATCTACACCGGAAGTACACCGTGGGAAGATATTTTATGAATATTTTTTTTTAAAGAGAACCGTTTACATACAGTAAATGTCTTTAGCAATGGTAAAATTACTAAGCAACCCAGGTCCTTTTTTATCATGATAAATAAAATAAATAATAGAAATCGTATTTTTCATGGGCACACTTCGACATACTCTGTAAATCCGATTAACTGCCGATTCGACACGGAATTTAACGTAATCGAACAAATTTTGCCGAGTTTAGTGCAGGTCCACTACGTTAACTCCCTTTTCAAAGAGCATGACTCATAATTATGCAGATATTTCTATGTGAGCCATGCTCTGGCAAAGAGGGGCTTAATGCATAATCCGTGATCCATGGTACTAAGCAAGCCATCAGATACTTATGGATCTATAATATCCACTTTTTTAAACAATCAACTTAATCATGAGGTAGACTTGTCCTTGGACATGCAGAAAATTGACCAATAGCGAAAAGTTTCGGCCCAGGTCAGCCTGCGAAGACTGCGCAGACTGACCTGGGTCGATACTTTTCACAGATGCATTAAGCCTCCTTTTTACAGAGCATGGCTCATATATATTTCTCTACAATTACATTATTGTACATATATGATTAGGAAAAGAGACAGATTGTCATAATTAGCTTAGTGAGATACTGTTTTTAACAACCATATTTTCTAAATCGTTTATATTTCATTGTGATTTTACTCTCATTCAGCAGCCAAGAAAGAATTTTTCCCTGTTAGATGTTGGTACACTGATGCAGGAGTTGATGGGCGATTATTTCCAATATGTGTACACAACACAGGATGATTACGCATATCTTGATGCAGATAACATTCTTGAAGGACTTTCATCACAGAAAGAAGGCATGACAGGCCTAAAAGCAGTGACAAAGGTTGCGGCCAGTTTTGGAATGTCACATCCTGATTGTGGTTGGTGTAATTTTTTCTACTGTGCCTGGCCCCTTACTACACAATGCGGTGTTTCAATGACCCTTGGGAAAAAAGCTTTTGAAAACATTGTTGGAAAAGGGAAAATGAGGGCAAAGAAGTAAGTCTTTTCCTACCAATGAAATTTTAGACTTATCCATTTTAGAAGTATTGAAGATGATACATGAAGTCTACCAAAGGACAAAATTGTAGACTTGGTCAATTTAAAAGTCTGTACAAATTCATTGTGGTTCATATGATTGAAATTTTCTTTGAAAAGTTAGAAAACATTGTTGGAAAAGGAGAAAATCAAGTTACCAGCATATTCTCCTAATCCCACAATGTTTTCAAAACATTCTTTCTTTGGGTCATTTAAACTCAGGATTGTGTGGTAAAGGGCTTATTATAGTTCTATAAATTTGTGAGGTTTGCCTCTTTTTGTTCCTTTTAATCCCCCGTTGGGAAGTAGACAAGGGATTATAGGAATGGCCTTCGTCTGTCCTTCCATCCGTCTGTGTGTCCATTTGTCTGTGCATCTAACACTTTCCTGTCCCCTGCATATCTCCTGAAACGTTTGAAAGATTTTCAACAAATTTTGGTCAAATGTTCACCTTAGTGAGAGTGCAGAACCCAGAACTCAACGATGCAGACTTAAGCTCACAGTTGAAGGTCGTGGCATTGAGCCTTGAATTTCATGTCCACTCCATATCTCTTTTACACCTGGAGGGATTGTCATTAAACTTTATTCAATTATTTGCTGTGGTGAGATGATTTGCAGAAGTCCTCATTGATGCCTTCTTAAGCTCAGGATCACAATTTTAGGTTACAAGTTTTAGCCTGTCCTTGTATGTCAACTCCATATCGCTTTTACTGCTGGAAGGTTTTTCACAAATTTTGGTGAAATGTTCGGGACAGAGAGAGAATGATCAGAAGTTATGACAGCATGCTGGCTCAAGGTCTGGGTCACAACTTTAGGTCACAAGTTTGAACCTTTGATTTTCTGTCTGCTCCCTATGTATTTTATGCCTGGAAGGATTTTCATTAAACTTAAGTCAAATGTTCATACCAGTGAGACTGTATGCAAAGCATATGTTTCAACCATGCCAACTACAGGTCAAGGTCACAGTTGAAGGTCAATAGTTTGAACCTGTGACTTTATTTATGCACAATATCTTACCTGATAAGGATTATTACATTATTTTTCTTATAACTTGGGTAAAATGTTTTCCTTGGTGAGAAGATGTACAGAACTCATGTCTCAGTTTTGTTGGTGAAAGGTCAAGGTCATAATATGAACCTGGGACCTCATATCTAGCATGGAAGGATAATCATTTAACTCTGGTATCATATTGACCTAAGTAAAAGAAAATGTGCAGAACACATATCTGTAGCTGTTCACACCACGCTTTCTTTCATGCAAATATTATACACTGCTCCCTTCATTTTCTTAAATGTGTCTGCTGCAAAGTATAAAGTGTCAGTAACAGGGAAAGGGTTAAACTGACTTATCTTCTGAACAACCAAGGATATAGAAGGATAGATGGCTTGGTGTTTTCTAACGTTGACAGTATTTCAGACATGATACGACAATTGAAGGATGATTATAAAAAGGCTCATTGCAATGAAGTGCTGTTTAGATTCAGCCAGAATCAAACCCCGGACTCCGTGATCCAAAGTTAGGAGCACTAATGGCTTGGCCACCCAGTCCCTTCTTCAACAAAGGTCCAACCACTCTTACTGTCATTCTGAGGCGGGAGATATAGCTGTTCTTCATACTGCCTTCTTGTTCACATTCTGTGTAGTCTGATCTTGATCTTCACTATCTGCAAAGGCATGTGAAGTCATCTGCGCCATGGTAATAGTGAAATCACTCTGTAAAATACTTTTGTTGTACTATTCCAGCAAATGGAAAAGGAGGATGATTGAGATTCTCATTCCAAAACTTTTCCTATGGTCAGTTTGGATGTTTTACACAGTTAAAAAGAAGCAACTATTGCAATGGCAAGGCGCATTTGGCCAGGATATGGTATGAAATATTGGATATTGTAGATCCAAGATCAGACTGCACATACTGTGCATTGTGATCTTGACCTGCATGGTGATAGTTATATCACTCTGTAATACTTTTGTTTTACTATTACAGCTAATAGAAAAGGAAGTGTCAGCATACAAGCAGAGTTTGAGAATCCTGCTCAAGAGCTTTTTCTATGGTCAGTTCTGATGATACGGCAGGATATGGCAAAGATATTTTGGGCAGAGGGCAAGGTAACTTTTTTCAAACTTACTTTTTTGGTGGGGTTGACTTAATTGATTTTATCGGGAGTTGGGGGAGGATTTAATGTATTTGCAAAAACTTAAGGCCCATGTCAGCCTGTGCATTCCTGTTGTTGTTCGAAAAAATTGATTTTATTGATCCATAATTATGTGATGACTCGCTTGGTGAAATGCATCACATAGATGCATTAAACCCCCTTTAATTTTATTTTACATTGATTGTTGGACGACTTTTGATGGTTGCCTCCTGGAAACCTTAATTGGTATTTGCACTGATCTAGGTAGTGTCAAAGACTGACTCTGCTCATCACAGTTTTCAAGCATGCAACAATCTGTGCAAAAGGTGAACACTTTACCACTACACCACTGTCTACTCTTGGAGACTTACATAAAAAACCATGCAAAACTACCTGAAATTTTTTTCAGCCCAGTTGCTTGGTCATAGAGAATAGATGGTTGGTGTTTTGGATGGGTTAAGTTTATCCGGCAAGGCGAAGGAATTTATCTGATGGCGAACCAAATAAATTTTGGAGCCGAGCCAGATAAACCCATACAAGACATCAACCATCTATTCTATTTATCCTGTCACTCACTATAACGGAACAAAACAAACAAATGAAAAAAAAAAAAACAGAAACATTGATAAAGACCGTACCTTTAATAAATTTCTGGAGCCGAGCCTGATAGACTTTCCCAATCCAAAACACCTACAGTTTCTTTTATTTATCCTTTTTCTCAATTATAATCCAAAATCCGACCAAATTGAACATTTCGCTCAAAATAAGGCACATATTGACATCTAAAAAATTTAAAAAATGAGGAAACTGTGTAAAGTCCTCTAAATATGCAGCTGCAATTATGATGTCATGAATAGTATTGGCTAGGTCATAAACGTGACTTATATCCGCAGAAAAATATTGTGGCGAAGAAGACAATAAAGTGCAATCCATGTACATATAGTATTTAACAAGCAAAAGTATTCACTAGTGATTGATTCATTTATGACGTCAGTAAGACGCTTGGTTGAAATAGTCCCAGTTAGCAGGTATGCACTTAGCAGTCACGTGACCAACTGATGGATAACAAAAAAAATATATGGCACCCAGTTATTGGGTCGAAATTATAGAAGTTGACAGGATGACAGAAATTCTTTCCCAGGATTGATGATAGTATTGTGACAGGATTCATTCCTGTGTCAGGGCTGAACATTGTTTTGATGATATTTTTGTAGGAAAGCAGCAAGTGGCATGGAAAGACTGTTTTGCTGAGTACAGATAAAGGAAACTTCAGGAAAGCTCAGATAGATGCTCACTTGCCACCGCAATTCAACTGAAATAATGTTAAAAACGGCGTTAAACACTAAGCAAAAAAATTATTCAAATTTTGTCAACACATGATTCAGTGTTTTCATGACCAAGGGAAGGAGTTTTATTTCAAAAGACCTTGTGGGAAAAGGTGAAAAATGCTGGTAACCAGCATTTTCTCCTATTCCCACTATGTTTCTACCATATTTTAGAGTTTGGGCTCATTTATTCTTATTTCAGATTTGTTGTCTACACCTGCTTTCAATTTGGATAGGGTTAATGACTAAGTAAGTGGGTCTTGAGATGTAAATGTAGAAATCACAAAAAACAATTCTGGTAAATATTTGTTCTATTTACAGGATGCCATTGCTGGAGCTCTTGTTGCCAATAGTCTGCTGAAGGCAATGAAGCAGAAAACAGAAGATACTGAACTGGCCATTAAGATGCAGGAATATATTGAGTAAGTATGGACAAAGGACCTTATTTAACTCTTCACCATACAGTCCCAAGTTTTTATCACTCTGAAGAAAAAGCCTTTTGAAAACATTGTGGGATATTCTCCTTTTTCCACAATGTTTTCAACTCATTTGAGAAACAAATTTCAATGTTTCAGACTCATTTATTTTGTCATCTGCAAATGCTTTCAATTTGGATAAGTCTAATTTTTTATAATGTTTTATTATATTCCTATCAGTGAATGACTGGGATTTCTCAGTGTATTATTTTTTCAGTTTTTCACAGTGAATAACATCACTAGTGATGGTATGGTATCATCACTAATGATGATATAGTTTTAGAATGTTTGCCGGAACTACTTTTTTTCCTATATTGCTCACAGTCTAATGTTTCTGTCTCTGCTTCAAACATCTTCAGTAAACAATAGCAGTGCAAAGATTTTCGGTACAGTCTTTCCAAACAATCCTGAGTTAACGACCATGTGAGAGAAATCTTTTGAAAACATTTCCAGAAAAGAAGATAGCTTTTGTGGGGAGAGAGCTCTTGGAAAATATTTTAGAAAAACAAGAAAAAACTACCAACCAGCATGTTCTCCTTTTTCCATAATGTTTTCTATCCTACCAGAAAACCTAAGGTCTTTTGTACCATTTGTATTTGTCATCTGGAAATGATTTTAATTTGGGAGAGTCTTAAACTTGTCATGTGGGAAAGGGTTAAGTGTTCCTTCTCCTAATTTCATATGGCTGGTTTTAAATTGTATAGGTGCAAAACCATGCATGCCTTCAAATGGAGAGATAGATGACATCACTTATGCGCGAACCCTCGAGCATTAAGTCATCTGGTGTGTCAGCTGCTTCTGCCAAAAATGGATCATGTGTTTGTAAAGAAAAGTCCTATGTATCGTTCTTGATAATTATTAGCAAACAAAAGGTGAATTAGGAATATTTGTGAATTAGTCCTTCAGACTCGTTTTTTCAACCGCATCACACCCCATTCTAGTGACAGATTTTTAATATCACACACAACCAGTTGGTTATCCTCTATATATCTTTACCAAACCTTTTAACAACCCTGAGAGAAAAGGCTTTTTTACCACTCAGTGGGAAAAGGAAAAATGCTGAAAACAAGCATTTCCTCAATTTTCCACAATGTTTTTTACCCTATCAAATATAAATCCTTTCAGCATTTTTTCTCTTAATGTTTTCAGTTTGGTCAATTCTAAAAGTTTTTCATTTAGTAAAAAATTTGGACTCTTCCATTGTGAAAGCTTTTGCAGAAGACAAATCAAACTTGGCTCAAATGATTGAATTTGTCTTTGAAACAGCAGAAAACATTGTGGGAAAAGCAGAAAATGCTGGTTCCAAAGCCTTATTTCCTATAATTTTAAAAACTTGGGATTATGTAGTAATGGATTCACCATCTTCCAGATGACAAATTCTTACATGAAATTTGAGAGCAGTTTAGTGCCTATAATGATGATTTTGGTCTCTAAAAGGTTAGAAAATATTGTGGAAAAAGGAGAAATTATGATCACCAGCATTTTTCTATGTCCCACAATTTTTTCAAAAGCTTTCTTCTTAAGGGTCTTCAAAACTGATTGTTTGGTAAAAGGTTTACAGCTTTTTAATTTCTGTCTTTGACACATCTTTATCATCAAGCAAGGGCAAAAATTGCTAAATAAACCAATTAAAACAGTTGCCAAGCATTGTAATTCCAAGAAAAGTTATCTTATTGGCTGACTTTTTGGCTCAGCCAATCAAATTACAAGTCTTGAAAGAGAGGGCTTTTAAAAACATTTTTGAAAAAATAGGAATTGCTGGTAACTAGGAGAGAGAGGGCTTTTGAAAACATCTTGGAAAAATAGGAAATGCTGGTAACAAGCACTTTCTCCTTTTTTTCCCGAGCTGTTTTCTACATTGAATTTGTAGTATGAAAATGCTTTGAATTTGGTCGAGTCTAAAATTTTGTCGCCTGGTAAAGAGTTAATGTATTCTTGGAAAACAACTTCCTGTTTTCAGTGAGTGGTCGAATCTTGCCATAGGCGTTCTCAATGAATGTCACTCGACAGATGAGAAAAAAGCCCAGGACTTGCTGGTACGAGAACTTGGCAATTGGGGCGACGCCACTTGCATGCTGATAGCTGTGAAGGCCGATAATAAAGAGTTTATTTCACAAACTGCATGTCAGCTATTGCTCAACTCTATATGGATGGGAAAATTGACACAGGAAAATCATGTTTTAAAGGTATAACATTTTTTTATTGATGAACATCTTTTTACTAACAAACAAACTGGTAAATCCTTCATTACCACAGATATGAACCTTTATCCTGCTAAATAAGTAGAATGAAAATTTCAGGCCGATAGTAAAAGCCAAAATTTTGCTCTTTCAAAGGTATTTTTTGGGGAAAAATTTTTCTTATCGGACAGTGTAGATCCGAGATCAAACTGCACATTCTGTGCAGTCTGATCTTGATCTACACTGTCTGCTAAAGGTCATTGACTTACTCTTAGCAGCCTAAGGGTAAAGTTCAAACTCAGGCTAGTTGTAAATTCTTTACAAGGAACAAAAATATTAGACCATGCCCATATTGAAACCATTTGCTAACAAAAAAAAGTCAGTGTGACTCAAAATTGAAATTTGTTTTGGAAGGGTAGAAAACATTTTTGGATAATGCTGGCTACAACCATTTTCTCTTTGTTGCACAATGTATTCCAAGGCCTTCTTCCTCAGGACTGTTAAAATTTTGGGATTCTGTGGTAAAGATATAATTATGAAAACGGGAATCTATGCCAATAGGGCATGTACCCGAAATATTTTTGACACAGTGTTCCATTGTGGGTTGTTTGATTAGTTGGTGTTTAATGCTGTATTCAGTTATAATAAGGTGGTCAGTGCACCTATCAGTGCTTTCCTGGAGTTTCTTTCACCAGTGCTTTGTACAATGTTCTTTCCAAGCCACTTCTAAAGGCTGCTTTCTCACATAACTATCTTGGAAACAATGTGAATAAGAACTGAATCCTGTTGAAATTACTCTCATCAATCATTGGAAAGAATTTGACCGAGCTGGTGATTCGAACTAGCCATCCCCTGGTCTCAAATCTGTACACTACCCACTGCACAACCGGAGCTTGGCCTTTTGGACTGTTGCTTGGAATCTAACGTGCCCTGTGTACTTCAACTGCAGCCAAGCATTGGCAACAGCATGCAACACTTGTTGTATCTTGCAGACATCCTGTTGAAACATTCTGACTGTAAAGTATTAATGCTGCCAAGCGTTGGCACCCTCATGCAGTCCTCTTATTTTTTTGTACTTTTCAGTTGCTGCTGTGCACATTTTTTCCACCACTTGCACTGTGGTTAGTAAGATATCAGCTATCGTCTGAGAACACAGACATCCAAACAGATCAGTCGGACTCAAAGGTATTGAACTTTCATCATAATGGACTGTGTTTAGGGTTAGGGTTAGCTTAACCTTACTGTCTTGTTTAGTTCGGCTGTTTTAAAAAAAAATGTCAAGTAACTGTCCTAGCCTTGTCTTTGCATGTGTTGTCATGGAGCAAAAATGTTAACATTTTCTGCTATCTTTATCATGATTTCTGAAAGTATTTACTTCAAAATTCAGGCCCTTTGTTAACCTGTTACCAAACAATCCCCAGTTTTAACAACCTTGGGGAAGGTGGCTTTTCAAAACATTGTGGGGAAAGGAGAAAATGCTGTAACTCAACATTTTATCCTTTTACCACAATTTCTACTATCTCAAAAGCAGAGCTCATTTTTTGTGCTACATTGAATTTTTTATCTGCATATGCTATAAATTTGGTCAATTCTAAAAGTTTTTATATGGTAAAGAGTTAACATTCAATAGGGAAACCCATACCAATAGGACATGTATCCCTGAAAATATTTTTTGACATAGTTATGCCCTTTTTTGGATTTAAGAAGAGCTGTCTCTTGGAATCAAAATTACCCCATATATTTCTTAAACCAACTGCAGCTGAGCATTTGCACCCATATGCCGGGTTCTTGTCTGATCTGCATTGGGGAAGTTTCTCTTTGAAAGGTTTACCACACAATCCGGGGTTTGAAAGAGGCTTTCGAAAACCTTGTGGAAAAGGAGAAAATGGTGGTAAACAACATTTCCTCTTTTTCTCACAATGTTTTGTGCCCTTTCTGAAATAAGTCCCATCATTTGAGTCACATTGAGTTTGTCATCTGCAAATGCCTTTAATTAAGGCGATTCTAAAGTTCAGCAGTCTGAACCAAGTCAGAACATTGATTTTTTTTGCAGGAAATGACATTACGTCAAATCAGGTGATAAATTCCCCCCAGAATTGGACGTTCATGCAATTAGCAATGGACATTTTTATCCACCAAATAAATTCAATTTTATAGATTGCCATACACCGTTACCATGGTGTCTTTTTTGTTAAAAGAAATGTTGTTCTAAAATCTTTTCTGCAAGTAACTTTATGCATTATTTTGCAAAAATGTATGGGATGATGTTCTGGAAATTCGATAAATTTCCATCTAAATTGGCCATTTTACAGTAAGAATCCACATTTTTATCAAACAGCATCGGTATAAATGTTAATTTCACTTGTCAACAATATGCAAAACAATAAGGAAAAGAGGCTAATGCTGGTTTGGTTAATTTTCATTATATCTCTTGTTTTTGAACCGCAAAAGGCTTTTAATATTGATGGTACTGGAGTACCTCTTATGCTGTCTTTTTTTAAAAAGATTTTTCTTGTTTTTATGTATTGTAGGAGGAGAGCAGACACAGCACCATGAGAAGGCAACCCACTTTTAACAGAGGAAAATCTGTTGTATCCACATCAACTAGAAACAGTCGGACATCTTTGTAAGATATTCCTACTTGATGGAATCATGGCATCTTTGAATTTTTATGCCTTTTTAATCCTGGGTTTTTACAACCCCAAGTAAGGAGGCTTTTAAGACATTTTGGGAAAAGGAGAAAATACCGGTAACGGGCATTTTCTTCCTTTTTGCACAATGTTTTCTTACCAATGTAATACAAATCCTTTTATTTGAACAACTTTTATTTTGTAGTGAAATGTTTAATAAAGAGCTAAATTTATGTTTGCCACTTCTATGTATCCTTTTACACAGTTGAGCAGAGCATTGTCAGCCCCATGTGGTGCTCTTGTTCTTACTTTAATTTTTCAAAACTTTTTTTGTTTTAATTTCAGACGTTTTGAAGATGATATGAAGAATAATAAGGAAGAAGATATGAAGGATAAGGAAGAAGATCAGCCCAAACTAAAACAACACATGTATAGTGTTCGAGACAGATTTTACTACTTTTTCAACGCACCAGTCATCATCTTCCTCTATAATGTGGTTTGTTGATTCATTTATTTGTTTGATGAAGCATTTTTAATAAAGCAATAGTGATTTTATTTTACAGACATTTTTTATATGCAATATACTGATTGTTTCATAACCAATTTTGTTCTTTAAATCTCTACTGCGAGCTTATGTCATGGCCCTGTGTCCACTGAGCCTCTGTCCACTCATCAGTGCATCAGTAAGCTAACTTTTATTTCAAACATCTTCTTCTCTGAAACAACTCACCTAATTTTGATCAACTTCACAGGAATGATCCTGCAATGGTCCACTTAAAAGAATTTGATTCAGGTCAAAACTCTGGTTGCCATGGCAACAAAACTAAGAAAAAATGAAAAAGTTTAAAAATCTTTTTGTCCAAAATCATATGGCTTAGGGCTACCAAAGTTGGCATGTGGCTTCATCTAGATCTCTACCAAGATTGTTCAAATTATAGTCCTGGGGTCAAGTTTGACCCTGCCCTGTGGGGTCACAAGTTTTACATGGGTTCGTTTAATGAAAACTTTAAAAAGCTTCTTGTTCCTAACCATAAGACCTATGGCTACCAAATTATGCATGTATATATTCATCTTGTGGACCTTTACCAAGTTTTTCTAATTATTGTGCGGATGTCAAAATTGGCCCCATCACACAAGTCACAAGTTTACATAGGCTTATTTAGTGAAAACTTTAAAAACCTTCTTGTTCCTGACTGTGAACTACAGCTGTAACATTCTGTGAGTGTTATCATCTCATAAGCCTTTTCCAGCATTGTACAAATTAAAGCCCATGGGTCATAATCTTAACATGTATAGAGTGAAAACTATAAAAACCTTCATGCTTCCACCCATAAATCCTAGGGCTTCCAAGTTTTGTATATGGCATCATCTAGTGGAACACTTCCAAATTTGTTCATTTTGCCATGGGATCAAAATCAGCCCCAGCTTAAGGGTTGCGTGTTTTTCAGGGGCTTTATATTGGAAAACATTGAAAATCTACTTGTTTGTAATCATACACTCTAGACTTGTATAATGTGGTATGTCCCGATGTCTTGTGGAGACCTCCTAGGGTCTTAACTTTTACATGGACTGAAAACTACATGAAAGCATGGATAGGTGCACTGGCCACCACTATATAACCGAAATGTTGAAAATGGTAAAAAACACCATACAAATCATACAAACAGAATTGCTTGTCCTAGGAGAAACCAAGGATAAAACACAAATAAGTGAACTATAACATGACTGAAATGTTGTTGAAAAAATTATGAAATACTATTCACCCTTTAACAATTATTGAGTGAATGGTGTTTTATGCCACTTCCAACATTATTAGTCATATCACGGCAACAGCTCACATATTCATGTATTTCATGGGTTTCACCAGTACTAGGCTAGGGCTTTGAAGTGTCTTGCCGGACACGCCGACAAAAAACCCAGTAGATAAAGTGAGACTCCAACCTGGCGCCTCCAGGTCACAAGTCCTACACTTAACTACTGAGCCATGCAGGACCCCTCATCCTTTAACAAACAATCCTTAGTTTTAGCAACCCTTTGGAAGAAGGCTTTAGGAAACATTGGAAAAAGGAGAAAATGCTGGTAACCAGCATTTTCTCCTTTTCTCACAGTGTTTTATATTCTCCCAAGACAATTCCAAGTATTTGAGTCACATCTAATTTGTTCTCTGCAAATCGCATCATTTTGGACAAGTCTAAAATTTGTCATTTGGTAAAGAAATAAAGCAAATCATTTTGAACTGACAAACAAATTACTTTTTGTTTTCAATTCTTTCAGGTTTCCTATTTGGTCTTCCTTGGCCTGTTCACATACATCCTTCTGTTTGATTTTAACCCGAAAGTGTCTGTCGCAGAAATTGTCCTCATGGTCTGGGTATTCACCATCTTTACAGAAGAAATCAGACAGGTATGTATAGTAATTTGGGGGGTGTTCTGGTAAAAGGGGTTTTGGTGCATCTCTTGGATAAATTATAACAAGCAAGTCATCATATAATCATAGATCCATAAAATCCATTTTGTCTAACATTGGACTGAATCATGAAATTGACTGAATATAGTTGCTTCAAACTTGGACAAGTTGTTACTTATCAAAAGGGGAACCCATACAACAAAGGCAGGTAACAATGAAAGTTACGCCCCTTTTATAACGCTGACTTTTCATTGAAAATCAAGCAACTGCAGCCAAGCCTTGGCACCCAAATCTGGTGCTCTTGTTTATAATTATCCCTTTAAAAAATGCAAATAACAAAGTCTCAGGGTTAAAACCAGATACAAATGTAACAGAGAGTGGTCTGATATAAAAGCACCTCAACCCTGTCTTGCTGTTGAGCTACATGTAGCTGTTACATCGATGGAGTTTTATGTATTTCTCAGAGTTAAGATTTCTTGAAGGGAAAGTAATATCATGAAAAACGGTTTGATATATAAGCACTTCAAACCTGCTTTGCTGTTGAGCAGGAATCTTATCAGGGGATCTTATATACGGGGATAGGAAACGCGGTATAACTTCCGGTTATTCACTGTCTTCTTTCGAATTGACCGCAAAGGAAAAAACGGCGGCCATCTTAAATTTCGGCATACGACGGTCACTGTTTTAATCAACGATTTGCTTGGTTATCCCATACGTCCTTCTCAACAGGTAAGTTTCCGAATATTTTGCATGCTTAGAATATATGTAACATCAATTTTTTCGGAGATTTTGTTTTATATGCTTATTTTGGCGTTAAAAATTCATGGCCTAATCATGTTTGCCCCGTAGGGGATGTTCGGCAGGAGGATTTAGTGACGTGCAAAAGAAATACTTTTTAAGTACATAAAGTAGCGTCCAAATAGCAACATGTTGGTAAAAATCACGAGATAGAATACATCTCCTTGTATTAAAGCCGATTTTGTGCTGATTTTCGATTCCTAAGTTAGATAATTATGGGCTCAAAACTGGGCTATTTTCGGTATTTCATCACAAAATGGCGGACCAATGTGGTGAATTTGGCGGGACCCTAGTGATAGTTGTAGCATTCTCAATTTATTTTTAGAATTAAATTTGTTCAGATTTTGACATATTTATAAGCAGTAAGTATTTCTTTTTGTTTTTAAATCAAATCTAGTGATTTTCGATGCCAAGGTTAGATAACTGGGGGCTCAAAAACTTGGCTATTTTCGGTCTTAATTGCAAGATGGCGGCCCAATATGGTGAATTTGCTGAGACCCTGGTGATAAATGTAGCATTCTGATTCCATCTTTTGAATTAATTGTGTTCAGATATTACCATATTTATAAGCAGTAAGTATTTCGTTTTGCACTAAAATCAAATATAAGCTGTTTATCGAATCCTAAAAGTGCAGCCTAAAAAGGGGTATTTCAGTAAAGGTGGAAGCGCAGTACTGCACATTAGTCAAAAATGATTGGATCTCTGATAGTTGGCCATATCCTGAACAAATTCTCATTATAGTTTAACCATGTGAAAATAAAACCATATTTTGCAATGTAACTGAAGAATTAAAATGTTACGTTTTGTAAAAAGGAGAAATTTGGAATTCAGTTGGTTCTATTTTTTTTTCCAGATATGTATTGTGACAGCACAAACACTTCAAAACATGGTTTCAAGAGCTGTCAACATGCTGTTGTGATGCATCCTGTGAACAGAAGAATGACATTGAAGACGGTTTTGTAATTCTGCATAAAGTGTGCTAGTGTGAAACTGAAGCTGGGCTTGAAAACTTGGAATATTAAAGACCAAATCAGCTGTGAACTGTACAAACCTGCAAGAAAAATGCTAAAGTGAAATTAATGTATTTGAATATGAAAGCTGTGAGCTTCTTCTACCATCAGAGTATATTTAGTATGTATAGCTCAATAAGCCACTAGAAGTATGGAGTTATTTAATTATCTGTGACAAATGCTAGTATTCCTGAATCCTAAGTTTTCACTAACCTGGGGAATATCCATACTTCCGAAAACATTGTGAAAAAAGAAGAAACTACCGGTAAGTACATGTCACATTTTCTCATTTCCCCAGGAAAAACAAGTCTCCTCATTTCAGTTGCATTTCATTTGTCGTCTGCAAATGCTTTCAAATTAGACATGTCCAAAATTTTGTAATCTGGCAAAAAGTTATGGATGGAACCTTGCTCAATTTGCAATGTTTCACAACATTTTAGTTGTATCATAGCAGCCATTATACTTTTCTATTTGTTTTTTGAATTTGCACAACTGTCTGCACAAGCTGTGTGTTGCTTTTCCTCATCAACATATTTTTTGAGGGAGAGAAGTATGTATCTGTGTTGTGCAAAATTCTCTGAGAATCATGATGTTTGTTTCCCACTACTCACACTATTGTCATAAAACACTAAAAGTACATGTATTAAATTTGACATACTTTTGGTTTCTTCAAACAACACAGTACATTCAGTATCTACAGTCTTATAAGCCACTTGAGGTAAGGAGTTACCTAATAATCTGTGACAAATGCCAGTATTCCTGAATCCTAAGTTTTCACTACCATGGGAAATATTTAAACATCTGAAAACATTGTGGGAAAAGAAGAAAATGTCATCGGAACTCGGGGTTGTGTGGCAAAGGGATAATTGCAGATTTGTCTTTTTATTTTTCTAATAATTATGCTACTGACTATTTTTTACCAAAGAACAATTTTTTGGGGGCCTTTGGAATCCCCAGTTGAAAGTATTAGCAAACGACAACTGAAAGTAGATTCAAACGATTGGATTTTTTTTGCGTGGTATTGAACATTGCGGATAAAAATGCTGAAAACAGGTACATGTGCTAGGCTGGCATTTTGTTCTTTTCCCACAATATTTTCAAAAAGCTTTAAATATTCCGAAGTCATCAAACAGACAAGGTTGTAAGGTACACAGGTTAATTCGAAATGATGCAACTGTGAAGGCCACTGTTGTATGTAATTGATTCCAATATATAAAAGTAGGAACAGAGTTGCAGACAGGTCCTCACACTTCACCAGCCTACTTTTTCAGAAAGTTCACTAATTCTTTCCATTTTGCAGGAAATTCTCCTTTTTTTCTGTCAAGGACATGATTTAAGAGTAGCTGCAAGCTGAACTGAAAATGTACTGGAAGGTCCATTGAATGGGCAGTGAAGGCAATTTTCTGGTTCTATATGCCCTTTGTGTAGTTTGCTATTGAAAAATGGGTATATAACTATTAACAGATCTCTGTGTTTACCGGCCTAATACATTGTACTACATACAAGTGAAGTGTTTGTCACTCCTGATGACATGAGAAGCTTTTGACCTGGTTGTAAGGTACACATGACCAAATTGAAACATTTGGAGAAGAAAATCAGAAAATAAATATTTAATTTCAATGATGCGTATTGTCTATAAACAGAAGAGGACACTAGATGTGTCATGACAGATACACAACTTGATATATCCCATTTGTGATCATGTCAAATACAGGGAGTGGACAAAAGCAGCCCACTTCCGAAACGTTAGACGGACTTAATCCTTCAACAGGCGATGTGTGCTTTTCCCGAATTGTTTGCAATAGATATCCACTGCAGAAATATTAAAATATTTTAAGTTACTACGAAAAAGAAGGTTGTTTCGGTTATGGGTCGTTTTGGCACCAGGCCGTTTTGATCTCCATTCACAATTTACACTTCGTGTGAAATCAAGACTGACAACATGACCTGTATATCTGAAACGCCCAATTAGTCGACACTTTAAATTTTCCAGATTAAAAAAAAATGACACTTTAACTGAAAAACAATAATAGAAAAACATTGACATAAACATTGAAACGCATTTCATACTAAACGCTTCTTTGGCGGATATAAAAATTGTCGGAATCGGCAAGGAATTATATTATCTGAAAGGAAGATAATAACTCGCAAGGAACGACAACGGATTATTGGACGCCGTAAAGGTAAGTCAGTGAAAAATCGATAATTGATCTTAACTCCCGTTGCGTTGCCTATCCCTGTATACGATCCCTGTGTGTGTGCGTGTATATACGATCCCTGTGTTGAGCTAGCATTCATAACAATGCTGTTTGGTATTTTTTTGTCCGTGATGTTAAGCAGGGTGCATTATGGTTAGTGCTTGGATAGGTGAACAAGCTATTTAAGGTTGCACAAGGAAACTTTCTAGGGATGCCATTTGGTGCTTGTTTGGTGTTTATCACTCTAAAAGTGACAGTTGTAGTATTTTCTTGTCAATCAAAAATCTATTTATAGATATGTCATGTGAAGTGGATCTTGTTTGCATGTTTTCCTTTATAATAATGAATTAACCTTTATATATTGCCATATTTAAATGTATATGTATAAAGTATGATAAAAAAAAGTCTCAGCCCCTTGTACTTTGGAATAACCAGGAATGAAAAGTTGGCCACTACTTTTCAATATAATCTCTCTTCTTCTTAATGCACTTTTTGCATCACTGTTCTAGTTTGCTTATCCCTTCAAAATAGAAATCTTTATCCTGGTCCCCCAAGTTCTAATAAACTGCATCTATGACACCTTCATTGCTTCCAAGTTGTCTACCACAAAGGTTAGTTTTTAAGCTTTAGGAACTAATAAAACTCAGAAGAGGCTAAATCAGGAGAATATAGGGAATGAGGACAGCGACTTTTGGTGTAATGAAAAAAGTAAAAAATCTGTATACTCAATCTATAACCTTAAATAAGATTAAATTATCAACTGATTGGTATTTAATGTGTCATTGTATTGAATCTAAGTGGCCGAAAACCTTTTTGATCGCTTCTCGTATAGTGGGATAGGAATAGGGCAAGTCAACTGGCACGTATTATGTTGGGCTGTATTCTCCAAATATTAATGGTTTAACTCTTTACCAAAAGAACAAGGGTTTTAACAACTCTGAGGAAACATCCTTTTGAAAACCTTGTTGGAAAAGGAGAAAGTGCAGAAAACTAGCATTTTCTCCTTTTCCAACAAGGTTTTCAATATTTTCAGAGTCAACTACAGTCGTTTTAAGTAAATTTGACGTGTGGTCTGCAAATGCTTTCAATTTGACGTTTGGTAAAGATTTGAGTCATAATCCCAATTAAATGTCAATGGTATTTTTGTGTTAGTCAAAGAGTATCAATACAAAAAGACTTTTCTGGTTATCAGCATTTTCTCCTTTCCCTCCCTCGGCTGGGTTGCTCAGTGGTTAGTGAATCTGACTCGTGACCTGGTGGTTGTGGTTTCAATACCTTGTTATGGCAAACGTTCCAACGATTTTTTGCCTTCCACTTCTTGTGCAATTGAGAAAAGTAGTTAGTTGCTTGTAAAGAAAGTTATGTCAGAACTGGTTTGAGAAAGCCAGAAAAAAACACATATATAGGTACACTGACCGGTGTGATATGGCCCATGCTGTTAAAACAGCATTAAACTTCAATACAAACAAATCTTTTTTCCTTCAATGTTCTATTGGTAGTTCACAAATTTCAAATTGCACAATAAGTTTAATTTTTATTGTCAGGTCTTCGTTGTCTCAGTCAATTTATCAAGTGGGAAAAGGTTTCAATAAAGGTTACATTTTTCACAGCAGGTTCAGCTATTTATGTTTTTCTTACCTCTTTCTTTTACTTATAGATTATATGGTTCACCTCAGTAAGTTTATAAAGCTGTGAGTGGCTAGTCTTTACCATTGTAGTCCTGAACCTGGATTTAGTTGTTTTCGTGAACAGTGTAGATCAAGATCAGACTGCACAGAATGTGTAGTCTGATCTTGGATCTACACTGTCTGCTTTAATTTTTCTCTAGGTATTCTGACAGAAATAGCTTCAAAGTTGCAATATCTGCTTCTCTTACCAGAAAATTTCATGTCACAATTTTAGACATGTCAATATGGAAAGCACTTACAGAAGACAGATTAAAAGTGGCTCAAATAATGGAGAATGCTTTTGAAAATGATTGTGAGTATAGGTGAAATGTTGGTAAACAGTATCTTTTCCCTTCCCTGCAATGTTTTCAAAGGCATTTTTTTTTTAAGGGTCGTCAAAACTCGGGATCAAGTGATCAACTGTTGAGTACTGACTGAACATGTCCATTTCATTTATTTAGAACTACAAGGGATGATATTTATGGAATATTACAACAGTCTGCATTTCTGCGTGGTTGGATCATGTCAATTTGTGTGTAAAGAGGTGCTTATTGGAAGAGACCAAAGGTTGAATCTGATGCGCACCTGCAGAAATGCAGACTGTTGTTATATTTCTTTCATTATGTACCTTACATTATAATTGTGAATAAAGATGACAAAATCAATCTAATTAACAAAAAAAAAAAAAATTAGAGAATTACATTTTATTGTACATATATATGTACATTACTTATGAATGGCGGATGAATATTTAC
This sequence comes from Hippopus hippopus, assembly GCA_946811185.2. Classification (NCBI taxonomy): domain Eukaryota; kingdom Metazoa; phylum Mollusca; class Bivalvia; order Cardiida; family Cardiidae; genus Hippopus; species Hippopus hippopus. The sequence goes on from OX328105.1 coordinate 33,204,822, forward strand.
ATAACAGTATGTCTGCATAGATCAGTCTTTGCATTTAAAAATGGCGGTTGCTTGACTTTGAGTAATTACAAAAAAAAAAAGAATTGTGGCTTAGAAACTATACATGTATCTGTAATGCTGAAAAGGTAGCGAGTGGTTGTTATTCACTATCAATGTCAAGAAAAGTATGGTTCTTTTTCATTTTTACGCATGAGGCGAGTCATGCTTGTGATCATTAATTGTGATCCTGATATCGCTCAAGACCAAAGGTCGAGCAAGATGTCAACATTTTATACCAGGAAAGTTACTACAACATAATATTCCTTTTATAATTTATCTGCAACTTCAACGAAAAAAAATTGCAATTATTGACATTTTATTTGATAATAGTTAAAAAAAAAAAAAAAAAATGGTGTGAAGGGTAGTAACTTTGTTTTTATGAACCGCTGATGAATATTATAACGTACCATTTTGACTAATCAAATCGCAAATCATTACATGCTTAGTCTATGTGCGAGTTACGCCATCATACCATATTTGTGTAGATACGAATTTTTTTTTCTGTCGTGTGTGTTATCTGTTTGCCGCGCTTTCGTTTGAGCCGGAAAATTTACTGTTTACTGAAAACTGATTTTATAATAAAAGTCTTTCTGGGTTTCTGTGGATTATACTTTCAAACATCTAAGGGTTTTGGGTTATTTAACTTGGTGCTAAAGGACTTAATGCAATCTGATTGACTGGGAATAGACTAAAGTAGATCTAGTAGTCCTTGCTCCTGAATTAGAGTTGAAATCGCTTTGAAATGTCTGGAATCCACTGTGGAGTATGGAGAATGTTTTCTGTTGTATATGGTTTCTAACTAAATCATCCACTACTTACATTTAGATTTTGAAAGATCTAACGTCAGGTGGAAGAAAACAGGTAAAACATATCACAATATTGTGTTCTCCCCATTTTAGTTGCTTTTTTTTTTCCTTCGCAACTAATTTACAGGCACCCTAATGTGGTTATTTGTTGGTTTGTCATTATCATCATCATAGTCATCATTCCTTTTTATTATTATACATGTATACTCGAAATGAAATTAAAAAACATGTTTTGGACCCGTATTGAGAAAGCAAGATGCAAATGACATACATAAGCCATGCTTTGTGAAAACGGGGTTTAATGTACGTGGGGTGATCAAAAAGATCGCGGACCACCTCGTTATTTTGAAAACTACTCCACGGAGGATTACAAAAATTTGCATAGATGAGCATTAATTATCTGGTAAATGACTCAAGCTTTCAAGTGTCGTCATAATCAAGCAGGTAAAGTATGACGTCATTTTCATGACGTCATATAGTGCATTAGTGGTCCAAAATATCGGACGACGTTTTATTTGAGTCGAGAGTAATCATAAAGTTTTACGTTAAACTCGGAAAGTATTTATCGGAAATCAAAACCGATTTAGAAACAGATGAAGGGGACTCTGCACTCAAGGAATCTGATATTCGTACATGGATCGGGCCGATTTAGACAAGGGTGCGATACTGTTAAAGATGACCATAAATCTGGCCGTCCATCAACATCAGTCACAGACAAAATCATAACGGATGTAGAGCAGCATGTAAAACGAGATCGCCGAGATACTGTCAGGAAAATAGCTGACATATTCAACATTTCATATAGAAGTGCTCAGGAGATTCTGACAGAGAATCTTGGAATGTCGCGTGTTTGCACAAGGTGGGTACCTCGGCAACTGACGTCCGAGAAAATGGGGGTTACGGTCGAAATCTGTTAAGAAATTTCAGAAAGCATTAGGGTACAGGGGTCAAACTTTACTTATCGTATTGCAACATGCAATGGAACATAGGCACACTTTAACAAGACTGAATCTAAACAACAAAGCAGTGTATGGAAACATCAAACATCGCCTTCCGCTGGTAAAGCCAACCTTTCGAAGTCACTTGGTAAAGTTATACATCATGTATTTCTATTCTCCTTTTTTTCTTCTAAGTCATGTTGTATCTATACATACTACAGTCAATACCGAGTTTTATGCCCACATTATTCAAATGAATTTCACAAACACCATACGAAAAAAACAGCCTGAAGTCCTGCGGAGTGACGTCACTTTACACTTAGATAACGCCCTAGCTCACAAAGCCGCACTTGGACAGGAAACTTTGCAAAAACTAAACATAGAAACACTAGCCAACGCCCCTTATAATTTAGTTCTGACTCCATGTGACCTCTGACTAGTTCCTGTTTTGAAAGATTCTCTTTGTGGCACGCACTACGAGAGCAGAGAGGAGCTAACCCTCGCTATGACCGGGTCCTTGAGAGTAATGTCACGTGACGCGCTCGCACACGTGTTTCGCGCGTGGAAATCAAGAATGAATAAGTGCATAGAACTCAAAGGACGTTACTTTCAGAAACAGTAAACACTCCAAGTTCTTTTTTATTACAATATTCCGATACCAGCACTGGTCCACGTTCTTTCTGATCACCCCTCGTATCTGCAAAAAGTATCAACCCAGATCAGCCTGTGCAGTCTGCACATGCTGACCTATGTTTAAACTTTTTGCTTTTGGTAAACTTTCTGCATGTTCAAGGACCATTCTACCTCTTCATTCAGTTTGTTGTCAGGCGAAATGGATTTTATGGTTCCACTATTACGTGATGATTTGCTTGGTAAAAAGCATCATCGAGATACATCAAACCCCTTTTACCAGAGCATGGCTCACATCTAATTCACTGTATACTCAGTTCCTCTAGCAGATGACTTTGCATATTTTCCTTTTGTGAGAGAGCTCTTTCGAAAATAATGCAAAAGCGAGGATTGAACTGGAGAAAGAATTTCTCCTTTTGCTTCAATATTCTCTCATGTATTCGTGTATTGACCCTTTACCACACAATTCCGAGTTTTAACGACCTTGAGGAAGAAGATTTTGGAAAATATTGTGGGAAAAGGAAAAAATGTAAAGCAGCATTTTTTCTTTTTCTTACAGTGTTTCCAAATGTTTAATTTCATGTATAGAGTTAGTGATTGTGATTTGTTGACAGTTTGAATCTAAACACTATATTTCTTGATTAATATATTTGTACCTGTTTAAGTTTTTGCTGTAAAAATACCCACACCCTCAAACCCCCACTTTTAACCCTTTATCAACAATCCTGACTTATAGTAACCCTTTGAAAAGAGCTTTTGAAAACATTGTGCAAAAAGTTAACCAGCATTTTCTCCTTTTCCGCACTATGTTTTCTACCGTTTCAAAGACAAATTCTATCATTTGAGACACACTTGATTATGTCATATTCAAATGCTTTTAATTATTCCAAGCGTAATAAATATATGGTTTTGTGAAGAGTTCACAGTGTAGACAATGTATGTTTTTTATCTGCGGTGTCTATAATAGCACCCCTCATTGCCACAGTGTGATCGGTTTTCTGGTTTCTTCACAAATACCTTAACACAGGTCATAATTATGTCTATTTTATCATTTTTGTTAATCTTTGTTGGAATAGTTATTATAGTAAAATGTATGAAAATATAGTTAGCACAGGGACAATCACATGGTTAAATTTTTGTTTTGATACTATGCACTGAAAATCAATGGAGTTTTGACAAAATAGCTAGGTTAATGACTTCTCATGTAGTCTGCACTTAATTTTATTGATGAATCTATGCATCATAGACCAGTCATGCAATGCTAAACAATTAGCACCAGAACTAAAGATTTGAATACTTTTAACCTGAAATTTTTGATATGATGTTGCAGGGAATGTGAGTTTGAATGATACCATCCAGACATACATGTAAGGTTACTGGTATATGTACATAATGCATAGTTCAGTCGATAAAGAAGACAGAAAAAGCCATGTACTATTTGTCAAAATTTCACCATTTTTCAGAGCAGTGATTAAAAAGAAGAAAGAAAAAATAAACATTTGAAAGTCTCCTGTGGTTAAATGTATATTTGTTGACCATGTAGAAATAATGCTATATCGTAGAAACGTATATATTTAGATAGTGACCTTATGTCTTAGTTGCGCTCATGGAACCTTTAGAAAGTTAGTACTCGTATTCTATCATGAATTCTCTAAACTCATTCCCAAACTACGAAATTCTAGACTTGTCCAAATTCAAAGCATTTACCAATAAAAATTAGATGTGGCACAAATGATGAAAAAGATTTCTTTGAAAGGGTAGAAAACATTGTGGAAACAGGAGAAAATGCTGGTTACCAACGTATCCTCCCTTTCCTACAATGTTTTCAAAAACTTTCTCTCTCAGGTTCGTTTAAATTCATAACTGTGTGGGAAAGAGTTTATAGCTTTGTGTGTTCAAAGAAAGCATCAATGTATCATCATAGCCCTGTAGTTGTCTGTGTTATGTAAAAACTTGGACACACACACACACACACACACACACACACACACACACACACACACACATATATATATATATATATATATATATATATATATATATATATATATATATATATATCCGTTCTTACTGTTAATATTTGTTTCAAATTTCATGCTTGATATTAACTATTTAAAGGGGAACCCATGCTTATGAGGCAGGTACTCCTCAGAATATATGCCCTCTAAATTTCTAAAAGCAACTGCAGCAGAGTGTTTGCACCCACATGCGATGCTTATAAAATATGATCATTCCATCGTAATGATACTTGAGATATTGTACGATCAATGTTTTATTTGTTTCTGCGTGTTTAGTGTACCTTTTTTATTACCTAATTCAGGTTTTACAAAGGCTCTCTCACCCTATTCAATTTTAAGCACGTATAAAAGGTTTCCTTATCTCAGCAACCAATCAAATCATTTTTAGCTCAGCTGTTTTTGAAGAAAACATCAAGGTACATGTATTGTCATAGCCCTGTTCTGGTCTGCTTCGTTGTCATGCAAAAACTTGGACATTTTATAGTATCTTTGTTATTACAGAAGATATTTACTTCAAACTCAGACAAGTAAGGAAAACCCATACAACAGGGGCAGGTAACCATCAAAATATTTTTTGAATCAATTGTGCCCCTTTTTCAACCTAGAATATTAACTGATAATCCATCTATTTCTAAAAGCAACTGCAGCGAAGCGTTGGCACCTGCATTTGGTGCTTTTGTTCACATATAGCTCACCCAATCAAAACCATATACATATTTCATGACACACATAGAGGTCGAAATTTTATGTTTTAGGTAATAATCAAATCCCTTAATATCTTTTCAGTTCATTTTTTTTTCAAACATAATCATTAATTCTTCATTCTTCAAGGGCGTAGTTTATAAAATGGATTTACCGGTAGATGCCATCCCACACTTTCTCATTGTTGCAGGTTGCCATGACTTCATCAAGCACCTTGACAACCAAACTCCAAAGCTACATCACAGACACATGGAATGTGGTAGACCTGATCACCATTTGCCTTTTTATAGTTGGAACCATTTTACGATTTATTCCCAACTCAGACACATTTGAGGCGGCAAGGGTTTTTCTTGCCCTGAATTTCTTCACTTTTTTCCTACGACTGCTGCATATCTTCTCGGTTCATAAGGAACTTGGTCCAAAACTTGTCATGATTGGACGAATGGTATGTTTCAACAAGATTTAATTTTCCTTTAATGCTTTATTATTTTTTTCTTGTCAAAACTAAGCAATGAAACTACATCCTGATTATGTTTTAACTCTTTACCACTCAACATAAATATAGACTTGTTCAAATTGAAAGCATAAATTTTGCAGATGATAATACAGATGTGGCTTTAATGATGGAATTTATCTTTGTAAGGGTAGGAACATTGTGGGAAAAGGAGAAAATGTTGGTTACCACCGTTTTCTCCTTTTTTCAACAATGTTTTCAAAAGATTTCTTTCTGATGGTGTTTAGAACTTGGATTTGTTTGGTAAAGGGTTAAATTTGAGAAATTTGCAATAAATTTGATTTCCCACTGAAGCTAATGGATAAGTGATTCTGTCATTTTACTACTTGCGTGTTTTAGTGCAATGTGGCCATAACAAATTTTCTTACCTTACGCATGTTAAAGATCTGCATGATTTCTTTTACAGGTCCAAGATCTGATGTATTTTGTGTTAATTCTCATGGTATTTGTTGTGTCGTATGCCATAGCTTCCCATTCAATACTGTTTCCGAATTCCCCTCTCAACTGGAAAACAATCAACCAGGTCATGCGACGATCATATTGGAATATCTATGGTGAACTGTTTTTGGAGGAGATTGAAGGTATGAAGACAGCATTGTTAATACTATTGATTTATAGTAATATATCCTATGTTATAATATGGTATTATTAGCCCAAAATAACAGCAATCAGTGGAAGATACGTTGTGATCCACAACAGTGAACTTGGAAAAACATTTGTTACATGCCATTGATTTACCGTCATTTAGCCTATGTTATGAGAATGTTTAATTCGCCGAAGATAAAAGTGAACTCTGGAAACCATTTGTTACATGTTATTGATTTATCATTCTTTATCCTGTGTTATAAGATGGTATAATTAGCTCAAGATAACAGTGGACAGGGGAAAACCTTTGTTATGCCATTGATTTATTATAATTTATCCTATATTGTAAGATGGTATAATGAGCGCAAGATACCAGTGAACAGGGAAAATGATAGTTACAGTCTATTGGTTTCTCGTAGTCTGTCCTTTGTTATAAGATGGTATAATTAGCTGAGATAACAGTGAACGGGGAAATACATGATGGGATCCGCATCCGGGGAATCAGCATAACATATTAAGATTATCTGAACAGAAATTAATAGTTTATGACAACATTGCATTCTTCTTTGTCGTGCAGACCACTAATAAAAACAACGAGCATTTTTCTTTTTATGACATGTTTTCACATATTGTTACATGTGCATGTTTTCACAAATTATCTGTAATGAACTCTACTCCACGCGGTTTGTTGACATAAAACTATCTGGGGCTATGAATACATATAGTGTTTTTACACATCTTAAAGCATTAATGATATTTCTAACCACCGATGTAACTTTTTTTTTTCTTCTTTCATATTATAAATAAATGAAAGATAAAATGACTAAAACACGATGGGGCAAATCTGGCACAAAATTCAAATCTGTAGCCCAGATGAATAAACTTGACTTACACAACAAGACAAGAAAAACTGCCTGCATGAATTAACCCTGTGCTCAAGAGTCCTCTTGTTTTTTCCACTGCAGGGAAGAATGCTTTTGAAAACATGGGCAAGAAAAAATGTTGGTATACACAGATTTTCTAATGGGTTTCTTAAATTAGTGTTTTCTCTTTAAATTAAATTTTCCTCATTCGACCACAGTTAATATGTTGTCTGCAAAATGCTTTCATTAAGGAAAAGTCTAACATATTGTCATCCCATAAGAGTTTAAGTGATTTTTCTTTGCAGGAGAAGATGACTGTACTTTTGATGAAGCACTCTGGATCAATGGAACTTTATCAAGATGCCCTAGTGACGTAGGAAAATATGCCGTCCCTATACTGATGGGTGTCTACATGTTATTGGCCAACGTCCTTCTGCTCAACCTCCTTATTGCCATGTTCAGGTTAGGCAGTTGATACATTACTGTACAATACTACTTTTCATATGCTTGCACTAAACAGCTTTGAAAACTTTGAAGGAAAAAGCAATTATTTATGTCATATGCCATAGTAATGTGAAAAAGTATAATGTAACTTTACTGATGAGTGGGGTGTGTACATGTTTTTGGCCAACATTTTCTCTCTGACATACTCATTCTCCTTATCACCAAGTTCAGGTTATGCATTATCCTTTCGAATGTTTGGGAAATTTTAACCCTCCATGAGAAAAAATCAAGACATTCAAGCTTTTACAGATGACAGATTATAGCTTTTCACAAACGTTTGATTTTGTGACCACTGTATTGAATTTTATGTCCTACATGTAATTGTTCTAACAAATGGAGTAATTTTGTGAACTATGTGTAACATTTAATAACTGGTGTAAATTGGTAACAATGTGTAAATGTTTTAAACAATGAGGTAATTTGCCAACATGTTTGTAAGTATTTCAAGAAATGGTGTATTTTGCATACATATGTGTATCTTATGAGAGATAAGTAAATTCATGGTCAGAATATGCAAAACCATACATGCAAACGTCAATTGTGTCTCAGATATGAAAATTCAAAGTGGCTTTATTACACTGAAGAGGAGGGTAGATAGATATGTGATCAAACATAGATCGCTCACGCAAGGTTTGATTTTCATTTTTCATTTGACAGCTACACCTTTGAACTGACACAACAGAACACATACTCCATCTGGTGTTTCATGAGATTTAATTTGATAGTAAATTACTGTAAGAAACACCCAGTAGTACCCCCTATAGTTATCATACTGCATATGGTTTGGCTTTTACGTTATTTACTGGGCAGTTGTTGTCCTGTTCAAAGATCATCATATGCAGTGTTGAGTAAGTCGTGTGACAAAGATAGTTTCCTGGATGTGGTGTTTCCTATTTTGTATGTGAATATCTCTGCCTTCTTGTTTTAAGAATTTGACTCCAGCTTGTTCGTAGCCACATCTATCCAGTATAATGGATATATCAATATACTGCTATGCATAATTATTCATGTAAGTTTAATAACTTTTGCTGTTTATCATAAAACCTTTACAGAGAGTGTTCATTGATGTGTTTTTAGCTCTACTGGCTGAAAACTGTCATACGTAGCCTAGCCCAGGTACCTCAGTTGGTAGCATGCGGGACTTTAGAACAGGGGTATCTGGTTTAATCCCTGGCTAGGACAATTTCTTTTGGGGGACTGATGATAGTCATTGCGACAGGATTCATTTCTCTCTCGCTGCTGATCATTGTTTCCACGATGGTTATGTGGGAAAGCAGTAAGTGGCTTGGAGAGAATATTGTGCAGAGTACTGGTAAAAGAAACTCCATGTGAGCACGGATAGGTGCACTGGCCGCTACGATATAACTGAAATTATGTTGAAAACGGCGTTAAACACCATACAATCAATCATTCAATCAATTGTTAATCCATCAGGCTGTCCGTCAGTCCATTGGCCCTTTTCTTGATTATGCGATAAAGTCTGCATTTGTCTTTGGATTTTCATAAAAGTTGCACAGTTTGTTTATATTATTAAAAGCTTGAAGCCCATTAATTTTGAAAAAATTCTGACAGTCAGTAAGGGGAAAAACGTTGAAATTTAAATTCCTTGTTTACACGATAAAGTACCCATTTGTGGTCAAATTTTTGTGAAACTTGGTTTCTTTATGTTATCAATGGCTTAAACCTTATTGATTTGGGAAAAAAATCTGACATTTCGTAAGGGAAAAGTGACTGTTTAAAGTTGAAAATTTACATTTCATGTTTATGCCATAGAGTCCATAGTTGTGGTTTTATTTTCATGAAACTTGCACAATTACTTTATAATATCAATAGCTTAAATCCTATTGATTTTGAAAAAAATCTGACAATTGGTAAGGGAGAAATGGCCATTTCAAGTTGAAAATTTACATGTCTTGTTTACAGGATAAAGTTTGCATTTTTTATCAATTTTTTGTTAACTTGCACAGATCATTTGTATAATCAAGGGATTGAATCCTAGCAAAAATGGAGGCGATCAGTTTGGGAAAAACAGCCATTTGATCACAGTCCACATTATCGGGCACAGTTCTCTGAAACTTGCAAGGATTGCTTAATACAAATAGTTCTAGAACCCTATCAGTTTTGGCTGATTCCAAAAAATTCGTTTTGAGAAATTGTACTTTAGTTATTTCCCTATTTGTTCAATTCACAATGCCTACTTATTATGCTGTCTTAGTGGGTTCAAGCCAAGGTGAAACAACACCTTACCCATTTTTTCCCCCTTTTTGCATTATGAATTAATGGTGTAAGCTAGAAAATAAGGAAAATCACTGCTAACAAGGGCCTCTAGTTATTATAACCATACCATTTTATTTTTTCTTTATATTTGCCATAATCCACACCGTTTCAGTTTGTGTTCATTGTTATGCACATTCAGTGTTTGGTTAATAACTTTCTTGTGTCAAAAGAACTTTACAGAGCGTCTATTTACATTTGTTTATAGCCTTGTACCGTTCTTCTTTTCTGTTTATGTTTATTTATAGCTACACTATTATAGTTTTTGTTATATGCATTTCTAGCCTATCATATTTCAGTTCATTATAATTTCAAGCCACACCTTTCTAGTTCATGTTTATTTCACGCTATATTTGTTCAGTTTGTGTTTATCAATGTCTATTGTAGCTACACCTTCCAGAAGATCCAGGATAACACAGACAAGCACTGGTTTTACCAGCGCTACTCTCTTATTTACGAGTACTATACTCGACCTGTACTCTGTCCTCCGTTCATTGTGTTTGCCCATATCTACCTGTTAGCTAGATTTATCGTAAGACAGTGTTGCTGTTCATGTTGTCAAGGAAAAAACAGTGAAGATGATGATGATTTTCGTAAGTCTTGTTTTTTGTGTTTTGCGTGTTTCTTTTTGTCAGCTAGTTTTTCTTTTAACTCAATACCAGACTTTTGATAATATAATTTTTCCGTCAGTAATTGAAACCATCATGAAAAAAGGAGCAACATCTTTTAACAAGTATTTACTCCTCTTTTCACAATGATTTTCATGCTGTTCCAAAAAACAATTTCCATGCATTCAAATATTTTTCCTTTGAGCCACTTTGAACAGTTTATAGTAGGTCTTGGTCTGTGTGACAAGGGGTTAAGATATGAACAGTTGGATATGGTGTGCAAGTTTGTTTTTTGTTCTCTCTATGTATTATCCCGCGCCGAAGGCGGAGGGATATATTTTTAGCGTTGTCCGTCTGTTCTTCCTTCCGTCCGTCGGTCAGGGAGAATATCTCCAATACCACTGGACAGAATTTCGTGAAACTTTATAATCGTGTACAATATTCCGCCGATATATATGTATATATTTTTATTCGAGGCAAAATGGCCAAGTGGGAGCGATTTTAAGTTACGCTGTCGAGTAAATTTTTGATGTTTCGAGTCTTATCTTGAAAGCTGTAGAGAGTTTTTTGATTGAACTCGTCACATCTATCAACTACCATTAGGAAATGCAGGACAACAAGTTTCACCCAGGTTGACCATGCAACACCACAGTTATATACCCTTGTTTTTTTTTTTTTTCTTTTTTTAATGCCGTGTCATGGAAAAAGGGGGCTTGATGTATATTTCATTGTGAACCAATATCTTTTTAACTACAGGACAAAATGTTATAAACCTTCATCTTTATGTTGTTTATCACAAGCCACTGGCCATAGTTATTTGTTTTTATTTCATGATATGCCACATGAAAAAAGGGGGCTAAGTGTATAATTTTATCGTGGACCTATGACTGTCTGTTCGTCCGTCTTTCCGGACAGATATCTTCTACAATCCTTGACAAAAACTTACAGAAATTCATACACATGTTCCTTATGATGTCCACCGATTTTTTTTTTACTTTTTTTTACGCCCGTCGAAGACGGAACGTATTTTGGGATCACCCATGGCGGGCGGCGTCCAGTTCTTTGTCCGGAGCATAACTTTGTCATCTCCAGTCCGATTTACTTGAAACTTGGCATTTGTTTTTGTTGCAATAATACGGAATGCAGTGCGAAAGAACCATAACTCTACCTCGCGCTGTCTTTCAGTTACTTCCCTTTGATCGTCATTTTTACAGCATTTTTTGCTTGTCCGGAGCATAACTTTGTCATCTCCAGTCAGATTGACTTGAAACTTGGCATTTGTGCTTGTTGCAATAATACGGAGTGCAGTGCGAAAGAACCATAACTCTACCCCGTGCTGTCTTTGAGTTGTTTCCCTTTGATCGTCATTTTTACAGCATTTTCTGTTTGTCCAAAATATAACTTTGTCATCTCTAGTCTGAACATCTTCAAATTTGTATGCATGATTGCTGAAAATTAACAGAGTGCAGTGCGAAAGAACCATAACTCTTCCTAGCACGAATTTTGAGTTATTCCCCCTTTGATCTTTATTTTTATAGTATTTCTTGCTTGTCCGGTGCAAAACTTTGTCATGTTAAGTAGGAATGACTTGAAATATGGTATGCTTACTTGTTGCAATATTTGCAGTGCACAAGAAATGTAACTCTACCTCGTGCTGTCTTTGAGTTACTTCCCTTTGATCGTCGTTTTTACAGCATTTAGTGCTTGTCCGGAATATAACTTTGTCATCTCAAGTCAGAGTGACTTCAAACTTGGTATGCATGTTTGTTGCAATATTACGGAGTACAGTGCGCAAGAACAATAACTCTACCTAGTGCGGATTTTGAGTAATTCCACTTTGATCTTCATTTTTACAGTATTTCTTGCTTGTCCGGAACGGAACTTTGTCACCTCAAGTCAAATTGACTTGAGACTTTGTAAACATGTTTGTTGCATTACCTGCACTTTACGATTATTATCCCCCCTCGACAAGTGGCAGTGGGACGGGTGTATCTTGCGACAATTTGCCGCTGTTTTTCTTTGCTTTTTTGATATTCAATACGTTGTCATAGAAAAAGGGGGCTTCATGTATATTTCCATTAGCGATCAATATCTCTTTAACTCAAAATCCTTGACGAAAATTTATGAAACTTTATACGTTTGTTCCTTATTATAGTCCACCAGTATCATTATTTTAGCTTTTTTGATTAAATGTCGTGTCATGGAAAAAAAAGGGGCTTGATGTATATTTTCATTATGGACCAATATCTCTTTAACTACACGACAAAATGTTATGAAACTTCATATTTATGTTATTTATCACAAGCCACAGACAATAGGTATTTGTTTTTATTTCATGAAATGTCATGTCATGAAAAAAAGGGGCTTGATGTATATTTTCGTTATGGACTAATATCTCTTTAACTACACGAAAATGTTATGGAACTTCATCTTTATGATGTTTATTACAAGCCACAGACAATAGTTATTTGTTTTTATTTCATGAAAATGCCTTCATGAAAAAAGAGGGCTAAATGTATAATTTCATCATGGACCAATGACCGTCTGTTCATCTGTCTTTCCGGACAGATATCTTCTGAAATCCTTGACAAAAACTAATAGAAATTCATACACGTGTTCCTTATGATGTCTGCCGATTTTTTTTTTTTATAATACGGTGTCATAGAAAAAGGGAGCTTCATGTATATTTCCATTATGGATCAATATCTCTTTAACTCAAAATCCTTGACGAAACTTTATGAAACTTCATAGGTGCAGAGTTGAATCTAGGCCGCGGGATTGCGGGATTCCCGCACATTCATATTTCTTGGCGCAAAAAGCAAGTGTCACTGCGGCACAGGTCACGCTAATTCAGACAGATTGGCGCATAATTGAATCAATGGTGCGGACGTAAATTGTTAAATGTGGCCGTCAAAACCCTCGTAAAATATACCCAATAGAGTCTAATACAACATATTTATCTACCCTCCATAGAAATCGATGCTGATTGATTGAATTTGCGTTTATTTATCGTCGCCACCGGTTGCCCATATGGGCGACGCCCCTTGAAGGCTGTTAGTATTGTTACGGGGGATAGTGCAGATACAGGACGAAACCCATCCTAAGTTTCGCCTGGTTCTTTAACGTGCTCGGTGTATAGCACCGTCACACGGGACCTCGGTTTGACGTCTCATCCGAAAGACTATTAGTAATTTTAGATGGCCAGCCGTGGGAATCGAATCCACACTGTCATGTTCACGAGTCTTACGCTCTACCAGCTGAGCTATGCGGGCTGGTCGAAATCGATACTACTGTAGTAGTATTCTATTTATAGCATCTGCTGTGACCCAATTTCCTTATAATGACCTATGGTAAAGCCCGCCAAATGGGTCACATGATATGTATTCTGTACATAATCAGCTACGTCACGGAACTGTATGATCATGGTGAAGCAACTGCGTTTGTTCGATTTGTTCAGAAAAAAACCTGTAAACTCTGACGATTCAGCTTCACTCCTTTTACTCCTGTGCAGCCGACGGATGATAGTGAACCGACGATTAAAAAACGGAAATTCGATCACATATTTCAAAAAAGACTTGGCTTAAAACTATCCATGGTTGGGGAAAAGTGACAAAGGAGTGTTCTCTGCAGTATGTAGTGCTCAAAATAAGAAAAACGCTTTCACAGCTGGATCATGTGACAATTATCGAACGAATTTGCTAAGCAGACATGTTTCATCTCAGCCTCAGGATCATTATGAGGCAATGAAAGAAGCAGCTCTTAGACAAAATATGTTAGTCGATTTTTAAAACGTTTTTCCCCCTCAAATCCTAATAATATCTATTTAACTTATTTAAAAAAGTACGGAGAACACAAATTTTCATTATTTTTTAAGGATTTCAGAGTTGAAAACGTGCAAGTTTGAATTGTGTAAATTATAGACTTGTAGTGATTATAATGACACACCACCACCAACAACAACCAAAATGGCGACTCCGGGAGACAAAAGTCAACATTAAAAAGTGAATATAGTGATAACTGCGTACCAGATGACACAAATTTTGACTTTACCAAATTGAAAGCATTTGAAGACAACAAAAATGACTAAAGAATTTAAATTTGTTACTTAGGTAGAGGAAAAGAAGACATTGTGGCAAATTAAGAAATGCTGCTTACCAGTACTTTCTTCTTTTTCCACAATGTTTTCAGCTGTGTTTTTTTTTTTTTTAGGGTAATTAAACATCGAGACTGTGTGGTAAAGAGTTAATGGTCACTGTTGGCCAAACTCTGAAAAATGGTGGCCCATAATTGAAATATGATGGGGGAGTTGGCCCATACTTATGCAAATCTAGATTCAACTCTGTAGGCGTGTTCCTTATGATAGTCCGCCAAAATCTTTATGTTAGCTTTTTTGATTAAATGTCGTGTCACGGAAAAAGGGGAATCGTTGTATTTTTCCATTACGGACAATTAATATTTTTAACTACTGGACAAAATGTTATCAAACTTCATATTTATATTGTTTATCACAAACCGTAGAAAATGGTTATTTGCTTTTATTTCATGAAATGCCATGTCATGAAAAAAGGGGGCTAAATGTATGATTTCATTATGGACCAGTAACAGTCTGTTCGCCCGTCCGTCTCTCCGGACAGATGTCTTCCAAAGTTTTAACGAAAATTGATACTTCATGCATGTCTTCCTTTGGATAGTCCGTTGATACAATTTTTTTCTATATATAATGACGTGTCATGGAAAAAGTGGGCTTGATGTATATTTTTATTATTTGTTTTCATTTAATGAAATGCCATGTTATGGAAAAAGGGGACTCAATGTGTAATCTCATTATGGACCTCTTATATATTTTTTTATTTAATGAAATGCTGTGTCATGGAAAAAAGGGGCTTAATGTATAATTTCATCATGGACCAATAACATAAAGGCCACATGTACATGCAAAACACAATACCTCTAATATGTTTGTGTCAAAACAGGTCTTTTTCGGCGGGGGATATCATTTGAACGAAATTGCTTGTTTCACCTAAATTCTTCAGCCTTTTTACATCCCCAGAAACAAAAAAAGTAATTCTATGAAATGTCCTTCTTTTGATAACTGAAATACCATTATAGCCCAACTGAAGTACCATTACAGCCAATACGTTATACAGTTGACAGTACAGTTGAATCACCATAAACAGTCTGATAAATAACAGGCAACACCCAAAATATCGATGTTAGGTTTTCATATGCATCAGATTCACCAATCAGACGGCACATAACAGAATGCCCCAATTTCTGTTGAGGTTTAACTGAGCAATACTTTATCTTCAGCTAAAATTTTCTTGACAGACCAGGAATTCTTATGACAAGGATCAATTTATCAAGCTTACTAAAGAAGTAATCTTTTTTTCAATGACTATCATTTTGCATATATAATATCACAATTATGAAACTGGACCAGGCAGATTTTTGCCTTGTAGCAACGGGTGTTATTTGTTGTTGATACAAACATGTAATGGGTAACTGATTTAATCTTTTACAAACTGCAAATTTTCAGACTCTTCCATATTGAAATGTGTTGACAGACAAAAAGTTACATTTGACTAATTGAAGAGATTTATCGTTGAAAAGGTAGAAAACATTCTGAGAAAAGGATAAACATTGCTTAAATGGCGAGATATATCTTTGATAGGATAGAAAACATTCTGTGGTATAGTGTAGGACTTTTGAACTGGAGCCATGCAGGACTCCTCTATTTGAGTCAAAATGAGCTGCAATAATGAATACTTATTCCGTTTTCAAATCTTTGTAGGTCGAAGGTTTAAGAATGCTAGAGAATTGGTTCAATGGGAAAACGTAATTGCGGATGCATTTCACCACAAGAGAGAGCTAAAACAATTCCAGAGTACAGACCATAAAGTGGCCAATACACATGAAAGGTACTGTCCGTTTGGCTTTTCATTCTTAGAATTTAAACTTTTCACCAAACGAAAAAAAAAACTTAAAGAAGCCTAAATTGAAAGCATCTGCATGTGAATCTACAGTTGAAAGGACCAGTTTCCAAAAGGGGGTTTTGGTGGTAGTTGATTATTTGAATAATATTTTGGGCACATATAGCCACAGAAAGTGGAGATGCATTGATGAAAAATTTGAATCGAACGGACCTTCGGTTTGGTGTTAATTCTGTTTTGAAAGTGGATCGGGTAATTCTGTATCTGTCCTACTCGAGGCAATAAATTATACGATTTTCAATCTTTCTATGTAAGAATGGCTAATAGTTTTAACATATTATGCAAGGGCTGTTATGACATATTAAAGTGATATGAGGTTTTTATATATGCTCATGAAATGTACTAGAAAATATTTCTTTGATTCCAGTTTTTGGATTTTGATATATTTTCATTTACAGTCTTTGCGGAAAACATCAACACTTCTCTACCAAGCAATAAATTCTGACCATATTGTGGGGAAGTATTTGTGAATGGTTTGTAATAACAGCATTATGGGGATTTATTTGTAGATGGTTTAAGAAAAAAGTATTGTGCCCTTGAATGCAGAAAAACGCATACAAAATATGAAAATATAATTCAAAATTTTATTTTGTCATTTTTCATCAACCAAGATGGTAAAAAGCCCATATTTAACTTAAATTTATGTATATTGTAGTGTAAAATGTTTGTTTTGTTTCAACAGCAGGGATAGAGTAAGTGCTGTTTATGGCCAAACGGAACCGATAGTGCTTAAAATTTGTTCTAATTATCTGTTATTCCGAATCACTTTCATCAGATAAATAGTTGATGGAATCCAACACTTCAGCTGCAGTATCTGTAAGAGAATCCATATATTTGTCATGTGCCTTAGATGATTTTGTTGCAGGTTGATGCCTTTCAAAGCCCAAATAACACAAGACAAATGCGATATGAGCACACCTGATTTGCATGTGCAAAACCAGCCAGGGATCGGATTTAAATCTGCTGCTGGTATGCCTTGAACGTATTTGGGCCAAATGCGTTCAAGGCATACCAGCATTATGACATACAATTTATGGATAGAGCACAACACAGGTTTAAATCCGATCACTCAGGCGCTAGAGTGGTTGGTTGTTGAGCTCATATCGCAACTGCTATGTGGTATTGTATTTGGGTTTTGAACGACATCAACTAGAGCCATCACTAAAGGTGATAAATACCCCCACCAGCTCCATGTCAAGAAATAAGTCTTTGTCACACAAATGCACAATGCCGTAGTCCAAAATGTAAGAGAGTTTTGCACAGCTAATAAATACTGAAAAATTAAGACACATCGAAAAGCAACCTGAAATGGCATTCTCTTCCTTTTCCTCATGGCACAGTGCACTCTGACCTTTATTTTTTCTTTTGATGAATTGTATGGATACATGCATAGATCTTTTAAAAATTTACTCACTTTATCAGTATAACAGTGTGGTGAGCAAATCTCTTTTCACTGTTTAAAACTTGAACAAAGTCCTTCCTGTAAAACTTGAGAAATACCATGGAGAAAGAGTAATCAGTAAAAATACACAGATATGACATAACTCAGTAGAAAAATCAGTTAACCATAATGATAATATAATGAGCACATGTGCTGTTGTAGCTTCCTGTGAAGTGATTGAATTCAGTAATAATTGAGAAATACAATGGACATAATTTGATAAAAAAGAAAAAAAAAAAACTATCAAAGGATGATTACTTGGTGAAAAATCATTCAACAACAAAAAACATGTAATATATAAACTTGATATTGAAATTTCTTTTGAAGTTTGATTGTGGTCTGTCATACAATACGGGAGAAATTGCTCAGGCAAAGAATGCTCTGAAAATATATCAAATAGCCATAAATCATCAGAAAGTCATTCAACCATGACCTGATTTTAAGACGCACGCCTTAGATTTGTATTGAAACTTCCTATGACGTTTGACTGAAATCCATTGAGTAGTTATTGAGAAATAGCTGGGATGAAAAATTCATCAAAGGACTATAACTTGGAAAATCATTCAACCATAAACAGTCTACAGATGCAGATCTTTGCTTCCTATTGAAATTATGAAGTTTGATAAAATCCATTCAGTAGTTATTGAGAAAATACTTGGGTAAAAAAATATCATGGAGCCTTAACTCACTGGAAAATCATTCATCCATTACCAAACTATAATATTCAGATCTTTGCTTTGTATTGAAATTTCCTATGTCAGAAGATTGATTGAAATCTGTACAATAGTAATTGAGAAATAGAGCGAACAAAAAAAAATCATCAATGGCCATAAGTCATTTGAAACTTATTCACAATAAACAAATTATAATATGCGTATCTTTGCTTTATATTTAAACTTCCTATGAGATTGATTGAAATCTGTCATGTATTTATTGGGAAATAGTTCAGACAAAAAATTAATCAATGAGCCATAACTCATTGGCAAATCACTCAACCATAAGTAAAATGAAACATGCACATCTTTGCTTTGTAATAAAACTTACTATGAAGTTTGATTGTAATCTGTCCTGTACGTATTGAGAAACAGCTCCAACAAAAAACTTCATCAAGAGCCAAAACTGGTTAACTCATTGGAAAAGTCATTAAACCATAACCAAATTCTAATATGCACATCTTCACTTTGTATTTAAACTTCCTACGACGTTTGTTCGAAATCTGTCCAGTAGTTATTGAGAAATAGAGCGGACGAAAAAGTCATCAACAGGCAATAATAACTAATTGGAAAATCAAAGCATACCTTTGCTTTGTATTAAAACTTTCTATGGAGTTTGATAGATATCTGTAAAGTAGATACTGAAAAATAGCACAGACAAATTCATTCAAGCAGAACCAAATTATAATATGCACACCTTGGCTTCGTATTGAAACTTCCTATGAAGTTTGATTGAAATCAGTCATGCAGTCATTGAGAAGTAGAGCGGACAAAAAAGCTACCGACAGACCAACACGTTGACTCCTATATACCCCCCCACAACAAAGTTTGTAGGGCATCAACCAGCAACCAGCAAAAAAATCATCTAAGGCACATGACAGATATATGGATTCTCTTACAGATGCTGCAGCTGAAGTGTTGGATTCCATCAACTATTTATCTGATGAAAGTGATACGGAATAACAGATATTTAGAACAAATTTTAAGCACTATCATGTTCCGTTTGGCCATAAATTTATAGCACTTACTCAATCCCTGCTGTTGAAACAAAACAAACATTTTACGCTACAATACATATAAATTTAAGTTAAATAAGGGCTTTTATCCATCTTGATTGATGAAAAACGACAAAATAAAATTTTGAATTTTTTTTCACATTTTGTATGCATTTTTTCTGCATTCAAGGGCACAAAACTTTTTTCTTTCAAAAATATTTCTCCAAAATACGGTAAGATTTTGTTGCTTGGTAGAGAAGTGTTGATGTTTTCCGCAAAGATGGTACATGAAAATATATCAAAATCCAAAAACTAGAATCAAAGTAATATTTTTTAGTACTTTTCAAGAGCATATATAAAAACCTCATATCCCTTTAATATGTGATAAACAGCCCTTGCATAATATGTTAGCCATTAGCCATTATTAGCCATTTTCATAAAGAAAGATTGAAAATCGATAATTTAATACCTCTGGTGGGACAGATACAGAATTACCCGACCCACTTTCAAAACACAACACCAAACCGAAAGTCCGTTCGATTCAAATTGATCATCATTGCATGTCCCCTTTATGTGGCTATATATGCCTAAAATAATATTCAATTATTCAGCTCCCACCAAAACCCCCTTATGGAAACTGGTCCTTTGTCTCAGGAAGGGTAGAAAACATGGAAAAAGTTGAAAATGCTGGGTTCTGGTTTTTTCTCCTTTTCCCACAATGTTTTCCAAAACTTTCTTTCCGAGGGTCATTAAAAGTCAGGAATGTGTGGTAAAAGGATAAATTTTTGACAAACAGCAAATTTTCAGACTCTTCCATATTGAAATGCGTTGACAAAAAATTGCATTTCACTAAAGTGAAGAGATTTATCACTGAAAGGGTAGAAATCATCGTGAGAAAAAATGATAAACATTGCTCAGATGGCAACATTTATCTTTGATAGGATAGAATACATTCTTGGAAAAGGAGAAAATGCTGGTAAGCGGCATTTTCTCCTTTTCGCACAATGTTTTCTTCAAACGAAAATAGAGGGTAATTGCCTGTTTCGGTGTATGTTTGAAATCTCTTTCATCGAATGAAAAGCAAGGACTATATTTTTCACAAAAATATGGCCTTTGCTTTTCACAAGATGAAATAAATTTCAACCATACACCAAAACAAACAATTATCCTGTGTCTTTTATGCTCTTCACTTTAAACTTTCTTTTAACGTCTAAGTTTTGCTCATCGTGAAAATATGTGCGGTTTTCAAGCGAAATAAATCTATTCGATCTAGTCGGACATGGACTAGCTGTAAAAATAACGTCATTAGTGATGTTGACTACGTCATAGAACGTGACATTCACACGCTAAAAATTCATTCATGTTCTATAAATATCCATGGTTTGTCAACAATTTAAGATATAACATTCACTGGTGAATTACAATATTCACCAGTGAATTATAAGGATATAAGTCGCTGTTAGATTTCTATAAACTACTGAAAAGCATAAACGAAATCCAATCATTTCAGTCACATTGACTTTTTTATCTGCAGTTGCTATCCGTTTGGACATGTCTAAAATTTTGTTGTTTGGTAAAGAATAAAGAGATTGTCAAGTTAACCCGTTACAACACAATCCCGAGTTTTAACGACCCTGAAAAAAAAGCTTTTGAAAACATTGTGGGAAAACAAGATAACCAGCACTTTCTCGTTTTCCCACAGTTTTTTCTTTCCTATTAGACAAATCTCGCCTTTTGAGCAATGTTTACTTTGTCTTCTGCACGTGCTTTCAGTTTGGACCAGTCTACAAATTTGTCGTTTGGTAAAGACTTAATCGTGAAATGAGTCCAATCTATATTAATCCTTTTCCAAGCAATCTGGCATTTTTACAATTTTGATGAAAGGCTTTTGAAAACATTGTTGGGAAAGAAAATGCTGGTAGCCAGCATTATCGCCTTTTCCCACATGTTTTCATCCCTTTCAAAGAGAACAGCATGAGCCATATTTCATGTGTCATCTGCACAATTCTTTCCATTTGGACAAGCGTAAATTTTAGTCATCTTGGGAAAGAGTTAAACCACATAATTTGCTTGCAAAGTTTTAATTCCATTTTGCTCAGCATGCAAAGAGTTAAATATGATATAGAGTCTACGTATTTTCACATAAACAACAGTGTTTACGATTTCCAAGCTTTTTTGGTCAAATATCTAACTGTCAGTTATTTGTTACCAAGATGTAAAAATAATCATGCGAAAAATTGTTTTCCAGTTAGTTAATTTTTACATTTGAGCCATACTCTGTGAAAAAGGGGCTTAATGCATCTTTGTGATGCATTATACCGAGCAGCTCATCAGAGTATTATAGTCCCATAAAATTTGTTTTGAATAAAGACCAACTGAATCATAAGGTAGACTGGTCCTTGGAATTACAGAAAATTGACAAATAGCGAAAAATTTCGGCCCAGGTCAGCCTGTGCAGACTGCGCATGCTGACCTAAGTCGATACTTTATGCAGATACATGTACATTAAGCCTCCTTTTCACAGAGCATGGTTCATCTATTTTAATCATTATCTTTTCTTTGTAATTTGTTATACTAGCTTGTTTTTTCAATCCTTGCAGCCTCCAGATGCTTATAAACCATGTAGATGAGATACATGAGCTAATGAATCAGCAGACAACACCTGTGCTGAATGCTCTGTCAGCGCCAAGCACCACAACCAAGATCGAAGTTCTGCCGACATCGTCTGAACTTAAAATGCCGGCCCAGTTAGATCATAGGCTGACTTCCCTGGAACAGCAAGTAAGTCTCTTTTCCCCTATTCCGATAGTCTTGTAAAAAGCCTTCTTCTTCAGGGTCATTAAAATTTAGGATTGTTTGGTATAGGCTGAAACAAGAAGTGAAGAAATACAGGTTGGCAAAACAAATGTTTTCTATGGTGTACTGGAATCAGGCTGTCTGTGTACATTAGCCCTCTACCACACAGACCCTAGGTTTAAGAACCCTTAGATAGAAAACTTGGCATGTTTGGTTTAAACACCTGTCTTCTCTATCACAGTACTTTATAAAATATATTAAGGATACTTGTTTTCAGTCGAAGATCGAAATTTCTTTCATCAAGCGAACATCATTAGTAATATTTTCACGAGTGGCGCAGCCATAAATGAAAATAATACCGATGATGTTCACGAGATGAAATAAGTTTCGATCTTTCAACAAAAAAACAACCACCAAATATTCTATATATTTCATGCTTCTAACCCTTTTTTGTTGGGACTTTCGTCAAAATCTAGTACAGTTGTTTTTGGTGATTCCCTGTTATGTACCCCTCCACATAAGAATGCATTACAATATTATGAAAAGCGCGAGAAATTCAGGGTAAATGTGTGTAAATTACGTCATATTTCCCTTTGGTTGAATGGCATGCGCTGTTTATCTAGGTAGCTAGTGCAGGAACTACTGTTTCCGCTTTCAACTAAAGAGTTGGAAAATATGAAATGGGTATTTTTCACTTGTGGTACCTATGAAATATCAAACCATAATCCACCACTATTTCTCGATAAACTACTGAAAAGCATGAACTAGTAAGCTATATTTTATGACGGCTGAAACAGTATCACTCACTGTCCAGATATCTATTTTAATCTTTCAGATGGAAGTAACGTACCGTTCCCTAGAATGGATCGTAAAAGCTTTGCAAGCCAACAACATCGTACCAAGTATTTCACCTCCTACTATTCCAAATTTAGATGAGGAGAGAAAGAAAGGTAAGTGAGCTAAGAATAATGTATTACCTTATCCTACCTGTAGGGTCCTGCGTGGCTCAGTGGTAAAGTTTATGACTTTTAACCTTGAAGCCTCAGCTTCAAGCCTCACTGGAAGCTCAGGGTTTTTTGTGGGAGTGTCATTGGAGAACACACTTCAGAGCTCTAGCCTTGTACTAGTGAACCAATGACAAACATGAATAAGTGAGCTGTTTCTGTGATGTGACTGACATTATGTTCAAAGGGGCGTAAAACACTTTGTAGTCAATCATATACTATTTGTAAACTGTTTATACCTCATCTTATAACCGTAACTCAAGCTATGATGACACAGCGACTTTTGAAAAATAGGGCAAAGTGTTTGATTGCTTCTTTTAAACCATTTTGCCATTTGAAACAATGTTTATGGACACAGTCTTTGTTTCAGTAAATCTTTTCATTTAAGAATAAAATGCTATATAAGTGGACATTTACGATGTGGAAATTTTTGCGATTTCGGGAATTTCAAAAGTTCGCTAACTTTTCTGTTCACGTTGCTACGGAAAGTTCGTGAGTATTCTGGTACTTTCGATGTTGATGTGCGCAGAATAGTCTAGAAAGAATATTAATTTTTAGCTCCACTGACCAAAGGCCAGCGGGCTTATGTCATGGCCCGGTGTCCGTCGTGCGTCCGTGCTATAACTTTTATTTCAAGCATCTTCTTCTCTGATACTACCCATCCAATTTTGATTAAACTTCACACAAATGATTTTGCCATGGTCTTCTTCAGAATTCTTGAGATAATTTGATTCCTTGAATAAACTCTGGTTGCCATGGCAACAAAACTGAAAAATAATGAAAATCTTTGAAAAATCTTCTTGTCTGAAACCATAAGGCCCAGGACTGCCAAATTTGGCATGTAGCTTTATCTAATAAACTTCTTCCAAGTTTCATAATTATATAGCCCTGGGATCAAAATTGGCCCCACCCTGGGTGTCACAAGTTTAACATGGGCTTTTATAGTGCCTTAAATTTACATAGTCATCAAGGAAAACAACTCTACTTATAAGATATACTGTATAGTTTGTTATTATTTATCTCCCTTGACTATCAAACCTCACTATTTCATGATTGATTTTGGGTATTCAGGATTTTTCGATAAAAATTGTTCAGTTTTCATGGACAGTGATTTATTTTCATGCTTATGGTTTCCTCTGATTTGTGGAATATTTAACATAAAGTAAGGTTTCTATCATTCAGTTTTTTGTTCCAGAACTTTACTGCTCATGCCATTGAAAAAAGCTTGCATATATTGACTCACATTAACTTCACATTTGAAAAAGATATGAATTTTTTTTTTTTTTGGGGGGGGGGGGATTTTTTCTATGTAAGTTTAGACTCGTACACTTTTATGCTGTGTGTCTCATGATACATTTATTATGTCTCCCTCCGTCAGGGTCGGGAGACATATTGTTTTTCCTCATGCGTCAGTCTGTCTGACTGTCCGTCACAAATCATGTCCGCTCTATAACTCAAAAACCTTTTAAGATATTTTGATAAAACTTCACACATTTGTAAAGCACCATGAGACAAAGTGTCATGCACAAGAACCATAACTCTGTATATTTTTTGAGTTATTTCCCTTTGATTATTTTCCGTCGCAAATCGTGTCTGCTGTATAATTCGAAAACCTTTTAAGATATTTTGATAAAACTTCACACATTTGTAAAGCACTATGAGACGAAGTGTCATGCACAAGAACCATAACTCTGGCTTTATGTTTTTCGAGTGATTTCGCTTTGATTATGTTCCATCACAAATCGTGTCTGCTCTATACGTCAAAACCCTTTTAAGATATTTTGATAAAACTTCACACATTTGTAAAGCACTATGAGACGAAGTGTCATGCATAAGAACCATAACTCTGGCTTGTATATTTTTCAATGATTTCCCTTTGATTATTTTCCGTCATAAATCGTGTCTGCTCTATAACTAGAAACCCTTTTAAAATATTTTGATAAAACTTCAATACATTTGTAAAGCACCATGAGATGAAGTGTCATGCACAAGAACCATAACTCTAGCTTGTATATTTTTTGAGTGATTTCCCTTTGATTATTTTCCGTCACAAATCGTGTCTGCTCTTTATCTCGAAACCCTTTTAAGATATTCTGATAAAACTTCACACCTTTGTAAAGCACCATGAGACAAAGTGTCATGCACAAGTACCATAACCCTGGCTTGTATATTTTTCAAGTTATTCCCTTTGATTATTTTCCGTCACAAATCATGTCCGCTCTATAACTAGTAAACCTTTTAAGATATTTTGATAAAACTTCACACACATATGTAAAGCACCATCAGACAAAATGTCATGCACAAGAATCATAACTCTGGCTTGTATATTTTTCGAGTGATTTCCCTTTGATTATTTTCCGTCCTCATTTTAAATACAATTTCGTGTCCGCTCTGTAACTCGAAAACCGTTACAGAAAAATGACCATTATTTCAGTTAGAAATTGCCTTGGTCACATATCAATCCTTCTGACACCAAAAAGGGGTTAGACATCTGTTTTTTTTTTTTTTTTTTTTTGTAGAAAAACAAGTTCTAGTTTTACTCTGTACGAAACGACATTTTTTTTTACTGGACCAATATTAAAACCCATTTCAGACAACAAATGTATCTTCAGTGATTATTTCTGTCTTTTTTAGGGTAGGAAACATTTGTGGAAAAGGAGAAAATGCTGGTTGACAACATTTTCTCCTTTTCTCACAGTTTTCTCAAAAGCTTTCTCATTCAGGGTCACAGAATTGTGTGGTAAAGGGTTAAAAGCGAGTGGAGCGATACAGGGCCATCATGGCCCTCTTGTTTTTAATTACTTTATAATTAGCAAATGATTTTAATCGATAGTACTGTAGGTACTTAACTATTTGTATGATAGGTCCATATCCTGGTCTCAAAGAAAATTTAATGTTATTATTAACACAGTCCAGTGTATACAGTTATTGGGAAATCCTCAGTGTTTTTCTCGAAAATACTTCCGGTAGCTTCCGGGTGTACTTGATTCTTCTGTTATGATATATAAGGGCCCAAACACTGGAGGGTTGGAGGAGGGAGAAAAAGTTGTGAGATTGATGTTTACGACTGAAGTTTGAAAAGGATTTAAAGATTAAATATTCTAATTAGTGCCACTGTTAACTCGTATGCTGTCATCGTTGGATTCTCAGCTTTTTGGAGTTCTGTTGAGACCAGGAATTTTATGTGTTCTTCGTGACTTTCTCAGATTCTGGATTATCGGAATTGTAACGTTTTAAGAAAGTTCGAATTGTTTAGACTTTGTGAACTGTAAGTAGGAACTTATATTATCATTTGTATCGTAAATTAATATGTTTTAAATTATTAAATTTCAAAACATAGTGGAACTTTTCCGTTCTTTTTTAATCTATTACACCGTCATTTAAGCCGTAGCAATTCAGTATCCAAGACACCGTAATAACGTATTTTATCACAAGTATACCGACAAATAACAAGAATTGTTAAACATTTCCATGCGCAAACTGTCCGTAATCAGTAATGCACAAATTTTTCAACACGCGTGTATATCCACATACACAGCACAAGTTAAGTCTGTTACCAACTAATCTCATGTTTTATCAACTCTCAGTACTCTTATATTTTGCTGTCAGATAAGAAGGTAAAAATAGTCCACAGATTCACACAGATTGTGGGGCTGATTTTGATTGGGCTGGTCCTATAGATACTTTCAACAGGTTATCCCCCAAGTTTGAACCCTTTACCACACAATCCAGAGTTTCATCGACCCTGAGAAAGAAAGCTTTTGACAATATTGTTGGAAAATTAGAAACTGTTAGTAATCTCCTTTTCCCACATGTCATCATTTGAGCTACATGTTTTCATTTGAGATATATGCCGTCATTTATCGTCTGCAAATACTTTCAATTTGATCGAGTCCTAAATTTCGTCTTTTGACCGCTTACCACACAATCATGAGTTTTAACAACCTTGAAGAAAAAGCCGTTTGAAAATATCGTGGGAAAAAGAGAAAATGCTGTATCTGTTTCCAGCAATGTTGTCTACTCTTCCAAAAATGAATTTCAATTTTGAGTCATATTTATTTTGTTGTATGCAAATGTTTTGAATTTGGACCAGTCTAAAAATTTGTCATTTGGTAAAGGTTCAAACGCAGTACAACCTTCTTTGATTTTGCAGTAGACCACTCCAGCATTTATTTCTTTTCCCACAATCTTCCCAAGATAAATTTAATGAACAATTTCAGCTAAATTTACATTACCGTCTGCAAATCCTTTCAATTTGGGTGAGTCTAAAATTTTGTCATCTGGTAAAGATTTAAAGAAATTTGCTTATTTTAAGGATTAATTTAAGACCAAATACAACAAATACAATAACGTCAATATTGAAGCAGTCATTGGATGCTGACAGAAACTGTCCTGTACTGGTATATAGTATGGAATAGTATATGATCGAAATTCAATTTAATTTGCTTTAGAAAGTTACTCATATTTAAAGGAAGGGGCTGCTGCCCCCACAGTTTTCCTACAGGCTAGTAGTTAACCCTTAACCTGCTAAATAAGTGACATTAAACGTTTGTCTTGATGATACCTTGGTCAAGTCTGAAAGTGGGTCCTGTCGGTTCAAAAACTAGGTCACTAGGACAAATCTTAGAAAAACCTTGTTAACGCTGTAAAAGCCACAAATTTCAGTCCAATATTGAAAGCTTATTAGAATGTTTGTCTTGATGATATCTTGGACGTATTTAAAAATGGTCACGTCGGGTCAAAAACTAGGTCACTATGTCAAATCTTAAAAAAGAAAAAAAAAAAAAAAAAAAAAAAAAGAATAGCCACATTTTCAATACAATACTCACGAAAGTTGGTCAGAATGTTTGTCTTGCAGATAGGTTATGTCAGGTCACTAGGTCAAATCTTAGAAAAAACCTCGTGAACGCTCGAACGGCCACATTTATTTTACAGTTTTCTTGAAAATTGGTCAGATGTATGTCTTGATGATATCTCGGAGGGTTTTGAAAAAGGTCTTTCCGGGTCAAAACCTAGGTCACTAGATCAAATCTATGAAAAACTTTCTGTACGCTCTAGAAGCCACATTTTCAATACAAAACACATGAAAAATGGTCAGACTGTTTTTCTTAATAATCTCTTAAACAAGTAAAAAATGGGTCATGTCGGGTCAAAATGTAGGTCACTAAATCAGATTTTAGAAAAAACTTTTTGTACACTTTAGAGGCCACATTTTGGGTAAAATACTCTCGAAATAAGTCAAAATGTTTATCTTGATGATATCTTGGCCGAGTCTGAACATGGGTCACATCAGGTCAAAAACTAGGAAATCAGGTCTAATCTTTGAAAAACTTTGTGTACGCTCTAGAGACCACATTTTCAGTCCGATAATCTTGAAACTTAGCCAGAATGTTTGTCTTGATGATATCTAAGACGACTTTGAAAATGGCTCACATTGGATCAAAAACTAGGTTACTAGGTCAAATCTCGGAAAGAAGCTTGTGTACACTCTACAGGACACATTTTCTCTTAAATACTCATGAAAGATGGTAGGAATGTTTGTCTGGATAATTTCTACAAGTTTGAAAGTAGGCACTGTTGAGCTTAAAAGTAGGTCACTGAGACGAATTCTAGAAAAAGCTTGTGTACACTCTAGAGGCCATGGTTTAAGTTTGATACTAATGGAAGTTTGTCAGAATTTTTATATCTCGGAAGAGATTGGACATGGGTCATGTATGGTCAAAAGGCTGAGGTGAGTGACTCCAGGCCGTCATGGCCCTCTTGTTTGGAGAAATATTTCTCCTCATCGGACAAGATCACACTGCACATTTTGTGCAATCTGATTTTGATTTGCACTGTCCGCAAAACGTCTGTGAGTCGCGCTTAGCAGCCTAAGGGTTAAAATCTTTTCAGATTTAAACTCAATTCAAGAGGTAAATAGATTACAAGACAGAAGTATTTTTCGTTAAATTGTTCGTTCTTTTCCAGCTGAAACAGGAGGTAGTTTAATCTTTTTTGTTTGTATTTTATTTCCACAAAATGAGCCAAGTATAAATGAAATTGGCCTTTTCAGCGAGAGAAGACACAGTCAAACTGTTTGTAATTTCAACAATGTTTTGGCCAGATTTTTTACAAAGTAAATAGATCCAAGATTAGACTGCATTTTCTGTGCAGTCTGAACTTGATCTATACTGTCCACAAATTCAATATTCAAAATGTGGGAATGAAAACTTATTAGTGTGACTTTTGATGCTTCAAAATGCTGTAAACACTGCTTGGTGGATCTATGTATTTAGACTATCTTGCATCCATTTTATGTCATCACAGAGTAAATAAATTATGATTTTCAATTAGAAAATGCGAATCCATATCTTGCACCTCTTTCCTGCCAGCCCTGATGGCTTAACGATGATGAGCAGGGTTAGTAAAACAAGGGTTGTGAGTTTGAATAAAAGCCTGGACAAATTCCTTTTTTGGACCGATGAAAGTTCTCTCATCGCTAAACATCTTTATAACTGTTTTGTAAGAAAGCAGCCAGTGGCCTGACAAGAGTGTTATGCATAATGCTGGTTAAAAAAAAGATCAAGGCATTCTTGTATTGGTGCTCTGGCCACCATATCACTTTAACTCTGTTAGAAATAGTCTTAAACATCACACATACAAATCAGACTCATTCTAGTCTGATCCGAATTCACTCTCATGTTCAGTGTACATATATAGCTGTTGCTAAGTGACAGTGAGATTACGTTCGAACACAGATATTCTAGCTATATCTTAAATGGCAGTGAGATCTGTTTCTAAACTTAAACACTGATATTTTAGTTATTAGCTCAACTGAGCACGAAGTGCTCAAAGTGAGCTTTTGTGATCGTGCTGTGTCCAGCGTGCGTCATGCGTCGTCCATCGTCAATTTTTACCTTGTGTACGTTGTAGAGGCCACATTTTCAGTCCGAAACTTTTGAAACTTGGTCAGAATCTTTGCCTTTATGATCTCTCGGACGCGTTTGAAAATGGGTTATGTCGGGTCAAAAACTAGGTCACTAGGTCACATCTTAAAAAAAAAAAAAGCATGTGTACGCTCTTGAGGCCACATTTTCAGTCCAATACCTTTGAAAGTTGGTCTGAATGTTTGTGTTGATAATATCTTGGACAAGCTCGAAAATAGGTCATGTTGGGTCAAAACTTAGGTCACTAGGTCAGATCTTGTAACAATTTTGTGTCCACTCTTGAGGCCACATTTTCAGTCCAATACTAATGAAACTTGGTCAGAATGTTTGCTTTAATGATATCTCGGAAGAGTTCAAAAAGGGTCATGCCGGGTGAAAAACTAGGTCACTTGGTCAAATCTTAGGAAAAAAAAACTTTGTACACTCTAGAGACCACATTTTTAGTCCAGTACTTTTGAATATTGGTCAGAATGTTTGTCTTAATGATATCTTAGATGAGTTCAAAAATGGATTACATTGGGTCAAAACTAGGTCACTAGGTCAAATCTTTGTAAAACTTTGTGTATGCTCTTTAGGCCACATTTTTAATACAATACTCATGAAAGTTGGTCGGAATGTTTGTTGAGATCATATCTTTGATGAGTTTGGAATTGAGTCATATCAGGTCAAAAACTAGGTCACAAGGTCAAAACTTAGAAAAACCATATGTACGAGGGTTGTCCCAAAACTCGGTGACAATTTCATTAACAAAAGAAAATGAAACGCTACAAAAGCTAAGCAATTTTTAGATATGTTTTCAATACATATGAATGATCCAAACATATATAAAGAAAATCACACAAAAATCTTTAGAAATAAGAAAATTATAGCATAAATACCACAAGTACCCACACTGCGGCGCACGTCAAGCGTTAATAATGACGTCAACGTTAAGTTTAAGAGCCTTTGTCAAAGTATTCTCCTTGAAATTCAATGCATTTGCCGTGTCATTTAATCCACGACTGGTCTAAAACTGTCTTTAACCACATTTCTGTCAGACCTCTGTTTAAAGCAAATATAGCAGACACCAGCTCATTGCTGGAATCGATTTTGCGACTTCGTTAATCCTTCTGAAGCTGTGGAAAGCAGACAAAGTTGTAAATCCGATTAGAAATTATTGCCTTCTAGGATGGAGGGGTCCTAGATGTCTTCCATATACTGGACTGTCGCTTTCCTTCAGGTTCGAAGTAGTGTAACCACCTCTCATCTGCTATAAAAAGAGGATCCAATAGGGCGTCGTCTGCTTCAATGCGAGCAAGAAACTCTGGGGACGTGTGAACCTTTTTCTGTTTGTTTTCATCAGATAGTAGACATAGAACCCATCTTGTGCAGACTCGTGATATGTTCAGTGTCTGTGGAAAGAAGACCTTGAAATGGCGGTTGACGACGGTATCTCTCTGACTGTTAGACTCCGACCTGCGAAAATGCATCTCTTCACCAAATCACACGACTCTTCATCTAAAGAAGTCGGCCAACCATTTCGTGCTTTTTCCGCTTCCTAGCGTTCACCTGCCCTCAAGTCTGTTTTACTGCCATGGCACATGTTAGCCAGTGTTTGAGAAATATTTTTAAACTTTTCAGTACGCCAAATTTGTTTTATAGTCTAGTCGAGTGCCATTCGAAGATCGGCACAAAATTTTATAACTGTTCGCTGCGCCACGCGATCTTCTGACGTCGACATTTCAAATTTCTTATTTTGTCCTTAACTTTTACGATAGGGTATATTATGTACGCTGTTTACTCAATCACATTCAAATTTACTGTGATGAAGTCAAACTTTTAGAAGAAGACGTCCATGTAATATGAAGTAGAAATGATATCAAATATTGAAAATATTCGTGCATGATTGGAGTTCATGTAAAAACGTATATAGTAAAAATGGCGTGCGCCGGGAAATGACAACTCTTTGTCGATTTTGTGAATTTAAAGTAAAAATAAAGCTTATATTTCATTGGAGACTTAACATAAAATGAAATAACATCTTCATGTATGAAATATATGAAAATGAATGTACTGACGCTAAAATGGCTCGTTTATAAAATTTGTCAAGGAATTTTGGGACAACCTTCGTACACTGTAGAGAACACATTTTCTGTACAGTACACTTGAAAATTGGTCAGAATGTTAGTCTTGAAGATATTGTATATGATTTTGATAATGGGTATCTTCGGGTCAAAAACTACGTCATCAGGTCAAATCTTTGGAAAACCTTGTCTGTGCTCTAGAGGCCACATTTTCAGTTCCTTATTCATTAAACTTTGCGAAAATGTTGGTCTTGATGATATCATGGACAAGTTTGAAAATAGGTCATGTCAGTTGAAAAAGTAGGTCACTTGGTTAAATCTTAGAAAAACCTTATGAGCCTACATTTTCA
The DNA here is from genome assembly GCA_946811185.2 of Hippopus hippopus. Taxonomy (NCBI): domain Eukaryota; kingdom Metazoa; phylum Mollusca; class Bivalvia; order Cardiida; family Cardiidae; genus Hippopus; species Hippopus hippopus. Next base: position 33,237,581 of record OX328105.1, read on the forward strand.
GGGCAATTCTCTTGTAAATTAGTCAGAATGGTTGTCTTGATAATATCTTGTACTAGTTTGAAAATATGTCACATCGGTTAATAAAACTAGGTCACCAGCTGAAACCTTTGAAAAATCTTATGTACGCTCTAGAGGCCACATTTTCAGTCTGATAATCCTGAAGCTTCGTCAAAATGTTGGTCTTGATGATATCGTGGACAAGTTTGAAAATAGGTCGTGTCAGTTGAAAAAGTAGGTCGATCGGTTAAATCTTAGAAAAACTCTATGAGCCTATATTTTCAGAGAAGATCTCTTGTAAATTAATTAATATCTTGTACTAGTTTGAAAATATGTCACATCGTGTTAAAAAACTAGGTCATCAGCTGAAATCTTCGAAAAATCTCATGTACGCTCTAGAGGCTACATTTTCAGTCCGATAATCCTGAAGCTTGGTCAGAATGTTGCCTTGATGATATCTCGGACGAGACTGAAAATGGGTCATGTTGGATGAAAAACTAGGTCACCAGGTCAAATCTCGGAAAACCCTTGCGTTCACACTACAGACCACATTTTTTCTCAAATACTGATCAATGGTAGTCAAAGTGTTTGTCTAGATAATTTCTACAAGTTTGAAAATAGGCAATGTTGAGCTATAAAGTAGGTCACCGAGACAGATTCTAGAAACAACTTGTGAACACTCTAGAGACTATACTTTAAGTCCAATACTAATGAAAGTTTGTCAGAATGTTTGTCATCATAGCTGAGAACAGATTTGAAATGGGTCGTTTATGGTCATAAGGCTGAGGTCAGCGACTTTGGGCAATCATGGCCCTCTTGTATTCTAATTGACCTTTAGATCTATGTTATAATTTAACAATGTTTTGTCATTTATTTTCTGACACCTCGATGTTTGTCTAAAATTTAAACACTGCTACATGTATGTCAGTTATGTTGTAACTGACACATAGATCTATGTGTAAAGTTAAACACTGTTTTGTCAGTTATGTTCTAAATGACTCCTAGATATATGTCTAAACTTAAACACTGTTTTGTTAGTTATGTTCTAACAGAAACCTAGATCTGTCTCGAAAGTTAAACACTGTTTTGCCAGTTATGTTGTAACTGACACATAGATCTGTGTCTAAACTTTAACACTGTTTTGTCAGTTATAAATGACGCATAGATCTATGTCTAAACATAAACACTGTCAAGTCAGTTATATTCTGCCATTTACATCTTTGTCTAAACTTTGACAATGTTATGTTATACCCCCGTCACACCAAACTCGTTCTCACTCCGTTTCGAAAATTATTGCCAAACGGACTAAAACTGTGTTCGGACAGAGTGGACGTATTAGCAACCTTTTACGATCTGTTTATGAACTTAATGGACGGGTTAGGACGGGAAGGGTGTCCCAGAACTTTTGAGTCTGCTCAAAATTGTTTGCCGTCCATCCCGTCCTGTAATAAGACGGCATGACAACGCACTTAAAATGAGATGGACGTACTACAAACGGAACTGCCGTACTTCGATCCTAATAGAGACGCGGTGCAGTCGGACATCAATTGGCAGTGCGTTTGCATTTTACCGACCGAAATTAGACGTCCTATCCAGACTGCAACCTGTTTTACGATTTAGTTGACTGGGGTAAAACTTACTAAGAACTGTGTTGGTGAGACGGGCTTCAGGCTTTATCAGGCCAAAATTACACGTTCTACCCCGACCACATCCCGTTTTCCGGTCATGCCAGGACGGGGTAAGACGTTGTAAGAACTAGTTTGGTGTGACGGGGCCTTTAGTGATATTCTGAAACTTCAACCTTTGTCCAGACATTGTTTCGTCTGTTATGTACTACTTGACTCTTCTATCTTTTTCGTCGCTTATGTACAGTTATATTCTGATACATAGATCTATTTATAACTCAAACACTATTGTATCATTATGTTCTGACTGATGCTTAGATTTATGCCTAAACTTTAGCACTGGTATATTTGTGTTCTTATAACATTTAAATCTATTCCTAGATTTAACACTTTTATGTTTGACACCAACAACAGTTACCATTTACACTTACACTTACCATTTCCTGTCTGCTCTGACCCTTTGCGTGGATACTGTGCAACTGAGACTAGAACTGTGTCCAAACTTAAATGTTGTTATACCAGTTATTTTCTTAGGCTGAGAACTGGGTCTATTTTTATGTACATTATAACTGGGCACTTGGGGTTGCTTTTCTTTCCTTTTTCCTTTGCCACATTGCATGTACAGGTTCAAACAGCTTACAAAAGTAAAATTAGTCTATAGCGTCTTGATATGTTAAACAGCAAGGAAAAGATGCTGGTGATCAGCATTTCTCCTTTTGCCAAAATGTTTTCTCATGTAATTTATTTTACCGTAACCATATTTTCCAGATTTTTTTTTTTTTTCATAGTTGTCTGCCACAAATTTTGGAAGCCTTTATCTTGAGAGGGATAAAACATTTTACTGTAACTTTCGATTTTAACCTTTATTTTATTTTGTGTTTCAAATCTATGTTTTTGCTGAGGCCGCGGACAATTTTGATTGAATACTGGTTGTGCAGCTTATACTAGTTTCAGAGACATTAATCAGATTTAATCAATAGAAATATCCATGTGTGCAAACATTATTTGCGAATTCTTACCTGGGCACGAAGTGCTCAATGTGAGCTTTTGTCATCGTCTGTCCTCAACTTTTACCTTGTTTACACTCTAGAGGCTACATTTTCAGTCCGATACTCATGAAACTTTGGCAGAATGTTTGTCTTGATATTATCTCAGACGAGTTTGAAAATGGGTCATGTCGGATCAAAAACTAGGTTACTAGGTCAAATGTTAGAGAAACTCGTGTACACGTGTAAAAGCCACATTTTCAGTCCAATACCCTTGAAAGTTTGTCAGAATTTTTGTCTTGATGATATCTTGGGTGAGTTCGAAAATGGATAACATTGTGTCAAAAACTAGGTCACTGAGTCAAATCTTTCAAAAACCATGTGTAAGCTCTGGAGGCTACATTTTAAGAACAGTACTCATGAAAGTTGGTCAGAATGTTAGTCTTGATGATATCTTTGACAAGTTGGAAGATGAGTCATGTCTAGTCACAGGGTCAAGTCTTAGAAAACCTTAAATACACTCTGGAGGCCACATTCCTTTTACAATGCTTTTGAACATTGGTCAGAATTTGTCTTGAAGATATCTTGAATGAATTTGAAAATGCGTCACATGGAGTCGAAAACTAGGTCACCAGATCAAATCTTTCAAAAAACTTGTGTATGCTCTAGAGGCCACATTTTCAGTCCAATAGCAATGAAAGTTTGTCAAAATATTCATTTTGATGATATCATAGACGAGTTTGAAAATGGGTCATGTTGGATCAAAAACTAGGTTACTAGTCTCAGAAAACCTTGTGTACACCTAGAGGCCACATTTTCAGTCTGTTACTCATGAAACTTGGTCAGAATACTTGTCTTGATGACAATGGAAGAGTTTGAAAATGGGTCATGTCGGGTCAAAAACTAGGTCACTTAGTTCAAATGTTAGGAAAACCTTATGTACGCTCTAGAACCCCCTTTTTCAGTGCAATTCTCTTGAAACTTGGTCAAAATGTTTTGATAATATCTTGGATGAACTTGAAAATGGGTCATGTTGGATCAAAAAGAAAAGTTCATTTGGGTAAATCTTTGAAAAACCTTGTGTACGCTCTAGAGGCCACATTTTCAGTCCGATACCAATGAAAGTTTGTCAGAATGCTTGTCCTGATAATATCTTGGACAAGTTTGGAAAATCAGTCATGTCAGGGCAAAAAGTAAGTCACTAGGTCAAATCTTAAGAAAACCTTTTGTACACTTTACATAGAGAGAGAAAAAAAAGAAAAAAAAAAAACTAGTTCACAAGGTTAAATCTTTGAAAACCCTGTGTACGCTCTCGAGACCACATTTTCAGACGGTAATCTTGAAACTTGGTCAGAATGTTTGTGTTGATGATATTTTAGACTAGCTGAAAATGGGCTATGTTGGATCAGAAACCGGATCACCAGGTCAAATCTCGGAAAAACCTTGGGCACATTCTGTAGGCCACATTTTCTCTCAAATACTGGTGAAAGGTGGTCAGAATGTTTTCCTGGATAATTTCTACATGTTTGAAAATAGGCAATGTTGAGCTAAAAAAAGGTCAGTGGGACAAATTCTAGAAAAAGCTTGTGTACACCTAAAAGGCCATGTTTTAAGTCCAATACAAATGAAAGTTTGTCAGAATGTTTGTCATTATATCTTGGAAGAATTGAGAAAGGGTCATGTTCGGTCAGTTAAGCAACTTCAGGGCCATTATGGCCCTCTTGTTCCAATATTCTTGTGGGAAAAAATGAATCTGGCTTTAGTTGGCTTTTGAGATAATTCTTCTACTATTCATGTGGAATGAAAAGAATCTGACATTTGATGGTTGATAAGGTAAAATTCTATCAAAGTTGTCTACAAAAAAAAAAAAATGTGATTAGGGTTTCCAGAATATCAGTTTGTAACATTGTTGTGGTATTGTTTAAATCAATACTAAACAACGAAATTCTAGGCTCTACCAAGTTGAAAATATTTGCTGATGACAAATTAAATGTGGTTCAAATGGTGGAATTTATCTATGAAAGGGTAGAAAACACTGTGGAAAAAAAAAATAGTGATTACCGGCATTTTCTCCTTTTTTTCACAATGTTTTTAAAAGGCCTTCTTCAGGGTTGTTTAAACTCGGGGTTGTGTGTTAGAGGGATGATGAAATTTTATGTCAAATACCAACTCATAACAGATTGTGTATTCATAATGAATATCTGTATGTTATCAAAATATTTGCAGAGTGAACCGCAACCATATCAGAAAGAAATGTAGTATTGATTTTTGTTTTGTTGTACATTATTTTACAGAAAAAGAACTTTTGAAGAAACAAAGAGAGACCGAAAAACAAATTGTGCATCAGATTCTAGAGGATGGGGTCAAAGTTCACACCAGGTCAAGGACATCACCATACCAAGGGTCGGAGGTCATGCGGTACGCTGTACCAGACCATTTGGTTCCCTGGGATGTAAGTTTGTATTACTGCCGTTATGATTAAACAATCCTGGGGGAAAGTACTTTTCATACATGGTGGAAAGTGGAGCAAATGTGTTCTGCCCTTGAGCCAAATATTCTGTTGTCTGCAAATGCTTTTAATTTCGTCAAGTCTATAATCTTTTTTGGCTGGTAAAAGGTTTATACCTTGACTAATCAGTCCTGAGTTTTAACGACCCCTAGAAAGCAGAAAATTTGTGGTAAAATGAGAAAATGCTGGTTACCAGCATTTTCTCTCGTTATTAGAAGGTTTGCTACATTTTCCATAGTGAATCCTATTACTTAAGCCCCAACTGATTTGTCATCTACAAATATTTTGTGTTTGGACAAGTCTAAAATTTTGTCAGCTGGTAAAGAATCCAAAGTTAGATACTGTTTAACCCTTTGCCACATTATGCCGAGTTTTAACGACCCCGAGTAAAAAGGTTCTTGAAAGCATTGTGTGAAAAGGAGAAAATGCTGGTAACAAGCATTTCCTTCTTTTCCCTCAATGTTTTCGACTTTCCAATAGGCAAGATCCATCATTTTAGCCACTGTAGATTTCTCGTCTGTAAATGCTTGTAATTCATTTGAGTCTAAATTTTTTCCGAGTGCTAAAGGGTAAATATTAGCTAATGAACAAAACCTATTGTTTATCTTTGCAGGTCCCTTTTCCAGAGTACAATCCAGTGGAATATACAGCAAAAGAAGTGTTAGCAGGCCCTGTTTGGTCTGATCCAGATCTGACAAATATGTAAGTTGCTTTAAACCAGTACTATCATGCGTAACTTTTCTTATCCCATTTCAAAACAGTCCTGTATTTTAAGAACCTTCGAGGGAGAGAGCTTATGAAACATTTTTGAAATAGGGAGAAAATGCTAGCAACCACATTGTTTTCTACACTTCCAGAGACAATCCCATGGTTTAGCCACATTTAATTTGCTTTCAGTATGAATGATTATAAGATCAAAATGTCATAACGAGTAACTTAAGTCAAGTAGTTTCTTTGTCTCACCTGAGCACAAAGTGCTCAAGGTGAGCTTTTGTGATTGTGCTGTGTCTGTTGTGCGGCGTCAACCTTCACCTTGTGTACCCTGTAGATGCCACATTTTCAGTCTGATACTCATGAAACTTGCTCAGAATGTTTTGTCTTGATGAAACCTCAGACGAGTTTGAATGAGTTGTGCCGGCTCAAAAACTACGTCACTTGGTCAAATCTTTGAAAAACCTTGTGTATGCTCTTGAGGCCACATTTTCAGTCTAATACCCATGAAAGTTTGCCAAAATGTTTGTCTTGATAATATTTTTGATGAGTTAAAAATCGGTCATGTTGGGTCAAAAGCTGTGTCACCAGGTCAAATCTTAGAAAAACTTTGTGTACACTTCAGAGGCCACAATTTCTGTTCAATGATTTGAAAGTTTGTCAGAATGTATGTCTTGATGATAAATCATATGAGATTGAAAATGGATCAAATTGGGTAAAAAAAAAAGGGCACCTGGTCAGAAATACTATGTAAATTTGTGACGGAATCAAAACCACATAATCCCAAATTATAACCCTATATCACACAATCCTAAGTTCTAACAACCCTGACTAAGAAACCTTTGAAAACATTGTGGGAAAAGGAGAAAATGCTGATTACCAGTATTTTCTTCTTTTTCCACATTGCTTTCTTCCCAATCAAAGACTAATTCAGTCATATGGAGCAACTTCAAATTATCATCTGCATATGCTTTCATTTTGGACCAGTCTTAAATTTTGTTGTTTGGTACAGAGTTAACAACCCTAAGGAAGAAGGCTTTTTGAAAACGAAGTTGCAAAGCGTGAAAATGGTGGTAACCAGCATTTTAAGCTTGGCTGTTTTCGAAGAAAACCTTGAGGTATTGTTGTAGCCCTGGTGTCGTTGTCTGTGTTGTGCAAAATGACATTTTGTTATATCTCTGTTATTACTGAAGATATTTTCTTTAAACTTTGACCAAATGTTGATTATTAAATGGGAGACCCATACAACAGGAACAGGTAACCATTGAAATACTTTGAGTTATGCCCCTCTTTCAACATAGAATTTTCACTGAAAGTCAAGCACTTTCAGCAGAGCATTGGACTCGTATGCGGTGCTCTTGTTTCAATTTCTCACAAAGTTCCCTACCCTTTTCAACACAAATTCCTGGGTTTTGTACATGTCTAATTTGTTGTCTACAAATGCTTTTCATTGTTTTGTCATTTGGTAAAGAGAATCCTTTCTCCCACAATTCCAATTTTTTACAACCCTGAGAAGAAAAGCTTTTAAAAGCATTGTACGAAAAAGTGAATATGCTGATAATGAGTATTTTCTGTCACAATGTTTTCTGTTGTATCAAAAATGGAAATTATCATGAAAGCTACATTTAGTTTCTTGTCTACAAATGGTTTGAATTTGATTGAGTCCAATGTTTTTATGTTTGGTAAAGAGTTATAAAGCAAACTTGATATAATTACAGGACTCCGGCTGAAAGAATGAGAAGTATTTCCTCCTTTAACTCTGTGGACAAACAACACAACTGTAACAGAGTCAGTTCTTTGGGTACTTATAAGGTGAAAGATGGACTTCCCCTCAACCCAGAGGGTAGGACAGGCCTAGGTGGGCGTGGCCTTCTGGGAAGGTGGGGCCCAAATTTTGCTGGTGACCCAGTAGTTACTAGGTTTGTAGAATGTTATATTTTGAATACTTTTCTTTGTTAGTATGGAATATGCACAATCATTTGAGCCATGCTCTAAATGCATCTGCAAAAAATATCAACCAATGTCAGATTACACAGTCAGTGCAGGCTGACATGGGTTGAAACTGTTTGCTATTTGTAATTTTTTTCCATTTCCAAGCACCAGTCTACCTAATGATTCAGTCGGTTGTTAGAAAAAATGGATGTGTGCACTGTATATTTGTGATGACTTGGGTGGAAAAATGCATCAACAAAGCCCTCTTTCTCAGAGCATGCCTCATATTCTGTATACTTTTGTTATGCATAGAGCCTACAAGAGAGTGAGGAGGGATGTTATACTGAAACTTGGTTATCAATGCACCTGCCTGCCTGTTTATAGACGCAATTGTATGTCCTCTTCTCCTGGTACAGTTTTCGACCAATTTGGCTGAAATTTAATGAAACCCTTCATACTATGCATATTTGGCAATTCGCAATTTTCATTATGATTGGTAGAGCATCACAGGAGTTACAGCCCTTTGTATTTTCTCCGTATTCAGTGACATGTCAGCCTACAACAATTCTACTTGATTGATAAGTTTTAACAGTACCTCTCAAACATCAATTAGTCAGGTAGGAAAGAGTTGAAGGTAAGATCAGATGGCATAGATATGCCATCTGATCCTAGTCTGCAATGCTTCCTAAGGACATAAGAGGTCAATAAATGAGCTGGAGATGTCAAGGTTTCAATTGTGGGCCTCTGCGTATAACACTTTTCTGCTTAACTTAGTTTCAGACTGGTATAAATGTAATTTAACCACTAACGCTCTACCAAATAATCCTGAGTGATAAGTACCCTGAGTCAGAAACTTATTTCAAACATTGTGGGAAAAAGAAAAAGTTGGTAAACAGTATTTTCTCCTTTTCCCAAAATGTTTCCTATCATTTCAAAGACAGAAACCATCTTTTTAGCTACATTTAATGTGTCAACTGCAAATGCTTTCATTTCAATTTTTGCCATTTTGTAAATGTTGAGCATGGTCCTGGTTAAACTCTAACCTTAACCCTAGGAACATTCTTCATTGGATTCTAGATTTAGGAAGTAACGCAACCCCTGATTGGCTAAACCATTTGTTACCAGCATTTTCTCCTTTTCCCAAAACGTTTTCTACCAAATCAAAGACAGAAATCATTGATTTAGCTAAATTTATTTTATTGTCAGCAAATGTTTTCAATTTTGGTCTAGGTGAAAATTTTGTCATTGGGTAAAGAATTAAGAATGGTGGGTAAGTACAAACCCTGATCTCATTTATAGGTGGAGGATGACTCCAGAGGGTATTACAGAGATGAAGAATGGCAAGCCAGTGTTGGAGTTCGTTGCAATTATGAGACTGGACAATCAGATGTGGGCTTTTCCAGGGGTATATATATATTTTTTTTAGCCTTATGGATTGATGTCAACATTTACGGCTTGTGTGCACTCTGGAGGCCATATTTTCCGCTCAGTACTCATTAAACTTCGTAAGAAAGTTTGTTTTGATTATATCTGGGACATATTCGAAATTTGGTCACATCGGATCAGGAAGTAGGTCATTGGTCCAAATCTTACAAAAAACTTTTGTGTGCCTTAGAAGCCACATTTCAAGCCCAACACTAGTGGAACTTGGTCAGAATATTTGTATTGATAATATCTCGGACATGTGTGGTAGTGGGTCACACCAGATCAAAAAGTATGTCTCTGGGCCAAATCCTATAAAGATCTTTTGTGCACTATAGACGCTGGTCAGAATATTTGTCTTGATTATATCTTGGACATGTACAAAATTGGGTCTTGTCGGTCAAAAAGATCACCGGGTCAATTCTTAGAGAAACCTATTGTGCACCGTACAGGCCACATTTTCAGCCCAATACTCATGAAACTTAGTCAGAATGTTTGTCCTGATATCTCGGACAAGCTTTTAGGCCAAGAAGGTCACTAGGCCAACCCTAGGAAAACCTTGTGTGCACTCTAAAGGCCACATTTTTAGCCATATACTAATGAAACTCATGCAGAATTATTGCCTTGATGAAATCTCGAACAAGCTTGAAATTTGGTCATGTAGGGTCAAGCAGTAGGTCACTAGGCCAAATCCTAGAAAAACCTTATGTGCACTCCAGAAGCCATATTTTCAATCTGATTCTCATGAAACTCGGTCAGAATATTTGTCTGGATGATTACATCAGAGGAGTTTGAAATCGGGTTATTTATGTTGGATTGAAAAGTTGGTTACTTGGCCAAATCTAAGAAAAACCTTGTGTGCAGTCACAGTTCCAGCCTAATGCTCATAAAACATTGTCAAGATGTTTGTCTTGATGATTTCTCTAACAAATTCAAAAATAGGTCCAGTTGGTCAAAAAAGTAAGTCACTTAAACTTACTTGGTTTACATCTTTACAACCAGGATCTTTTCAGCTTTATCAATCCTAGATAACTTTACTCCGGTGAGTGCTTTTGGGCCGGTGGATATCATGTGTTAGTCAATCATGGCTCCGTCATTTCTATTTTCAGTCTATTATGGCTCCAGGTTCCAAGCCCTCAGATTTACTGGAGGCAGAGTTTACAGAAGAAGTCCTGATGACCATTGACAAACATAGCAAAGATGCCAAATCTTTCAAAAAGAACCTGAAACGCTTATGGAAAAAGGGTGTGAAGGTGTGATCTTTAATGTATTTAAGTATTTATCCCTTCACTCGACAACAAAATTTCAGAATAGTCCAAATTCAAAGCATTTGCAGATGGCAAAATAAAACGTGACTCAAGCACAGAAATTTGTTTGGAAAGGGCTGAAAACATTGTTGGAAAAGGAGCAAATGCTGGTTACCGGCATTTTCTCCTTTTTCCACAATGTTTTCAGTGGTCTTTTTCTGCAAGGTCGTTAAAATTTGTGATTGTGTGGTAAAAAGTTAAGTATTTATCCCTTCACACACCAACAAAATTGAAGAATTGTCCAAATTAAAAGCAACTGCCGATGACAACTTACGTGTAGACCTACTGATGTAATTTGTCTGTAGATGGGTTGCAAAATTTGTGAAAAAAGGAAAAGATGCTGGTTACCAGTATTTACTCCTATCCCACAATTTTTTCTATCCTATTAGAAAACGTAAACTCATTTTTATTAATGTTGAATTTGTTTTCTGCAGATGCTTTGAATTTGGAAGAGTCCAAAATTTTTCGTGTGGTAAAGAGTTATCTTACAAGTGTTTTTTTCTGCGGGTTGCAAATTCTGAGGTTTTTACCAAACACAGGTGTTTAAATATCTGCGAACCTTATTTCTGAGATGTGCAGTCTGAACATTTCTGGTACTCACTATCTGCGGCAGTTGAATTACAAGAATTACCGTTGACTGCCGTTTCTGGGGATGTCCGATTATGTATAATTATCATATATGTAGATAACCCCGTCTGGTATTCCCATCTGGTAACCAGCATTTTATTCCTTTTTCCCCCACAATGTTTTCTATCTTAACAAAGAAAACCATCATTTTAGCCACATTTGATTGGACGTCTACAAATCCTTTCAATTTGAAAAGGTCTTTAATTTTGTCGTCCAATAAACATGACATTGTATTATGTAATGTTCATATCTATTGGTGGCTGTAAACTACAGTATTTTAAGTTTTTTTTTTATTAAAATATTCATTCCTGTGATCGGTAAAGAGTTAACAACATTATGCTTTTTTTATTACTAGATCTATGAAGGATACGCTGACGACCCCAGGAACACAGACAATGCCTGGTTGGAAACAACAGTATACAATTATCATGATAGTGATGGGTCTGTCTTAAGGAATTTTAATCTCAGGGTAAGCTTGTGTTTTTAGCTTGGCTGATTTCTGAGAAAGGTATTATCATAGCCCTGTCATCATTTGCATCTTCGTCCTGCAAAAACTTAGACATTTCCTAATAAGTCTGTTGTTACTGTAAATGTTTACTTCAAACTTGGACTAGTTGTCAACTATCAAAAGGGGAACCTTTACCACAAGGGCAAGTAAACTTCAAGGTAATTTTGACACATTTACGCTTCTTTTTTGACTTGGAATTTTCACTAAAAATCAAGCAACTGCAGCCAAGCATTTTACCTGCACGCGGTGCTCTTGTTAGCTCAACTGTTTTCAAGGAAAATGTCGAGTTATTGCCGTAGCCCTGTCGTCTGCGTATCGACTTTGTGCAATGTCACTTGGACATCTTACTTTATCTCTGGTATCACGAAAGATACATGAATTTACTTCAAACTTGAACAAGATGTAAACTATCAAAAGGGGAATCCATACAACAAGATGAGGTAATCAAAGCATTTTTGATTCAGTTATGCCCTTTTTTTTTTTAATTTTTTAATTAGAATTTTCACTGAAAATCAAGCATCTGCAGCCAAGCGTTGGCACCTGCATTCGATGCTCTTGTTTCATTAACCCTTTATCACACAATCCCTAGTTGAAACGACCAGCAGAGCTTATGTCATGGCGTGGTTTCCGTCGTCCGTCCATCCGTCTGTCTGTCCGTCTGTCCGTTCGTTAGTCTTTTTCTTGTTTACGCGATCAAGTCTGCAATTGTGGTCAAATTTTCGTGAAACTTGCACAGTTTGTTTATCTCATCAATAGCTTCAACCCTATTGATTTTGAAAAAAAATCCAACGCACAGTATGGGAAAAGTAGCCATTTCAAGTTGAAAATGTCCATTTCTTGTTTACGCAATAACGTCTGCATTTGTGCTCAAATTTCCGTGAAACTTGCACCGTTTGTGTATCTTATCAATAGCTTCAGCCCTATTGATTTTGAAAAAATCCAACTAACAGTATGGGAAAAGTAGCCATTTCAAGTTGAAAATTTCCATTTCTTGTTTACATGATATAGTCTGCATTTTTACTCAGATTTTTGTGAATATCCCACAGTTTGTTTATCTCATCAATGTCTCAATCCTATTGATTTTGAAAAAAAAAAAAAAATCTAACAAACATTATTGGAAAAGTAACCCTTTAATGTTGAAAATTTCCATTTTTTGTTTACGCGATGAAGTCAGCATTTGTGGTCGGATTTTCATGAAACTTACACAGTTGCTTTGTATCATAAATAGCTTGAACTCTATTGATTTTGAAAAAAATCTGACAATCAGAATGGGAAAAGTAGCCATTCAAAACTGAAAATTTCCATTTCTTGTTTAGGCAATGAAGTCCACAGTGTGGATCCAATTCTTTTGAAACTCGCAAAGATTCATTGATTAATCAAGGGATTATACTCTATTAAAAGTGAAGAAAATCTAGTAAACCGTTCAGGAAAAGCAGCCATTTGATGACTTAGTATCGTGTACTCAACAAAGTCCATATTATTTGTCACATTTCTTTGAAATTTGCTAGGATTGTTTAATACAAGGCATACTGAAACCCAATCAAATTTGGCTGGATTCCAAACAATTAGTTTTGAGAAATTGCACTTCATTTTTTCACTGTTTGTTCAATTCACCATGCCTACTTACGCTGTCTTAGTGGGTTCAAGCCCAGTTGCAAGAAGAAATTTTTGTGTATTTTAGCTCACCTGAGCACAAAGTGCTCAAGGTGAGCTTTTGTGACCGTGCTGTGTCTAGCTTCCGGCGTGCGTCGTCAGTCGTCAACTTTTACATTGTTTACACTCTAGAGGCCACATTTATAGTCTGATACTCATGATATATGGTCAGAATGTTTGTTTTGATAATATTTCAGACGGGTTCAAAAATGAGTCATGTTGGGTCAAAACCTAGGTCACTAGGTCAAATCTTAGAAAAACACTGTGTACGCTCTAGAGGCCACATTTTCAGTCCAATACTCTTGAAACTTGGTCAGAATGTTTTTCTTGGTGAAAACTTGGACGACTTCAAAAATGGGTCATGTAGGGTCAAAATCCAGGTCACTAGGACAAATCTTAGGAAAACCTTGTGTAAAATCGTTTGTCTTGATAATATTTCGGACGAGTTTGAAAATGGGTCATGTTGGGTCAAAAACTAGCACACTAGGTCAAATCTTGGAAAAACTTTGTATGCGCTCCAGAAGCCACATTTTCAGTCCAATACTCTTAAAAGTTGGTCAGTGGTTTGTTTTGATGATGGCTCAGACGACTTTTGAAAATTGGTCACGTTGGGTCAAAAACTAGGTCACTAGGTCTAATCTTAGGAAAACCTTGTGTACCCTCTAGAGGCCACATTTTCAGTCAAATACCCATGAAAGTTTGTCAGAATGCTTTGCTTGATGTTATCTCAGAAGATTTTGAAAATGGGTCAAGTCAGTCAAAAACTAGGTCCCTAGGACCAATCTTTGAAAAAACTTGTGTATTCTGTAGAGGCCACATTTTCAGTCCAATACTCACGAAACTTGGTCAGAATGTTTTTCGTGATTACATCTTTGACGAGTTTGAAAATGGGTCTCGTCGGGTCACTAACTAGGTCACTTGGTCAAATCTTTGAAAAACCTTGTGTACACTCTAGAGGCCATTATTTCAGTTCAATACCCATGAAACCTCGTCAGAATGTTTGTCTTAATGACATCTTAAACGAGTTTGTAAATGGGCCAGATTGGGTGAAAAACTAGGTCACTTGGTCAAATCTTAGAAAAACCTTGTGTACACTCTAGAAGCCACAATTTAAGTTTAGTACTCAAGAAACTTGGCCAAAATATTTGTCTTGATGACATCTTAGATGAGTCTAGAAAAGGCTTGTGTACAAGCTAGAGGACAAATTTTCAGTCCAATAATTATGAAAGCTTGTTAGAATGTTTGTCATAATATCTCGAAAGAGATTTAAAATGGATCACGTTTGATCAAAAGGCTCAGTTGAGCGACTTCAGGGCCTTCATTGCCCTCTTGTTTCTTTTTGAATCATGAATTCATTTATGTATGCCAGTAAAAAAGCAAAATCACTGCCAGTAGAGCGATTTCAGGCCCTCAAGGGCCTCTAGTTTTATTTTACACGTGTTTGAGGTAAGATTTTATGAGGGCATATAGGAGAGTTATGTGATAGTATTAATTAGAATATTGTATTCTTGTCTGTTATTTCCAAAAGAAATGGCTGACATAAACCTCCTAATCAGTTTTACTGTGAAATTTATCATTGTGGTAAAGCTAAGGTTTGTATTATTTTCATACTTGAGATCCAGTAATTATATGTCGGTTTCTTTTGAACTATTTTGAGCCCAGAACGTACACTTGTGTCAAAGTAGTGGGTCGGTTTCATTTATGAGTATGTACGATAGGTTTCTCATAGGCATCTGACGATTTTTCAAGTAATTTTTGAGATAAATTTATTTGATAAAAAGAATCGGACATTCATTGGCCTTTAAGATAAGATTTTATTGATCTAACAATAAAAAAAAAAAGAATTAACTCTTCACCAAATGATAAAGTCTTGTATTCATCTAAATTGAAAGCTTTTGTAAACCATAAATTAAATGTGGATAAAATGACTGGAATTTTCCCTGAAAGGTTTGAAAACATTGTGGGAGAAGGAGAAAATGCTAGTAATTCGCGTTTTCTCAAAGTTTTCTTCCCTTCTCAAAAAAAAATATATAAATTTTTGAGTCTCATTTATTTTGTTGTCTGCAGATTGTTTCATTTGGACCAGTCTTAACTGTTGTCATTTGGTACAGAGGTTATAAAATTTTCATCAGATTCTACATATCTTTGAATCTAAAAAAATACTTTCCTTTTTGATTTTGTACCTGTAATGATTATTTTCTGGATTTCAGGCCGGAGACATGGTGGAGCTTGCAACTTGGTTGACGGCATCTGCATCTGTCACAATGCACGGATCACATTCATACTTCCTGAAGTTGGTGGCGGAGAAACTCGGAGCATACTTTTGAAATTATGTTTGATTTGTTCTATAAGTTTTGTTTGCTAGTCAAAGAGATTAATAACACATTTTTTGTCATTTGAACATTGATTTCGAAGCCATGGTATTTGGTTTACGGTGTACTTTGTTTTCTTCTGAGCTACTTACTAGTATTTCACATGGAATTTAAAACAATTCATAAAATGCAACAATTCATATTGACCGCTATTGATGACTTTTTTCTGAACCCTTTTCCAAACGACTTTACATGAAATTAACACAAGACCAAATTGAAAGCATTTGCAGACTACGAATGAAATGTTACTCAAATGATGATTTCTGTCTATGATAGGGTAGAAAAAATTGTTGAAAAAAAGAGAAGATGCTTGTTACTAGCATTTTCTCCTTTTTCTACGTTGTTTCCGAAAGGCTTCTCGCTCTAGATTGTTAAAACTTGGGATTGTTTGGAAAAGAGGTAAGCTAAAATGTAACCCTTTACCAGACGATCCTGTTTTTTTTAACTAAACAACAGTGCTTTTGAAAGCACCATGGGAAAAATAAAATACGCTTTTTACCAGCATGTTTTCCATTTTTCACAATGTATTCTCTCCTCTACTAAACAGATTCTATCATTTGATCATTTATTTGTCTTCTGCAACGGCTTTCAATTTAGATAAGTCTACAATTTTGTCGTCGGGTAGAGTGTTAACATTTTTTCTGCCATAAATGTCATAGATGAATTATGCAGAGAGGGGAGGCTGAGATTAGCCTCATCATGATTACTGGTATGTACAGTCAAGTCTTCGTTTAGAGTCTCACCTTCTGCTAACCTTTTACCACACAATCCAGAGTTTTGACAACTCTGAAGATCGAGGGTGAAAACATTTCCTTTACTGTTTTTTACCCTGTCAAAGACAGAAGTCATCACCTGAGCCACATTTAAATGCTGTCATCTTCAAATGCTTTCAGTCTGGTCAAATCCAAAGTTTTGTTGCGTGGTAAAGAGTTATTTAATTAACTCTGTACCAGGTGACAACATTTCAGACCTGTCCAAATCAAAAGTTCTTTGCAGACAAGAAATCAAAATGTTACTCAAAACATGAATTTTTTCTTTCAGGTGGTAGGATATATTGTGAAAAAAGAAGATGCTGATAACCAGTATTTTCTTCTTTCCCCACAACGTTTCCAAGTCTTCTTCATCAGGATCATAAAAACATGCAATCATCTATAAAGGGTGTCCCACACAACAAAATTTTAGACTGGTCCAAATTGAAAGCAATTGCAGACGACAAATTAAATGTTGCTCAAATGATGGGATTCGTCTTTGAATGTGAAGAGAACACTGTGGGAAAGGAGAAAGTTGTGATTACCAGCATCTTATCCTTTTTCCATAATGTTTTTAAAACATTTTTTCTCAGGTCGTTAAAACTTGGGATCGTGTGGTAAAAGTTAATTACATTTGATTCGATAATTTGAATGTCTTCCATTATTTTTTAACTGGTTTTAACTTTTTTTCTGTCTTTGCCTACCAATGAAGATAACATTGTGGCAGAGATATTGCATGTTACATACAAGTTTTGCATTTTCTATTTTTCTATATATTCATTTATCACGGGTAACTCTTCTTTACTTTTGGCTCGTTTGGACAAAGTCCAGCAAGAGCTATTGCACTACCCATAGCGCTAGCCGTCGCATTGGGAGTCGGCGTCTACGTTTATGTTAAAGCTTTTTATGAGCCCACATTTTCCGAACCCTAAGATGGATTTGGTTCATATTTGGTACGATGATAGATATTGGACCAAAGTTTCTTTTAGCAAAACTGCCTCCAATGCTCATGATCCTAAGGTCAAGGTCGTAGACTTTGATATTTTACATGAAAGTTTTACATCAAAGTTTTTTGAGAGCTCACATTTTTTATAACTAAATGATGGATTTGGGTCATTTTAGGCTTGATGACAGATACGGATCTTAAATTTACCGAAGCCATGCTGATATCAATGATCACACTGTTTTCAAAACACTTTACATCAGGGTCGTTAAAACTCAAGATTGTTTGGTAAAGAGTTTAAAAAGATGGAAGTTTTCCATTCATAAAAAGATGTTTGTACCTCTTTTTAGAGAAATTCTATTTTATTTTCACCAGATTTTTAGCATTTTTTGAAAAAAAAAAAATCATTGTTTTAATTTTTTATATTTTCAATTCATAAACCATTGCTTATGTTTTTGCTGCTGTTTCCAGCATTAACACTTAAGCTGTTAAATAAATTAAGGATTTCCAGCCAGTAATGAAAACCCATACATTACGATTTCGCTTGTCGGGCATATTTCTCCGTATTGGGCAGTGTAGATCCAAGATCAGACTGCATGTTCTGGGCTTAGCAGCCTAAATGTTAAGATTATTTTTGTTACTTGTACAATTCAAACATAAATGTATATCCAAAATGATCTTGACCCTTTACCATACAGTAACATTTTAGAATTGCCCGTATTGAAATAACTCACAGACAACAATTCCAATGCTTTAAAAATGATAGTACTTGTCCTTGAATTTGTAGAAAATGTTGTGGGAAAAGGAGAAAATGCTTGTTACGAGCGTTTTCTCCTTTTTCTACTTTTTCAAAGCCTTCTTTCTCAGCACTGAATGGGAGCTTGGGTGGTAAAGGGTCATGCAATAACACTGCAGAATGAAATTAACGAACCTTTCATATGAAAGAAAAGGGCTATGATGAGCTTGGCTTTTTGTAACCATAAAATGAGGCATGGTCTGAGAAAAGGGGGTTTAATCTCCGTGATCCATGGCACTTAGCAAGAAGTCATTGCATAATTATGGATCCATAATATCCTTTTTCTTTAACAACAAACTTAATCATGAGGTAGACTAATCCTTGGAAAATCCTTGGAAATACAGAAAATTGACCTATAGCAAAAGTTTTCTGCCCACGTCAGCCTGCACGGACTGCGTAGGCTGACCTAGGTCATTACCTTTTGCAGATGCATTGAGCGCCCTTTTAACAGAGCATGACTCTTTTTTTTGTTTTAAAGACTTACTTTTAAGTCAGTTGTAATGTTGGCTCACTTATGTTCAAAGTCAGTGAAGCGATACAGGGCAATTGTGGCCCTCTTGTTATAATTTTTTTCTTTGTTCATTGTCATGATGAGAAATAGATTTTAACTCATTACCTCCTGTGGGCCTCTTAAACATCTTGCAGCAGAACACTTGAAAACAGTGTGGCAGAAGGAGAAATTACTGATCATGATCAATTTCTCCTTTTGCTAAGTTAATTCCTGCTTATATACACTAAGCCTCCAGTGATGCTGATTATGCATAATTTACAAAAAACAGCTTCCTTCAGGAGGTAAAGAGTTTTGAAGCCTGTGATACCAGAGTGTTGAGGTCAAGAAATTGTTGCCTTTGAAAATTTATGAAGTTATTCTCAGCAAAAGTTTTAGATATGTTTATAGCAGTTTTTGTCTCTTTGGAATCGTTTTATTTTTGTACAAAAATAAAAGACAGTTTAAAATATTTCTATGGCCTTGAGTTCCATTGTATTTTCCGTGAAAAATGGCTGTCAAGTTTTCCATAAATTGTGCTGTTTTACCCTTTTCTAGATGGTGACTTCTTAAACTTGTCCGCATTTAAAGCATCTGCGGATTCATTGGATTGAATTTCATAGGGTAGAAAACATAGTGGGAAAAGAATAGAATGCTGCCTACCAGCATTTTCTCCTCTTTGCACAGTGTTGTCTAATAATTTTAAAGACAGATTCCACCAGTTGAGCCACATTTGTAATGTGCAAAAGCTTTCAATACACACATGTTCAAAATTTTTTCCAGGTAAAACTTTTTTTTTGTTCTTACTTTTATCCAGACTGAAAATCTGTGTCTTGTATCAGGGTTTACAAGACGGCAAAGTTATGAAACTAGACCATTTTAAAAGCTTTTACCGGTGACAACTTAGATCTGTCTCAAATAATAGATTTTGTTTTAAAAGAGGGGAAAACATTGAGGAAAAAGGAAACAAGAGGGCTATGATGGCCCCAAGTTATTTTCCTGAGCATTTTCAGTTTTCCAAAATTCATGATACATTAAAAAGTAAGGTGTTATGGGCACCAAAAGTTTAACTAAGTTTGTTGAAAACTGTGTAGCAGTTATTACATTTGATTTGGATGTTTATCACTGCTTTCAACATTATTTCGGGTATACTGCCGTGGCTTGTGCACCTATCCATACTTTTCTGGAGTTACATTTACCAGTACTTTGCACAACATATTTTCATAGTTCAGCAAAGAGAGATGGATGAATCCTATTGCAATGACTACCGTCTATCTTTGGAAAGAATTTGGCTTTGCAAGGGATTCAAAGACGTGACTCCATGGTTTCAAGTCCTGTAGGTTACCAACTGAACTACAGGGCTCGGCTGACATTTACCCTGCGACAAAATATGGATTTTGTCCAATATCAAAGCATTTGCAGACGACAAATTAAACATGGCTAAAATGATGGAATTTGTGAGTGACAGGACAGAAAACGATGTGGGAAAAGAAGAAAATACTCGATGCCAGCATTTTCTTCTTTTCCCGCAAGGTTTTCAAAATTCTTCTTGGTTAGGGTCGTTAACACTTGGGATTGTATGGGACAGATTTAAATCTTTACCACACGACAAAAATATAGACTTGTCCATATTGAAAGCATTTGCAAACAATCCAAATGATGCTCCAAAGACGGAAATTGTCTTTGATAGGGTTGGAAACATTGTGGGAAAATAGGAAAATGCTGGTTACCAGCATTTTCTCTTTCCCACAATGTTTTCAAAAGGCTTATTTTTTAGGGTTGTTTAAACTTGGGACTGCATGGTTAAGGGTTAATTGGCACCCCGTCTGAGATATTATCATAATAAACAATCTGACAGCATTGAACATAAAAACAAGAAATATCTTTTAAAAAAGACAGACGGCGTAAGAGGCACTGGGATATGAATATTTAAATTCGTTTGTAGTATAATATGAAGAGAAATTATGAAAGCAGTTCTGAAAGTAGCCTGTTTTAAATTGTTTTGCATATGGTTGAAAGCAGAATTTTCAATAAGGCTTAAGAATGAGGAAACTCTCGTAATGAGCGTTATTGAGCAATACATTAATTCTCATGTTTAACGTAAAATGAGAGTCGACATTCTGCCATGTTTCGGAATATATCGTTTGTTCTGTTTTTTTGTTAATGAATCATGTTTAAATAAAGGTCTGTTTAGACCATACGATGAAATCTTTAAAAAGAAAACAAAGTAGATTTGTATGTTTTTGTACAAAAATGAAGCACCTTTCAAACATCGACTATTTGTCGTTATCAGAAGGCAGGGTTTTATCACCCCTCTCAATGCTTGACCACACCCACCTACTTTTATTAAGAGTAATTTAGTAGAAACCCAGTTTCTTCGCTAACAACGCAATAAAATCGATTGTTCCCCCAGGTAGGCATAGTTATTTACGTTTCGAACTAAATCACCAAATTCAAGACATAACATCTTTTTTCATTGTGACAAGAAACGAAAACAGTTGTTTCACAACCCGTTTTCGTGTAAGACAATAGAGCGGTAGCCTGCCGTCGCAATTCGTATTCGGTTTTACGCGAGGAAAAACGGGTACCAAATCTCTTACACTAACCAAAATAGAAAATTCGCCAATACTCATTGCCATTAGTTTATCCATATGATTTAGATTATGGATCTTTAGCTAGCGTTTAACATCTGCATGGCCAAAAAGTACATCTTTACACAGGTAAATGTGATCATTACGTGATTTTCTAGTCATAAACACTTTTATCCAATGTCGGTAAATTTCTACTGTGACCTTTATTTCTTTGCGTAGAACCTATATTTGGCCAATCACAAAATGTGTAACCTTTCATTTCCTCCTAGTACTGAACGTAGGTCAAAAGTGAGATCATACAGCTACGCCGAATAAAGTGGCCTCTAGAGTGCATCCAGGATAATTTTACTCCACTGGAGAACAAAGTGCTCAAGACGAGCTATTGTGGCAAGTCCATGTCCATCGGTGTGTGTAGTGCTTCTGTTCTTCATGTGCCAACAAGTCCCAACTTCTCCTCGGACCAACTAACATGGAAGATTGCTACCAATAAACATATATTGAGTCCTCAGGTCTCATTCAAAGATGTTCAAAGAATTGAATTTTATGCAGAACTCTTGTTGCAATGGCAACAAAATATGGAAAATTTGGCATTTACTGACCAAATTTCATAGGCACTTAAGTGAAAATGTAACCACTAGAACGCACACAAGGTTTCTCTTAAAACTGAGATAGTGATCTTCTTCTTAACCAGAAATGACCCAATGTTAACTTGAGATATTTTCCAGGAAAACATTCTCAGCAAATGACATGGTCATTGGACAAAAGATTTGGCCTCCGGTGTGCACACAAGGGTTTTCCCTAGTGACCTACCTTTTTGCCATGTGATCTTCTTTTTAACTTGTCCAAGGTATGAAGACAAACATTTTGCTTTAATTTCATCGGCATAAAACTGCAAATGTGGCCTCTTGACTGCACATATGTTTTCTAAGATTTGACCTAAAGACCTACTTTTTAACCTAAAGTTACCAGTTTTCCAGCTTGCCCTAGATATCATCAAGACAAAGGAAAAATTTTTATGAACATGGGACTGGAAGTGGGCCTCTGAGTGCATCGTAGGTTTTTCTAAGACCTGACCTTGCAGCCTTCTGTTTGAGCTCTTGGGACCTGACATTGTTACCTTAGAACTGTTTAAAACAAACAGTTTAAAATATTTCTATCGCCTTGCGTTCTATTGTAATTTTCTGTGAAAAGTGGGCTGTCAAGTTTTTCTTAAATTATGCTGTTTTACCCTTTTCTAGATGGTGACTTCTTAAACTTATCCAAATTGAAAGTGTATGCGGATGACAATTTGAAGTCTGGCTAGATGATATCTTGGATGATATTGAAAATTTGGTCATATTGAGTAAATAAATTAGTTCATATGGTTATCTTTAAGAAGACATTGTTTGCACTCTAGATGCCTCATTTTTTATAAGATACATATTAACCGGTGTCAGAATGTTTGTCTGCTGATATCTAGGTCATGTTTTAGAGTGGGCAGCATCAGGTCAAAGTTAGTCACAAAGTCAGACCTACAAAAGAAGAGTGAGCACTCTTGAGACCATATTTTACAATGCAGTGTTAATGAAACTTAATCATAATGTTTGTCTTGTTGATATCTTGGATATCCTTGTAATGAACCACATTGGAAGAAAAAGTAGGTCACTAGAAAAACCTTGTTTGCCTTAAAGAAGCCAAGAAAACCTTGTGTTTAAGAGGACATATAATCAATTCGATTTATTCCGATGGAGCCATCTCAGGCCAAACATGAGGTTCCTAGGTCGAATCTTAGAAAAATCTTGTGATTTCCGAAACTGGGTCCCAAGAGCTCAAACAGAAGGCTGCAAGGTCAGGTCTTAGAAAAACATAGGGTGCAGTCAAGAAGCCAATTGCCAGTCCAATACTCATAAAATTTTGCGTTTGTCTTGATGATATCTAGGGCAAGCTGGAAAATTGGTAACTTTAGGTTAACAGGTAGGTTACTAGGTCAAATCTTAGAAAACATATGTGCAGTCAAGAGGCCACATTTGCAGTTTTATGCCGATGAAATTAAAGCAAAATGTTTGTCTTCATACCTTGGACAAATTAAAAAGCAGATCACATGCCAAAAGGTAGGTCACTATGGAAAACCCTTGTGTGCACACCAGAGGCCAAATCTTTTGTCCAATGATCATATCATTTGGTGAGAATGTTTTCCTGGAAAATATCTCAAGTTAACACTGGGTCATTTCTGGTTAAGAAGATCACTATCTCAGTTATAAGAGAAACCTTGTGTGTGTTCTAGTGGCCACATTTTCACTTAAGTGCCTATGAAATTTGGAGAGTAAATGCCAAATTTTCCATAATTTGCCATTGCCGCAAGAGTTCTGCATGAAATTCAATTCTTTGAACAACTTTGAAAGAGCTTGACTTGAGGACTCAATATATGTTTATTGGTAGAAATCTTCCATGTTAGTTGGTCCGAAGGGAAGTTGGGACTTGTTGGCACATGAAGAACAGAGGCACTACACAAACTGATGGACATGGACCTGTCACAATAGCTCTCCTTCAGCACTTTGTTCTCCAGTGGAATAAAAATACCCTGGATGCACTCTAGAGGCAAATTCATTTTTATGTTCAATGTTCTGTCAGATTGTTTTGATAATAACTTAGATGGAATGCCAATTAACTCTAAAGCATGCAGTCCCGAGTTCAAACAATCCTGAAAAAGAGGCCTTTTGAAAAATATTATTGGAAGAGGAGAAAATGCTTGTAACCACCAGTTTCTTCTTTTCCCACATTTTTCTACCCTATCAAAGACTCCATCTTTTGTCTCGCATTTGAATTGCTGTCTGCAAATACTTTCAATTTGGACAAAATCTGTGTTTCTGTCATGTGGTAAATAGTTTATTATTATACAGCAAATAAATTTCTCGCGATCTGATTGGATAATATGCCCAGTACATACAGTCATGTACACTGGCAAAATTCACGTAAAAGCAGTTTCCCTTTTGGGAGCCCCATATACATGACTACACTTTCAACACAACATCCGAAATGGCGACATCGACCGATATGAGCCGCACACAAGACAAACATACCGAGTAGCCTGTACCATATTATTAATAGTTTCCCTTGATAGTTGTCATTAAAAGGGAAAGAATGAATTATTTTTGTAAATAAATGAATATAGTTACATGTATGATCATTTGTTGTCATTCTAAAACAAATACATGGGGTTAAAACGAGCCATCCCTTCGTCAAGTAAGCAAATTGTGAAGTGCTGAAACTCATACATTATAACGTTAGAAGGATAGCCTAATGGTCTTTTGAGGCAACTAATAGTCGTATACTTTTGCCAACAAATCATCAAAATGCATTGTTATTCGCCTTGAAGTCGTTGAAATCCAT
The DNA here is from genome assembly GCA_946811185.2 of Hippopus hippopus. NCBI lineage: Eukaryota > Metazoa > Mollusca > Bivalvia > Cardiida > Cardiidae > Hippopus > Hippopus hippopus. The sequence continues at coordinate 33,262,165 of OX328105.1, forward strand.
GTTTGAATAGAAAAACGTCGAATTTCTATCGCAGTGATATCATGAAAGTTTATGCACCAAAATGCACGTTTTACCAAGGTTTCCGTGACGTCATTTCTCAATGACGTCAGTTTTAATTGAACTGGGGCACTCAAAAGGGAAATTCTATGTCGTCAGCGTACTCAATTCGTGAGAACATGAAACGGGGAAATTTCGCTGAATACACGTTGGAATGGTAAAACGTTGCAGTATAACAAATTCGTTGAACGGTCAGGTGGCTGCGGATTTGGAAACTTGTTCACGGCTGTGGCGAATCATGTCGCCACCACGCCTTCGGCTCGGGGCGACATGATTCGCCACAGCCGTAAACAAATTTCCAAGTCCCCTGCCACGGCTCGGGGCAACATGACATGATTCGCCACAGCTGCAAGCAAGTTTCCAAGTCCACTGCCACCTGCCCCTACAACTAATAATGTCATCCAAGCCGTGTTGCTCAGTTGGTAACCTACATGACTTGAAACCATGGAGACATGTCTTTAAATCCGTAGCAAAGCCAAATTCTTTCCAAAGACAAAGGGTAGTCGTTGCAAAATGATCATCCATCTCTCACCCCTGAACATTGAAAAAATCTTGTGCAAACTATCATGTTATGTACAACATTAAGCAACCTTGGTATTTACCCTTATCCCTTTACCAGTCAATCCTGGGTTTTGACGGTCTTTGGGAAGAATCCATTGGGGGAAAAAATGGAAAATTTGGTATTTACTGACCAAATTTCATAGGCACTTAAGTGAAAATGTGACCATTACAACACACACAAGGTTTCTCTTAAAACTGAGATAGTGATCTTCTTCTTAACAAGAAATGACCTAATGTTAACTTAAGATATTTTCCAAGAAACCATTCTCACCAAATGACATGATCATTGGACGAAAGATTTGGCCTCTGGTGTACACACAGTGGTTTTCCCTAGTGACCTACCTTTTGGCATGTGATCTGCTTTTTAACTCGTCCAAGGTATGAAGACAAACATTTTGCTTTAATTTCATCGGCATAAAACTGCAAATGTGGCCTCTTGACTGCACATATGTTTTCCAAGATTTGACCTAAAGACCTACTTTTTAACCTAAAGTTACCAATTTTCCAGCTTGCCCTAGATATCATCAAGACAAAGGAAAACTTGGGAATATGGGACTGGACGTGGGCCTCTGAGTGCACCCTATGTTTTTCTAAGACCTGACCCTGCAGCCTTCTGTTTGAGCTCTTGGGACTTGACATTGTAACCGTCTGTCTAACATAGACAGTTTAAAATATTTCTATCGCCTTGCGTTCTATAGTAATTTTCTGTGAAAAGTGGGCTGTCATGTTTTCCTTAAATTATGCTGTTTTACCCTTTTCTAGATGGTGACTTCTTAAACTTATCCAAGTTGAAAGTGTATGCGGATGGCAATTTGAAGTCTGGCTAGATGATATCTTTGATGATATTGAAAATTTGGTCATATTGAGTAAATAAATTAGTTCATATGGTTATCTTTAAGAAGACATTGTTTGCACTCTAGATGCCTCATTTTTTATTATATACATATTAACCGGTGTCAGAATGTTTGTCTGCTGATATGTAGGTCAAGTTTTAGAGTGGGCAGCATCAGGTCAGAGTTAGTCACAAAGTCAGACCTACAAAAGAAGAGTGAGCACTCTTGAGGCCATATTTTACAATGCAGTGTTAATGAAACTTAACCATAATGTTTGTCTTGTTGATATCTTGGATATCTTTGTAATGAACCACATTGGAAGAAAAAGTAGTTCACTAGAGAAACCTTGTTTGCATTAAAGAAGCCAAGAAAACCTTGTGTTTTACAGGCCACATAATCAATTCAATACTAATAAGATTTAGTATATCGTCTCGATATTAATCCGATTGAGCCATCTCAGGCCAAACATGGGGTTCCTAGGTCAAATCTTAGAAAAATCTTGTGATTTTCGAAACTGGGTCCCAAGAGCTCAAACAGAAGGCTGCAAGGTCAGGTCTTAGAAAAAGCTAGGGTGCACTCAAGAAGCCAATTGCCAGTCCAATACTCATAAAATTTTGCGTTTGTCTTGATGATAGCTAGGGCAAGCTGGAAAATTGGTAACTTTAGGTTAACAGGTAGGTTACTAGGTCAAATGTGCAGTCAAGAGGCCACATTTGCAGTTTTATGCCGATGAAATTAAAGCAAAATATTTGTCTTGGACAAATTAAAAAGCAGATCACATGCCAAAAGGTAGGTCACTATGGAAAACCCTTGTGTGCACACCAGAGGCCAAATCTTTTGTCCAATGATCATGTCATTTGGTGAGAATGTTTTCCTGGAAAATATCTCAAGTTAACATTGGGTCATTTCTGGTTAAGAAGAAGATCACTATCTCAGTTATAAGACAAACCTTGTGTGCGTTCTAGTGGTCACATTTTCACTTAAGTGCGTATGAAATTTGGAGAGTAAATGCCAAATTTTCTATTTTTTGTTGCCATTGCCACAAGAGTTCTGCATGAAATTCAATTCTTTGAACAACTTTGAAAGAGCTTGACTGGAGGACTCAATGTGTTTATTGGTAGCAATCTTCCATGTTAGTTGGTCCGAGGAGAAGTTGGGAATTGTTGGCACATGAAGAACAGGGGCACTACACACACTGATGGACATGGACCTGCCACAGTAGCTCGCCTCAAGCAATTTGTTCCCCAGTGGAATCAAAATACCATGGATGAATTCTAGAGGCAAATCATTTTTATGTTCACTGTTCTGTCAGATTGTTTGTTTTGATAATAACTCAGATGGGGTGCTTTCTTGGGAAGAATCCATTGGAAAAAAAGGTATAGGAGAAAATGCTGGTAACAAGTAATTTCTCCTTTTTTTCCACTTTCAAAGATAAATTGCTCAATCTGCAACTTGTACTCCGAGTTGCTGAATCAAGTTTGACCCTTGTTCAGGTTAACCCTTTGAACATTTGACAGAGCAGGTATAAAACTACACAAAAAAGATAAAATACAATAGATCTATATTACAATTCAAATTGTGCATAAAGCTATGTTCTGAAATATACAATCCTGAATTTCAGTGAACCCGGTCTGAGTTATTGTATTGAACTTTGTATCATTATTGTCATTGAAGTATAGTAAACTTTGTTCATTTCAAATGCATATTATTTGGTTCGTCAAGTGGATATCTCGTTTTTGTACCTCTGAAAGATGACTGCTTTTACCACACTGAAAAAAATGTAGACTTGTTCAAATTGAAAGCATTTGCAAGAAGCTAGAAAACATTGTGGGAAAAGGAGAAAATGCTTGTTACCAGCACTTTCTTCTTTTCTTACATTGTTTTCAAAAGACTTTCTTCTACAAGGTCTTTGTAACTCGGGGATTGTGTGGTGAAAGGATAGATTATGAGACTTGACTTGTTGTATTTATACACTCAAGCAGCATGTTATTGTATAACTTGTTGTTTCTATGAATTGGAATGACACACATAATTATCTGAACTCTGTACTTTTGAAAGATGACAGCTTCATTTCTTTGTTTCGGTAAGTAATCTTAAATTCTTATTTACTTATTTATGTAATAAACTCATTGAAAAACGAAAACTTTCAGACAAAAATATATTTAAAGCAATTGCAGACGACAAATTAAATGTAGTTCAGTTGCATGATAATTTCTGTCTTTGATAGGTCAGCAGAAATTATTGTAGGAAAAGGAAAAAATGCTACTCCCTTTTCCAAAAAAGCTTCTTTTTTTTTTCTTGATCATAATAAATTGGCTTGCAACACGCGAAAAGGGGCATTCAGACATTTGCGTAAAGTGTCGTCTCGGATCAGCCTGCGCAGTCCGCGCAGGCTAATCCGAGACGGCACTTTACGACTACAATAGATTTTGTTCTTCATTAGACTTGTGCAAAACAGAAAATTACATAAAAACGGAAAGTGCCGTCTCGGATCAGCCTGCGCGGACTGCGCAGGCTGATCCGAGACGACACTTCACGCAAATGTCCGAATGCCCCTTTTCGCGTGTCGCAGGCCATTATTATGGTAAAGAGTTGAAACCTCTTGTAGACATAAAACGTTTACCCTTTACCACACAATAGCATTTTAAACAAGTTTAAATTGCAAGCCTTTGTAGACGACAAAAGAACCGTAGATCAATTGATGAACTTTGTGCTTAAAGGGTAAAAAACATTGTGGTACAAGGAGAAAATTCTGGTTACCAGCATTTTCTCCTTTTTCGACAATGCTTTCAAAAAGTGTATTCCTCGAGGTATTTAAAACTCGAGATTTTGTGGTAAATGGCAAAGGATTAAGGAAATAAAATGGAAATTTAATACTTTACCAAGTTACAAAATGTTAGACTTGTCCAATTGAAAGCACCTGAAGATGACAATATAAATGAGCCATGCTTTGTGAACAGTTGGCTGACCTGGGTCGAAACTTATTGTTCTGGTAAATTTTCTGAATGAATGATTGAATGTATGTTGTTTTATTGCACATCGACAGCTTTGGTCATGTTAGCGCGAATGTCTGTATTAAATGATAAAAAAGATTTTTTTGAGCTAAGTACGGTTTGAAAAAAATGATAACAAGATAAAATAAAAAGAGTTGAATTAAAATGAAAAAGGATTATGTACTATTTTAATGTGGATAATATACTAGTAGTGAAATACTCGAACAGAAAAGTTTGCGAATTTTTCAAATTCGCGAAATCGCAAACATTTCCACATCGCAAAAATTTCCACTCATACAGTAATTGAGTGGCTGGGCAATCCCTGCCTACTCAAATGTTTTAAATGAAAAGGTTAAGACTGTCAATAAAAGCTGTAAGGAAAAGGAATGTGTGTAATTTTAATGTATATAAAATATAGCATTGAGTGGCTGGCAGTCCCTGCCGACTCAAAAGTTCTAGATGAAAATGTTAATGGTAAATTTTCTGCGTGTTCAAGGATCATTCTATCTAGTGATAGAGACAATTGTTAGACAAAAATAGATTTTATATTATTTTATTATTATATGATGATTTGCTAGATATAACGCATCACGAAGATGCATTAAACCCCCTATTGCCAAAGCATTGCTGAATGCATAATTTTGTCAGGAAAGAAGAGTATGCTGGTTACCGGCCTAGCTACTCACCACAGGATCCATAGACCTTTACCATACGATCCTATGTTTTAATGATCCTGAGAAAGACATTTAAAAACGTCGTGAAAAATGTAGAGAATGCTGGTAAGAAGTATATCCTCCTTTTCCCATAACGTTTTAGAACTGCTCTTTAAAAAGCAAATTTCAGTGTGTATTATGTCCTTTTCAAATGCTTTCGATTTGAACAGGCCTCTTGTTTGGTAAAGAGTTGAAACAATGGATTGCTTGGTAAAGGGTTAATGTGAAGTACCATTAAGTGTTTTAAGCGTGACATCTACACGGGGGTGCTCTGACAAAAGAGGGATGCATAATGCATTATACCAAGCAAGTCATCACATAATTATTGATCCACAAAACCAATTTTGTCTAACAAACGTCTGAATCATTAGGTGGAACGGTCCTTGAACATCCAGAAAATTTACCAATAACAAAAGGTTTCGACACAGGTCAGCCGGCACAGTTTGCACAGGCTGACCTGGGTCAATACTTATTGCAGATGCATTCAACCCTCTTTTCAAAGAGCATGGCTTATATCTAAAGTGCTTTGAAATGCAAAACCTCAAACATATTGCAGGATCAACATGAACAAAGCTTTGATACATGGATACAACGGGAAAATATTGTGTCAAAAGAAAAACTGTTCATTATAAGCAAATTCTCCCCTTCCAACAAAGTTAACCTTTATCCCGCTGAATAAGTTAAATGATACCCACAAGTCAATAGTAAAAACCCAAAGGTTGCTATTTCAAAGTCATTTTTGCGAGAGAAATATCTCCTTATTGGACGGTGTGGATCAAAGATCAGACTGCACATTCTGTGCAGTCTGATCTTGATCTACAGTATCCGCAAAAGGTCAGTGAGTCACGCTTAGCAGCCTAAGGCTTAACAAAATTGGTCTGACCATTTCTCCTGAATGGAGGCTATCTTGGGTTGCCTAACATCTGATAAGATATCGGACAGTGCAGGAATTTTCCTATCCCAAATTTTTGGCTGTATACTGACCCCCAAAATTTTCCAAACGCAAACAACTTGCCCACTAAAATTTATCAAAGTAATAATAATAATAATAACTTTATTAAGGAAAAAAGGCAATATTGCCTATCACACCACACAATATATATATTTACAAAGTTTTAGATGTCAGTGGTGGCAGGGATCGTATATACATCGTATATGTGTATATACGATCCCTGATGGTGGGAAAAAAAAACTTGATAAAGAGAAGTAACTCTGAAGAAAAATAATTTTAGTTGATTACTGATTACCTCCCTTTCACTTTAAGGTTATACGAGAGAAGGGTATGCATAGTTAATTCCAAATATGTTTTCAAAACCATTGTTATTTTCGATAAATGTTTTAAAGAACAGTTTATTGATAGGTATTATTTTTGAGAGAAATTATTTTTGAGAGGAGTATGTGTTAGTAAAAGAAGAACTGCTGTTTTCAACCGTTTTTCTTTTACCAACACTATCACCATCATAATTTTTTTTTTCAGTCATATCTACTCATTCTAGTTATTGTATTGCTATATAACTACATAGATAAAAGTATCCACTTATTTCTCTCTTGTTCGAAACGAAATAACAAGAAGAGATAAATGGGTGTGGCTATTATTTACAAATAAGACATGTACATACAGAAAGTGGTTAATAAATCATGCAGATCAAATCAATTTTTCAACCAAATCATGCATTTAGTGATGCGAGCATAACACTTTGCACAGACACTCATATTGGGCAACTGTTTGAAAAAACCCGTTAGCCACGTAAAATTTCGAAATGGCGGTCATTTTTCAAGGTGGCCGCCAAGGCATATCGAAAAATGGTATTTTCTTTTTATTTCTATGACGGCTGTATGATACGATTTGTAGTGTCTATGGTAAAATTGTAGTTCTTATCCTAAATAGTGACAAAATAAGAGCAAATAGATGGTTCAGAGATGATTATCATTTCTAAAGATACTGCCATAATTCAAAATGGCCATTTTTTCCCCCTCTTATATACCACTTAAATTTCATGAATCACCACAGGGTTGAAAAACTATTATTCCTGCTTTTTAGACCGTTATAGAGTTGATGAGATTTGAGATGATGGATGGGTGTTACTTTTGATCTTTCGACCCTGTCGGCATTTCGGCCATTTAAGGAAAATAACTTGATGATTAGAGGTTTTTATGCAATGGAAGGCAATTAAAGTGCAGACTAAGTATGGGTGCTAGAGTTTCAAGTTGGCCATCTGTTGTTAAAATATCGTACATCCTTTTTTTGTGTGTATTTATTGTGTGTTTTGCTTGATCTTGAAGCTTAGTACATGAAGCTTTTGGGAAAACTTTCTATTTACACTTTCAAAGAATGAATGTCACGGCACAACCAGGACATACTAGATCCTGTGTTAGTTTGACAAACCTTTGGTTAGGTTGTTTCGTGTACCAAATGATATCTTCTGAGCCCAATACACAGTTTTCTATGTTTTACCAGTTAGATAGCCGTGTTAGAACCACTTTTGAAATAAAACGGATATTTGAAATAAAATTTCAACTTCGCTATGAAACGTCCTTTTTAAATAAATTTTTCAAACGCGATTTTTTCCATCTTTGATGATGTTTCTGTAAAGTTTTGGATCAAAATCATCCATATATATCCATTTTGAAGTAGATGGGTGAATACTAAAGATTATAGCGAGGTCGAAATTTTATTTCAAATATCCATTTTATTTCCAAATTGGTTCTAACATAGCCGCACCTGAATTGACAGGATATGTCAGCGCGGGAGAGCTGAGCCAAAGGTTATGGGGGTTTTAGTTACTCGAACAGGCTACAGATTGCACGGGACTTAATTGACACTGGATGAACGACTGGGCTAGGTGTAAGGTTTGAATACCCAAACTCAATTGTATCCCATTTCTAAATGTGTCTACTTTACTCAGAATTTTACAGTTAAGGGTGGTAAAAGGGTAGTCCCTCGGCCTTTTTTAGTAATCCAAGAAAATGTCTAGTAAACCTATATGCTCCAAGATTCAGAATGGCGAGGATAAATGCTGTCTAGATGTCAGACTCAAAAGAAACATTTAAAATCCTCACCAGCAGGTTGCACCGAATAAGATGGTTATTCAGTGCTTGCAACAAACATCCTGCTATTTCAAGCCACCAATCAGTTACCTATCATTTTAGATCCACATAGCCGGATTAGATGATGGTCAATGCATTCAAAGAGCTTTGGGAATAAACAATGCGAAATACCATCAGAGCTGTCAAATCCTATTTAATCAGGCCAACTTGAGCAAACAAGAAAAAGGACAGCCACTGCTGAAAGTTCAGCAGATGAAAGCCGCCCTAGATCATACGAACAAACCTAGAAAGTTGAAAGCCAACCGTGCTATTTATGTGATTCAGAATATCCAGAGACTGAGCTGAGACAAGCTGTGACCAGGGAGCTTGACAAAAGTGCTGTATGAATGTACCCGAAACTTAAATGGGGGACAGGGCCCTGCCTGGCTCAGTCGTAAGGTGTAGGAATTGTAATCTAGAGGTTCCGGGTTTGAGCCTCATAGAAAGCACTTGGTTTTTCGTGGGAGTCTTATTGGGCAGGACACTTCAGAGCCCTAGCGTAGTACTGGTGAAACCCAGGACCTACATGAATACCGGTATATAAGCTGTCGCCGTGATATGACAGAAATAGTGTTAAAAGCAGCGTAAAACAATTTATTCAATCAATCAATCAATCTATCTATCTATCTAAATGATGGACAACTTTTTGCTAGACCATGGGGGTGGGGGGGGGGGGAAGATATAGTGGTACAAGAGCTTAGTACCATAAACACTGCTTGACAGCTCTATATGACAGGGAAATAGCTCAACTTTCAACAATAAAAAGGCAGAACAAAGGCCAGTCACCAGAGAGAGAAATTTATCCTCTCTTATTTTCAGAGCCTCTGGCATATTTTAGTCGAGATGAAAGTAAGCAATGTTAAAAACAAAACATATTATTCATACTTGCAGATCTTGTTAGTCTATACAAGCAAAGGCTAGAACAATTTGGGACTAAAACATTAGAGTCAGATGTTCATTCAATAGGACTGAGGATGGTCACAAGGCCGACGGTGTAGCTAGCAAACACGGACACCACATGAATCTTTATTTCACGTTAGGTTTAATGAAGGCTGTCTTGAAAATGCAGCCCCAACTGCACTTCTAGAGAGTGCGCTTGACTGCTTCAGTACAACTGGTATTCAAAATACAAAGAAGGCGCAATAATTTTCAGGCATTAAAAGGAACAAGAGGCCATGCTGCCTGTGTTTATGGGCATGTCTATTTAGACCAAAACTCGAAAAAGAGTTCTCGTACTTCATGACCATAGAATCAGTGTCCCGTGTGACAGAGTGCTTGAAATCTCTGCACAATTAGAAGTGGCTGTGTACAGGTTTATGGCAGAGGTCCCGAGCGGTGTTACTCCCTTACTAAGAAGAGGGGTCTTCACCAGAGCTGCTGTGACAATATTGACCATAATCTGACAGCAGCAACCGCCCAAACCCCCTTTCACGGAACAAGTTTATTGCTTTTTTCAGCATCAAACCTCAGATGACGAAGGTGAAAAGCAGGAACCACTCAAAATCAGAGACAAAAGTGTAAAGAAAGTCCCCGAATTGCCTGAATCTTTCACCAATATCTAAGCTGCTGCTTTTACCAGCAAGAAACCTTCTCCGCTTTCTTATGTGTACTGTGTATGATAGAGCTAGTTTTGCTGCTGATATTGACATTGTCCGGCTTGACACGTTTTACGAAAGCAGAAGTCATACGACGCAATTCCTCCAACAAGCCCAGCTTTGGTTCAACACACAAATCGTGCTTTATAAGTAGGTTGTGTCTGGGGCCAAGCAAGAATTAGGAAAATGGAACAAGAAAGTCTATCCGAGTGGGATGGAAACTGCAGGATAATTTGTGGCAGATTGTCTGGACCACTCTTCCATCTATTGCAGTCAACTGTTAGCAGCTCACAAAATGTGGCTCCAAGTAATGTAAGTGTTATCGTTTTAACCTTCCCTGTACAGAACTGTGTAGTCACAAATGTGAAAATTAAACCATATAGGTGGCAGCAATTCACAGCTACTTGACTGGATGTAGTCTATGCATTACAATCAAACCTGCACCCCTAAATCGGCATATTATCATCTATAAGGACAAAACAAAAGTAAAAAATCAGTTTATGTTATTAACATGTTCAAATTCGATATCCTCATGCTAAAAACATACATTTCGACATCAAAAACTTTAAAATCAGTCAATTATCTTCAGTTTCATGATAAAACTAAAATTTAAGAACAGTAAATGGCGGCAATCTTGAAACACGTCCGCCATTGTGAATTTTTCGCGAGGCTAACGGTCTTTTAAACAAGTGTATGACCTGATCAACATACATGCCAAATCAGATGCTTGCGTCACTAAGTGCATGATTTTCTCACTATTCTGCTCCACTATAGTACTTCTTAGCAGGTCTTGACAAAGTCCGGCATAACCTATGGCAATACGTACCTATATTAACGTTAGGGTAGGCGTCCACAGTTACGTTTAAGTTTTCTAAAACCTCAATTTTTTCAATCTATGCAGTGGATTAGGTCCATGTTTGGTATGATGATAGACATATTTCCAAAGTTTCTTCTAGCAGTGCCTGAGCCCATGATCTTAAGGTCAGGGTTGTGGACTTTGATATTTAACAGTTTTACAGCATAGTTTTTAAAAGCTCATATTTCAAAACTAAAAGCTGGATTTGTTTCATATTTGGCTTGTTAAAAGATACAGGTCCAGAGTTTTATTGAGCAATACCCTAGCCATGCACATGCTCATGATCTCAAGGTCAAGGTCACAGATTTTGATATGTCATGTTAAAGTTTTCTAGAGCTGCTGTTTTCCAGACTGTATGATTGATTTGGTATATATTTAGTATGATGATGAATATAAGTAGGTTCATTCACCTATACTCCTGCCCATTCCTGAAGCCAAAGTTGCAAAGGTTCATTTAGCAGTACCCTAGCAACGTCCATGCTCATGATCTTCAGGTAAAGGTCTCAGTTTTTAGCTCATCTGAGCACAAAGTGCACCTGTGTCATTCGTCCGTCGTGCGGTCGTCATCATTGTGTGCACTCTAGAGACCACATTTTCAGTCAGATACACTTGAAACTTGGTCAGAATGGTTCTCTTGATAACATCTCGCACAAGTTTGAGATTGGGTCATGTCAGGTTAAAAATGAGACCACTGGGCCAAATCTTAGAAAAAGCTAGTGTATACAGTAGAGGCCACATTTTCAGCCTTATACTCATGAAGCTTTGTCAGAATGTTTGTACTGACGATATCTCAGAAAAGTTTGAAATTTGATTATGTCAGACTTAAACGTAGCTTACTTGGTCAAATCTTAGAAAAACCTTGTGTGCACTCCAGGGGCCACATTTTAGCCTGATACTCATGAGACTAGGTCAGATTGTTTATCTTGATGATATCTAAAATAAGTTTGAAATTGGGTCATGCTGAGTCAAAAAGTAGGTCATTTGACCAGATCTTAGAAAATCCTTGTGTGCAATGTAGAGGCCACATTTTTAGCCTGATACTCATGAAGATTAGTCAGAATGTTTATCTTATGTTTGTCTTGATGATATCTCAGACAAACATGAAATTTGGTCATGTTGGGTTATAAAGTAGGTCAAGGGGCCAAATCTTTAAAAAAAAAAAAGAAAAACTTGAATGCACTCTAGAGGCCATATTTTCAGCCTGATACTCATGAAACTTGGTCAGAATGTTTGTCTTGGTGATATCTATGACAAGTTTGAAATTGGGTCGTGTCGGGTCAAAAAGCAGATCTCTTATACTCACGGGTTTTACATCATTTAAAGTAAGATCTCTTCAGCTTTATCAACTGTACATGATTTTACTCAGGTGAGCGCTTTAGGGCCAATGGTGCTCTTGTTTAAATTTCATGTAAAAGATTTGATGTTGGATATACGTCCACAGTTTCAAAGAGCTATACCTCTGCCCATGCTCGTGGCCAAAAGGTCAGGGTCACAGACAATTTCCTGGACGAAATCAAGGAAGGGCTGTTGCCTAAGATTTGATGTATTCTGTACTAGGCTGGGACCCTATAGAGGGTTTCAAGGCACTGCAATCCCCAACAAATTTTTTCAAGCAAGTTTTGCTGTCTGATGACAGTTTTTGACGGATTTTCTGTATATATATTTTAAGTATGTAACATATTTGTCAAAAAAACCTGGACTGTAATCTAAACATTAATTATCTAATCACAAAATAGGTAGAGATTTCTTCCTAGGTACATGTAACTCTAGGTTTCAAGTTAGAAAATAGCATCCTGGAAATTTCCAGGTGTGATTGATTTTTTTGTTAATCACATAACACTTCCTCAACCAGTGTATTAAATCCATTACTTATTTGATAATACACTTAGATAATACACTGGTGTATTATCTTTTTTTTTTTTTTTTTTTTTGTCTTGATTATGGTTAATTTGTAGTTACGAGCGTGTGAATCCGGCAAGACCAACCACACCACATGCCGGAATTTGTAATACTTTACCATGTTTCGGAGGATGACATTATTGTTGCTAAGATGTATGCAGGTGGTTCCCAGTTTTATGATATTCATCTTTTATAAAAAGACAGCAAAAGTTAAATCAACATAATTGAGGAGATTTTTTTATTAACTCGCATTAAAAACTGTTTCTTTCTACTTTCGATGTTATTGTCAAAGAGCTCTTAGTGTCGTGTACAAAATTAATTTCAATCAAAACTACATCTGTAAACCGTGAAAGGTATATAAGTTAAAGATGATGTTTGTCTGTCATTCATTTTATGTGATGAACAGAATCTCACATTTCTGTTTATGTATTATCATTTTAATAAAACAAGTTGAATAAAGTGTATATAATGCTCGCCAAGGCTCCCCTCATATATTTCAGTCAATTCGTGTGATAAATATGAAAATACATTATACACTCAAGAAAGATCCTGTATGTCAATTGTCCCATTTCTAAAGGCTGCAGGACCTTAATGACATAAGGTAGGAAAATCCCTGCACTGTCCATTTAAGTTCAGAATGCTACATTATTGCAGTGAAATTTAGGTCATAAAATTTAAGATAATTAGAGTATGGTTGACGTGAGATAAGGCTCTGCAAGAACTGGCTTAAGTAGACTGTAAACTTCATAATGATCGCTCTGTGTTGGATATTGGATCCCAAAACAACTTTCCTGGAGGTAAGGTAATTTTGTTTACAGGTAGCTTTTACATTAATTTGTCAAGTTATTCTGATTTTAGAGTCTTGATCTAGAAACCTTACCTGTTTCAGAGTTTTAAGTGCCAGATATTCCTGGAAAGGTAAAATCTACAGCAACCACATGACAGACGTTTTTGGTGGTATTTACCAAAGAATGAAATGTCAAGGCTTCTGAAAGCAGAGGATAGTCAGTTTCAAAGACAGGTTAGTGAAAATATTGAACCTGTATTAGATTAGTTGTTGCCGGTACTTGTTGAGATGTCCACCTGGACTGAAATGTATCTGAATGCAACTGGCATTTGAAGATGCCAAAGGAAGGTACATGATTTTGAGGATGGAGATAGGTCTGAAATATTTTCACACTGATGTTAGGACATCATCTAAAAGAATAGATTTACATGTCACTAGACATGGGTGTGAAGAAAAATGTAGAACAAGTTGAACCAGATTTTAGAAAAGTTATCAGTGATGCAAAGGATACTGATTTTGAAAATAGTGGTTCTACTGAAATATCAATTGAAGCTGTTCAAAAAGCTTCAACTCTCACCAATGAAAAATATTATAAAATGATTCAAGTGATGTTTGTAGAATTAGAAAAACTGAATTTGCTGATGCTGAGATAAATGTAAACGAAAGAACCGGTGTGACAGAAACGAATCAAGACTAAGATATGAGTGAAGTATCTGGCCATTTTGATATTGGCATTTATATGCAGACTTGTACTCATATAGATAAAATAGAACATGAACTACAGAAAGAAGTACCTGATAGTTCTAGTGATAACAATGAAGATTTTTTCATGGATTGCAATGGGATCAATAATATCAAGACAAACACAAATTGTTAAACAGGTCTTGATGATATTGATGGTGCAATGGACATTAGTTTTGGTCTCATTTATGATGATGTGAAAGATTCTAATTTCCATAAAAGTCATTCCAAATTGCAAACTATTCCACAAGCCAGTTTCGTTTCTTATAAACAAAATGAACTTTCTAGACAATCAACAAACACATAGTGGTTCTGAAAATGAGAATTCTGATTACGATGTTCCAGACTCTGCAGATACCTTGAAACTTTTAAGAGATGGAAAAGGTCGGGGGTACTTGGATGCCATTCAGAGAAGCAGTATGAGAGTTTTGCACATGTACTGCAGGAAATTCACGATCTGGGAAAGGTCTATACCTCCCTCCTTTACAATTACAAACTTTTCTAAAGTACATGTAGGTTGTCGGGGATTACCCTACCTTTTATCATTTGGACCAGGGGCCCTTAAGATAGGGAAAATATGCTTGCTTGGCAATCCATCATAATAAGAAACTGGAGCGCGTAATATGAGAAGAAATAAAATAAAGTCTTACTAAATCAGTATAAATGGTATTACATGCATAAAATTAATATACATGTACATGATAAGTTGTTATTTTAAGCTAACTAACCCTTAATTGAAAGTGATACATGATAATTTTGGAACTTTGCGCTTCCATGCTGGCAAGCTATTAATGTATCGATACAATGACTTACATTCTCAACTATTTAACCTGTAAAGTGCCTTTTACCACTGTCTTTGTATTTGACGCCAGTGTAGATCATTATCTAACTACACAAAACATGCTGTCTGATCTTTGATCTACACTTTCCG
The DNA here is from genome assembly GCA_946811185.2 of Hippopus hippopus. Taxonomy (NCBI): domain Eukaryota; kingdom Metazoa; phylum Mollusca; class Bivalvia; order Cardiida; family Cardiidae; genus Hippopus; species Hippopus hippopus. Next base: position 33,277,218 of record OX328105.1, read on the forward strand.
CTTTGCTGAAACACTGAAGACAAGAAGCAACCACAAAATTGCCATCATCTAGCTTCTTATTCTACACTGAAAATGTCCTTGGACTTCATCTGGCAGTTTACGGGTTAAAAGGAAATCAAAGGAAAAGGAAAGAAACTGTCGCAATTACCGTATTTTCCGGACAATAGGTCGCTGCACTGTATAGGCCGCACCCATCCATTTTAACCATTTAAGAAATAAAAAGTATTGTATGGCCGCAACGGCATATTAGCCGCGGCCGATACGCTTAGTTACTGCAGGAATCTTATATACAGGGATAGGAAACGCGGTGTAACTTCCGGTTATTCACTGTCTTCTTTCGAATTGACCGCAAAGGAAAAAACGGCGGCCATCTTAAATTTCGGCATACGACGGTCACTGTTTTAATCAACGTTTTGCTTGGTTATCCCATACGTCCTTCTCAACAGGTAAGTTTCCGAATATTTACATGCTTAGAATATATGTACCATCAATTTTTTTTCGGAGATTTTGTTTTATGTGCTTATTTTGGCGTTAAAAATTCATGGCCTAATCATGTTTGCCCCGGGATGTTCGGCAGGAGGATTTGGTGACGTGCAAAAGAAATACTTTATAAGTACATAAAGTAGCGTCCAAATAGCAACATGTTGGTAAAAATCACGAGATAGAGTACATCTCCTTGTATTAAAGCCAATTTTGTGCTGATTTTCGATTCCTAAGTTAGATAATTATGGGCTCAAAACTGGGCTATTTTCGGTATTTCATCACAAAATGGCGGACCAATGTGGTGAATTTGGCGGGACCCTACTGATAGTTGTAGCATTCTCAATTTATTTTTAGAAATAAATTTGTTCAGATTTTGATATATTTATAAGCAGTAAGTATTTCTTTTTGTTTTTAAATCAAATCTAGTGATTTTGATTCCAAGGTTAGATAACTGTGTGCTCAAAAACTTGGCTATTTTCGGTCTTAATTGCAAGATGGCGGCCCAATATGGTGAATTTGCTGAGACCCTGGTGATAAATGTAGCAATCTGATTCCGTCTTTTGAATTAATTGTGTTCAGATATTACCATATTTATAAGCAGTAAGTATTTCGTTTTTCACTAAAATCAAATATAAGCTGTTTATCGAATCCTAAGTAAATAAAAGTGCAGCCTAAAAAGGGGTTATTTCAGTAAAGGTGGAAGCGCAGTACCACACATTGGTAAAAAATGATTGGATTTTTGACAGTTGGCCATATCCTGAACAAATTCAGATTATAGTCTAACTATGTGAAAATAAAACCATATTTTGCAACGTAACTGAAGAATTAAAATGTTACGTTTTGTAAAAAGGAGAAATTTGAAATTCAGTTGGTTCTATATTTTTTTTTTTTTTTTCAGATATGTATTGTGACAGCACAAACACTTCAAAACATGGTTTCAAGAGCTGTCAACATACTGTTGTGATGCATCCTGTGAACAGAAGAATGACATTGAAGATGGTTTTGTAATTCTGCATAAAGTGTGCTAGTATGAAACTGAGGCTGGGCTTGAAAACTTGGAATATTAAAGACCAAATCAGCTGTGAACTGTACAAACCTGCAAGAAAAATGCTAAAGTGAAATTAATGTATTTGAATATGAAAGCTGTGAGCTTCTTCTACCATCAAAGTATATTTAGTATGTATAGCTCAATAAGCCACTAGAAGTATGGAGTTATTTAATTATCTGTGACAAATGCTAGTATTCCTGAATCTTAAGTTTTCACTAACCTGGGGAATATCCATACTTCCGAAAACATTGTGAAAAAAGAAGAAACTACCGGTAAGTACATGTCACAACATGTTAGGATTCGATAAACAGCTTATATTTGATTTTAGTTGTATCATAGCAGCCATTATACTTATCTATTTGTTTTTTGAATTTGCACAACTGTCTGCACAAGCTGCGTGTTGCTTTTCCTCATCAACATATTTTCTGAGGGAGAGAAGTATGTATCTGTGTTGTGCAAAATTCTCTGAGAATCATGATGTTGGTTTCCCACTACTCACACTATTGTCATAAAACACTAAAAGTACATGTATTAAATTTGACATACTTTTGGTTTCTTCAAACAACACAGTACATTCAGTATCTACAGTCTTATAAGCCAATTGAGGTAAGGAGTTATCTAATAATCTGTGACAAATGCCAGTATTCCTGAATCCTAAGTTTTCACTACCATGGGAAATTTTTACACATCTGAAAACATTGTGGGAAAAGTAGAAAATGTTGGCAAGCATGTTCTCATTTTCTCAGCAAAGACACAAGTGACACATTTCATTTCTTGTCTGCAAATAATTCTGAATCAGACAAGTCTCAAATTTCGTTGTCTGGCAAAGTGTTCCTGAAGGTTGGTTGCTTTCAACATTCTGCAACTGTATCACAGCAAACAATGCAGCTATCCATATTCCATGTATTACTAGAGTTGGGAATGTTTCTACTTGAAAATCTCTGTTGAGGGAGAGAAGTATATTATGGGCGTTTGTATGACATGCACCAGGATTATAATGATAGTTTAATATACCAATAATATCTCATATGCACAATACTTTTACCATAATCATTAACTACAACTTGCCATAGTGAAAAAGTTTTAGGAGATAAAAGTCTACATTCAATGAAAAAAGCATTTGCGGAAGCAACTAACCATTTGCATGTTACATTTTATCGCAAAAAGATTGGTCCTTGTGTCATACTGTTTTCCAAAGATTTCTACAGTGGATTTATGTAAAATCAAATTTATTAGGCATAAACTTAAAACTTGCTAAAGGAACACATTTTTCAGCACCATTTAATTTTGTAACACACATGTAGCTCAATATTCATGGCTGCCTTAGGTTTTCAGCGAGAAATTTTAAAATATCAATTTCAACATAAACTTTCTTTGTACAGTGTGAATTTTTTTGAAAATTTAAAAAATGAAAAACATTTGAAGGAAAGGCAAAAACATAATTTTTTTAATAGTAAAGAAATCATTTTGAAAAGAATTGATCACCGGCTGCAACTGGTCTTTTACAAATGTTTTCCAATGCTGTCCACTGTATGAGGAGTGAAAAGTTAAATTTGTACAAAGTCCTACACAACTTAAACTGTTTTCAAATTGGTCCAAAATCAAAGCATTCAAAGTTATTAGATAACCTTAAGTTCTCTGACAGAATAAAAAACCATTATTGAAGAAGGAAAAATTGCTTGTCAAAAGCAACTTTTACTTTGCCACATTGTTAACTCTTTTTGAAACAACACAGAAGCAGACTTGTACAAAGTGAGAGCATTTACAGACAACAATTGAAATGCGACTCAAATTATGGAATTTGTCAATGATATAATTGAAAGCATTTGGGGAAAAGGAGAAAATGTTGGTAACCAGCATTTTCTCCTTTTCCCGCAATGTTTCCAAAAGGCTTCTTTCTCTTGGTCATCAGAACTCGGGGTTGTGTGGCAAAGGGATAATTGCAGATTTGTCTTTTTTTTTTCTAATAATTATGCTTCTGACTATTTTTTACCAAAGAACAATTTTTGGGGGCCCCTGGAAGTATTAGCAAACAACAACTGAAAGTAGATTCAAACGATTGGATTTTTTTTGCATTGTATTGAACATTACGGATAAAAATGTCGAAAACAGGTACATGTGCTAGGCTAGCATTTTGTTCTTTTCCCACAATATTTTCAAAAAGCTTTAAATATTCCGAAGTCATCAAACACACAAGGTTGTAAGGTACACAGGTTAATTTGAAATGATGCAATTGTGAAGGCCACTGGTGTATGTAATTGATTCCAATGTATAAAAGTAGGAACAGAGTTGCAGACAGGTCCCCACACTTCATCAGCCTACTTTTTCAGAAAGTTCACTAATTTTTTCCATTTTGTAGGAAATTCTCCTTTTTTTCTGTCAAAGACAGTGATTTAAGAGTAGCTGCAAGCTGAACTGAAAATGTACTGGATGGTCCATTTAATGGGCAGTGAAGGCAATTTTGTGGTTCTATATGCCCTTTGTGTAGTTTTCTATTGAAAAATGGGTATACAGCTATTAATAGATCTCTGTGTTTACCGGCCTAATAAATTGTACTACATACAAGTGAAATGTTTGTCACTCCTGATAACATGAGAAGCTTTTGACCCGACCAAACTGAAACATTTGGAGAAGAAAATCAGAAAATAAATATTTAATTTCAATGATGCGTATTGTCTATAAACAGAAGAGGACACTAGATATGTCATGACAGATACACAACTTGATATATCCCACTTGTGATCATGTCAAATACAGGGAATGTCCAAAACGTTAGACGGACTTAATCCTTCAACAGGCGATGTGTGCTTTTCCCGAATTGTTTGCTATAGATATCCACTGCAGAAATGTTAAGATATTTTAAGTCACTACGAAAAAGAGGGTTGTTTCGGTAATGGGTCGTTTTGGCACCGGGCCGTTTTGATCTCCATTCACAACTTACACTTCGTGTGAAATCAAGGCTGACAACATGACCTGTATATCTGAAACGCCCAATTAGTCGATACTTTAAATTTTCCAGACAAAAAAAAAAGAACACTTTAACTGAAAAAAAAAAAAACAATAATAGAAAAACATTGACATAAACATTGAAACGCATTTCATACTAAACGCTTCTTTGGCGGATATAAAAATTGTCGGAATCGGCAAGGAATTATATTATCTGAAAGGAAGATAATAACTCGCAAGGAACGACAACGGATTATTGGACGCCGTACAGGTAAGTCAGTGAAAAATCTATAATTGGTCTTAACTCCAGTTGCGTTGCCTATCCCTGTGTATATACGATCCCTGGTTACTGTACAATCTTATCCCTCTTTAGATAAATGTACATGTATTTATACCGGTATATGTATTATACATGTTTAAGATACGAAACAAATTTAACCGTTTTTTTTTTTGCATTTTTTCATTCCATTGGAGTAATTTCCCTTTCTGCAGATCAAATCACTCAGAACACCAGCGACCGTTATCATCCTTTCGTCCATTGTCGAATAATTCAAGGAATTTCGAAACTGTCAAATTATTACTTCGATTGACGGTACACACCAAACTACGCCAAACGACGCAGTTAACCGTTGATCAGTACCAATAGATATCATCAAACAAAAGGTGTGAAAATCTAGGTTGGTCACGAATTTTAACACATTCACAAGTTTGCAAGCGGATTAATTAATCTACCAACAAAACAAAGGTATAACTGTTAGAGAAATACTTTGTGGGCGTGAACCAAAGTGGCACCCACATTGGGAACCGTAAACTGGTCTCCCTTTATTTTTAGTTTTTCAGGTCTCACTAACAGGTCATTTAGAAAAATAAAATTAACGAATAAGCGGCTTCGTCTTATAGGCCGCACCCTTGAAAATTTCCAATTTTTTTACAGATAGGCCGAGGCCTATTTTCCGGAAAATACGGTACATCTTTAGTTATCTAATTAGGCAGTGTGGTTGCAAAATTATCGCATGAAAATGTATTTCTTAAAAATGGGAACTCAAGGCAATTTTGTCTGATGTTGAAAATAATAGAGTATGAATCTGCATTTTTGGCACGTCTTTTTTATTTAAAGTAACAATAAAGGCCATATGTAAACAAAGTAGGTGTTTAAATGCATTTGAATTTATACTATTTAAAAGTTTGGAAATTATTGTGATGATGACAATCTGTCAATGTACGGTCGGTCCAAGTGTTAGTCGCTGTCAGAGAAATTAATTTCAAAACTAAGTTAAAACCTGTCAGGCAGCTGTGTCTTTTGTTTACTTTTTGCCTGATTTTTAAATTCTTTTTTTTCTTCCAGCGACTAACATATGGCCCGACCACACGATAACAGGCTGTCATCTCCACAATATTTTCCATACTTTTAAATGGTATGATTTAAATTTAAATGTATTATGACAGCTCCTTTGATATTTTGGCCTTTACTGGGCCTTTAAGTTCTCGTCGAAGGTTATAACAATAAGACGTACATGTATCTGTTATTTTAGATCTATCACATACATGAAATTCCATCACAAAACAACTTTTCAAACTAATTTTGTGTAAAAATTTTACCTTCTAATATGGTTCTGAAAACCTGGTGTAATTGTCATGAGTTTTTGACTTTCCACTTTCTAAGATAATTGATGCTTGTGCAATTCTATTGCCGGGCCAGAGAGCCCAGTGGTTAGCATATCTGACTCAAGACCTGGTTGTTGCGAGCTCGATCCAATTAAGGCAAACTTCCTTCCAGCGTTTTTTTTTTTTTTTTTTCTTCTCACATGTGATGCATGTGAGAAAATTAGTCAGTGACTTGGAAAGTCAGTACTGATGTGAGAAAGCCAGGAAACACATGAGTAGGTCACTGACAGCCGTGATATGCCCTATGCTGTTCAAACGACGTTTAACTCCAATACAAACAAATAAACAAAGCAATTTTATTATCCATACCTTTATTTCCAAAGTAAAAAAAAAAAACAGTTTAAAACACCTGTGCATTGATTTTTACTGATTTGTTTTTGGTAAAACATCTTGTTAATGCGCAGCCATATTTAAATTGAAGAAAATAAAGTGAAAGTAAGTAAATAGAGCAATGAGATAGACTGTATATTCAGTTTATAACCATGCAATTTCTGTGTGACAAAAGCAACCTTGATGATGCAATTACTAGAGTTGCAATTGCTGGAGTTTTTTTTTTATATTTCGTGCAAGGAATTTCACTTGTGCATGGTTTTTAGAATCGTTCATCTTGAAAGCACAATTTTGACTGTAAATGTATTCAAAGATGGGACAGTAACTCTGTCAGCCTTTAAAAATATGGTACAAGTTTTAAATAAGTTAGACAGAATGAATGTTCTAGCAACCAAACATGGAAATAAGATACAATTTACTGAGATGATCTTAAACTTCTTTAAGAAGAGTCTTAGGTTAGCTAACCCTTAAATGAATAACCCCTTGTTTTAAGAACCCTTACAGGATGTAGGCTTTTGAAAAGAGTAGGGGAAAAGGAAAAAATGTCTGCTTCTTTCTTATGAATATCTTCCTTATATATGAGAATTGTGTGGTAAATTGTTATGTAAGATTATAGTTTTATCACTTGTATAAATATTGTTCGAAAAGGAGACATTGTTGGTTACTAGCATTTTATCCGTTTCGTACACTGTTTTCTACATTTCGAAGACAAATCACATTATTTAAGCCACCTTTCCACCTTTCAAGACATTTACGCCGCCTTTCTACCTTCCGCAGACAAATCTTATCAGTTAAGCCACAATTAATTGGTCATCTTACAATTTTTCGGACATGTCTAAAATTTTGTCAATTTTCGTCATCCTTGTGCAAGTGAACAAATGGGATATTCATGTAATTTTTGTATACATAAACTTTGTCATTGAATAATCCAATAGAATTCTTAGTAAATACATTCTTTAAAAACTGTGAATGTGATAGATCAAACTACTTTTAAACATCTGATGGTATTATCAAGAAGATCCTTAGAAGTTCTTATTTGGAGGCCATCAAAATTTAATGTGAAGGAAAAGCAGGAAAAAGTGAAAGCAGAATTAGAGCTTTCTACTGTGAATAACACAAACATTGCTGATTTTGGAAATTGTGATTCCCATTGATGGAAACTATATTATTCAGGAGATTGATGTTTGTGCGCTTGAAATACCAAATCGGTTTATATTAAATAAATATGGATGAGAGACCAAGTGTGACAGAAATTAATGAAGTTCCAGATATGGGTAGAGCACAGAGTGATTTTGATGTTGGCATAAATATGCAGACATACACTGCTGTTGAAAGACGTGAAATGGAATATGAAATAAAGATAGAAGTTGCTGATGAGTCTGGTAACAACACAGGTAATGAAGATATTTTCATGAATTGCAGTGACATCAATGGTATACAGAAAAAGAGAGATTATGACACAGGACTTGGTGATGTTGATGGGGACTGTATTACCTGTTGTCTTAATTACGACTCTGTGAGAGAATCTGTTTTCCATGATGTTTATTCAAACTCGCAAAGTATCCTGCATGTCAACGTCTTCACTGATTCACAAACAGGGCAATCACCATTTAATAATGCAGGGAAAGAGGACTATTTTGATGATGTTGCAGAAAGCAAAAAACTGTTAGGGAAAAAAGTTAAACATTCCTCCACCGACAGTCCACAAAAATTCTACCAGGAAGAGATTTTACTCCGGGGGACTTTCGAAGAAATGTCGAAGCCTGCGGAGATTCTCTGATGGCTTTCTGAGTTTTTCACATAACATTCAGAGATCCTCTAATGGCGTTCAGAGATCCTCTAATGCCATTCAGAGAAAACAGTCCAAACCTCTGGGATATTTACCAGAGAAAAATCATGCTCAAAAAAAGGTCTATTTGTTTGTGTTGAATTTCTGTTCCTTTTCTACATTGTATTATTGAGTGAGAAAGTTTTATTTTCCGTCAAGGTATTTCGTAAGCTTTAATCATTAAAGCACTTAACACAACTTAAGAGGTTTTTACTGATAATCTGGATCAAGATCAGACTACGTTTTGCAGACTGTCTAGATTAAGATAAGTCTAACTTTTGCAGACTGTCTAGATCAAGCTAAATCTGCACAAAAAATGCAGTCTGATCCTAGATCTACTTTGCTGTTTTGGGAATAACAAGACAAATTACCCTGGAAACTGAAGTGTTTCATTCCTCTTTCCAAGATTGGAAAACGTCCATTGATATATTCACCACTCCTAGGTTTAACCTTATAATTTCATCGTGAAATTGCAGGGTTATATCATTGACTCCTTCTGTGTTTGTTAGCGGTTTTGGAATTATAGGCTACGAGTTCTTTTTTTTTGTTTTTTTTGTTTAATATAACTGCAAGGAATAAAAGTACTGAGAGTAATAAGCTTAGTAAAGATAAAACTTTGTTGGTCCATACAAAATTATAGAAAAATGGTCCAATCTGTTAATCAAATCTGATCTGGTTCAATTCAGTCCAGTCTGGTTAACAAGTCCAATCTTGTTCAGCCAAGTCCGATCGGTTATTAAGTCTGATTCATTCCTGTGACTTTACCCACCGCTCATAGCCATTTAACCGTCACAATTGGACATATCACGAAATAAAGTGTACTTGTTGATCTTTAATTCAGCTACATGTACCAACGACTGGCAAACCTTGGGCGATTTAAAAATCAAGTTTCTCGGCTGTACTGTTTTTTTTTTTTTTTTTGATATGTACGTACACATTACATTTGTATGCAGACAGACCACATTATTTCCTTTTAAAAAAATACATGAGTCACAGTTTTCAATCAAAATCTTTCTAGACTCACTTCCAGTGTCAAGCAGTTTATTTCACTTTTTGTACTTGATTTATGAATTTTGGTCGAATACTTTACTGACAGATTCATAAATATAATTAACTTTACAGTAGTTGTTGTGGTCGTTTATTTAAACGATTTAATGGACTCTGCCATGTCTAACATCAAGTGACTGAAAATATTTCCAAATGAAACTTCTTTAATAGGGACAAGGTCAGGTTTAGTTATGAAATGGGCCAAGGGGTGATGAGTGCTATTTAACTGAAGCATGAGTTTGCTGTAAACATTAAACAATGGTGCAGCTTTAACAATCATGAACATACAAGTGCACTGGGAGTTTCTTTTGCTTGCTAAGATGACTTAGCAGTGTGTGTGGAATGGTGGCACAACTGTCAAAATGCATAGTAAAACAAAGCATGAAAATACCATAAAAAATGCATGGAAATTGGGAAAGGTTTGCTTGGAAGACAGTTTTCTCGACTGTACATACTGTACTCACATTATGTCAAATGGAAACAACGTAATGGCTGTATTATATTTGAGAGTATCTTACTGAAAATGACGAGTATCTCAGTAACATACAGGGCTAGTAATCTGGGGGTTTAGAGATCAAATCCCAGGGTAGTAAAACTCTTTTTGAGGATTTTTGTTTGCCAATGCAACAAGATTCATCCCTGTCTCCTCTCTGAATATAGTTTTGATGATGTTTATGGTTGGCCTTGAGTTTTGCCCTAAGTTCTGGTAAAACAAAGCCTTGAAAAGCATGGATAGGTGTGCCACCCTTTGTGATGTGACTGAAATAATATTTGAAAACAAATAGAAATGATGTACTGTACACTAACCTTTGAAACTGATTTATTTGCCAGTCTCATTAAAACCAGCAAAAAACATCCAACAAAAAAATCTTGTTGTTGTTGTTGTTGTCACGGATTTTTATCATTTTTGAGTCATACTGTACTTTTCTAACTGTTAGTGTGCGCCAAGTTGGTAATAGAAAATAATCAATATCTTAAAGGAACCCATGGGTGTACGAGCGTATTCTTTGATATACCCATGAAAAGCTATTAGTATAGGTCGTACATGTACTTTACAAAGTACACAGTGGACAGACATTCGTTTGAGGGAAAGGAAAACAGTTTTCTGTTTTTTAAACATCGTAGAAAACAAACAGTTGCTTTTAACAATAAAAAATGGTTTTCCTTCATAATTTTTTGCAAACCTGTTCACTACAGGTGTGTCAAAAGGTGCATTTGTACAGTAATAAGTTAGCCCTTTACCAAAGGACTGTCCAAATTGAAGGCATTTGCAGACCACAAATTAAAGTCATTTAAATGATGCAGTTTTTCTTTAAAAGGGTTAAAACTGAAAGCACTGTAAGAAAATGAAAATGTTGCTGGTTACCAGCATGTTACTCCTTTTCCCCACAATGTTTCCGAAAACCTTTTTCATCATGATCTGTAAAACATAGGATTGCTTGGCGAAGAGTTTAACTCGAAACACAGCTTTGCTTATTTTCACATTTCATTTCAGGATTTAAAAGAAGAAACAAAATGGATCAGAAATCATCTAAAATGTCGAGAATGTGCAGCATTTGTTCCCGTCGACCCTGACAAAGGCAAAAGGTATGGCATGCTGTACATTAAAGGGGTTAGTTATATAGACTTAATGCTGTAAATCAAAATTTGTTGTAAAATGCCCATGAATACATTATATAATCTATGCTCTGTGAGAAGGAGGCTTAACGCAGTCGCGCAGGCTGACATGGGTCGAAACATTCTGCCATCGGTCAATTTTTTGCATGTCCAGGGGCCATTCTACCTCATGATTAAGTCGGTTGTTGAACAAATTTACCTTATGGATCCATAATTATGTACATATAACTTGTTTGGTATAATGTAACAGGAAGATGCTGTAAGTCTCCTTTTTTCCAGACCATGGCTCATACATATTTCTTTTTTGTTTGCAACTGTAAAGAAACTGTAAATGTATGTATAATTTCAGTAGATAGGTACCATTTTGGAGTTGTTACATAACGGAAAGTTGTTTTTACAGTCTTTAACTCTATCTAGTGTCATTACATCAGATATGACTTCATCGCACTGAAATGAATATGAATCCTCATCATTAATGCATCCTACTGATCATGGGACATTCCTAAGAGTCTCTGTGAAACTCTTAAGTATAATCTAACAATATCTTAAGAGGCTACGTAGCCTATTGAATAATACCATTGGTTTTTTCTTCCTTACCTTTGTGTTTCTGCTTTACTGATGATTTGCTAGCTATCACCTTCTGTATTTTAGTGATAAGTCACTTTTGAAGTTTTTTAGACAACAAAAATCTGAATCACTCCCTTTGAAGGCCCACTAGTTGCCAAAGGTAAATACATGTAATTTGGGACTCAAAATGCAAGCAAATATAAAAGCCCAGGGGTGGCAGGTGGTAAATGCGTTTAAACAATGCAGGTGGTAAAATGCATCTAAATTTAAATCATACAATTCAAAAGTAAGGAAATTATTGTGAACATGAAAATCTGTTATTGAACAGTCTATCTATGTTTAGTTGCTGGTAGAAAAATGAATTTTAAAACTAGGCAAAAAGTTGCCTCAATCTTTTGATTAATTTTTACCAGGTTTTCAAATTCATTTTCAGCCATTGACTAACACTTGGATCGGCCATACAAATTTACATAATCCAAGCTCTGGAAAAAGGGACTTATTGCATCTCTGTGATTCACTATACCAAATAAAATAGGATGGTCCTATGACAAGCAGAAAATTGTCCAATGGCAAAAATTTTCTTCCCATGTCAGCCTGCGGTGACTGTGCAGGCTGACATCGGTCAATACTCTTTTTTACACCCCCGCAAAACGAATGTTTTCGGGGTATACTGGAATCACCCTGTCTGTCCGTTTGTCCGTCCGTTTGTCCGTCCGTGTGTCCGTGTATGTACAAATAGTTGCCTGTCTCTGTCAAAGCGCTGGCGGGGGTATTAAGTCACATTCAGTGACAGCTCTAGTTTTTTCTCAGAGCATGTCTCAAGATCATGCACATGTTTCATGTATGGTTCTCTTCAGAAACAAATATATTGATATTTTTGTTTAACTTAGAACGCTACAGGTTGATGAAAGTGCTTTCTTGTTTCAAACTCTACTTGATCCACTACATAAAGGGTAATAGAATTTTAAAAGGAAAATGTCTGCTATGATGTGACTTATATTTTTTTCCCATACTTGAAGTGTTAATGATATACATCTACTCTTTACACTTTCATAACATTTCCAGCATCTTAAGTATGTACGCATTAACACATAACTAAATTCAATTTCATAATTTTTACATAAAACAAAATTTTAGACTCCTCCAAACTGAAAGCATTGAAAGACAACAAATTGAATATGACTATCATAAAGTGATTTGTCCATGTGAGGATAGAAAATATTGCGGGAAAAAGAGCATTTTATAATTTTCCTACAATTTTGTCAAAAGTGCTTCGTAGTGGCTGTTAAAACGTTAAACTGAATATCACTTTGAATTCTGTGACACAAGCAGACAGACAGAAAGAAAGGAGAGGATCAGACAACCAGAAAGTTTTTTATTTGCGTTTGCACCGGCATGCGATGCTCTTGTTACTTAATTAAACTCATGAAAGCCTCACTAAAAACATTTTTTACAGACTCATTTAATAAATTTATCTCAAATGCCAAATGTCAGATTCTCTATATCCTAGGTTGAACTGTCTTGATTCGGAAAAAGAATTCTCTTGTTCCTTTACTGTATCCTTTCACCTACTTTCTCCTTTTCCTACAATGTTTTGGAAAGCCTCCGTCCTCAAAGTTGTTCTAACTCAGCATTGTGTGGTAAATGATTAAAAGACCAATTTCATTACTTCCGTAAGTCTCTGAATAAATGTTTGACTGTACTTCAATTACAGCGCTGTTGACATATTGTGTCAGTGTGGCCATCTCTACGATGACCACAATTCTGGGGCAAAAGAGGCTTATAACCAGAACAAATTCAACTCAAAATGGCATTACAAGAGCCACTCACAGCAAACTATGACCAACGCTTTTGGAGAAATAGAATTCGTGGGATATGGGGGAAAGATCAAAAAGGTATTTTTCTATTTTTGAAAAAAAAAAAAAAAAAAAAAAAAACCTGGAGAACATCTAGAAACAACAACTTAATAATTGCAATTTCAAGGTTGCACTTGTTTGGAATGTCTTGGCAGTGTAGATCAAAGATTATACTGCATATTTTGTGCGGTCTGATTTTAATATACATTGTCTGCAAAGGCAACTGCAGTTAAAAAATGCCCTTCATGGGTTAAGCTTTTCGGTATCTCTGTCATTACTGGAGATATTTACTTGCAACTTAAGCTAGTTCTGAACTTTCAAAAATGGGAGCCATAGCAACATTGCAGCTAACCCTAAGAATACTTTTTTTAACACAGTTATGTCCGTTTTTCTACTCATCATTTTCACCAAAAAGCAGCTGCAGCCTGGAGATGGCGCTGGCATGCCATGCTCTTGTGTTTTAACTCTTTGCTACTTGACAAAATTTTACACTGGGTCAAATTGAATGCATTTGCAGCTGACGTAGTGAATGTGGCACAAATGGCGTTTGTCTGTGAAAGATAAGAATTATTGTGGGAAATTAACACACCTTCCACAACTACAGCTGCCGTTCGACCAGCATTTTACCTTTTTCCCACAATGCATCCAAAAGCTATCTGTCTCAGGGTCATCAAAATTCAGAATTGGATGATAAAGGGTTTATTAAGTTTTTCTCCTGTAATTACAATTCTAGCAACATGAATGGAATTTCACATCTTGTTAGCATGCAACAAGACAAAGTGCAGAATAATAGACCAACAACTATAGCCATCGTTTTTCTTTATGAGATCACAAAATGATGTTAGCATGCAACAAGACAAAGTGCAGAATACTAGACCAACAACTATAGCCATCGTTTTTCTTTATGAGATCACAAAATGATAGAACAAGGATCTTTATTAACTATTGGTAAATTCATTCTAAGTCTTATCGTAGATTTAGAAAGTAATGCAACTTCTGATTGGTTAAACCGTTTGATTTAGCCAATGAAAAGAAGTGTTACTCTCAAATTAAGAAAATTCCTTAGAATAAGACTAAGAATGTCCCAAGAAATGGTTGGCAAACTTGGACCCAAGCCATACTGAAACATTTTGTTTTTTGCAGACTAAAATTATATACATTTCAAATGATGAGATTTTCCTTTGATAGCACAGAAAACATTTTTGGAGAAGAGAAAAATGTTGGTTGTCAGAATTTTGTCCTTTTCCTGTGATATTTCTAAAAGCTTTCTTGCTCCGGGTCAAAAAGAACATTGTGAAAGGTTCAAATAGATACCCAAGATACTGGTGATAACTTTTATTTCCAGATGCGCAATTTAATGTTGACAACTAATGTCATATTGTACGAATTAATGATGGAAGTATTGGGTTCGAACAGATCATTACGCCTATTTCTGTGGATGGTTATGCTGATCCCTTTACCATACAACAAAATTTTAGACTTGTCAGAACCAAAAGTATGTTGACATTTGTCTTTGAAAGGGTAGACAACATTGTAAAAAAGGAGAAAATGCTGGTTACCAGCATTTTATCCTTTTTTCTACAATGTTTTCGAAAACTTTCTTGGTCAGGGTCGCTAAAACTCAGATTGTGCGGTAAAGGGTTAATATGTTACAGCTGTTTTTTATTATTCTTGCAGTATGTGCGGGTCGATGTCGATACCAAAATGTCAGACATGTTGGAATTAATGATGAAAACGTGGGGTATGGACAAACCAAATTTGCTCATTTCTGTCACTGGTGGTGCCAAATACTTCAAAATGAACAAAGGCTTGAAGGAAACATTTAGACGTGGACTCATGAAGACAGCACTAACAACAGGCGAGTGATTTAAGGTTTAGGTCTGACTTTGGGTGGAATTGTGTGAACTTTTTTGTGGCCAAAAGCATCAGTATTATGATAAACACCTGTTTTTCCAGATGATGGGAGTTATTGAAGCAAGTGAATGAAATTTAACCCTTTACCACACAGCAAAGCTTTAGACTCATCCATCCTTATGGAATTTAAATGTTTTCCACATGATATTTATTTATTATTGTCCTTGAATAGGAAGAAACATTGTTGGAAAAGGATAATATGCAGGTTACTAGCATTTTCTCCTTTTCCCACAATGTTTTCAAAAGCCTTCCTTCTCAGGGTGGTTAAAACTTGTTTTTGTGTTGTAAAGGTTTAAGTGATGAAGAAGGGGTCTCGTGAGGTGTACTGTACTTGTAAGGTTTAAGAAACATAGCTCAGGTCATTTGATTTTTTTAAGTTACTTCACATTTTTTCCCATGTGAACGTATGTTATCTTACCCGTAATATCTATATTGTTTGGTAACCAGTCACATGAAATTTCATGATAATAAGGCAAAAAGGCCAGTAGAAAATGATGCCCTTATGCAGATCTAGTAAAAAGGCTTCCCAGCATTTCTCCCCCATACTAGCAACAACATTTATGTTAACCTTACAAGCACCTTTCACAACTACAGTTGCTTTTAGCGGCCAATGTAGATCAAGATTAGACTGCACATTTTGTGCAGTCTGTTCTCTAATCTACACTACCCCTTTTGCTGAAACATCAAAGACAAAAGAAGCCTTGATGTTGTAATTATTTGAGTCTTATTTCTAGACTAAAAATGTCTGCTTGGTTTACTTGCTGCTCTAAAGGGTAAGTTTTTTTTGTCAAATTTTGTCTATTAGACTTAAACTATTATACATAGTTCATTGTATACAAATAAGATCTTGCATCTGCTGCCGTCTTCTCATGGGAGTGTCCTTTGGCAAGGCCTTGCTGAGTTCCAACCTAACACTAGGTAAAGACAGGAAAAGATAAATAAGTGAGCTTTTATAACTGAACGACTATTGTAAATGAAATTAAACAAAAATGGTTAACCTTCCAAAATTTCACTAAGCCATATTAGCATTGTGTTTGTCCCAGGGTGCCGTATATTTTTTTTTACCCGTCAGTTGGTCACGTGACTGCTAAGTGCGCACTTGCTAACTGGGACTATTTTCAACCAAGCGTCTTACTGCCGTAATGAATGAATCAATCGCTAGCGAATACTTTTGCTCGTTTAATTAATAGTCTGTTATGTTAAAAGACATTGTCTTTTTCGCCACAATGTTTTTCAGCGGATTTACGTCACATTTAATAATCATGATGTAGCCAATATCATTCATGACGTCATTATTGCAGCTGCATATCCAGAGGGTTTTGGGAACACGGTTCTTCATTTTTTAAAGTTTCTCATAGATCTAGTGAGAAAGATGTCAATATGTGCCTTATTTCGATCGAAATGTGCAATTTAGTCGGATTCTGGATTATAATTGAGAAAAAGGATAAATAAAATAGACGGTTGGTGTCTTGGATTGGGAAAGTCGATCAGGCTTGGCTCCGGAAATTTATTAAAGGTACCGCACTGTACATACGATCTTTATCAATGTTTTTTTTTTTTTTCCGTTTGTTTGTTTTGTTTTGTTCCGTTACAGTGAGTGACAGGATAAATAGAAAGGATGGTTGGTGTCTTTGATGGGTTAAGTTCATCAGGCTCGGCTCTGAAATTTATCCGGTTCACCTTCGGCTCTCCAGATAAATTTCCCCACCTTGCCCGATACACTTAACCCATCCAAGACACCAACCATCTATTCTCTACTGCAGTATATCCATAAAATCTATTTTGTCTAAGAACCAACCACGTCATGAGGTAAACCGGTCCTTTGGCATGCAGGAAATTGATCAATAGCAAAAGTAAAATGACCCAGGTCAGCGTGTGCAGACTGCACAGGCTGACTTTGGTCAATACTTTTTGCAGATGCATTAAACCCCTATTTCACTGAGCATGGCTCATTTGCTAGTTCATACACTATGTTTTATTACGGAAATGTGATTTCTTTCTCAGGGGCCTGGATAATCACAGGGGGAACTCACGCTGGGGTGATGAAACATGTTGGAGAGGCAGTGAAAGATTGTGACATAGTGTCTTCCACTCAGAACCCTGTGGTTACCATTGGAATTGCTCCATGGGGCTGTGTGCAAAACAGACACGCCCTGATAGACAAAGAGGTATAACAGAAAAAAAAAAGATTTTTTAACTGGCTTGCTCTGAATTAGAAAGTGTCTGAAAACGCCCTTTAGATTTAGGTAGCATGTTAACTCTTTACCAGACAACAATATTCTAAACTTGTCAAAATCCAAAGAAATTGCAAATGACAAATTACATATGGCTCAAATAGTGAAAACTGTAGTGGAAAGGTTAGAAAACATTGTTGGAAAAAGAGAAAATGCTGATTACCAGCATCTGTTCCTTTTCTCACAATGTTTTCAGAAGTCCTCTTCCTGAGGGTCTTAAAAACTCGGGATTGTGTTGTAAAGAGTTAACCTCTAGTGAATACTGCTGAATGTATTTTTCTGTACAAGGGTATAGTAAAAATGTGCAGTTTTGCCATTTAGCTCTTTACCAAGGTACCTGACTTATTTTAGACTAGTTCGAAGTGAAAACATTTGCAGAAGACAAAATAATTGTGACTCAAAACAGAAATGTAATTTGGGAAAGGTAGAGAAAATTGTTGAAAACAAGTAAAATGTTGGTTACCGGCATTTTCTCCTTTTTCTACAATGTTTTGAAAAGCTTTCTTTCTCCGGGTCCCTAAGAACGAGAATAGTGTGGTAAATGCTTAAATAATACGCTGGTCATTCTGCAGTCGGGAACTTTGTCTATTTTTATGAGACAAGACAAGAATGTCATCTCACCTATTTGAATTTGATCCAACATAGTCGATGCATGTTATTTTCATGTGACGTTACCAGTGCATCTATCCATGCTTTCCTTGAGCGTTTTTGACCCGTTCTTCGCACACTATTCTTTCAATTGCACTGGCTGCTTTCCCATAATTATAACCATTGTTGAAACTATAAGTCATGAGAGAGGAATACATCCTGTCACAAAGTCACATTGACTATCATCAGTTATCTGAAAGAAATGAAGCAAGCTTGGGATTCAAACCAGCCACCCCTTGGTTTCAAGTCCTGTTTGCTACCAATTGCACCACTAGGCTTGGCTGTCTAGTATGGAGTTAACCTAAGTTTTTTTTTTTCAGTGCTTTGGCCTTTGGCCAGCCCATTACAGAATTGAGAAAGAAGTGAACCCAAAGGAAAGTTTTCTAGACCCAAACCACTCTCACTTCATTCTTGTTGACAGTGCCACAGAATGTAAATTTGGCTTAGAGATTCCATTTCGTGCCGACCTAGAATATGAGATTGCTAAACTACAGACAGATGCAGGTATGTCTTCATAATTTGTGTAAATTATGAAAAATGTGCATAGCCTTTAACAAATCAAATCATAAAAAAGGAATTTATCTATGATAATCTAGAAAACGTTGTGGAAAAAGGAATTTTTCCAACATTTTCTCCCTTCCCACTTTTTTTTTTTTCAATTGCTTGATTGTTTTAAAGAGCAATCTGCTGCAAGATGAAAAATGCTGTCAGTTTATGATAATATATAAATACGGAATATATGTATATAGAGGATGTTTGTGTTTTTCTTTTTCCTTTTTTGGTGGAAGATCGAAATTTATTTCATCGAGTGAACAAAGTTAGTAATATTTCCACGATTTGTGCAACCACTCTAGAAAATATTACCGATGATGTTCACTGGATGAAATAAATTTCAATCGTTCATCGAAAAATAACAAATATTCCATTTATTTCATGCTTCTAACCCCTGTTTTGTTGGGACTGTCGTCAAAATCCTGCACAATTGTTTTTGATAATTCCCCGTGGCTTACCCCCTCCACATGAGAAGACAATACAGTATTACGTAAAGTGCAAGAAACATCTGATAATTGCACATTAATTACATTATACTCTCTCTGGTTGAATGACACGCACTGTTTACCTAGGTAACTAGTGTGTGGGAAGTCTTGTTGCCGTCTTCAATTGAAGAGTCAGAAAATATGAAATCAGTATTCTTCATCGGTCGTAACTATGAAATATCAAACCATAATACACCATCATTTCTTGAAATACTACGGCAAATCATGAACTAATATGCTGCAGTAACTTTTCTGGTGCCTGCATTTGATTCGAGTAGAGTGAGAAAATTTCGTATCTTGCGAGACCAAAGGTTGAGGAAGATGTCAAGATTTGCTTACGCAGTGAGAAGCAAATACAAGCAGCAGGAAAGTTACTACTACATAATATTCCTTTTATTATATACCCACAACTTTCAACAACAAAATATTGTAATTATTGACATTTTTGTTCAAAAACAGTGAACAAAATAAGACAATTAATGGTGTGGAGGGTAGTAATTTTTATTAATGGTGGATAAATATTATAGCTTAACATTTTGATGAATCAAATTACATATCAATGTATGCTTAGTCCGTGACGCCCATTACATCACATTACCACATTTGGAACTGTACTTGACGGTACGTAGAATTTTCTTTTGTTGTTGTTGTCTATGTCATTTTATATGCTTGCGCTGCATGTATTTTAGCTGGACAATTTTCTGCTATATAATAAAACATTATGCGTATTTCTTTTATTATAAACATATAAAATCTAGCAACAAAATATTGCAATTTGGGACACTTTTATTCGGAAATAGTAAGAAAAACATTTTTTATGAATGGCAGATGAATAAATTAAAGTATCGCTTTGACCAGTCAAATCAGAGCTCAAATTGATAGCAGTTCACGCTTTGGTTACATCACCATACCAATTTTGGAAATGTATTTGACAAATTGTCGATACAAATATTATTTTTCCGTCGAGTCTGACTTTATTTGCCCACCTGAAGTGCTCAAGGACAGATTTGTGAGGGTGCTGTGTCGGTCGTGCAATCCTAAATAATTGTGTGCACTCTGGATACTCATGAAACTTTGTCCAAATTTTTGTCTTGATAATATCTCGGACAAGGCATGTTAGCTTTAAAAGAAGGTCACTGAAACAAATCTTAGAAAACTTTGTGTGCAATTTAGAGGCCACATTTTCAGTCCAATACTTATAAATCTTAGTCAGAATGATTCTTCTGATAAAATATCATATGATTGTGAAATAGAGTCACATTTGGTCATAAAATAGGTAATTGTGACAAATCTTAGAAAATCTTAGAAAAACCTTGGTAAAATCTAGAGGCCACATTTTCAGTCGAATACTCATGCAACTTGGTCAGAATGTTTCTCTTGATGATATCACTAACAACGTTGAAATTGCGTCACGTTGGTTAAAAAAGTGGGTCACAGACACATCTTAGAAAAACCTTTTATGCACTATAGAGGCCATATTTTCAGCTGGATACTCATGAAACTTGATCAGAATGTTGGTCTTGATGATATCTTGGACAGGTTTGAAACCGGATCATATCATGGAAAAATACATCACTGGGACAAATCTTCGAAAAACATTGTTTGCACACAAGAGGCCACATGGTCAGTCTGTTACTCATTAAATTTTGTCAAAATGTTATTCTTGATGACATTTCTGACAAGTTTGAAATCGGGTCACATCTGTTCAAAAAGTAGGTCAAAGGGCTAAATATTAGAAAAACCTTGTGTGCATTCTAGGGGCCATGTTTTCAGTTGGATACTAATGAACTTGGTTGTTTTCATATCTGGAGTGAATTTGAAATCTGGTTACGTCTGGTCAAAGAGTTAGTCACTGGTACAAATATGAGAAAATCTGTTGTGTGCTGTAGAGGCAGCTATTTTAGTCTGCTACTCATGAAACTTGGTCAGAATGTTTGTCTTGATGATAAATAGTACAGATTCAAAATTGGTTCATGTATGATTAAAAAATAGGTCACTGGGATTAATCTTATAAAAAGTTGTATGCGCTCTAAAAGCCGCCTTTTTTAGTATTATTTATAATCATGAACATTTGCCAGAATGTTTGTTCAGATGATATCTTGCACAAGTTCAGTATTTGGTCATATTGGGTCAAAAAGTAGGTCACTTGGACACATAATAGAAAAAACTTGTGTGCATTCTAGAGGCCACATTTTCAGTGTAAAACTCATGAAATTTCACCAGAATATTTGTTCGATAATATTTTGAACAGTGTTAAAACTTGGTTACATTGGATCAAAAGGTAGGTCACTAACACCCATGTGTTTCCATCATCACAACCAGGGTGTCTTCATCTTTATTAGTAATATGACTTTACCGAGGTGTGTGCTTTAGGGCCAATGGCCCTCTTGTTCATTTTTACTTCATGTATTTCTGCAGGAAAATTCATAATAATATAATGTATAAAACCACGTTCATTTCAGATGGAGTGCTGGTTCCTATTGTTTTATTAGTCCTGAATGGTGGAATCGGCACCCTGGAAACTGTTTGTGAAGCTATACAGAAAAATACTCCTGCTGTCATCATTAAAGGGTCTGGGAGAGCAGCGGACATCTTGGCATATGCTTATCAGAATGCCAAGGAAGAAGTAATAGAAACCAAAGATCAAGAGGGAAATACACAGAAAAGGTAAAGATATTTTAAGAACTAGAATAAACTCTGAAAACGCCAAGCACAAACTCTGTCAGGTTTGTAGACAATGTATATCAAGATCAGACTGCCTTTTACAGACTGTTAAGTTCAAGATAAGACTGGACAGAATGTGCAGTCTGGTTTGGACCTACTCGTATATTGGTAAACCCACCCCTACTTTCAGAATTGTAGTATTTTGGTCTGTAGTGGTTTTTACCTGATTGAGAAAGTGATAAGTATTAACGACCCAAAGGAAGAAGCCCCATAATTTGAGCTATAGTGAAATTGTCATCTGAAATGCTTTCAATTTTGACCGGTCGACATTTTTCTCCTTAGGTAACTAGTAAAAATGAGTTATGTACACAGGAAAAGCAGCCAGTATATATAAGTATATATCGATACTTTGCTCTTGGCATTCTAACAACTCACTATTCCGAGGCTAGGCCTTTCATTGCTTCCATTAAAGTAACAATAGCTTCCAAAAGTAAACAAAGTGGGTGTAAAATACATTTACTTTTAAATCACATTGTTTAATCATTGTGAAGATGCCAATCTGTTATTGTACAGTCAGTCCAAGTGTTAGTCGCTGGCAGAGAAATTAATTTCCAAACTAGTTTAAAAGTTGCCACGTTACTCTATCTTTTGTGTACTTTTTGCCTGATATATTTTTTTTTTTCTTTTGCCAGAGGCTAATACTTGGACGAACCACACGATAACAGATGATCATCTTCACAATATTTTCTATACTTTTAAATGGTATGATTTAAATTTGAATGCATTTTAACACCTGCTTTTTTTTCCACTATTGGGCCTTCTTTTAACCGGAAAGCAACATTTTAGAACCATCCAAATTGAAAGCATAAATTTGCAGACAACAAAATTAAGTTGGCTTCAGTGATAGTATCTGTATTTTATATGGCAAATAATATTGTGGGAAAAGGAGGAAATGCTGGTTAACAGCATTTTCTCCTTTTCCACAATATTCCAAAAGGCCTTCTTAATCACGATTGTTGAAAGTTGGAATCAGTTTGTTAAAGTTAAAAAGTAATTATGAAAAAATTCTGTGATTGTTTGTCTTAAAGAACAAGAAGGTATATGGAGGGTGCACTTAGTATACAAGTGAAAGAGATGGTGGAAAAAGAGTTTGGACCAAACAAAATTGATACACATATGAACTGGATTAAAGATTGCCTAGATAAGAGTGACCTTGTGTCCGTGTTTGAGCTGGGTAACAAATTAGGAAGTAGAGAAATCGATGTTTCCATGCTTCAAGCATTGCTCAAAGGTAAGAGTTTGATGACATCATGGTAGTGTAATCCTCTACCACACAACCGAGAATTTAATCGACCGAGAGGGAACATTGTGGAAAAAGGAAAAAATGCTAGCTACCAGTATTTTCTCCTTTTCCCACAATAATCATCTGCCCTTTTGAAGATGAATCCTTTCATTTGAACCAAATTTAATTTGTTCTCTGCAACTGTTTTGAATTTGAATGAGTCTAAAATTCTGTTTTTTTTTGTAAAGAGTTTTGCATAATTATTGTACAAAGATTGTTAAACAAAATCGTACAACTTATATTAATCATAGGTGTGCTAATTGGCTCAGTAAGTCTAGAACTCGTGACCTGAAGGCCCCGGGTTTAAGCCGCACTGAATCCACTGGGATTTTCGTTGATGTGTCGTGGGGCAAGACACTTCAGTTCTCCAGCCTAGTAATAGATGAAACCCAGAAAATACATGAATATGTGATCTGTTGGCGTGATATGACTGAAATAATGTTTAAAGAGGCGTAAAACACAATTCAATCGATCAATGATGATAGCGATGGTCTCGACGACTACTTCCTTGAAACCTTCCATCACTGGATTCGAACCCAGAACCTTTGCTGTACCAGTATGGCACTGTCTCCCAAATAAATAATGTTACAGAATAACCAGGATTACGGTATTGATGTAATGAATGTTCCTTTATCCTTTAACCCTTTTTCAAACGACAAATCGTAGACTTTATCAAATTAAAACATGGCTCAAATGATCAGAATAGTCTGTTAATTGAAAGAAAACATTGTTGAAAAAAAGGAGAAAATGCTGGTTGCCCACAATGTTTTCAAAAGCCTCAAGGAACATTACTTTCGATGGCGTTTAGCATATATTTTTTCTGAACTCTTGGCCAGACGACAAGTATTTAGCCTTCTCTGTACATGTATTGAAAGCACTTGCAGAAGATCAAGTAAATTTTACTGAAATATTGGAATTTGTCTTTGGTATGGTAGTAAACATTCTGGATAAAGGAAAAAGTGCTGCTTATCAAATGCGAACGAGCATTTTCTCCTTTGCCCATTAAGTTTTCAAAATAATTTTTCCTCGGAGTTATAAAAACATGAGATTCTTGGAGGAAATGTAAATGCTGGACCTAGAAGTAGTAAACCCTTTACCAAACAGGAAAATTCTAGGCTCTGCTAAATTCAAATCATTTGCAGATGACAAATTAAGTGTTGCTTAGATGAGTAGGGTTGTCTTAAAGAGATGGAAACAGTGTGAGAATAAAAGAAAATGTTGATCACCAACATGTTCATCTTTTCTAAAGAGGTTTGTTGAAAGCCCTCCCTCTGAGGGTCGTTAAAACTGGTGATCGGTATAGGGTTAAATGTTTGCTTGACTGTTTTCACAGAAAACAACGAGTTATTGTCATAGACCTAGCGTTGTCTACGTCATCTGCGTCGTCGTGCTGGAAGTGTGACATTTTGTAATATCTCTGTTATTACTAAAGATATTAACATCAAATTCGGACAAGTTGATCACATTCAAAATGGGATCTCAAGCAACAGGGGCAGGTAACCATCAAATTGTTTTGAAACAATTATGTCCCGTTTTTGAGTTAAAATTTTCACTGAAAATCAAGCACTTCATCAGCCGAGCATTGGCAGCTGCATGCAGTGCTCTTGTTTAACACCTATATTACATTAAAAAACACAGATAATTGAGTATTTTGGTTCATGGTGTTGCCTCTCAAAATATCAGTTTTGTAGTTCCCCTGTTGATATGGTACCCTGAATGAAAATAGACATCAATATTCTCTACTTTCAGCCAATAAGAATCAGGTTATGGATCAGCTGAGACTTGCCCTTGCCTGGAACAGAATTGATGTTGCCAAGAATGATATATTTACAGACGATAAAAGATGGCCTGTACGTATATACGAGGGCTGAGCAAAATATTTTTTTGAATTTCGTCATAACTTTTGAATTTGATGTCTGATATTTTTCAGATTTTCACTTTGTAATCATGGTCTACTTACAATGCCCAGATTAAATAAAAAAAAAAAACATCAGTTTGATTATACTTTGGATGTTTTTATTTTTCACCGTAAAAAGCTTAAGATTTGCTGCTCCGGAGCACGTCTTAAAATCATTGTTGTGTTGCTTTTAACAACGATCATTTTTCAGAATCAAATCTCCTGAAATAACCTAAACGTGATAGATGGCTCCATTTGACGTTTTGTGCCAAATTTCTGGTGTCAGTTCCAAAAAACAATGTAAATCCTGAAGTTTTTGTGGGACTTGTCTAAGGAAAAATAAGGTAAAAAATTGTGGTTTTGGAAGTTGTAGATACTCGCGCAGCGATAAAATTCTGTGTAAACTAATTGTATAGTCCGTTGTAAAAGGAGTCACAGCAACTCCTTTTTTCAATCAATTTGTCTGAAACTTTCCAATTTTGTCCATAATGAACGAATCTTAAACATATGAAAATTTAAATGTAATAGCACTTGTAGTTTTGTTTTAATTGACATATTCCACAAACTTTTTAGCTCAGCCCTTATAGAAATTGTGATTTATTCTAATAAGTTTAGCTTAATCTGTTAGGTGATAACCAATAGACATATCATCCTTGGCTAAATACTGTCATTCGAATTGATCACTATTCTTCTATTTAATCTTTTAGGGGTAACCAGTTTGAAAGAACTGACCATGTATATAAATGGTGTTTAATTTAGCATTCAAAATTATATCAGTCATATCACGGCAACAGCCCACTTATTCGTGTATGCACTGGGTTTCACTAGTACTCTGAAGTGTCCTGCCCAAAGACACTCCCATGAAAAAACCCAATCCTTCCAGTGGTGGTTGAACGCAGGACTTCCAGCTTACGATCCCTATACTTTACCACTGAGCCATGCAGGACCTCCAATTCTTTCAAAGACAAATCCTTTCATTTCAATCCTACTTAAAGTAACAACAGCTGCCAATGGTAAACAAGGCGGGTGTAAAAAATGCATGTAAATATTATATCATATCATTCAAAAGTATGGAAATTATTGTGAAGATGACAATCTGTTACTGTACAGTCAGTCCCATTGTAAGTCGCTGGCTTAGAAATTAATTTCAAAACTAGGTTAAAACCTACCAAGTCACAATATCTTAGTTTACTTTTTGCCTGATTTTAAAATTTATGTTTCTGCTAGCGACTAATACTTGGACAGACCACACAATAACAGATTGTTATTTTCACAATATTTTCCATACCTTTAAATGGTACGAACTATCATTTAAATTTCAATGCATTTTAAACACTGATATTTCGGCCCCTTTTGAGCCTTTAACCCTTTACAAGACGATAGAATATTAGACTTGTCCAAATTGAAAGCATTGGTAGATGGCAAATTAAATGTTGCGCAAATGGTGAACTTTCTTTGAAAGGGTAGACAAAATTCTGGGAAAAGGGGAAAAAGGAAAATGCTGGTTACCATGATTTCCTCCTTTGTACACAATGTTTTCAAAAGCTTTCTTTCTCATGGTTGTTAAACTCGGAAATGTGTGGGAAAGGATTAATATGTTTCCAGCAGATACTTTGATACTGGACGATTCTAAAATTTTGTTGTTTGATAAAGAGTAAACTGTCAAAAGTAGAACCAATACCAGAAGGGCTTGTAACCGTGAAATATTTCTAAGACATTCATGACCCTTTTTAGACTAAGTATTTTCACAGAAAGAGCTAATGAAAATTGACACAACCATGTGATGCTTCTTTTAATCTACATCTATATCTACATAGGTACCATCAACAATCGATTTCTGATTATACTGATAGGTCTGGAACATGGTAAAAAGTTAAAAAATAAAAGCAGATGGCTATGGTATATAATGATGATATAGTTACAGGTTAATATTTCAATTATAAAAATGTAAGAAATAAAAACAGAATGCTATTTAAACACACAAGAATTCAGGCTGTTGGTGAAGCCTTGAGGACTATCACTGGCATTGATGTTATTAGGCAGGGCATTCCAGTATCTGACTGTGCGTGGAAAGAACGAGTTCTTCTTAAATTGAGTTCTTGAAAAAGGTATCATGTACTTTAAATTTCCAGTTGTAATGAGGTGGTTGTGGTCTACAATGACAAGATGATTCACTATTTTATACAAAATAATAACAGCTGCTCCTTTTCATCTTTGTCTAAGTGTTCCATTTAAGAGTTTCAAGCATTGATGTGACATTTCTTTCGTAAGAATAATTATTGATAACATATCGTGCTACTGCCTTTTGCACCCTCTCGATGTCATATGTTCTTTTTTCTTAATACTATTTCAGACTGGAAGTTTAGATGAACTGATGCTATCTGCCATACAGTTAAACAGAACCAATTTTGTGGAGCTATTTATGGAACATGGTGTCAGTTTGAGGGAATTCCTTACCAAGAAGCGCCTTCTAATACTGTACAATAAGGTTTGTGGCATTGACATGGGTAGGGTTATATTTTGGTCATGCAGCTCCAGCCGAGCATGGCAGTGCAGTTGGTAGCATGCAAAACATGAGACAAGGGAGTTGCTGGTTTGAATCTTCAGCTGGGTCATTTTTTTTTTTTTTTTTTTTCAAAGATTGATAGAAGTGATTGTGGCATGATTCATTTCTCACTCACCGCTGATAATTGTCTCAGCTATGATTATGTTGGAATGCAGCCAGTGACTTGGGAAGAATATTGTCCAAACTACTGTTAAAGGATAGTCCAGGAAAGCATTGATAGGCACTCTGGCCACTAGCAATATAACTGAAATCATGGACTTGTCCAAATTGAAAGTATTTGTAGACAATAAATGTGGCCCAAATTATAATTTCTGTCTTTGATAGGAAAGAAAACATAGTGGGAAAAGGAGAAACTGCCGGTTATTTGGGATTGTGTGGTAAAGGTTAAGTACATGTTGTAGCAATGTAGCAAAATGAGAAAATGCTTGTTTTAAGCAATTGTATTCAGAATTGGTCTGCTGTATGGCAAGAAAAGTCATCTGCCACAAAGTTATTTTTAGAGGTAATGCATTCACTTGTATCAAACTTAATCCTTTGCTAAACAATAATGACCGTAAAGAAGAAGGCTTTTGAAAAACATTATGAGAAAAAGAAAAAAACGTTGGTGACCAACATTTTCTCATCTTTCCATAATGTTTTCCTACTCTTACAAAGACGAATTTCATCATTTCAGCCACATCATTTGTCGTCTGCAAATCCTTTAAACTTCAGCAAGTCCCTTTTTTTTTTTGTTTGGTAATAGGTTAAAAACATAAAGACATAAGGCGAATAAACTGTACTGTGGCTGAAATTTATCATTCCAGAACAGTGCGTTTAGTGAAAACTATTTTATATGAGTGGGTTTGAATAGAATCCCTGTAACGTTCGAAAGTTTTTGCTGGAACTAATTGATAACTTTTATATAATTATCTCTGCAATGATTAAATATTTACTAGATTATGAGATTTGTCTTTGAAAGGGTAGAAAACATCCAGGGAAATGCTGGTTACAAGTATTTTCTCTTTCCAGCAATGTTTTTTCTCTTTCCTGCAATGTTTTTGAATGCTTTCTTCTTCAGAGTCAATACGGGATTGTTTGGTAAAGGCTTAATTTACACCGAGTGTTCATATTTACTAAAAATGTTGTCAAAGTCAATTAGTACAATTTTGTAAAGAAACGGTATGGGTTATTGCCACAGTACCGACAGTGCTTTGAAGTAATCCTCATAATTTTTACTTACAGATCCCACAGAATAACTGTCTTCTCAGAAACCTGCTCATTAAAGTAATGGGAAAAACGAAAGGGTTTGGTTTGGTTAGTCATTGAACTACATGTATTTTTGATTGTTTGTTTGTTTCCTTCCTTCCTCCCACCCTCTTTCCTTCCTTTCTTCCCTCCCCCCACTCCCTCCTAACTTCCTTTTCTTTCTTTCTTTCTTTCTTTCTTTCTTTCTTGCTTTCTTTCTTTTCAAATTTCTCCACCTTTTTAGCTCATCTGAGCACGAAGTACTCAAGGTGAGCTTTTGTAATCATGCTGTGTCCATCGTCTGGCGTCCTTTGTGCAGTCGTCAACATTTACCTTGTGTGCAATCTAGAGGCCAGAAATTCGGTAAGAAACTCATAAAACTTAGTCAGAATGTTTGTCTTGAACATATTTCTGACAAGTTTGGAATTGGGTCATATCGGGTCAAAAAGTAGGTCACCAGGCCAAATCTTAGAAAAACCTTGTGTGCACTCTAGAGGCAACATTTTTAGCGTGATACTCTTGAAACTTTGTTAGAATATTTGTCTTGATAATACATTGGACAAGATCAAAATTGGGTCGTGTTGGGTAAAAGTAGGTCACCCGGGAAAATCGTAGAAAAACCTTATGTGCACTCTACAGGCCAAATTTTTAGCTTAATATGCATGGAACTAGGTCACGTGATTGCCTTGATGATATTTCGAACAAGTTTGAAATTGGGTCATGTCGGATCATAAAGAAGGTCACAGGACCGAATCTTAGAAAAACCTTATGTGCACTCTAGAGTCCACATTTTCGGCCTGATACTCATGAAAGTAGGTAAGAGGATCTGTCTTGATAATATCTCTTAGAAGTGTGTAATTGGGTCACCTCAGGCCAAAAAGTAGGTCACTAAGCCAAATCTTAGAAAAACCTTATGTGCATACAACAGGCCACATTTTCAGCCTGATCCTCATGAAACTAGGTCAGAGTATTTGTCTTGATGATATCTACGACAAGTTCAAAATTGGGTCATGTCAGGGAAAATGTAGGTCACTGGGCCAGATCTTAAATGAAAAAAAAAAAACTCATGGTGCACTCTAGAGGTTGTATTTTAAGCTTGAGAGTATTTTCTTGCTATTTCAGACATGTTTGAAACTGGGACACACCTGGTCAAAAAGTAGGTCACTTAGCTAAATCTTAGAGAAACCTGATGTGCTGTCTAGAGGCCACATTTTCAGCCTGATACTTGTCAAACTTGATCAGAATATTTATCTTGTTAATATCACAGATAAGTGTGAAATTGGGATATGTAGGGTCAAAAAGTAGGTCACTAAGCCAAATCTTAGATAAACCTTATGTGCACTTCACAGTCCACAATTTCCGCCTGATACACTTTAACCTAGGTCAGAGTGTTTGTCTTGATGATATCTCATACAATTCTGAACTTTGGTCATGTTTGGTCAAAAAGTAGGTCGCAAGGCTAAATCTTAGAAAAACCTTGTGTGCAGTCTAGAGGCTACATTTTCAGCCTGATTCTTCCGAAACTTGGTCAGAATGTTTGTCTTGTTGATATTGTAGACAAGTTTGAAGTTGGTCATGTTGTATCAAAAAGTGCATTACTTAATCTTATATGTTTTACATCATCACAATCAGGATCTCTGCAGATTTATCAAACCTAGATAACTTTACTCCGGTGAGCACTTCAGGGCAAATGGCCCTCTTGTTCAACAGAACAAACAACCCTTTACCACACACTGCCACGATTTAACAACCCTGAGGAAGAAACTTTTGAAAACATTGTGGGCAAAGGAGAAAATACTGGTAAACAGTATATTTACCTAACCTGAGCACGAAGTGTTCAAGGTGAGCTTTTAGTTTAGTTTAAACGTATTTATTTTACATCGATTGAGAAACAAGTTCTCACAACTTATACTTATCTCTCTGGATTCTGCTTCCTGGGAACTTCACCAGTACTCGCGCTGAACGTGTGGGCCAATGAAAAATCCCAAAGTTGACACTCGCTCCCGGGTATCGAACTCAGGACCTTATAGTCACGAGGCCGACGCTCTACCCCACAGCCACGGACACTACACAAGGTGAGCTTTTGTGATCAAGTTGTGCCGTCGTCTGTTGTCTCTCTTCAGTCGTCAATTTTTTACCTTGTGCACGCTCTAGAGGCCAGAGTCTTAGTCCGATTCTCATGAAACTTAGTCAAAATGTTGATCTTGATGATATCTCAGATGAATTTGCAAAAAGGTCATGTCAGGTCAAAAAATAGGTCACTAGGTCAAATTTTAGAAAAACCTTGTTTACACTCTAGAGGCCACATTTTCAGTCAAATACTCATGGAGGTTTTTCAGAATGTTTGTCTTGATGATATTTGGACGACTGAAAAAATGTGTCACATTAGGTCAAAACTAGGTCACTAGGTCAAATCTTTAAAAAATCTTGTGTACAATTAAGAGGCCATTTTTTCAGTACAATACTTCTGAAAGGTGGTCAGAATGTTTGTCTTAATGTTATCTCGGACGAGTTTGAAAACGGGTCATGTCGAGTCAAATACTAATTCATTAGGTCAAATTTTTAAAAAACCTTATATACACTCTAGAGGTTACATTTTCTGTACAGTACTCTTGAAAATTTGGTCAGAATATTTGTCTTGAAGATATCTTGGATGCTTTTGAAAATGAGTCACATTGGGTCAAAAACTAGATCACTATATCAAATCTTTGAAAAATCTTGTGTACGCTGTGGAGACCACATTTTTAGTATGTTACTCATGAAACTCGGTCAGAATGTTTGTCTTAATCACATCATGGACAAATTTGAAAATAGTTTACGTCAGGTCAAATATTAGGTCATTCGGTTAAATCTTAGAAAAATCTTGTGTATGCTCTGGAGCCAACATTTTCAGTGTAATTCTCTTGAAAGTTGGTCAGAATGTTTGTTTTGATAATATTTTGATTCGTTTGAAAATGGGCTATGTTGGATAAAAAACTAGGTCATCAGGTCATACCTTTAAAAAACCTTGTGTAGGCATAAAGACCCACATTTTCAGTCCTATACCAATTTAAGTTTGTCAGAATGTCTGTCTTAATAATATCTTGGACGAGTTCAGAAATGGATCATGTTGGGTCAAAAAGTAAGTCACTGGGTCAAATCTTAAAAAAACCTATTTGCATTTCAAAGGCCACATGTTCAATACAGTACTTTTGAAAACCGGTCAGGATGTTTGTCTTGATAATATCTTGTACAAGTTAGAAAATGTGTCACATTGGATCAAAAACCAGGTCACCAGATTAAATCTTTGAAAAACCTTGTGTACGCTCAAGAGGCCATATTTTCCGTCCAATAATCTTGAAACTTGGTCAGAATGTTTGTCTCGATAATATCTTAGACAAGTTTAAAAATGGGTTATGTTTGATTAAAGACTAGATCACAAGGTGAAATCTCTGATAAACCTTATGTACACTCTACAGGCCACGTTTTCCTCTAAATGCTCATGAAAGATGATCAGAATGTTTGGATAATTTCTAAATGTATAAAAATAGGCAATGTTTAGCTAAAAAGTAGGTCACTGAGACAAATTCTTGATTCAACTTGTGTACACTCTAGAGGCCATATTATAAGTCCGATACTAATGAAAGCTTGTCAGAGTGTTTGTAACTATTATTTGAAAGAGATTGGAAATGGGTCATGTTTGGTCCAAAGGCTCAGGCGAGCGACTTCAGGGCCATCATGGCCCACTTTTTTCCTTTTCTTACAATGTTTTCCACCTTATCAAAGACATGTGATACCGTTTGAGCCACTTTTTATGTTGTTTGCCAATGCCATAAGATTTGTTTATTTGGTAGAAAGTTAAACCATTCTAAGTGGCAACCTCTACAAAACAAAGCAACTGGTACTAAGTAAGTTTATGGTAAGTTCCAAGGGACTGCAATTTTGCTGCAATGAACCTGCAGTGAGAAAGCATTCTTTTCAATTTACTGGCTACTTTCCCAACTGAATATTGTCAAAACAAGTTTCAACAGTGAGGGAGAAGGGACTCTTGGTGCAGTGGCTCTGCAGTGGAAAGTATTAAGCACGCAGCATGAGCCATATGCATATATTTCTGTATCTCTGCAATTAAGTTTTTTTGCAAATCTTGGTAGAAAAACAGGCTTTTGGTCATAATTAGCAGATTTACGTACTATTTTTTACTTCCATATTTTCTTTCCTATTTGATCAGACCTCTAAGTACCACTGAATCATGAGGTAAAACAAGTTTTGGACATGTAAAAAAATTTACAAGTTAACAGTTTCGACCCATGTCAGCCTGTGTGAACCCTTTTGCAGATGCATTTAACCCTCTTTTCAAAGAGCATGACTCATATGCAGATATTTCTATATATTTCTCTACAATTATATTGTTGTACAAATCTGATTCGAAACGAGACAGATTGTCATATTTAGCTAAATTAGATACTGCTTTACCATTTTACTTTTATTCTGCAGCCAAGAAAGAATTTCTCCCTGTTAGATGTTGGTACACTAATGCAGGAATTGATGGGAGATTATTTCCAATATGTGTGTACAACGCAGGATGCAGATAATATTCTTGAGGCGCTTTCACCGCAGAAAGCACAAGAAAGCATTAGAGCTGTGACAAAGGTTGCAACCAGCTTTGAATTGTCACTTTCTGATTGTGGTTGGTGTAATTTTTATCTACTATGCCTAAAACCCTTTACCACACATTCGGTGTTTAAATGACCCCTCGGGAAAAAGGCTAACTTAAAGTCTGTACAGATGATAAATTCATTGTGGTTCAAATGAATGACTTTTTCTTTGAAAGTTTAGAAAACATTGCGGGAAAAGGAAAAAATTTAAGGTACCAGCATACTCTTCTTATCCTGTAGTGTTTTCCAAACCTTCTTTCTTAGGGTCATTTAAGCTTAGGATTGTGTGGTAAAGGGTTGATTGTAATTCTATAAAATTGTGAAGTTTGCCTCTTTATCCTTTTTAATCCCTGCCATGAAGGGGAGAGGGAATTATAGGAATGGCCTTCATCTATCTGTCCGTCTTTGCGTCCGTCTTTCTACCGGTAACACTTTCCTGTCCACGGCATATCTCCTGAACCCTTCCAAAGATTTTCATTAAACTTTGGTCAAGTATTCACCTCAGTGAGACGGTGTGGAGAACACATAACTCAATCATTCAGGGGCAAGGTCAAGGTTACAGTTGAAGTTCATGGGATTGAGCATTGAATTTCATGTCAGCTGCATATCTGTTTTACCCCTGCACCCGATTGTATAAACGTTGGTTAAATTTAACCACTGGGTTAAAAGTTTGGTTAGGAGAGGGTTTGGGTTAAATTATTGGTTAGCGATTGTATAAAGATCTGGTTAGCTTTAACCAGAATCAAATTTCGGTTAAATGTAACCCACCTCCACTATACCGATTAACCATATAACTAAAAAACAACATGGCCGCCCTTGTTACCCTGTTAGCTAGACAACCGAGGCAATCTCGACGATTAAATGTGCAAACTAACGAATTCGACAACAAAAAAACTTCGACGACGATGTAGATCTAGGTTTGAAGCGGCAAATTTAGACAAGAGATTGTATATGTACGATTCCTGTATAGACAGACTAGAAAAACTTTTAGGGGATCGACTTCGACACGGGACGAATCATAACTTACATTGACATCAAGATCTAGCCTAGCTGGGCATAATATTGTCCTAAGGCTTTTCATGGTTGATTTTGTGGACACATTTGGGGTAGATATCCGTAATGTGTCCAGAATCATCGCAAGGGTTAGACTCAAAAGACATTGTTTAATTTGAAAGACGTAGATCTAGGTCTACCGATAGGCCTACATAAAATTCCCGACGACCGGGGACAAACGACGGACCACATGACATGGGTTTTACGAGATCGGCAGTTTTTTTTTTCTTGTGTTGTGGGATGCGTTGATGGGACCCACATTAGAATTTTATGTCCATCTGAAGATGGAGCGGCCTTCATTAACAGATAAAAGTGTGCAGGAAACCTGCAATTTTGCAACTTTCCTGGGTGATAAAACAGTGTGTAGTCTCCCCTGTCGGGACTGTACCCTGATGTCGAAAGTGACTTACGAATAAGAGCAAATAGTGAAGTCTAATTGATTTTCCCCACAATATAACATCTTATTTTCTTTAAAAACAAAGGTCATATCTAATCTATACATCTAATGTATGCTATATTTAATTATGATAATCTACAGTGTGACATGAATGTGAATTCAATGGCCAAATGGATAAGGCACCTGTCTCCGGAGAAGGAGTTCGGGGTTCAAATCTGACCTGTTTTTACATATTTTCACCTAGGGATTATCTGCACTATTTCCATTTTTTTTTTTTTTTTTCACATTCATGTAGTCAGAAATTTAATTTGCATCAAGAACTTTGGCCTTTGACTTCAATAAATACATAATACGCGCCTTTGACTTAAATAAATTTGTGCCAGTGACTGCAGAAAGGGGTCTTAAGACGAAAAATAATGGCTTTTTCAGTTTTTCCCATAATTGGATACGACTACATGTCAAGAGCATAATCTGCCAAACCCCGGTAGCTCAGTCGGTAGTGTACAAGACTTGAGAACAGGAGGTCACTAGTTTGATCCGTGGCTCGACCAATTTCTTTCCGAGGATTGATGATAGTCATTGTGACAGGATTCATTCCTCTCTCACCGCTGATCATTGTTTTGACGATGGTTATGTGGCAAAGCAGCCAGTGGCTCGGAAAGAATATTGTGGGGAGTACTGGTAACAAAACTTCCAGGAAAGCATGGATAGGTGCACCGGCCGCCGTGATAAAACAGATTTATAATAATGATAATGATGTAAAACACCATACAAAGCACACAACTAGAACATAATCTGTGTATTCCTTTCATAAACCTTTGTCTTTCTTCCACAAACAAATAAATTTTATACTTAACCAGCTATTTTTAGATTTTCCAAACCCCATTTCACCTTATATTTAGGATATATACTTATAGAAGAGGAAAATGTGCTTTTCCAGCAGCATCAAAAGCATAATGGGTTGATATGCAATCAATGTTTATAAGCAATTTCTCCTTTTTGAAGCCATCAGCTTCAGGGGCATAAAAAGTTGTTTTTATCTCCAGTTGGACAGTGATGTCAATTTAAGCCTGAATGTAGGACAGCAACAAAAACAGTTTTATTAGGTTAAGTTACTTATTCCTGTAACATGTCATGACTAATGTTATATCCATCTAATGTTTGTAATAAACTGATTAAATATTCAAAATTGTCAAAAAAAATATGTACTGAAATATACAAATTCGTTTAATCCCTAGAATGCAATTTAACCCTCTACCACATAACTCAATGATCCCAAGGAAAAAAGCTTGTGAAAACATTGCTAAAAAATGAGAAAATGTTGGTAACCAGTTTTTTTACTTTTTCCTAAATGTTTTCTACCCCATCAAAAAGAGAAAATCATCATTTGATCAACAGTTAATTCGTCGTTTGCAAATACTTTCAATTTGCAGTCTAAGATCATTTGGTAAACAGTTAAATGGAATTTTTCCAGTCTGGGAAAAAAAGTGAAAATAGCAGTATAATTTCACAAATATCTACCATAATATTGTTAGCACAAAAGAAAGGTATAGATCAAAGATCATACTGCACGTTCTTTGCAGTCTGATCTTGATCTAAATTGTATGTAAAAGGTAGTCTGATAGGAAATGGTGATACATTTTTATGTGCTATTTTAAGTGGTTCAAATAGCTTTGGTTTAAAAGAAAAAGAGTGGTTGAACAAGTGACATGTTCAAGTATCTTTTGCACATTGTGACACACTGAGAACACTTAAATTACTCAAAAGTTCGACTGATTGAATGTATGGCTCTCCATTTGAATCTCTCATAACACCAAAACACCTGCCTGGTGTAAACTTGGTACAGCATTGTCCAGGCACTATCATTCAGTACTGAATGTCTGTCTTTTTACCTATTTAAAGTAGAAATTGAATCTTTAAAGGAGTGAAATTCATTGTGTTAACCCTTTACCAAACAATTCTGTCTTAGCAACCATAGAAAGGACTTTGTAAATATTGTGAGAAAATGGAAAAATGCTAGTAATCAACATTTTTTCCATTAACCACAATGCTTTATACCTTTTCAACTATTTCATCATTTGAACCACACTTTAATTTGTTGTCTGCAAATGTTTTAAATCCGGACCAGTGCCATTTTTTTTATTTGGTATAGAGTTGTTATGTGATGGATGTCATCTCTAAATGACAATTGCAAAGATCTATCCAGCTCACTTTTGTAACTTTGATGCTACCTACCATAAGTAAAATTCTACCATTGCTCACCAAAATCAGTCTACATGTTTATGCAGCCTTTCTACAAGCAGTCAAATTTCAGTCTAAACCTTTCACTCCTTTTATGAGAAGTTTATTACAAAAAAAAAAAAAAAAAAACTACTGAAAATGACTGATTGAAAATGATATAATAAAATGTATAGACTTGTACTGAAATTTCCTTTCAAAGTGTGTTATGACTGACACATATTTCTGTTTTTAACTTGACTGCTGGTACTTGTGATGTTTACTAAGTCTGATACCTACTGGATCAAAGCAACAATAACCCTTTTTTCTGGCATTGTTCACCTTTCAATTTCTAAGTACAAAAGAAAATATCTTTTGCCATACAAAGATCTGTGTTACGGGAGACCACTCCTTCATGCATGGCTTCATCCCGATTTAAACACAATACCTAACAACTGCGTTAGGGAGAGTTCTCTTTGGCTCAGTGGTTATGGTATTGGCCTTTCATCTGGGCGTTCTGGGTTCGAATCCTGCCCAGTACCTATATTTCTGCCATGCATTTGTTCATTTGTTTCTTTGTTACGGACTTTGTTCGTAAGACCTGTTAAAAGTCTCTACAATGAAGTAGATTTATGACAGTACTTTTTTTCTGTTGATAGTAGATCTTTTTACCACACTGGATCTGAAAAAGATTTCACACTCTGTTTTTACAACTCATTGATGTAGCACAAGTAACTGCTTCAAAGGCTATATATTTTTTTGTGCTCATGTTTGTAAATTTATGTCAGTTTTATACAAGATATGAGTAAGGTAGCAGTTTATTTTGTATAACTGAAAAACTGCTTGAAGTCTGTAAAACGCTGGTATGTCTATCACTTCTACCATAAACTGAATGTGCAAAAATATCTGTATGAAAGATAAAGCATAATCAGAGAACATAAACGTGACAGAAAAAGTAATTTATGCATGTTATATGTGAGATTCACTAGTCCATAGATATGACAGATATTTTTCCAGTACCTTATTTCATTTACCTCTTCCACTGCCAGTGGGGACTAAAATAGCTTTTTGGAGAGCCGAGACTGTGGATCAAGATCAGAAAGTGCAGTCTGCTACCTGATGCTATTTTTCTTTTTTAGCAAAACCATTTTACAGTACAAGAGTAATCTACTTTTAGGCTTTGAAATAAGCTGAATTTATTATTTTTCTTTTTGGCGGCAAAAAAGTTGCACGTAACATTCAACCAACTAGATTGTTGAACAACATATACCTGTCATTTTCCAAGAATGCTGAACTCCAGTTCTTGAAAATTAGACATAATGCTCTACCAAGCTAACTACACCATTTCTTTACCACTTCACCATCATCATTCAAATATGTGTTTATTTACCTAGGATGAGAATGACAGTAATGAAAGTTTTGTATTGATCAGAATAAAACTAAAATAATAATGAAAACAAGATGAAACCCATGTTGTGGGTGTTCAATGGAATATACTGAAGGATATATATCTACCATACACGTCTTGAAGTAGTAGTGTATAAAATGGGGCTCCGAGGACAATTTTCAATTTTTCCATTTGGAGCCCCAAGGACAAAATTCTAAAATCCAAAATTCTAAAATCCGAAATTCTAAAATCCAAAATTCTAAAATCTGAAATTCTAAAATTCCAATTTTTTTAAAAAAGGGTAAGTAGATACCAAAATATCTCTAAGGCCGTTTCTTAAGAAATTTAAAAATTGTGAAATATAAAATTGCAAAATGTAAAAAATTAAATTTTAAAAACTTTTTTCTCTTTGAGGTTTTAAAATTCTTACCATTTTGGTTCCATCAACTATACACATTCCCCATACTGCTCTAAAAACTGTTGATACTCTTTCTTACTTAGTAATTCTTCAATTCGCCAATGAAAAATAGCGAGCGTGTTTATTAAATCAATTAATATATATCTTTTGTCATCATTTAATCTCAATGCTAGTTTGTTTATCAGTTCCGTATACAATTCATGCCCACGGCTTCTAATTATAACCATTTCTCTATGTTGTTCCTCATTTAAAAACAAGCATTTTTTCTAATCCTCATGTGTAATACTATTTTCTACTAATGACTTTTTTACCCCTTTACATTTTTTATTTTTCTCCCCCTCAAACATTTTATATGAGTATAGTTTAGCCCTTAGTCCTACAAACTCCTCAATAATTTTACCACCAACTTCGTCTTTAAACATTCCAATTACTTTTTTGTTATACCCAGTTGGAATACCTGATGAATGATCTTTGTATCAAAATTGTTTAATACATCGTTTGATATATCCTTATAAAAATCATCAGTTTCAATTTCATACATCGAACTATCTGTATCCGTAAATAAAAGCTTTGCTTTGTTTCCATATTTTGTTTTAATATAATTATAATGAAAATTATACATATGAACTTTACTTAATTCAAGAATACACATTCCTAAATAAATTGGTTTATTAAATACTAGTTTTGTTTTTTTCATATGCATAGCAATTAAATTTTCATCAAAGATATTTAAATGGTTAAAGTTTGGTTTGGCTGCTAATTTTTCTGCCATTACTTCACTAGTGACTAATTGTATATCTACTCGGTTTCGAATGTTTTCCACTGTTTTTCCATATACAGCATTATTCATAAGTTTAAAAAAGTCTTTTTCAAACTCATTACTTGCTTTTGTTCTAAAGTTTGTATTAAGATCAATACATGATTTAAGCCAATCACTTTCTTCAAATTTAAGTCCTCTATGAATTTTTGTAATCCTCATACCTAAACTAACATATAACTTAAGAGCGCTGTGGTGAACTACATAATTTCTTTTATCCCTCAAATTTGGAATTAGTTTATCAACACGTCCTATTTTTATTTTTTCTGGTGCAAGGGGATAATCATTGTGGAGATCATGTAATTCTTTAGGATATTCTAAATCAACTTCTAAAATACATGGACAATTTTTCCAATTATCATCAGAATATTCTTTTTCATCCATCCAATGGAAATTACCTGTAGGAAGAGGTTGACTCATTGCCCAACCATAAAGATTGTTTGCGTCTAAGTATGTAATATATTTTGATGGTTTGTTTTTATCATATTTCTTACCTATGTATTTATTATTTGATCTACCATATCTGGTAGAAATCATTGATACACCTCCTCTGATACCTTTTTCAAAAAATAGCATATCTGAGTCAGATAACAATTCTAACTTTATTTCTGTATATTTTAACATTGCATCCCAAGCTAATCCAGGGGCTGTATAATACCAAGCAGGATCTAATTTATAATTTTTATGACAAAGGTCTCTAAAGTTTTCAAAAATGTCTGCTAAGAGCAAAACATCAGTTTTATTATACAAGTCGTGATAATCCTTAAGAGTTTTCATTTTAAAGTTCTTCCACACCTTTTCTGCATGGTCATAGTCTTCATCAGTGATATGTTCACCCTTAAGACTAGAGTAAAACGCCTCTTTAGGTGGTAGTTGGGTTTCCTCCAGTTTTTTTGGTGAATCCATGTATTCATATGGATACACACCTTTTTTGGTAAGCAAATCCAAATGCTCTTTGTACTGTATTAATAAGTTTTTAAATTGATGTTTTTCTAAATTACTTGCTAAATGGTCTAAACTTGTATTCATAAACTTAATGCTGTCAATAAATCTAATCTCATGAATTTTATTTTTAGTTTCTCCATTTCTATCAACGTAATCTATAGGTAAATTTTTGTTAAAACTAATATACTTTTCTTCATTGTTAGGGATACATTTAATTTTTCCTTCAGTTGTACCAAGATTTTTAATAAATATATGACTGTCATACCCACTAAGATTATGACAAAATACAGGTGTAAACCTAGGTTTACGGTAATTAATATTACATGATTTGTGTGTGGCTCCCCTAAATTTACCTGAAAAATGACAATGATCCCTAACCTTTTTATCATAAGAATCCTCATCAAACTTTTCTTTACATATCCAACATTTTTTTTTTTTTTTTTTTTTTTTTTTCATTAAAAAGCGCTTTTTCTTTTTTTCCAAATATCATTTTCTTAGGTGGTATGTCGTTAATTTCTCTAATATCTCTTTCTAAGTATTCCACAAATTTTTGTGCTGCGTCTTCTCCGGTGTAATTTACTAGCGTTGATGGATAAATTTCTTCATAAAAAGATTTAATGTAATAACAAAAACCAGATGGTTCATGTTTTTGATATTGTTTTGTGTAACTATTTTGTGGATTTGGGCTACAAGTATCAATTTTACGTAAATATGCTTCAAAGTCAGCATATATTATAAAAGGATGCATTTCTGATTTGAAGTAGTTTTTAAACTCTAACTAGACCCCTCTTCTGGTAATTCCGTTTTAACAGCTGTATGTTCTTTACAATACTCTGTATGTTTTGCCAAAGATTTTTCACACCAAAAGGAATTTAAATATCTTAAGCATTGGTATTTTTTTTCTTTATGTTTTGATACCTGTGTGGACAACAAACGAGATAAATATTTTACCCAACAGTAATGATAATTTCCATCTTTTTCTAACAACAAAAGAATTATTTTATGTTCTCTTTCCGTAAAATCACTATTTCTAAGAATATAAACAAATTTATCATAACCAAAAACGGTAATAGAAACAGTTGGGTTTTGTTTTTCAAACTTACCAATATTTTTTAAAGTTACAGGATACTCTATTCCTTCCATATTTATAATTTTTTCCTTTTCCTTTTTCCTTAATTCTTTGGTAATTCTTTATGGGTGAATGTCTATAGGAAATAATGCTCTGAGCACACACCATAAAAAACATTTATCATCTTTATTTTGCATGTTAATAACACCCTCTGTTTTTGTTATTTTTGGAGGTGAAGGAAAGTAAGAACCAGCTCTTGTTGGATTAAATCTCACAGTGTGCAACTCTAAAATGATTACTCTAGAAAACATCCAACCACTACCCTGCATCTGAAATGTTGCCATGTTTTCTAAAATTCTTTCCACCATAGCGGCATAAATTTCATTTTCATCGGTTCCCTCTAAATTAATCATATATTCATAAGAATAAAAAGGAGCCGTTACTATAATTGGGCCAGTATTAGTTTCTCTTCTCATGGTACATCTAAGAATTAACTTGACTTTTCTTCCACGATTATTTCTAAAAAGATCCGTCATACCTCGACGTGAACCTTCCAAAATCTCTCGTGGGCTTAAACCATCTATTCCATTTATTGTATATTGAGTCGTAAACTCACTTAAAGCAGATGGACCATCTCTAATTTCAAACCTATGTAATGGAGGGTAATTTTGATTACATATTCAACAATTTCATCCAACGCTTGGTGAGTTTGATTTGGACCAACATAATCGATTAACCTAAAATCAGTAAAGCTTCTTTGTAAAGGTTCCGGTATAACAGCGGCCGCTAACCGTCTGGCCCCAGAGTAAACATTAGAAGCAGCTCTTTTAGCTAGGTTTCCAATTCTATTAAAAAAACTCATTTTTATATAGTAAAAAAAAATTAAGCTATTTCATTTCAAAAATTTTATTATGACTATATCATAATAAAATTACTGAATGCTAATCCTATATTTATTTTTCCAAACCTTTCCATTCCAGTTTAAAATTGTTTGAGGGCAATGTTCTATAAACTTACCTGCCTTGTAAATCGATGGAAAAGTTTTTATTTCCCCAGTTTCAACATTCTCTAAACTAACTTTTCTAGGATTTTTCATAATAGTTTTTAATCTATCATACCTAGGATCCTTATTCTTTTCTGGTTTAGGCGGCTCCTCTGGTAACAAACCATGTTCTTTTACCAACTTAACTAACTTCTTTTTATTCCAGTAAGAGCGAAATTTTATATTATTTTCTTTAAGAATTTCTTTTAAATCTGAAATCTTTATCATTTTTTATAAAAAGAAAAATCTTAATACACCGTAATTTTATTTTTTAAAAAAATTGATTTTAATTTAAGAAATTATGTAACATAATAAAAATGGAATTAAAGAAAAGGAAGAACAGTGTATTTCAGTTTGGTATTCAACAAAACCGGAATTTTATCACTTTACATCCATTTCTAAAGGAGTAGAAATATTAAAAATGGATGAAGAAACATTAAAAAGCTTAACACAGCGAGGAAAAAATGAATATGAAGGAAGAAAAATATTTGCTGCATTTGAAGAGGAGGAATCTTATGATGCAAAAGGTAATAGAATAAAATATAAAGATAATATTCCATTTCTTGAGTTTCCTATATGGTTTGAATTTCCTAAGTGGTATTACCATAATCAATTACTTTATAGAATGGAACCCGATCCTTATTATTTTATTAGATTAGAAACTTATCTTTGTGAACAAATGAAAAAATATGAAGTTTGTAATGGAAAAAGTACTGGTTCAAAATTACAAATAAAATTTAAATTTATTTTGTATGAAGAGGACAATAAGGAAATTGAAACTACATTTGATTCAAATTGGTGGTATATAGAAACCATAAATAGTGTGCGTAATAATAAGGGTAAAAATATGAGAGGAGTAGGTGAATATGGAAGATTTAAAGAAATGATATTTGAAATTAATGAAAAGTATTTAGATTTCATTGAAAAAGAAAACGTAGAAAAAATTTTTTTAAAGTTACTTATCAATATAGAATTTATCCGAAATAAACAATTGGTGAGTTTTTAGATGATTGTTGGTTGCCACCATATAATGAAAAAGGGGAATTAGACTTAGATCCTAATTCTGGTGTTTATATAAGAAGACCATTTTATGGCGTTATTGGTTAAACTGATTTATATTTAATTTCATTGAAATTAAATATATTACATATTTTACGACCTAATACGCTACACTCATTTTATTTCCATCAGACTGAAAGTTTATTAATCTATCAATAATGATAACAGCATATGCCAATGTGTCTATTGCTACACTTTCGTTAAAATTTGCCTTGATTTGGATATCAGTAACGGAATATTTTAACCTTTCACTTTGTTTGGAAACATCAAACAAAAACAAAGGATAAAG
This sequence comes from Hippopus hippopus, assembly GCA_946811185.2. Taxonomy (NCBI): domain Eukaryota; kingdom Metazoa; phylum Mollusca; class Bivalvia; order Cardiida; family Cardiidae; genus Hippopus; species Hippopus hippopus. The sequence continues at coordinate 33,321,458 of OX328105.1, forward strand.
TGTTTTATAATCCGATGGTGAAATGTTTGGGTTTGATACCAACTCATCCATGTTATAAAACTTAGATCTAATTAACGCAGCATCACCATACGCTCTACTAAAATGGTGTTCAGGAAATGAAAGATTGTAGTCAACCGCGGGATATCTTGTAGAGTTTAACATAACATAAACATTTTTAACGTTTACATGATTAAATATGGATGGATTTTGCTCTTGGTTACCATTTTTATCAGTCTGAAAGCCAACAATGATAAAACGTGGCACCTCGGGAGATGATTTAACGGAAAGTCTCCAGGTAAAGGTTGTTGACTGTGGAACTGAGATAGAGTCGCACTCTATCATTCTATATCCAACCGGTAATTTTTCTTTTTTCTCAATAATTTTATAAAGTTCTAGCTTCTCCTTATCCGCGGGTAAAACGTGTGGCATAAACCATGATATCTTATCCAACGTAATTCTACCAGCATCACCAATCGAAAGATTGCATCATCATCATCATCATTTCTCGTTAAGGTGAGAGTTTGCTTCATTCCATCCAAAACTTTATTATAGTCTTCACAAAAACCAAAAATGTGTTTTAATGGAACTCTGAAGCTAAATGTACCTTTTGGTTCGGAATCATTAATAATGTACTGTTTTCTTATATTCCAACCTGTGTTTTGCACAGCTACTCTAGGTAATGTATCCTTATACCACAATTGGTTTAACCCCTGTGATTTGGAAAAATCATCTGGATATTTTAACAACCCAAGCACTGTAGTAGCTTGACCAGGATATTGTATGGATTCAATCTCCTGGCCGGAAAGTTGATACCTAATATTTTTAAAAAGGTACATAAGGGCGTTGTTTGTTAGAGAAACGTTGTCAGTATTTGTGTAAGCTGTTCCATTAGTCTTTGTTAAGCGACCTTTTATAAGTAAATAACTTTCACTAGGATGTGTAAAAAGATCTTGGGTTTCAATGTCAATCCTAATATATCCTCCTGAACTGTTGAGTTGTGTACCTACGATTGGTTCATACTCAAAGTGTTCATACTCATCAATACTATCGTCTTTTAAAATTGGTTCGGTGATCTTTAAAATATTCATTTTTTATTATTATTATAATTTAAATTAAACTAATTTGAATTATACTACTTTAATACCAGACCCACTGTTTAATTTTTTAACTAAATCTTGAATAGCAATTGCACTTCCATCTGTTAAGGTGTTAATATTTTGTGTCTCTAATGTACTTTGTGTTGTAGGTGTAGCAGTATGTTTTTGTAAGATTTTTCGTGATTTTGGTGTCAAAGCTTTTTCAACTAACCTTTTTTCTGCGTCTACAGCAGCACTCTTTCCAGCCTGTAAAGCTTTTTTTGCTCCTTCTTTAGCAACACTTTTTCCCACATTGAAGGCAGAAGATGCAATTTGTTTAGCAGCACTACTAGTAAAAAGCTTCGTAAAAAAGTTAGCATGCTGTCAAAAATTCCAGCACCACCATATGAATACTTTCTTTTAAATCCATGGTTTTTGGGATTAACATTTTTTTATAGTTTAGACATTAATTTTTTATAATCTGTTGAATCTAAAACACCTTGTCTTTTTAAGTCATCACATACGCTAACAAGCTCGTTTCTTACACCTGTGTTACCAGCTGCTTTACTTGCCATCAAAGGTCTAGTCTTTCTATTAATGCATTAGGGTCACAACGAGTAACAATCCCGCTTCCTTCATAATCATCTTTGAAATCCCAAATGCGCCTAAGTATAGTGTTCCATTTTTTACCTTTACTGCTTTTAGGATATTTACTTTTTGGGTCATTGCCACGATGGAGGGCATTGGTTTGCATCATTAATTTTGCGTAATTGTTTAAATCATCACCAGTATAAATGTTTCTATCTGGATTTTTAGACGCAATTAACTCCCATAGACCAGGTGTGCCTTCATATTCCTCATTTTCCACTACAATATTGTCATCAATGATGACAACTGGTTTGTTACCAATATAAAAGTTTCCATTTCTGTCATATAATCCGTACGTTGTATCAGCTTCAGACTTAGTAGTAAACTCTCTTAAATACTTCTCTGCAATTGGCCCAATAAATTGCGTGTCTTCTTCTTCTCCTTTCCACCCTGACGCCACCCTCTCAATAGGTTGTTTTCCTTCTGACGAAAAAGCCTGTACAGATGGAAAAGCTGGTAACTTAATAGCTTGAGGTAAGTTTTTTATACCTTCTTTGATAGGTTTAAGTCCTTCTAATACCTCCTTTGTTGTAGTTTTTTTTTTTTTGTGTGTGTGTTTCTGTAATTGGTTTAAAAAACTTAGAAAGATCGGTTTGCAATTCTCGCTCACCTGTTTTCTCCGATAGTAGACTATCCCGGATATTCTTTTTTGTCTCAAGATACTCTTTTACAATTAAGTCTCTTTTTGCTGGATCAGTGATTTTCAAAAAAGACATTTTTTATTATTAGCATAATTTTTATCATAGTTTTTAACACATTTCACCGCTAACACAGCTAAAACTACATCTACATGAAAAATTTATTTTTGGTCTGCTTATACTCCGAGGAACCGCTATGATTCTTTTCAACCAACTTCCCAAAGGACTCACGTGCTTCTTGCCTCCCTTTTTCCATCACTGTTTCTTCCGTTTCACTCGACATTTTTTTCTTCATTTTTGTGCGAATTTCTTCTTTCATTGTTTTGTATTTTTCTAATTCTTCCAAAATTAGTTGAAACTCTTCATCAGTAACTTTATTATCACTCAAGGCTTTGGATATATGAGACGTTATAGTATTTAGCTTTGTACTTGCTATTGTCATTATCTGTTTATGTTTTTCTGCCTTTACTAAAGTTTCCTTAACTGCATACTTACCAATTAGGCTTAAAAATCCTGTAAAAATAGCTACACCTTCCAATGCTATAGCAACGGGAGCCGCTACTATTGTAGATAAAACACCTATACCACCGGCACCTGCACCCATTGTAATAACAATTAGAACTGTATCAACATCATCAACAATTTTTGCCGCTCTATAATATTTTTTACTTAAGGCTTCTCTTTTTGATCTTTCTCCTTCTAAAAAATTTTGGATTTCATTTATTTTTTGCAATCGATACCCTTGCCCTTCATCAATAGGTGGGGCAGAGGGTAAAACAGGATATACATTTTTTTCTTTCATCTCCATTTTTTATAAAATAAAAAATTACATTAAATAATGTACTATACACAAAAGCTCGTTTTCCTCAATTTTTACAGTCTCACTCGAATTGTTTGTAATGGTAATTAGAATATCCTCAGCGTTTTCAAGGTTAACCTCATTTTGTAAACTACACCACTTAAATTTCAAAGAGTATGCTAACGCGGTTAAAACAACTCCTTTAGTTATCATAAACCCAAACCCTAATCGTATTGGTTTTACTTGCTTAGGATTAAGTGTAATTTCTTTTAGACTAAACATTTTCCAATTGGCTGGATTTACTTTTTGAGATGGATGCTTTACACCATGCAATGGTTTCCAATGAATTGTTTTTGGTTGAGTAATCTTAGGTTTTACACCAAATTTATAAACACTCTTTTTTTTTAGATATAAGAAAATTTACTATTGTGAGACGTAATTTAATTTAATCATCACTTTTATCATCATTGTCATCATTATAATCATTATCATCATATTCAACAAAAATGGTAGTTCATTTCATGTAATAGTAATCTCTTTCTCAGAATTATTTTTCATAGTTACCAGTATATCTTCTCTTGCGTTTGTTTCTTTTGAGATGTGGCCATAGTGGTATTTTACACCTTGTTAAACTAAATTACTATTTAGTAAAACTCTAATAGTACCACTTCTTCTTATAAACCCAAGACCAAGTTGCATTTTTACAATTTTCTTAGGTGGTAGTACTATTTTACCTTGTGAATATACTTCCCATACATCATCTACAATATTTTTAGGTGGATATTTTAAATTTGGAAAAGTAAACCACAATATTTCTTTCATATTTTCATTTTCTTGAAAAAATAAATTTCTACGTATCATTTTTTTATTAGTATTATTTTTTTTATAAAATAGCGCCTAATATAGGTATATTAGCAAATGGACTATTAGGTCCTAAAAGAAGTCCTTTTCTATCATAAAACTTTCCACCTTTTTTTTAAATAAAGTCCATCACCAACAGACTCTAATCCTTTACTGCGTGCAGGACCTAAATATAGTCCTTTTCCATCAGTTTCTATCCACAAACACATCCTCCTTTTTTAAGGTAAAGACCTTATCCCATTGCCTTTTGTACTCCTGATGAGGCTAATCCAGAAAGAGCACCAACACCTAACGCTGGTAAAACGGTTTTTGTGATCAATGGCAAAGCTGTCACAGCCAACCCAGCCAACATTCCAAAAAAACCACCCTCAATTTTCATATTATGTTTTAGTTGTTTTACACTCATTCTAATCGTTATACCTTTACCGTTTCCATAGGCTTTGGCTATTTTTTTTTTTTTTTTTTTTTTTTTTTTTTTTTTTTTTTTGCTTGTGAATTGGTAATTGCTATAATATCATTACCTTTTAAATCTTCATGACCTAAACGAATACTTACTGAACATCCAGCTTTAATAGCAGTTTGTAGCTTTTGTCCTTCTGATATGTTAACTTTAACAGTCGTGTAACTCGTCATTTTATATATAAAAAGATTTTTTTTTTTATCTCGCTTCTCTAATATGATTTTCACCTCTAAGATTTAGTAAAGTTCCATTTTGGTCTGTGATTGTTACCTTTAGGTTGTGTATTTTATTTATTGTTATTGGTAAGTATACTAAATTAACTGGCGACTCAATTATTTTGTACCCTGGAGAAACATTTGGAAAAAAAGAGTAAATCGTGTTTTGCGTTGAACCATTAACATAGCTTCCTGAGATAATATCAATGTTTACAAATAAACTGTTTAAACTGAGAATGTTTACAACATTCTCCGACTCATGAAATCCTTGTTCATATTTTGCGTTAGTAAATCTAGCACTTTAGAAATGGAGTTTGGATGGTTAAAATCTACTTGATAACCATTTTCAATGGTAAGAACAGACTTTAGGATATTTGTGTTTGCAGAAATGTTAATGTAATATTCTTCATTGGATACATCATAGTGTCCTTTTTTTCTCATTTCCTGGTGAATGGTATCATTAATGTCTACGAGGTCATAACTTCCTTCTGGTATTTTAATTTTAATCCACGAAGTGCCATTATCTGGTGAATAAATAAAACGGTTGTTTGTTGCATCAATGTTTGGAAAAGAGTAGTAAGTTTCAAGGTATACTAAAGCTATTTCATACTCTTTATCCTTTTCAAGCTGAATTGGTGGATTAAACCTAGTTCTAAAGCTCGTTTTGTTGTCGCTTACTATAATTTGGAATGATGTTTTGTGGTCTGTATTTTTTACAATCTGTTTTAAAAGATCTTCCATTTTTTAGTAATAAGAAATATTATTTATACATACGAAATATATTTTTTTACTAAAATATATTTCTTTGTTTATATTTCAAAATACTCACAACTAATACTAAATAAACTTTCTAAACTTTCTCCTGGGGTATCTTGCGAATAACATATAGAAATTATATCAAGAAGTTCATTAAAATCATCATTTTCATCAAACCCTTCATCATAATATTTCGTTTCTATAGTATTAATACTTAAATATATATCTACATAAAAATCATACAACAATTTCACACCTCTTTTTACATATTTAGTTGTCCTTGCTTTTAAAAACTCCAATTATTTTTTTAAATAATTTATTAATACACATACTAAATCATTTTTTTAAAAATAATTATAGTTTTTTATGCCTATTCATTTTAATAGCATTTTTAATTTTTGTATTGTAAAATTTTCCAAGTTTTCCTTTAATTTCTTCTCTAATTTTTCAATAATTAATTCACATACATGTGCATATCTTACTAAATCTTGTATATCAGCCATTTTTTTAATAAGTAAAAATTTTTTTCTTAAGCCATTTTCAATTTTTTTTTACATTTTCATTATATTTCTTTTTTTAATAATAATAGGAACCTCATTTTTTAATCAATTCTTCTAATTTTATAAAATACTCATCTGCTTTTTCTACCATTAAATATATCAACGTTTTCTTTCCAAGCCGATTATAGCTTTTTATATTAAATGTTTTTGCTAGTTCTCTAACTTCTTGTAATGTTCAATCCCACAAGCCATCCATTAAAACCAAAAACTTATCTTTTGCTTCGTATATATCCATTTATTTTATTTTCATAAAATAAAATAGATTCAATTTTTTTTTATATAAATCATAAATTATTTCTTTTTTTTAAAGATAATAAATAGGAGCCCCATTTTTGCCCTCGACCATCTCGACTTACTGTTTACAAACGACAATACCGACTTTTTATTTGTTACATTGTGAAAACATTTTTCTTTTTCGGAAATTAAAAAGTTTATTTCCATTATTTTATTTATATATGGTGTTATCTCTTTTATATGTTTTCTATGTCTTCTATTAGTTTTATCTTCTTCTTCATTTTTAAAAATTTGCCCCCAATAATTTACATAAAAAAGTAATTCCGAAGCATGTTTTTTTATAAAAGATATATGTAATTCTTTTTCTTCATTAATATTATGTTCTTTAGCAAAAGAAAGAAACTCTTTTTTTAGTTTGAGTAATTGAATCACTTTTTTTATTTCTTTTACTGTGAAAATTTCGAGATTTTTTGGTAAAATATTTTTTACTATATATTCAGCTGTATCTATAACATCATGTATACTGTAATCTTTTAAGTAACATTTTATTCCTATTGATTTACTCATTTTATAAGTAATATTTTTTTTCTTAAGTTATTTTCAATTTTTTTTATACTGTCTTAGGTATGTAAAAATTGTCAAAACCGTTTCTGTACTTCCCATCATGTTTTTTACTAGTTAAATCAATAATAACAAAACCGTGTGGTTTTTCCCACGACTTATAACAAAATTCTCTAAACTCATTCTTAGGCATATCTTCACTTACATGATCGTTATAAATATGGTTAATGTTTTTTAGGTCTTGTGGGAAAAGACAAATAAAATTTGCATTTTCCCTAATCGTTTGCCTCGGTAACCTAAAGTTGTTTTGTGAAAGGTAAAAGCAGTCAACATTACTATGTCTTCCACGAATATAGTAACACTCACACTTATTTTGCTTTTCTAAAAGTAGATCATCAAAAATTATTAAATTTTTGTTTTCTGAGCTTAACTCACATGGATCAGGTACATTTCCCGCAGTTTCATAAAAACTACACTTTATATTCGACTTGTTTTTAATCGTTTTCACCCATTCTTCAACCAAAGCTGTTGGAGAAACATTTAAATCTTGTATCTCATCTCGCATGTCAAACAATCTTAAAATACCCTCTTTCGGTAGCCTTTCTTCAAAAGCTTTTTTAAGTATGCTATATTCCAGTTGAAAAAGACTTTTTCCGAAAACACGCAAGTCATTATAGTCAAGCCAATCTCGTCTAAATAAAAGGTTAAGTAAAAGAGTGGTTTTACCACATCCTGATTTACCTACGATTAACCCTCTAATACTTTTTGTTAAAAGGGGGTGATTAAACCTTTTTGATACAACTTTATTCCATGAAAGGTTTTTTACTTCCATTTTATATAAGTTTTTTTAATTTTTATAAAAAATGTATTGTATTAAATGCAAAAAAGTTACTGATACAACCAACATAGAAAATGTTGTTACTAAAAATGGAAGAAATATGAAACGTGGAAAATGTGTAGTGTGTGGAATAACTAAAACTGAGTTTGTTAAGGCACAGGATGTAAAAAAGGTGGATCCGTGCTAAATAAAGTTATAAATAATTTACCTTTTGAAATGCATCTCCCCGGACATAATTTTACGGGACCTGGAACTAAATTAAAAAAAAGACTCAATCCAGATTTAACACCAAAGAAATGGAGTAAGCCAATAAACCGAGTTGATAAAGCTGCATACCATCACGACGTTTGTTATTTACAAAATCCTACTACTAAAGTTAGAATCGAAGTGTGTGATAAAAATATGTTAACAGAGTTAGAAGGTATTTACAATCCTACTCTCAGAGAAAAAATGGATAAGTCAATAGTTAGTAAATTCATTGGAACAAAGATGAAATTTGGAATGGGATTTAAAAAAAATTTCAGCATGATAAATTTAGCGGAAGAATTACACAAACCTGTAAAAAGGAAATTTAAAAAAAGGAGAGTTAGAGTAAACGGTATAGACAGAATATGGGCTGCAGATTTAGTAGACATGCAAGCATTTTCTAAATTCAATTGTGGTGTAAAATATCTCCTTGCTATCATTGACATCTTTTCCAAATATGGATGGTTGATACCATTAAAAGACAAAACGGGAAAATCTGCTGCTATAGCAATAAAGAGTATTTTTAAGGAGAGGAAACCAGATAAAATGTGGGTGGACAAGGGTAAAGAGTTTTATAACAAAGATGTTAAAGACTTGGTTGAATTGTATTCCACTGAGAATGAAGAAAAATCTAGCGTGGTTGAGAGATGGATTAGAACAATGAAAGAAAAATGTGGAGGTATTTTTCCGCTCACTCCACAAACGTTTACATCGATGTGTTACCAGATCTCGTTAAAGAATATAATAACACAAAGCATTCATCCATTAAGATGACACCAGTAAATGCAAGTAAAAAACAAAAGTTTGGAGAAATCTTTACCCCGATCATCTCGAAATAGAAGATATAGAACCTAAGTTTTCCGTTGGAGACAAAGTAAGGATAACTAAAAAGAAAAAGACCTTTGAAAAAGGATATACCAGAAGATGGACTGAAGAGGTTTTTACAGTTTCTGAGGTAAAACATACATCACCTGTAACATATAAAATTGTAGATCTTAATGGCGAAGAAATACAAGGTACCTTTTATGAACCTGAGCTACAAAAAACTAGCCAGGAGTTATATAGAATAGAAAAGGTTATTAAAAAAGGGAAAAAGAAATCTCTAGTAAAGTGGAAAGGTTATTCTGACGAGTTTAATTCATGGGTTGATAATAAAGACATTGTAAATATTTCAGTATAAAAAAATGTTGGATATTTCAATAAAAAACATAATTTTACCAAAAAGAGCGTTAAACAATTTAGAACTGAAAGATGCAGCAAAAAGATTAAAGATTCCTTATTTAAGGGGAGTATTTTTACGAAACACTCTACCAAAAAAGTGTAGGAAAAAGGAATGTGGTAAATTAAACCTTGACGAGTGGGTCTAACGGTAAAACTAAAAATTACTTTGACAGTTATGGTATACAACCACCGGCTGAAATTCGAGAGTACCTAAAAAGCCCAATACATTACAATAGTGACCAATTACAACAAGCTGGGCAAGTATTTTGTGGGCATTTATGTTTGTACATTCTGAAAGAGTTGGGTTTGGGTAAAAAATTTCAAGCAGTGCTAAATAAACTTTTTTAACAATAAAAATGCCTGTTGATAAATTTGGAGGAATGGGTGATGTTAAAACTAGAGGTGATGGTGTGTCTCTCGCTTACGTAAATAATATTTTTTTACGAAAAGATGGAACAACCACTGTTACCGGTTCTATAGATATGGCCGGTAATACTTTTTTCAATGTCTATAATCCAGTAAATCCCCAAGATGCTGCTACAAAAGATTATGTTGATAAACGTCCTGGAGGATTTTTAAAAGAAAATGGAGGGTATCATGCTCTTGGACTTTTAAATATGGGTTTCAATAAAATACATAACGTTGCAGAGCCAACAGAAAAACAAGAGGCGGCTACAAAAGGTTATGTGGATTCTAATAGTGGGCCATTTAAGTTTTCTAACAATATATATTCAGTTACAGGCACTGTAAATATGAATGGGCATGTTTTAAGAAATGTTGGTTTACCTTCAGAATCTCATCATGTTACAACAAGGGAATATGTGGATAATAAATTAGCTGATGCTGTGTTTGATAAAATTGCTTTTGTAAAAAGCAAAGATGGTAATATATTTAATGCACTAGCTGGTATAAGCATGCAAGATTTTCCTTTAAAGCAATTCACATTGCCAACTGATCCACAAGTTGCTGCTACTAAAGGTTATGTGGATGAAATTGTGGATAATGCTGGAAGACCATTTATACGTGATAATGGAACATATTTTGCAACAGAACCTTTAAATTTGGGTAATCGTAGATTAAAAGGTGTTGGCACTCCTTTAGAATACCAACAAGCCGCAAATAAGCTTTACGTAGACATTAATATAGAAGAAGTTAAAAGTTATACGGGGAGTGGTGTGATAAAAAAAAAGTCAAGAAGGAATCTTTTCTGCCGTTGAGGATATAAATATGGATGGTAACTCTTTAAAAAACATTGCTGAACCAACGGATCCTCAAGACGCAGCAACCAAGGCTTACGCTGACGATAATACCCCCAAACCTATTATAACAGTGTGGGGTGAAGAAAATGGGCCATTAGGAAAAGTTAATTATGAGTTTTCATTTGGTAATGGTAATTCAGGCCCTGACTATGGTTTGGGTGGTTACTGCATGGGTGCGCCTGGTAGAATTTTGAGAGGTAGTTTAATGGCTGTTATGAATAATTCAAATAAATTAGAAGAGATAAAAGTTAATATTGTGGTAAATGGGATAGAAAAGATTGATTATACTATTACAAAAAAGAAAGATGAAAATTGTAGCTGCACGATTTTTCCAAATCCACTCAATGTAAATCAATGTGAAACCATAAACTCTGTCTCAAAAACAAACAACTCTAACGTAAAACACGCTTACATATCTATTTTGATAGAGTTAGACTTGTAAATTTGATGAATGAATTTTAAAACCTCAAAGAGAAAAAAGGTTTTAAAATTTAAATTTTTATATTTTGCAATTTTATATTTCACAATTTTTAAATTTCTTAAGAAGCGGCCTCAAAAAGCGGCCTTAGAGATATTTTGGTAACTACTTACCCTTTTTTTAAAAAAATTCGGATTTTAGAATTTCGGATTTTAGAATTTTGGAGTTTAGAATTTTGTCCTTGGGGCCCCAAATGGAAAAATTGAAAATTGTCCTCGGAGCCCCATTTTATACACTACTTAAAATTCCAATCACTATCTGATAATCAGAAATCAACCAGTTATCTGATCATCTGACAAATTACTTAAGAATGATTGCTACGTTCTACATGTATATATGCCTGTTTGCCATAGAGCTCCCAGCCTCAGTTCGTTTATTATTTAATGGTACTAGCCAAACTGAGGCAAGATTACAAATTGGCAAATAATGATAACTTTCAACATCTAGCATATTCGTCATGTTACTCTAAATCTTTCAAATTTTAGTCAAGTTAACATGAGATGCAACATGGGATTCTGGATCAAGTTTGTTTTCGAAAGTTGGGTAGTTTTTCACCCGTGACAACCGTTATGTTGTTCTCAATCATTCATCAAAAACATTGTCTTGATACACCATAATTTTATGTAGAATCGTACTGAAGGTGGGAGAGTGGGATTACGGACTTATTTACCCATTTTCTGTTCAAATTTTGGCGGATAATGTACGAAACGACAATTGCTACAAACAAGACTTTTACTGAATAGTTACCGATGACACAACTTCCGGGTCATTCAAAGTGCCGAAAGAAATATTGCGATAGAAAGTCTTATTGCATATATAAAACACACGTACCTTACCTAAAACATATTCTTGTATGTAGTCATCATATTTGTCTTTAAAACCGATGTATAGATCGTCGCATCTGAATATGAGGTCATCGCTGTTTTCAAGCAGGAAGAGATACACTCGGTACGGACAAAACCACTTCGACAGCCTTTATTTTATCGTAATACGACCGGACGTCTCAGATCTTTGTCTGAATTACATGTTTAGACTTCGGAGACTATACAAAAACTAAAATATGTGTTTAAACCCAAAATAGCAGCGGTATTAGTATAAAAATACATTATTATAATCAATTATCACTAGCACTCTCGTTATATAAATGTTGTATGAGCGGTAAAATGGGCGTGAGGGGATACATTTGTGACGTATCGCGCGTGAAAACTTGGAAAGAGAACTGCATAACGGGATATATTTGTTTGGTTAACTTTTGGTTAATTTAACCATTCTGGTTAAGTAACCAATTTGGTTATCTGTTTTATAAACTTGGAAAGAGAACTGCATGACGGGATGTATTTGTTTGGTTAACTTTTGGTAAATTTAACCATTCTGGTTAAGTAACCAATTTGGTTATCTGTGTTATACAAGTGTTTAACCAGTTTGGTTAGTTAACCAGAATGGTTAAAAGTTAACCCAAGGTTAGAGTTTAACCCTGGGTTAGTTTAACCAACGTTTATACAATCGGGTGCTGACGGATTTTCATGAAATTTTCAGTAAGATGTTCACCTCAGTAAGAAAGTATGCAGAACCAATGACGCAACCATGCAGACACAAGGTCAAGGCCACTGTTGAAGGGCATAGGTTTGAGCCTTGAATTTTGTGTCCGCTCCATATCTCCTTTATATCTGGAAGATTTCATGAAACTTTGGTCAAATGTTCACCTCACAGGTGAGACTGTATGCAAAACGTATGTTACACCCATGCCAACTCAAGGTAAAGGTCACAACTGAAGGTCATAAAGTTGAGTCTTAAATTTCGTGTCTACTTCATGCTTCTTTTACCCCTAGAAGGATTTTCATTGAACTTTGATATATTATGTTCACTTCAGTGAAACTATGCATAACTTAACCATGCAGATTCAAGGTCAAGGTCACAGTTGAAGTTCATGGGATTGAGCGTTGAATTTCATGTCCACTGCATACGTCTTTTACCCCTGGAATGATTTTCATTAAACTTTGGTCAAATGTTTGCCTCTGTGAGATGATGTACAGAACCTATAGTTCAATGTCAGGATCACAGTTATAGGTCGCAAGTTTTACTCTATACTTCTAATTTGGCTCCATATCGCCTTTTCACGCTGGAAGGATTTTCAGAAAATCTTTGTGAAATATTCGTGTCAGTGAGAGAATTTGCAGAACTGAAAACATGATGGCTCAAGGTCTGGGTCACAATTATATGTCATGAGTTAGAACCTTTGATTACCTGTCTGCTCCAAGTCCTTTATGCCTGGAAGGATTTTCATTTAAGGAATGAAGAGAATTTTTTTGTTTTCATGGAGGTATGAAAAGACAAACCCTAATCACGCTGTATGAAACTGCGAAGCAGTTTGATAAAAAGTGTGATAAGGTTTTTTTTTTTCATACCCCCTATAAAAGCAAAACAAAATTCTTCATTTCTTATAATTCAATATTAAAGACAACAAAATACACAAATAAATGATAAGGTTATTAACTGCATTTTTTACTTGTAAATCCAATATTGCAGTTTCGACTTTCTAATGCGCATTCACTGGTATTTCATAGCACAGGAAACGGCCCATTTATGACATTAAAAGTGTGTGATTAATGATGTCATCATAGCATTCAACCTTGCAGAGTTAGTTGGTCTATTGTTAGGAAGAAAGTTGAAAATTAGGTAATTTGTAACTGTCAATGACCTTCAAGTCTTCTTTTAGTCTTTATGAATGTGCTGGTTTTTTTTTTTTTTTTTTTCAATCTATTATATTCAGAGGAAATAAACTTAGCAAGCATTTGAATTTTGGACTCGGTATATATAAAATTAGAAATAAAGGACATTATGAAATCTCGTATACATGTTTCTTTACATTAGTTTGACAGCAAAGTAGTTCCGGGACTGCATGATTTTTTTTTTTTTTTTTCATGGAGCTAGGATTTTTTTTTTCAGCCGATCAGAACTCGGGAATATTCATGAAAACAACTAATATTAAATTATTACACTTTGGTCAATTTTTCATCTCAGTAAGATTGTGTGCAAAACGTTTGTTTCAACCATGCATACTAAAGGTCAATTAAAGGTCAAAAGTTTGAACCTTTGACTTTATTTTTGCACATTATCTCTAACCCAAAAGGATTTATGTGATTTTTCTTATGACTTGGGTAAAATGTTTTCTTTGGTGAGAAAATGTACAAAACTCATGTCTCAGTTATGCTGGTGAAAGGTCAAGGGCTTAATTTGAACCTGGGACTTCATGTCAAGCCTGGAAGGATATATTTATTCAACTTTGGTAACAAATTGACCTACTGGTAAGTAAAAGAAAATGTGCAGAACACATATCCATGGCAGTTCACATGACACATTTTTTTACTGTTCCCTACATTTTCTTAAATTTGTCTGCTGCAAAGGATGTAATGTCAGTAATAGGGAAAGGTTAAACTGACTTTTGTTCTCAAGAACTTAGGAATCAAACCTGGGACTCCATGATCCCAAGTTCGGAGCACTAATTTCTTGGCAACCTGCTCGCTTCTACTATCAAAGATCCCACCACTTTGACTGTCATTCTGCAGTGTATGGGACTGCTTTCTTGCTCATATTTTGTGCAGTCTGATCTTGATCTACACTATCCGCAAAAGCATGCTAAGTTATCTGTAGCATGGTAATAGTGAAATCACTCTGTAAAATACTTTTGTTGTACTATTCCAGCAAATGGAAAAGGAAGCTGATTGAGATTCACTTTCCAAAACTTTTACTATGGTCAGTTTGGATGTTTCATACAGTTAGATAGAAGCAAGTATTGCAATTGCAAGGCACATTTGGCCAGAATATGTTATGAAATGTTAGACATTGTAGATCCAAGATCAGACTGCACATACTGTGCGTTGTGATCTTGATCTACATCGTCTGCAAACACATGTACGAGTTGCCTGTAGTATGGTGATAGTTATATCACTCTGTATAATACTTTTGTTTTACTATTACAGCGAACAGGAATGGAAGTGTCAGTATACATGCTGAGTTTGAGAATCCTGCTCAAGAGCTTTTCCTATGGTCAGTTCTGATGATACGACAGGATATGGCAAAGATTTTCTGGGCAGAGGGGAAGGTAACATATTTCAAACTTACTTTTTTGTGTGGGAGTGATTTAATCAAACTTATTGGCAGTTGCAGGTTCAAATCCTGGGCTCAACTTAAATTCTGTCTGAGGATCAATGATAGTAATTGTGATAACATTATTCCTCTCTCACAACTAGACATGAGATCTCTTTTGTTCACATGGCAAAGCAGCGAGAAGTTTTGAAAGAATGCTGCACATAGTGCTGGTAAAGAAACATGGGGAATTCCTAAATAGGCACCCTAACAGCTATAACTGAAATACTGTTAAAGTAAAACATCAAGGAAACAAAGAAGGTAATAAGATGGAGTGGATGAAAGAGTCAAAGAAATGGTTTACCTCACTGAGCATAAAGTGCCCATTGGAACTTAGGTGCTTTTTCAGTCCATAATGTCAATCAACATTGTCCAGTAACCCTGCTATAGTTAAAACATATCTCAGTCATGCTCTGTGAAGAGGGGATTTAATGTATTTCCAAAAAAATACGACCCTTGTCAGCCTACCAATTCATGCAGGTTGATATTGGTAGAAACTTTTTGCAAGTTTTAAATTTGGTTCATTTCCAAGGACCATCCTACCTCATGATTGAGTTGGTTGTTTGAAAAGATCGATTTTATTGATCCATAATTATGTGATGACTCGTTCGGTGAAATGCATCACATAGATGCATTAAACCCCCTTTAAAGCGGCTCATTTATTTTACATTAATTGTGGAACAACTTTTGATGATTGCTTCCTGGAAACCTCTATTGGTATTTGCAGTGATCTAGGTAGTCCCAAAGCCTGACCCTACTCATCACAGTTTTCAAAAATGGAACAATTTGTGCAAGAGGCGAACGCTATACCACTACACTACTGTCTACTCTTGCAAACTTTAAACAAGAAACTGTGCAAAACTGCCTGAAATTTTGTCAAGCCCAGTTGTTTGGTCAGTAATATACAGATCCTGTAACCTAAGAGTGGCTGGTTCATTCCCAGCGCCATGAAATTCTTTCCCAGGATTGATGATAGCAATTGTGACAGAATTCATTCCTTTCTCACATTGTTTTGATCATATTTTTGTAAGAAAGCAGCGAGTAGCGTGGAAAGACTGTTTTGCTAAGTACAGGTAAACGAAACTCCAGGAAAGGTGCCTACTGGCCACCACATTCACCTGAACTTATGGTAAAAGCGGCGTTAAACACTAAGCAAAAAAATCATTCAGATTTTGTGAACACATGACCCTGTGTTTCATGACCAAGGGAAAGATTTTTTTTTTTTTTTTCTTCTTTTTTTTTTTAACATTGTGAGAAAAAAGGAGAAAATGCTGGTATTCAACATTTTCTCCTGTTCCCACTATGTGTCTACCGTATTTTAGAACGCATGTTCATTTATTCTTATTTCATATTTGTTTTCCACAGCTGCTTACAATTTAGATAAGTCTAAATTTTGTCATTTTGGAAAGGGTTAATGACTAAGCGAGTTGGGTCTTGAGATGTAAATGAAGAAATCATTAAAAAAAAAATTCTGGCAAATATTTGTTCTATTTACAGGATGCTATTGCTGGAGCTCTTGTTGCCAATAGCCTGCTGAAGGCAATGAAGCAGAAAACAGAAGATACTGAACTAGCCATTAAGATGCAGGAATATATTGAGTAAGTATGGACATAGAACCTTATTAAAATCTTTACGAAACCTTTTCACAACCCTGAGGGAAAAGACTTTTTTAACACTGTGGTGAAAGGGAAAATGTTTAAAACAAGCATTTCTTCAATTTTCCATAATGTTCTTTACCCTATCAAAGACAAATCCTTTGAGCATGTTTTCTGTAAAAGTTTTGAATTTGGTCAATTCTAAAAGTTTTTCATCAGGTAAACAATTTTGGACTCTTCCATTTTGAAAGTTTTTGCAGAAGATTAATCAGACTTGTTTCAGACGATGGAATTGGTCTTTAAAATGGCTGAAACGTTGTGGGAAGAGGAGAAAATGCTGGTTCCAAAACCTTATTTCTCAAATTAGTAAAATCTTGGGATTATGTAGTAAAGGATTCACCATCTTCCAGACGACAAATTCTTACATGCAATTCGAGAGCAGTTTAGTGAAAGGATTTTGGTCTCTGAAATGTTAGAAATTATTGTGTAAAATGGAGAAATTATGGTTACTGGCATTTTTCCATGTCACACATTTTTTTTTCAAAAGCGTTCTTCGTAAGAGTCTTCAAAACACAGGATTGTATAGTAAAAGGGTAACAGCTTTTTTAATTTCTTTCTTTGACACATCTTTATCATCAAGCAAAGGCGAAATTGTTAAATAAATCAATTAAAACAATTGCCAACCATTGTAGTTCTACGACAAGTTATCTTATCGGCTCAGCCAATTAAATTACTATAACTTGAGAGAGAGGGCTTTTGAAAACATTTTGGAAAAATAGGAATTGCTGGTAACTAGGAGAGAGAGGGCTTTTGAGAACATATTGGAAAAGATAGGAAATGCTAGTAATTAACATTTTCTTTTTTTTTCCAAGATGTTTTCTTAATTGTATCTGTATTCTGAAAATGCTTTGAATTTTGTCGAGTTTAAAATTTTTGGCTTGGTAAAGAGATAATGTATTCATGGAAAGCAACTTTCTGTTTTCAGTGAGTGGTCGAATCTTGCCATAGGCGTTCTCAATGAATGTCACATGACAGATCAGAAAAAAGCCCAGGACTTGCTGGTACGAGAACTGTGCAACTGGGGCGACGCCACCTGCATGCTGATAGCTGTGAAGGCCGATAATAAAGAGTTTATTTCACAAACTGCTTGCCAATTACTGCTTTACTCTATATGGATGGGAAAACTGACACAAGAAAATCATGCTTTAAAGGTATGATATTTCTTTATGAAACAGATTGATTCTCAATTCTTTACTAGACAAACTGAAGCCTCCTTGATTACTGCAGAAATTAACCCTTATCCTGCTAAAAAAGTTCAATGAAAGTTTCAAGCTGATCCCAGAAACCAAAATTTTGCTACTTCCAAGGTATTCAATTCTGAAAAAATGTCCAAAACGGACAGTGTATATCCAAGATCAGACTGCAGTCTGATCTTGATCTACGCTGTCTTCTAAAGATCACTGAGTCGCTCAAAGGGTTAAGTGTAAACTAAGGCTAGTTGTTAATTCATTACCAAAGGACAAAATTTTAGGCTATGGTCATATTAAAAGCATTTCCTGATGAAAACATCAATGCTTATCAAAAAATTGAAATTTGTTATAGAAGGGTAGAAAACATTTTGGGACAAGGAGAAAATGTTTGCTACAGGCATCTTCTCTTTTTTCTACGATATTTTCCTAGGCCTTCTTCCTAAGGGGAGAAAAAAACTTGGGATTCTTTGTAAAGATTTAAGGATTACGACTTCTAACTGATTGGTAAATATCGCGTGACATGGACTTTTTCGTAACTTTTTGGCTATTTGGCCAATCTCGGCAGCTTCCGTTTTTTAATATGAGAGTAAGGGGCCGTAAACTCACTTACTCATTGGTAAATATCGTGTAACATTTACGTTTTCGTAAAGGCTATTCGGCCAGTCTCGGCATTTTCCGTCTTTTAATATGAGAGTTAGGACCGTAAACCTTAACTATGAAAAGGGGAACCCATGCCAATAGGGCAAGTACCCAAAATATTTTTTACACAATGTCCCTGTGTGGGTTGTTTGGTAAGTTGATGTTTACTGCTGTATTCAGGGATACCAAGGTGGCCAGTGCACCTATACATGCTGTCCTGAGTTTCTTTCACCAGTGCTTTATACAAAATTCTTTCCAAGCCACACAGGCTGCTTTCTCACGGTAATTATCTTGGGAACGATTGTCAGCGGTGAGAAAGGATTGAATCCTGTTGAAATTACACTCATCAATCATTGGAAATAATTTGACTGAGCTGGTGATTCGAACTAGCAACCATCAGGTCTCAAATCTATGCACTACTCACTACACAACTGGGGCTTGGCTTTTTGGACTACTGCTTGGAATCTATTGTATTTTTCGAAAAGTAATTGCAGCCAAACATTGGCAACAGCATGCAGCACTTTTGATGTATCTTGTAACCATCCTATTAAAACATTCTGACTATGAAGTATTAATGCTGCCAAGCATTGGCACCCTCATGCAGTCCTCTTGTTTTTGTGTACTTTTCAGTTGCTGCTGTGCACATTTTTTCCACCACTTGCACTGTGGTTAGTAAGATATCAGCTTTCGTTTGAGAACACAAACATCCAAACAGATCAATCGGACTCAGTGGTATTGAACTTTCATCATAATAGACTGTATACTGCCTTACTGTATTGTTTAGTTTGGCTATTTTTGAAAAAAAAACGTCAAGTTACTGTCCTAGCCTTGTCATTGCACATGTTGACAAGTAGCAAAAATGTCAACATTTTCTGATATCCTTATCATGATTACTGAACACATTTACTCCAAAATTCAGGCTCTTTGTTAACCTGTCACCAAACAATCCCCAGGTTTGGGAATGTGACTTTTCAAAACATTGTGGAAAAAGGAAAAAAATCTGTAAACTCAACATTTTCTTCTTTTCTCACAATTTTCTACAATTTCAAAGACTCGTTTTTTGTGCTACATTGAATTTGTCATCTCCAAATGCTGTGAAATCGGTCGACTCTAAAATTGTTTGTCTTGTAAAAAGTAGTAAAAAGTTAACATTCAACGGGGAAACACACACCAATAGGGCAGGTGGCCCTAAAAATATTTTTTTACAAAGTTATTCCCCTTTTTGGATTTAAGAAGTGCTGTTTTTTGGAATCAAACTTTCCCCATATACTAGTATTTATTTCATGCTTTCCGGTAGATTATCGAGAAATATCGGTGAAATATTTTTCGATATTTCATGGTTACGACGAGTGAACATACCAATTTTTATATTCTAACTCTTCAATTGAAGGCGGACACAGTTGTTCCCGCGCACTAGTTACTTAGGTAAAATGCGCGTGCCTCACAACCAGATGGAAATATGACGTAATTTACCTTACATTTCTCGCGCTTGACGTAATATTGTAATGCGTTGCTATGCGGAGGGGGTACGCCATGGGGAATAACCGAAAAGAATTGTACTGGGTTTTGATTAAGTTCCCCCCAAAAAGGGTTAAAAGCATGAAATGAATAGAATATTTGTTTTTTTTCGGTAAAAGATCGAAATTTATTTCATCTCGTGAGCATCATCGGTTCACCGTAAAAAACAAATATCCTCTATGTCATAAACTGAATCTGAGCATTGGCACCTACATGCGGGGATCTTGGCTGATCTGCGTTGGGGAAGTTTCTCTTTTAACCATTTATTGCACAATCCAAGGTTTAAATGGCCGTAAGGAAAGAGGCTTTTGAAAACCTTGTGGAAAAGGGGATTATGCTGGTAACCTGCATTTCCTCCTTTTCTCACTATGTTTTGTGCCCTGTCAAAGATAAATCCCATCATTTGAGTCACATTGAGTTTGTTGTCTGCAAATGCTTTTCATTTAGTCAAGCAATCCTAAAGTTCAGCAGTCTTAAACAAGTCAGAACATTGATTTTTTCAGGAAATGACATTACGTCAAGTCAGTAGATAAATTCCCACCAAAATTTCAGAATTTGGCATTCATGCGATTTGCAATGGACATTTTTATCCACCAAATAAGTTCAATTTTATTGACTGCTCCATACACAGTTACCATGGTGTCAATTTTGTTAAAAGAAACATATTATAAAATCTTTTCAGATAGTAACTTTATGCATTATTTTGCAAAAATTTAGGGAATGATGTTCTAAAAAATTGATAAAATTTCAATGTAAATTGGCCATTTTACAGTTAGAATCCACATGTTTATCAAACAACACTGGTATAAATGGAAATTTCACTTGTCAACAATATGCAAGTCAATAAGGAAAAAAGGGCAATCCGGTATAGTTACTTTTCAATACATCTCTTCTTATTAATCAACAAAAGGCTTTTAATGTTCCAATACCTCTTATGCTGTCTATCTTTTTTTTAAAAAGGTCTTTCTTGCTTTTATGTACTTTAGGAGGAGAGCAGACACAGCACCATGAGAAGGCAATCAACTTTTAACGGAGGAAAATCTGTTGCATTCACATCAACCAGACACAGTCGCACATCTTTGTAAGATATTTCTGCTATATAGAACTATCGCATCTTTAAAATTTTATGTTTTTTTAATCATGAGTTTTGACAACCTCAACTAAGAAGGCTTTTAAAACATTTTGGGAAAAGAAGAAAATACTGGTAACAAGCAATTTTTTTTTTTTCCTTTTTGCACAATGGTTTCTTACAAATAGAATGCAAATCCTTTTAGATGAGCCACTTTTATTTTGTAGTGCAATGTTTGACAACTAGCTATATTTATGTTTGCCACTTCTGTGTATCCTTTTACACAGTCGAGTCTTTTTTCGACATAAAACTTTTGCTGAAAACCACAGCGGAGCGTTGGCAGCCCCATGCGGTGTTCTTGTTCTTACATTTTTTTTTTTTAACTTTATTTTTTTCAGACGTTTTGAAGATGATATGAAGCATAATCAGGGAGAAGATATGAAAGATAAGGAAGAAGATCAGCCCAAACTAAAACAACACATGTATAGTGTTCGAGACAGATTTTACTACTTTTTCAACGCACCGGTCATCATCTTTCTCTATAATATGGTTTGTTGATTTACTTATTTGTTTGAGAAAGCATTCTTTAGCAATTGATTTTATTCTTACAGGCATTTTTGTATGCGATATACTGATTGTTTTATAACCAATTTTGTTTTTGAATCTCCACTGGCTGAAGCCGGCGAGCTTATGTCATGGCCCTGTGTCCACAATGCATCTGCCCCTGTGTCAGTGCGTCAGTACGCTAACTTTTATTTCAAATATCTACTTCTCTGAAACAACTCACCCATTTTTTACCAAACTTCACAGAAATAATCATGCCATGGTCCCCCTCAGAGTTTCTTGAGAAAGAATTTGATTCCGGTCAAAACTCTGGTTGCCATGGCAACAAAACTAAGAAAAAGTGGGGGGGGAAAATGAAAATCTTTTTGTCCAAAACCATATGGCTTAGGGCTACCAGAGTTGGCATGTGGCTTTATCTAGACCTCTACCAAAATTGTTTAAATTATAGTCCTGGGGTTAAGTTTGGCCCTGCCTTGTTGGATCACAAGTTTTACATGGGTTAGTGTAATGAAAACTTTAAAAGGCTTCTTGTTCCTAACCATAAGACCTAGGGCTACCAAATTATGCATGTTTATAATTCATCTTGTGGACCTTTACTAAGTTTTTCTAATAATAGTCTGGATGTCAAAATTGGCCCCACTCCACAAGAGTAAAAAACCTTAGGGGGAAAGGAAACGATGGAATTTGTCATCAAAAGGAAAGGAAACCTTATGGGGAAAGGAAAAAATGCTGGTTCCCAGTATTTTCTGTTTTTCCTACAAGCTTTTCAAAAGCCTTTTTTTTGTAGAGGTTGTTAAAAGTGGGGATTCTTTGGTAAGGAGGGATAAATGATGGAATTTGACTGTGAATGGTGGGGAAAATTGTCTTCTTCAAGCTTGTGAAAGCTTAGGATTGTATGTTCTAAGAGTTGTTATAGTCTTAAAGGGTCATTTTATGATCAGCCATTATCTGCTTACCAAGCCCAGTAGCGCAGTTGGGAGCATCATAGACTTGAGACCAGGAGGTCCTAGATCCTAACCCACTTTTTTTTTCCGGAGGATCGAGGATTGTCTTTGCAACAGGATCCATTCATCTGTCACCACTGATCACTGTTAAAACAATAATTAGTGGCCAAGGAGGAATATGGTTCAAAGTACTGGTAAAAGAAAACTCCAGGAAAGCATGGATAGGTACACTGGCCACAGCTTTATAACTGAAATAACGTTGAAAATGGTAAAAAAGACTGTACAATTCATACGAACAAAACCTTTGGCAATGTGCAGCTATCTCCTCATTAAGTTTTCAAAGGAAATCCATGAATTTTTACTACTTGCATGTGTCGACTTATATATACACCTAGAATACTTAGTATTTTACTCCATTCAGTTATGACATTCCAGAATTATTGCCATGTTGAATGGTCCATTGGTATTTCACTTCGCTTGTCCTAGGAGAAACTAAGGATAAGACACAAATAAGTGAACCGTCACTTTAACATGACTGAAATATTGTTGAAAAAATTGTGAAATACCATTCATGATTGATTGAATGGTGTTTGAAGCTGCTTTAAACATTATTTCAGTCAAATCACGGCAGCAGTTCAAATATTCATGTATTTCCTGCCTTTCACTTATACTAGGCTAGGGCTCTGAAGTGTCTTGCCCAAGGACACTCCCACGAAAAACCCAGTGGATCAAGCCTTTAAGTCCAACTTGGCGCCTCCAGGTCACAAGTCCTGCATTTTACCACTGAGCCATTGAGCCACGTAGGACCCCTCACCCTTCAACAATCAATCCTGAATTTTAGCAACCCGTAGAAAGAAGGCTTTTGGAAACATTGTGGGAAAAGGAGAAAATGGTGGTTACGAGCATTTTCTCCTTTTGTCACTATGTTTTCTATTCTCAGAAAGACAATACTAATTATTTGAGACACATCTAATTTGTTCTCTGCAAATCCCATCATTTTGGACCAGTCTAAAATTTTCTCATTTGGTAAAGAGCTAAAATGAATTCTTTGAAACTGATTAACAAGTTATCATTCTTTATCAAATTTTGCGCAGGTCTCCTATTTGGTCTTCCTTGGCCTGTTCACATACATCCTTCTGTTTGATTTCAACCCGAAAGTGTCTGTCGCAGAAATCGTTCTCATGGTCTGGGTATTCACCATCTTTACAGAAGAAATCAGACAGGTATGTATAGTAATTTGGGGGGGGGGTGTTCTGGTAAAAGGGGGTTTGGTGCATCTCTTTGATGCATTTTCACAAGCAAGTCATCATATAATCATAGATCCATAAAATCTATTTTGTCTAACATTGGACTGAATCATGAGGTAGACTTGACTTAGACTTGCAGAAAGTTGGCCAATAGCAAAAAATTTTTAACCAGGTCAGTCTGTGCAAGCTGACCTGTGGTCGATACTTTTTGCGGATGGCTCATATATATGTATAAAATCAGATCTCTGTTTAGCAAGCACCAAAGAGATAATCAAAATGTGCTTGCTAAACACTTTCAAAACAATACCCTTTGGTAACAACCCTGGAGGAAGAACGCTTTGAACCAGCATTTCTCCTTTTCAGCACAATGTTTTCTAACCTTCGAAAACAGGTCTTATCATTTTAGCTACATTTGCAGTGTTATCAGATAGGTCTGTATTCACCAACCATTCTTGAGAATATTCTTAGTCTTTTTCTCCAAGATATTCAAAGTTTGAAAATAACACAACTTCTTATTGGCTAAACCATTTGGTTTAGCCAGTCAGAAGCTGTGTTACTTTCAAATATAGAAAATTCTGGAGAATAAGACAAAAAACGTTCTTAAGAATGGTTGGTGAATACGGGCCCTGCAGTTCTTTCAATACAGATGAGTCCAAACTATAAAATTTTTTCATCTTGGAGAGAGTTGAATCTTTACCAAACAACAAAGTTTTGGACCCGTCCAGATCCAAAGCAATTGCAAACGACAATTAAAATGTGGCCTAGATTGTTGGATTGGTCCAAGGAAGGGTAGAAAATATTGTGGAAAAAGGAGAAGATGCTTGTTATTAGTATTTTTCTCCATTTCTCACAATGTTTTCAAAAGTCGTCTTCTTCATGGTGGTTAAAACTTAGCGTTTTGTGGTAAAGAGTTAAACCTTTACCTCACTATTCCTAGTTTTAAAGACTCTTTTAAAGAAGCCTATTTAAAACATTGAGGGAAAAGAAGAAAATACTAATAACCAGCATTTTTTCCTATTCCCACAACGTTTTCTATCCTACCAAAGACAACTTCTATTAGTTGAGCCACTTTTAGATAATTGTCTGCAAATGCTTTCAATTTGTACAAGTCAACAGTTTTGCCGTGTGGTAAAGAGTTAAGACTGGTGCTTGCTTTGTTTAGATACATTTCAACATATTTGCCTTCTTTAGGAACTCCCTGAATGCCTGCTTATCTCTTCAAAAAGCAATGTTAAGCTTTAAAGGACCTTGCGGAATATGGCTTTATAGGACATCGTAGGAAAAGGAGAAAATGCTGGTTACCAGCATTTTCTCCCGTTCCTACAAAGTTTTCTACCTTATCAAAGACAAATTCTCATCATTTGAACCCCCTCTGATTTGTCTTACGCAATTTTTTTCAATATGGACAGGTCGGAAAGTTTGTCCACAGAGTCAATATGTGTTACTTTCTTGGTAGAGCAGGCTACTATGTCAGGTTTTGCTGTATATATAAGTACATGGTTGTGACATGCACCATTTTTAGCTTGGCTATTTTTAAAGAAAACATGGAGGTATTGTCGTAGCGCTGGCATAGTTGTCTGAGTCGTCTGTGTTGTCATGCAAAAACTTTAACATTTTATAATATTGTTGTTACTACTGAAGACGTTTGCTTCAAGCTCAGACAAGTTGTTGACTATCAAAAGGGGAACCCATACAACAAAGGCAGGTAACCATCAATATGATGCCCCTTTTTCAACTTTGACTTTTCACTGAAGATCAAGCAACTGCAGCCCAGCGTTGGCATCCGCATGTGGAGATCTTGTGTGTAATTATCCCAAAAATATTTGGGTTAAAACCAGTTACAAGTAACAGAGAGTAGTTTTAATATATGAGCACTTCAGACCTGCCTTGCTGTTGTGCTAGCTTTTACAGCGATGCGTTTTCGTGTATTTCTCGGAGTCGAGATTTCCTGAAGGTAAAGTAATACCATGAAAAACAGTTAAATATATAACCACTTCAAACCTGCTCTCCTGTTGAGCTAACATTTATAACAATGCTGTTTGGTATTTTTCTGTCCGTGATAGTTAAGCAGCTTGCACTATAGTTAGTGCTTGGATGGGTGACCAAGCTGTTTAAGGTTGCACAAGGAAACTTTCTAGGGACGCCATTTGGTGCCTGTTTGGTGCTTGTCCCTCTAAAAGCGACATTTTTTTTTTTCTGTCAATCAGTAATCTATTTTTAGATATGCCGTGTGAAGTGGATATTGATTGCATGTTTTCCTTTATGCTAATGAATTAGCCTGTATATAGTGCCATATCTCGCTGTAAACGTATATTGGGATAAGAATAGGCCAAGCCTACTTGCACGTTATGTTGGTCTACATTTTCAACCTTTTTCAATTTTAATGCCTTAACCCTTTGCCAAACAACAAATTTAGACTCTTCCAAATTGAGAGCAGGTAACAAGTTTCAAACTCATATAAATGAACTTAACTTCTTTGATAGGGTAGAAAACATTGTGGGAAAAGGAGAAAATGCTGGTTGCCAGGTCTCTTTCTCAGGGTTGTAAAAACATAAGATCGTTTGGTAAAGGTTAAGTCATAATCATAAATAAATGCCAATGGTATCAAGACTAAACATATTTTGGTGTTTATTAACAGTATAGATACAAAAAGACTTTGCTGGCTACCAGCATCTGCTACTTTTTCCCTCAACGAACTATTGGCAGTCCACAAAATGCAGGTTGCACAATAAGTTTAATTTTTAGCTTGGCTGTTTTTGAAGAAATGTTCAGGCACTGTTGTAGCTCTGGCATTGTTGTCTGCAATGTATGTGTCATGGTTATGCAGATGCCTTGACATTTTCGAAAACATTGACTTTTTAGCCTTTCTGATCGTCCGGTGTCCGTCGTTCATCGTAAATTTTTAAAAAAAAACCTTGTGTACGCTCTAGAGGCCACATTTTAAGTCCGATTCTCACTAAACTTGGTCAGGATATTTGGTCAGAATATTTGTCTTGATAATGTTTCGGACGAGTTTAAAAATGGGCCATGTCGGGTCAAAAACTAGGTCACTAGGTCAAATTTCAAACAATCTTGTGTACGCTCTAGAGGCCACATTTTTAGTCCAAAACTTTTGAAAGTTGGTCAGAATGTTTGTTTTGGTGAAATGTCGGATGCGTTTGAAAATAGGTCATGTGGGGTCAAAAACTAGGTCAAATCTGAAAAAAACTTGTGTACACTATAGAGGCCACATTTTCTGTCCAAAATGTTTGAAAGTTGGTCAGAATGTTTGTCTTGATGAAATCTCGGACAAGTCTGAAAATGAGTCTCTTCGCGAGAAAAACTAGGTCACTGAGTCAAATCTTTGAAAAACCTTGTGGACGCTCTAAAGACCATATTTTTAGTCCAATACTCTTGAAAGTTATTCAGAATAATAGTTTTGATGATATCTCGAAGCAGTTTGAAATGGGTCACTTCGGGTCAAAAATTAGGTCACTGGATCAAATTTTTTAAAAATCTTGTCTACGCTCTAGAGGCCACATTTTCTGTCTAATACCCATGAAACTTGGTCCAAGTGTTTGGCTCGATCAAATCTCGCATGAGGTTGAAAATGGGTAATGTTGGGTCAAAAAATAGGTCAACATGTCAAGTTATTACAAATCTTGTATACGCTGTAGAGGCCACATTTATCGAAATTAGTCAGAATATTTTAATTGGTGATTCATAAGATGAGATTGAAAATGGGTCACATTAGGTCAAAAAGTAGGTTACCATATTAAATCTTGGAAAAATCTTGTGTACATTCTAGAGGCCACATTTTCTGTCCAATACTCATGAAAGGTGGTCAGAATCTTTGTTTTGAGAATATCTACAACGAATTGTAAAAAATGCTATGGCTAAAAATAAGGCCAATGAGACAAATTCTAGAAAAAGCTTGTATGCACATTAGAGGCCAAATTTTCAGTTTAATAGTTATAAAAGCTTGTTAGAATGTTTGTCATAATACCTCAAAAGGGATTGGAAATGGATTATGTTTGGTCAAAAGTCTCAAGTGAGCGACTCTAGGGCCATCAAGGCCCTCTTGTTATTATATCCTTGTCATTACTTGAGATATTTACTTCATACCTGGATTGGTTGTTCACTATCAAAAAGGGAACCTAAACAACAAGGGCAGGTAACCATCAAAGCATTTTTGACACAGTTATGCCCCTTTTTCGACTTCGGATGTTCACTGAAAATCAAGTGACTGCAGTCGAGCATTGGCACCTACATTCGCTGCTCTTGTTATTGACAGGTCTTTGTTGTCTCAGTCACGCTATTAAGCGGGAAAAGGTTACATTTTAGTCATTTTTTTTACAGGAGGTTCAGCAATTCATGTTTGTCCTATCTCTTCTTTCAACTTATAGATCATATGGTTCACCTCAGTAAGTTGATAAAACTGTGAGTGGCCAGTCTTTACCGTTGTAGTCCTGGACCTGGATTTAATTGCTTCTGTGAACGAAGTAGATCGAAATCAGACTGCACAGAATGTGTAGTTTGTTCTTCGATCTACACTGTCTGTTTTTTGTTGTTGTTGTTGTTTTTTTTTTTTCCCCTCTACATATTCTGACACAAACAGCTTCAAAGTTGCAATATCTGCATCTTTTACCAGAAAATTTAACCTCATAATTTGTCAATATCGAAAGCATTTTGCAGATGACAGATAAAAAATGGCTCAAATTATGGAGAATGCTTTTGAAACTGATTGTGAGTATAGGAGAAAATGCTGGTTACCAGCAGTTTTTCCTTGTCCCAAAGTTTTCAAAGGCAGTTTTGTCTAAGGGTCGTTAAAAACTCAGGATCAAGTGACAAAGTGTCAATTACTGACTGAGAATGTCCATTTCACTTATGTAGAACTACAAGGGATAATATACAGAGGATATTTGGATTTTGTGTGTGTGTGTGTGTGAAAGATCAAAATTTATATCATGAAGTAATATTTTGGTAATGTTTTCACTCATGGCATATTACCGATGATGTTCACTCGATGAAATAGATTTCGATCTTTCACCAAAAAAAAAAACCCCACAAATATTCTATTTACTTTATGCTTCTAATCCTTTTTTCTGTTGGGGGCTTTCATCAAAATCAAGTACAGTTGTTTTTAGTAATTCCTTGTGGCGTACCTTCCCCCACATAACAATGCATTACTTATTACCTAAAGCACAAGAAATGTAGGGTAAATGTGCACTAGTTATGTCATATTTCCGTCTGTTTGAATGGCACGCATTGTTCACCTAGGTACAAGTAACTAATGCGGGGAACCACTGTTTCCGCCTTCAATTGAAGAGTTATGGAAATATTTCGGTAAATTTCACTGGTCGTAACCATGAATAATCGTATAATAATTATTTCCCGAGCAACTACGGAAAAGCATGAAATAATCCCTTGTGTGTTATATGGTTTGTAACTAAATCATCCACTACTTACATTTAGATTTTGAAAGATCTAGCGTCAGGTGGAAGAAAACAAGTAAAAAATATCACAATATTGTGTTCTCCCCATTTTAGTTGCTTTTATTTTATTTCTTTTTTTCCTTTGTAACTAATTTACAAGCACCAAGTGTGGTTGTTTGTTTATCATCATCATCATCATAATAATTTCTTATTATTTATATGTACTTGAAATGAAATTAAGTACCAGTCATAAAAGATGTTTTTTACCCACATAGAAAAAACAATATGCAAATAACATACATAGCCTTGGGGTCCTTTGTGGCTCAGTGGTAAAGCGCGGGACTCGTGACCAGGAGTTCCCGGTTTGGAGCCTAACTGGATCCACTAGGATTTGAGTTGGAGTGTCCTTGGGCAAGACACTTCAGAGCCCTAGCCTAGTACTGGTGAAACGCAGGACATACATGAATATGTGAGCTGTTGCCGTGATGACTGAAATAATGTTGACAGCTGCGTAAAACACCAATTAATCCATTAATCAATCAACATAAGCCAAGCTCTGTGAAAAGGGGGTTCATTGCACCTGCAAAAAGTATCTACCCAGGTCAGACTGGGAAATCTGCGCAGGCCGAATCTTTTTGCTTTTGATAAATCTTCTATTTGTCCAAGACCATTCTACTTATTGATTCTGTTGGTTGTTATGCAAAATGAATTTTATGGATCCACAATTATGTGATGACTTGCTTGGTAAAAAGCATCATCGAGATACATCAAATCCCTTTTACCAGAGCATGGCTCACATCTAATTCACTGTATACTCAGTTCCTCTAGCAGACGAGTTTTTATATTTTCCTTTTGTGAGAGAGCTCTTTTGAAAACAATACAAAACCAAGGATTGATCTGGAGAAAGAATTTCTCCTTTTGCATCAATATTCTCTCATGTATTCATGTATTAACCATTTACCACACAATCCTGAGTTTTAACGACTTTGAGAAAGAAGGTTTCGAAAAATATTGTAGGAAAAGGAAGAAATGTAAATAGCATCTTTTTCCTTTTCTTGCGGTGTTTTCCAAATGTTTAATTTCATGTAAAGAGGTATTGATTATGATTTGTTGACAGTTTGGATCTAATGAAACACTATATTTCGAAATTTCAAATCTCATAAAGAAAAACTAGAAAAATACTTCTAGTGGAAATTTAGTAGGATTTTAAAGCTAATTAATAACTTGAGCATAAAATAGTTATAAGGTTATCCGAGGAACTATTTATTGTGGTGAAATTAGTGTGTTAAAGGTGATTTTTTGGACTTTTATTTCACCAAATGAGGAAAAAGAAAGGCGGGGGGAAGCGGCCATTATCGTCACCTGAATGGGTGAGTACTGTACCCGAGAAACGTAAACAAAAAACCTGTTCCCCACACCCTCCAACCCCTACTATTAATCCTTTATCAACAGTTCTTTGGAACACAGCTTTTGAAAACATTGTGCGAAAAGATAACCAGCATTTTCTGCTTTTTCTAAACTATATTTTCTACCGTTCTGAAGACAAATTCTGTCATTTGAGACACACTTGATTATGTCACATTCAAATGCTTTTAATTTCTTTAAGCCTAATAAATATGTGGTTTTGTGAAGAGTTTGCAGTGTAGACAATGTATGTTTTTGATCTACAGTGTCTGTAATAGCACTCCTTGATGCCACAGTGTGATCATTGTTCTGCTTTCTTCCCAAATACCTAAAGATAGGTCATAGCTATATCTATTTTATCATTTTTGTACAACTTTGTTGGAATAGTTATTATAGTAAAATGTACAAAAATATGGTTAGCACAGGGACAATCAAATGGTTAACTTTTTGTTTTGATACTATGCACAGAAAATTATTGGAGTTTTGAGAAAATAGCAAGATTAATGACTTTTTATGTAGTCTGCACCTAATTTTATTGATGAATCTATGCATCATAGACCTGTCATGCAGTGCTTAACAATTAGCAGCAGAACTAAAGATTTGAATACTTCTAACCTGAAATGTATGATCAGGTGTTTGCAAAGAATGTGAGTTTTAATGATACCAGCCAGACATAAGCTTAGTGTTTCATGTATATGATGCATGGTTCAGTGGATAAATTAAAGAAAACCAAAAAAACTCATGCACCATTTGTCAAAATTTCGCAATTTTTCAGTGCAGTGAATAAAAAAAAATACATGAAAGTCCCCTGAGGTTAAATGTATATTTGTTGACTATGTAGAAATAATGCTATATTGTAGAAATGTATATATTTAAATAGTGACTATGTCTTAGTTGAGCTCATGGAACCTTTAGAAAGCTAGTACTCTTATTCTATAATGAATTCTCTTAACCCATTACCAAACTACAAAATTTTTGACTTGTCAAATTCAAAGCATTTGCAAATAACAAATTAAATGTGGCACAAATGATGAAAAAAAAAAAAAATTCTTTGAAAGGGTAGAAAACATTGTGAGAAAGGAGAAAATGCTAGTTACCAACTTTTTCTCCCTTTCCTACAATGTTTTCAAAAACCGTCTTTCTCGGGGTTGTTAAAATTCATAATAGTGCGGGAGAGAGTTTATGGCTTTGTGTGTTCAAAGAAAACATCAACTTATTATCATAGCCCTGTAGTTGTCTGTGTTATGTTAAAACTTGGACACTTTTTGATGCATCTGTTTCTACTGATGATACTTGTTTTAAATTCATGCTTGATGTTAACTATTAAGAGGGGAACCCATGCTTATGAAGCAGGTACTCCTCAGAATATATGCCCTCTAAGTTTCTAAAAGCAACTGCAGTAGAGTGTGTGCACCCACATGCGATGCTCATGCTTGTAAAATATGGTCATTCCATTGTAATGATACTGGAGCTGATGTAGGATCAATGTTTCAGTTGTTTTTGCTTGTTTAGTGTACCTTTTTTATTACCTAATTTAGGTCGTGCAAATGATCATTCACCCTATTCAATTTGAAGCACATATAAAAGTTTCCTTATCACAGCAACCAATCAAATCAATTTTAGCTCAGCTGTTTTTGAAGAAAACATCAGGGTGTTATCATAGCCCTGTCATAGTCTGCTTCGTTGTCATGCAAAAAACATAGACATTTTATAGTATCTTTGTTATTACTGAAGATATTTACTTCAAACTCAGACAAGTTGTTTACAATCAAAAAGAAAACCCATACAACAGGGGCAGACAACCATCAAAATATTTTTGAATCAGTTGTGCCCCTTTTTCAACCTAGAATATTAACTGATAATCCATCAGTTTCTAAAAGCAACTGCAGTGAAGCGTTGGCACCTGCATATGGTGCTTTTGTTCACATTTAGCTTACCAAATTAAAACCTATACATATTTCATGACGAACATAGAGGTCGAAATTTTATGTTTTAGGGCAATAATTTAATCCCTTTTTATCTTTTCAGTTCATTTTATTGAAACATAATTATTAATTTTTCATTCTTCAAGGGCGTAGTTTATAAAATGGATAACCGGTAGATGCCATCGCACACTTTTTCATTGTTGTAGGTTGCTATGACTTCATCAAGCACCTTGACAACCAAACTCCAGAGCTACATCACAGACACATGGAATGTCGTAGACCTGATCACCATTGGCCTTTTTATAGTTGGAACCATTTTACGATTTATTCCCAACTCAGACACATTTGAGGCGGCAAGGGTTTTCCTTGCCCTGAATTTCTTCACTTTTTTCCTACGACTGCTTCGTATCTTCTCGGTTCATAAGGAACTTGGTCCAAAGCTTGTCATGATTGGACGAATGGTATGCTTCAACAAGATTTAGTTTTCCTTTAATGCTTTTTTTTTTTTTTTTGGTCAAAACTAAGCAATGAAACTACTTCCTGATTATGTTTTAACTCTTTAACACCCAACATAAGTATAGTAAGCATAAATTTTGCAGATGATTATACAAATGTGGCTTTAATGATAGAATTTATCTTTGTAAGGGTAGAAACATTGTTGGAAAAAGGAGAAAATGATGGTTACCAACGTTTTCTCCTTTTTCCAACAATGTTTGCAAAAGATTTCTTTCTCAAGGTGTTTAGAACTTGGATTTGTAAAGGGTTAAATTTGAGAAATTGCCATAAATTTGATTTCTAACTGAAGCTAATGGAAAAGTGATTCTATCATTTTACTACCTGTGCATTTAAGTGTAAAATGGTAATAACAAATTTTCTTATCTTAAGCATATTAAAGATAAGCATGATTTCTTTTACAGGTCCAAGATCTGATGTATTTTGTGTTAATTCTCATGGTATTTGTTGTGTCGTATGCCATAGCTTCCCATTCAATACTGTTTCCGAATTCCCCTCTCAACTGGAAAACAATCAACCAGGTCATGCGACGATCATATTGGAATATCTATGGTGACCTGTTTTTGGAGGAGATTGAAGGTATGAAGACAACATTGTTAATGCTATTGATTTATCATAACATATTCTTTGTTATAAAATAGTGTAATTGGCCCAAAATAACAGCGAACAGTGGAAAACATAGTGTGATCCACAACAGTGAACTTGGGAAAACATTTGATACATACCATTGATTTGTCGTCATTTAGCCTATGTTATAAAAATGTATAATTCGCCCAAGATAATAGTGAACTCCGGAAACCATTTTTTTTTTTTTTGATTGGTCGAAATCTGGTCATGTGACGAAAAAACCGTCATAGCATTTTTCGATGAACGCAATGGGGCTACTTTCGATTTTTCCAGTTTGTTGTGTATTATCTAATTTTAGATTTCACGCAAGTTTCTTATGTGCTATTTTTGGATTTCAATCGTTAAATCAGTCAAATACTGAAAGATTGATTTCTTTTGCTTAAAAATCTTAAAAAAAAAAAAAAAAAAAAACCTGAACAAACTGATGAATATTCATTATCTTTACTTGCACCCATAACATTAAAAAAAAATACACCGTGCCGAAAGTGAGTGAAATATTTAAATGGTCGACGTCATCAGTTACATCATTCGAACGTCAGAGGTCGATTTCTATGAAATCCAGGTCACTGAGTTAAATTCAGTGTACTGTGTAAACAGAAAATTTACTCTTGTTCAAATAAAGTTGATTTCTTGTCTCATGGCGGAGTTGTTCATGGTTTGTTTATCGTGAAGATTTAAAAATAAAAAAAGGAAGCATGGTTAACTGTTGTCTATTGATCAGAAAAAAGTGAAAGCTAGGAATGTTGCAGGAAGTATCGGAACTTTGTTAAGAATTCTAAAATGCTGGCGTTATAGGAGTGATATTTAAAAACAAGCCTAGAAATGGCAGACCAAAAAGATTGACGAATATATCTAGAAGTGAACATAAGAACTGCTAATTAAATCAAACAGACGACTTAGAAAGAATTAACTGGAGAGGTGAATTTTAGTTGCACTTGTGAAAGTGTCTCGTAGGACTGTTCAGGGAAGCTTACATAATTTTAGATCGGAATATCGTCACATTATTTCAATTTTGTAAAATAACAGCTGTGACACTGCTGTTTACATTCCAATAAGCATTTCACAACACTTTGGCATCATTCACGTCATAGCTTGCAAGAAAACTCGGATAGTCTTATGTACAGCTATAGGCCCATACCCTCCGAAGACAGATCTGCCGACGGTATGTAGACCTCTACTTTACGAAATATCTATAAAAAAAAATGTTACTCGAATGAACATATCGTCCGCTCAGCCTCAAGTTCAGATAGTTGATTCGATTTTTCATAGACAGTATCAGAAATTTCTATTTTGTTTGATAAATCATTGAAAGTATTGATTTCAAGCCGGCATAATGGCCGTTTCGACTGAAAAATATGTCGCAACGCTAAAAATAGATTGTATATTAATGCCCTCGCCAACAAGTATCCGCCAAGGAAATTAACTCATGTTTACTGTCGTATTTGTCTGTGGTTTTTTCTCTCTATCATTTTCGAAAATTGATTCAAGTGAACAACGAGTGCAATTTTATAAGGGTTGGGTGCATATTTTTGTGTTGTTATCAAGAAATAAAATGCAATTGCCTTATTACATGGCTTTACATAACGTCCTTCGGGAGTTATTTGCCATGTAATAAGGCAATTGCATTTTATTTCTCGATTGCAACACAAAAATATATGCACTCAACCCTTAAATTGATTTATCATAATTTATCCTGTATTATCATATGGTATAATTAGCTGAGATAACAGTGAACAGGGGAAAACATGGTGTGATCCGCATCAGGGAAATCAGCATAATGTATTAAGATTATCTGAACAGAAATTATCAGTTTGACCACATTGCATTCTTCAGAGGACTGCTTTTGTTGTGCAGACCACTAATGAAAACAACAAGCATTTCTCTTTTTGCCACATCTTTTCATATCTTGTAATGTGTATGTTTTCACAAATTATCTATAATGCACTCTCCTTCACACGGTTTGTTTACATAAAGCTATCTGGGGCTATGAATACATATAGTGTTTTTACACATATTAAAGTATTAATTATATTTCTAACCACTGATGTAGAAACTTTTTTTTTCATATCCTAAATAAATGACAAATAAAATTACTAAAACACCATGGGGGTAAATCTGGCACAAAATTCAAATCTGTAGCCCAGATGAATAAACTTGATTTACGCAAGAAGACAAGAAAAACTGCCTGCATAAATTAAACCTATGCTCAAAAGTCGTCTTTTTTTTCCCCAGTGTAGGGAAGAATGCTTTTGAAAGCATGGAGAAGAAAAAATGCTGGTAAACACATATTTTTTCATGGGTTTCTTCAATTAGTGTTTTCTCTTTAAATTAAATTTTCCTCTTTCGACCACATTTAATATGTTGTCTGCAAAATGCTTTCAGTAAGGAAAAGTCTAACATATTGTCATCCCATAAGAGTTTAAGTGATTTTTCTTTGCAGAAGAAGATGACTGTACTTTTGATGAAGCACTCTGGATCAATGGAACTTTATCAAGATGCCCTAGTGACGTAGGAAAATATGCCGTCCCTATACTGATGGGTGTCTACATTTTATTGGCCAACGTGCTTCTGCTCAACCTCCTTATTGCCATGTTCAGGTTAGGCATTTCATCTATTACTGTACAATACTACTTTCCATATGCTTGCACTTAACAGCTTTGAAAACATTGAAGAATAAAGCAATTATTTATGCCATATGCCATAGTAATGTGAAAAATTATATTGCAACTTTACTGGTGAGTGGGGTGTGCTTGTTTTTGGCCAACATTCTCTCTCGGCCATGCTTATCCTCCTTATCACCATGTTCAGGTTATGCACTATGCTTTCAAATATTTGGGAAATTCTAAACCTCAGTAAGAAAAAAATGAAGGCCTCATTGAAGGTTTTACAGATGAAAGATTAGAGCCTTTCACAAACGTTTGATTTTGTGACCGCTGTAATGAATTTTATGGCCTATGTGTAATTGTAACAAATGGAGTAATTTTGTGCACTATGTGTAACTTTTAATAAGGTGTAAATTGGTAACAATGTGTAAATGTTTTAACATTGAGGTAATATGCCAACATGTTTGTAAGTATTTCAAGAAAATGGTGCATTTTACATACATATAAAGTGTGTGTAACTTATCGAGAGAGATGAGTAAATTCATGGTCAGAAGATGCAAAACCATACATGCACACGTCAAATGTGTCTTAGATAAGAAAATTCAAAATGGCTATATAACACTAGAGAGGAGGGTAGATGTGTGATAAAACATAGATCTCTCGTACAAGGTTTGATTTTCATTATTCATTTGACAGCTATACCTTTGAACTGACACAACAGAGCACATACTCTATCTGGTGTTTCATGAGATTTAATTTGATAGTAAACTACTGTAACAAACCCCATGTAGTACCTCCTACAGTTATCATACTGCACATGGTTTGGCTTTTACGTTATTTACTGGGCTGTTGTTGTCTTTCTCAAAGATCATCATTATGCCGTGTTGAGTAAGTTGTGTGACAAAGATAGTTTCCTGGATGTGGTGTTTCCTATTTTGTATTAGAATATCTCTACCTTCTTGCTTTGGTTTAGGAATTTGTCTCCAGTTTGTTCATAGCCACATCTATCCAGTATAATGGTTATATCTATATAATGCTTTGCATAATTATTCATGTTAGTAGTAACTTTTGCTGTTTATCAAAAAAAAAATGAGAGAGTGCAGAGATGTGTTGTTTGCGCTACTGGCTGAAAGTCAGCAGAGCTTATTTCATGGCGTGGTTTCTGTCGCACGTAGCCTAGCCCAGGTAGCTCAGTTGGTAGCGTGCGGGACTTGAGAACAGGGCGTCTCTGGTTCGGTCCCCGGCTCAGACAATTTCTTTCTGAGGACTGATGATAGTCATTGCGACAGGACTCATTTCTCTCTCACTGCCGACCATTTTTTCCACGATGGTTATGTGGGAAAGCAGTCAGTGGATTGAACAGAATATTGTGCGGAGTACTGGTAAAAGAAATTTCAGGAAAGCACGGATAGGTGAACTGGCCGCTGCAATATAACTGAAATTATGTTGAAAACGGCGTTAAACACCATACAATCAATCAATTCCGTCATCCGTCCGGTAGTTCGTCAGTCCATTGGCCTTTTTCTTGATTATGCGACAAAGTCTGCATTTGTCGTCGGATTTTGTATGTATATATTATAAAAAGCTTTAAGCCCATTAATTTTGAAAAAAAAAATTGACAGTCATTAAGGAAAAAAGGTTGAAAATTTACATTCCTTGTTTACACGATTAAAATCTGATTTGTGGTCAAATTTTTGTGAAACCTATAGTTTCTTTATGTTATCAATAGCTTAAACTTTATTGATTTGGGGAAAAAATCTAACAATTAATAAGGGAAAAGTGACTTTTAAAGTTGAAAATTTACATTTTTTGTTTATGCCATAGAGTCCGCATTTGTGGTTTGATTTTCATGAAATTTTCGAAATCGCTCTGTAATATAAATAGCTTAAATCCTATCGATTTTGAAAAAAAAAAATCTGACAATTTGTAAGGGAGAGGTGGCATTTCAAGTTGAAAATTTACATTTCTTGTTTACAAGATAAAGTCTGCATTTTTTATCCGTTTTTTTGTAAACTTGAACAGATCATTTGTATAACCAAGGGACTGAACCCCCATCAAAAATGGAGGCGATCAGTTCGGGAAAAACAGCCATTTGATCACAGTCCACATTATTGGTCACAGTTCTTTGAAATTTGCAAGGATTTTTCCATAAAAAGAGCACCGAAACCCTATAAATTTTGGCTCATTCCAAACAATTGGTTTTCAGAAATTGTACTATAGTTATTTCTCTATTTGTTCAATTCACCATGCCTACTTATTATGCTGTCTTAGTGGCTTCAAGCCAAGGTGCAAC
Organism: Hippopus hippopus; assembly: GCA_946811185.2. Taxonomy (NCBI): domain Eukaryota; kingdom Metazoa; phylum Mollusca; class Bivalvia; order Cardiida; family Cardiidae; genus Hippopus; species Hippopus hippopus. The sequence continues at coordinate 33,360,059 of OX328105.1, forward strand.
AACCCCCCCCCCTTTTATTTTGCATCATGAATTAATGGTGTAAGCTAGAAAATAAGAAAAATCACTGCCTGTAGATCAATTCAGTCCATCAAGGGCCTCTAGTTTTTATAGCCATTTTATTTTCTTTTATATTTGCCATAAGCCACACCATTTCAGTTTGTGTTCATTGTTATGCACAGTCAATGTTTGGTTAATAACTTTCTTGTGTATCTAAAGGCCTTTCTTGTGTATCTAAACACCTTTTACAGAGAGTCTATTTACATCTATTTATAGCCTTGTAACGTTTTCATTTCTGTTTATGTTTATTTATAGCTACACTATTATAGTTTTTGTTATATACATTTCTATTTCATATTTCAGTTTATTTTAGTTTCAAGCCACACCTTTCCAGTTTATTTTTATTTCACGCTACATTTGTTTAGTTTGTGTTTATCAATATCTATTTGTAGCTACACGTTCCAGAAGATCCAGGATAACACAGACAAGCACTGGTTTTACCAGCGCTACTCTCTTATTTACGAGTACTATACTCGACCTGTACTCTGTCCTCCGTTCATTTTGTTTGCCCATATCTACCTGTTAGCTAGATTTATCGTAAGACAGCGTTGCTGTTCATGTTGCCAAGGAAATAACAGTGAAGATGATGATGATTTTCGTAAGTCTTGTTTTCTTGTGTTTTGTGTGTTTATTTTTGTCAGCTATTTTTTTTTTTTTAACTCATTACCGGACTTTTGATAATATTATTTTTCCGTAATAATAGTAATTAAAACCATCATGATAAAAGTAGCAACATCTTGTAACAAGTATTTACTCTTTTTTTTCACAACGATTTTCATGCTGTTCCAGAAAACAATTTCCATGCATTCAAATATTTCTCCTTTGAGCCACTTTGAACAGTTTATAGTAGGTCTTAGTATGTGTGACAAGGGGTTAAAATTTGAACAGTTGGTTATGGTGTGCAAGTTTGTTTCTTGTTCTCTCTATCTTTTTCACTTAGATCCTTCCGTCTTTTTACATCCTCAGAATAAAAAAAAAGTGATTCTGTTAAATGTCCGTTTTGATAATTGAAGTACCATTATAGCCCAACTAAAATACCATTACAACCCATACATAAACTGTTTGCAGCTGAATCACCATCAACAGTCTGAAAAATAACATGCAACACCCAGAATATTAATGGTAGGTTTTCATATGCATCAGATTCACCAATCAGACGGCACATAACAGAATGCCTCAATTTCTGTTGAGGTTTAACGGAGCAATATGTTATCTTCAGCTAAAATAATCTTGACAAAGATTCCTATGACAAGGATCAATTTATCAAGCTACTAAAAAATAATCTTTTTTTCAATAATGACTATCTTCTTGCATAAATGATATCACAACTTAAATTTCCAAGTCCCACGTTCTCTTATGAAGTCTTGGACCATGCAGATTTCTGCCTTGTAGCAACGGGTGTTACCTGTTCTTGATACAAACATGTAATGGGTAACTGATTAAATTTTTGACAAACAGCAAATTTTCAGACTCTTCCATATTGGAAATGCGTTGACCGACAAAAAAATTACATTTGACTAAATTGAAGAGATTTATCATCGAAAGGGTAGAAAACATCGTGAGAAAAGGATAAACATTGCGCAAATGTACTTATTTCGTTTCCAAATCTTTGCAGGTCGAAGGTTTAAGAATGCTAGAGAATTGGTGCAATGGGAAAACGTAATTGCGGATGCATTTCACCATAAGAGAGAGCTAGAACAGTTCCAGAGTACAGATCATAAAGTGGCCAATTTACATGACAGGTATTGTGTATTTGGTTTTTCATTCTTAGAATTTAAACTTTTTACCAGACGAAAAACTCTTAAACAAGACTGAATTGAAAGCATATTCAGACTATAAATAAATGTATTCTAGAATTGAAATTTGTCTCAGGAAGGGTAGAAAACATGGTGGAAAGAGGTGAAAATGCTGGATTCTGGCATTTTCTCCTTTTCCTACAATGTTTTCCAATGCTTCCTTTCCGAGGGCCATTAAAAGTCGGGAATGTGTGGTAAACAGTTAAATCTTTGACAAACAGCAAATTTCCAGACCCTTCCATATTGAAATGCGTTGACAAAAAATTACATTTGAATAAATTGAAAAGATTTAGATCTATCAGTGAAAGGGTAAAAAACATCGTGAGAAAAAGCTAAACATTGCTAAAATGGCAAGATTTATCTTTGATAGGATAGAAAACATTCTGGGAAAAGGAGAAAATGCTGGTAACCAGCATCTTTTCTACCCTTTTCGCACAATGTTTTCTGCACTATCAAAAGGAAAAAGAGGGTAATTGCCTGTTTCGGTGTATGGTTGAAATCTCTTTCATCAAGTGAAAAGCAAGGACTGTGTTTTTCATGAAAATATAATTGCACTCATCATCCAAATCGTTCTTTTTTTTTTTTCATTGGTCTAAATCGGGTCATGTGAAGAAAAATATGTCATACCATTTTTCGATGAACAGAATGGGACTACTTTCGGTTTTTCCAATTTTTTTTCGTGTATTATCTAATTTTAGATTTCATGCCAGCTCCATATGTGCTTTTTTAGATTTCAATCGTTAAATCAGTCCAATGCTTAAAAATTTATTTCTTTTCCTTAAAAGAAACTTGAAAAAAAAAACCTCCCGAATAAACCTGAACAAACTGATGAATATTTATTGTCTTTATTTGCAATCTAAACATAAAAGAATACACCGTGCCAAAAGTGAATCAAATATTTGAATGGTCGGCTTCATCAGTTACATCATTCAATACGTCATCAGTCGATTTCTATGAAACCCAGGTCACTGAGCTAAATTAAGGGCACTGTGTAAACACAAAATTTACTCTTTTTTTAATGAAGTTGATTTCTTATTTCATGACGGAGTTGTCTGAACTTGTTTATCGCGAGGATTTAAATTAACAAAAAAAAAAAAACATGGTTAACTGCTGTCTTTTGATCAGAAAAAGCTCATCGTGGATTTGATAGAAAGTGGAGTGAAAGCTAGGAATGTTGCAGGAAGGATCGGAAGAAATGAATCATGTACGGTTTCAAGAATTGTAAAATGTTGGCGTGATAGGGGTGATATTAAAAACAAGTCTAGAATTGGGAGACCAAAAAATTGACGAATATATCTAGAAGAGAACAATTTACAGTAAGAATTGTTAATTAATTCCATATATGATACTTTGTATAGCAGTAACTGTATACTCACATGTAGGCTAGGATGGTAAGTCAGTCTACCATCATCTAATAAAGTATATTTCTTCTTCCAATCTTTATTCAACCCATGACTTTTCTTGTATAAGTAGCCCTGCAATGATAAAAAAAATTGCTGTTTTAGTACACACATATCAGAAAAAAATTTAACAATATCTATTGCTTTACAAAACAAACAAGTTAAAGAATTGTCCAAATTAAAATGCCTTTGAGGACAAGGTAAAGGCGGAAAAAGTAGAACTGCTTGTAACCAATATTTTCTTACTTTTCCACTAAGGTCTTAAATGTTTTCAGAAAGATTTTTCCTCACGGTTGCTAATACTTGGGATTGTTTGGTAAATGGTTTAGAAACAAGAAGGCCATGATGGCTCTGTATCCCTCCACTGGCTAATAAGTACAGATCATACATACCAAACTTTGTACAATTCTGGCCAAATAGTTTTGAACATGAAGACTTATGAAGCTTTCTCTACAAAAGCCCATGTGACAGTTGAGACCCCAGGGTCAGGCAATTTTTGACCACAGAGCTATAGTTACTTGAATCCTGATAGAGGTCCACAAGATAAAGCTACATGCCAAATAATACAGGTCTAGGCCATGTGTTTATAAACAAGGCAGGAACAAGTAGATCTTTAAAGTTTTCACTACATAAGCCAATATAAAAGTTGTGACATCTGGGCAAGGGCCAATTTTGACCCTAGGGCTATAATATAGACAGTCTTGGTAGTGGTCCATTAGATAAATATACATGTAAAATCTGGTAGCCCTAGGCCTTATGGTTAGGAACAAAATTATAATTTGGGCTATCTTGGTAGAGGCCCACTACATAAAGCTAAATGCAAAATTTGGTAGCCCTATGCTTTATGGTTTGGAACAAGAAGATTTTCAAGTTTTCACTCTATAAGCCAATGTAAAACTTGTAACCCCAAGGCAGGGCCAATTTTGATTCCAGAGCTATAATTTCATCTGTTCTAGTAGAGGTCCATTAGGTGAAGATACATGCCAAACTTCATAGCCCTAGGCATTATGGTTTAGAACCAAAATATTTTCTGAAGTTTTCAATACAATAGTCTATGTAAAACTTGTGACACCCAGGATGGGGCTAATTTTGACCCTAGGGCTACGATTTAAAGAAACTTGGTAAAGGTCCAGTAGATGCAGATACATGCCATAGTTGGTTGCTCTGGGCCTTATAATTTTGGACAAGAAGGTTTCAAAGATTTTCAAAAAAAATTCAGTTTTATTGACGACTTACAAAGGAATAACTGGAGAGGTGAATTTTTAATTACACTTGTGAAAGTGTCTCGTAGGACTGTTCAGGGAAGCTTACACAATTTTAGATCGGAATATTGTCACATTATTTCAGTTTGTAAATTAACCGCTGTGATATCATTGTTTACATTCAAAAAAGCAGTTCAAAAAACGGTGGTGTCATTCACTTCATAGCTTGCAAGAAAACTCGCATTGTCTTGTGTCGGCTAAAGGTAGATACCCTTCGAGAACAGATCTGCCGACGGTATGTAGACCTATTTGTTACGAAATATCTATTAAAAATGTCACTCGAATGTACATATCGTCCGCTCAGAAAGTTGACTGGAATTTTCATAGACAGTTTAGAAAATTTCTATTTTGTTTGATAAATCATCGAAAGTATTGATTTCGAAGTCAGCATAAAAGCCGTTTTCGACCGAAAAGTATGTTGCAAAGCTAGAAATACATGGATCCGTGGAAATCGATATTTGACCAATCAGGTCATCGCATTTATTTTACCCGACGTGCAGCCTTGTTGTCTGCTATTCGGCTCTCAAATAAACGACTGTTAACGTTGGAGGGATGCGATAGGATTTATTCATTTTGTGTTTTAAACGTTGGAATTTAAGAAAAAGTTTAAAATATGTGATTTGCGAACGTACACCGCTGACGTGAGATCATGCAGAGGCTGTAGACAAGTTAAAATTTTGATAATGACTAAAAATGGGACATGTGTAAAGAGTTCTGATCAGCGCTACATTACACAATGGATTAATGAATGCTATAGTTTTTTCCCCTCTGAAAGATTCTGAAAGAGACAAAAATGTTTTAAAGTCGAAAACAAAGGTAAAAATAGATGTATATGAAATACTAATAAAAAGAAAATACGTTTACTTAAATATCCAGTCTTGTTCAATAACCTGTACACATCCGAAAAGTGGCACTTGTCATCAATGTTTCAGTTTGACGTTAATCTTAGCCCTTGGTGCATGAGGTATGTGCTGAATGTGTAGATATAGATCGGATTGCAAATTACATGCAGTTTAGTCTTAGATTTAAATTAAATTCAGTTAAGTCTTAGTACTGAACTATCTGCTATTAACAATAAGCACACTGACATGTAGTTCTTACTGTCTTCCTAAGAGTAGAATTCAATTTAAAAAAAAGTATAACTTCTGTATTGGTGGAAGTTCAGCTCAATAGGCAACTTGTAAATTTTTCTTTTGCACTAGTCGTTTTAACCCTTTACCACATTAGCCCGAGTTTAAACGACCCTGAGAAAGACAGCTTTTGAAAACATTGCGGAAAAAGGAGAAAGTGCTAGTAACATTCATTTTCTCACAGTGTTTTGTGCTCTTTCAAAAAAAAAATTTCGATTGTTGAGTCATTTATTTATTTTTTTTGTCTGCAAATGGTTTGAGTTTGGATTGTTCTAAATTTTTTCATTTGGTGAAGAGTTAAAGTGGATTAATTAGCACATCTGCCATGTCAAAGGGTGTGTCCGTAAACTGTTAATTGATAGGAGGTGTGTTTGATTGCAAACCAATGTGCCGCTCTAATCAACTTGACCACCCGTTGACTCAGTATATCCTAAGATAAAACAAACAACTGTCAATGATATTAACAAGTTTGCTAATTGACATCACACTTAACGCATTAAAAAAATCATCGAACAACCCTTTTTCCCTTATCCTGATATTGAAATTTTTCATAAACTTACACCTCTCTGTTGAACCAGACAATCTATAAATTTTTCGAAATGCTTGTAATTCAGTATTATTTGAGATGACCTTACTAGCCTTACGAAAACAATAAATATCTTTAATTCTATTATTATTTGGCAGGACAGAGTTTTGTTGATGTGTTTTATTCTTTCTCATTGAAGTTGAAAACTTTGCTAAAACAAGAAGATCTGTTACATCGTCCATAGCCCCCGATTTTGCCCTTTGTGTACATATCCTTGTGTAAATTAGTCGAAGCATCTTTGAATTACCTACCGAGATTTCATCATCGGCAGAAACATATGATAAAACATTTTTTCCGGAATTTTATCGAGAGAAACAGTCATGACAGCACGATTTATAATATACTGTATATTTATAGTATTTACTGTGGTTGTTTGGGAGCCCTAGGCAACAGTAACCAAGGAAGTCGGTTTATCTTCTCACCACGGATCCATGTATAGACTGTGTAGTCAGACGAGCGCCACCAAGTATCTGCCAAGGAAACTAACTCGTGTTTACTGTCGTATTTGTCTGTGTTTTTATCTCTCTACCATTTTCGAAAATCGATTCAAGTGAACATCGAGTGCAATTATAAGGGTTGAGTGCATATTTTTGTGTTGTCATCGAGAAATAAAATGCAATTGCCTTACTACATGGCTTATCATAACGCCCTTCGGGCATTATTTGCCATGCAATAAGGCAATTGCATTTTATTTCTCGATGACAACACAAAAATATGCACTCAACCCTTAAAAATTCATTCATGTTCTATAAATATTCGTGGTATGACAAAAATATAAGGTAGGTGAATTACAATATTCGCCAGTGAAATATAAGGATAAGGATAAGAGTCACTATAAACTACTGAAAAGCATAAAAGAAATCCAATCATTTCAGTCACATTGACTTTTTTTATCTGTAGTTGCTTTCAATTCGGGCATGTCTAAAATTTTGTTGTTTGGTAAAGAGTAAAGATATTGTCAAGTTAACCCTATACAAGACAATCCCGAGTTTTAACGACCCTGTAAAATAATGAAGGCTTTTGAAAACATTTCTCCTTTTCCCACAATGTTTTCTATCCTATTAGACAAATCTCGCCTATTGAGCAAAGTTTACTTTGTCGTCTGCACATGCTTTCACTCACTTTGGACCAGTCTACAAATTTGTCGTTCGGTAAAGACTTAATCTTGAAATGAGTCCAATCTATATTAATCCTTTTCGGAGCAATTTGGCGTTTTAACAACTCTGCAGGGATATGCCAATGCCGCGATATTATCGTGGGAAAATCTGAGAAATCTTTTTTTTTTTTTCTTTAACTATCATCTTATTTTATCTTATCCTGCTGACTAAAAGTCTAAAACAGCCTTTTTTCTATTTGAATTTTTTTTCCTCAAATGCGAATAAAAGTGTACTATATCGAAATTTGTGACTTTGCAAACAGTGCAGATCAAGATTCGAGTGTACTGATGTGTAGACTAATTTTGGATTTCACTGTTCGCTATGATGACAAGTTGCAGGATAAGAGTTAATCAAATACATGAACTATTCAGAGATCCAGATAAGGTTATGTGGTTCAGTCTTATGTGCAGCCCTAGATTGTGAGTGATTTGAAAATTGTCTTTGACATACTATTTTGAGACAGTCTGAAACTGAAAGAACCTGCAGAGGACAATTCCAAAATAGCTGAAAGATGATTGTAAATTGTTGATTTTATGGAAAAAAAAGTGCAAGAAAGTGTGAAATTAATCTTTATGAGCAATTTCACCCCTTTCCACAATGTTTTTCTTTTTTTCTTATTATTATTATTCTCTTTTTTTTTCCCAATGTGTTAAATAGAGTAGAAGGGGAAAGTGTCAAACAACGGCCTACACAGGTTTAGTTCACCGAATCTGGATCAATGAATAATTAGCAGAGACTAATAAAGTTTTAAAAACGCTATGGAGAAAAAAACACAACAAAAAGTGAAAAAATAAAAGAAGGGGGAAAACAGGAATGACTTATTAAATAATAGCAAAAAATGGAATATATATTTATATCGTCAATGTATTTTATATCAGAGAAATCTGAGAAATCTCATTAAAAAAACTCCAAACGCGAGAAAAAATTGCATCCAAATTGATGATTGCAAAAGATGTTTTCACTTCCATTTTCGATGGTCAACAAGGGACATAAATCATTCTGACTGGTGTATGTATGATTATAAATTAGTATCATGTAGACACTTGAATCTAGATTGCATAACGCGCTTTTAATAATCCTTTCGAACAACTGCTCTAAACGCTTGAATTTTGCAAGACGCGCTCTTATAATCCTTTCGGACATCCGCTTGTTTTTATTCAGTAAATCGTTTTTCATGTCTTAAGTTTGCAGATGGAGTTTTCGATTGAAAGTGCCACCAAAAAAGAAATTGAAGCCCAAAGAGGGCAATAAAACGTTTTTTGAAATTCGTAATGACGAGTTTTTGCCACTCAAAAATATCTGCCTAAGCTGACGCAAGAAATATGGGCTAAAGCCTGCACGCTGCTCTATATTGTAACAGCTTGTCAAGCTGGAGTGTCGTTTATGAAAACGTGATAACGGTGTTAATCCACTTATCTGGTTTAAAAATGACAGGTTTGAAGCTACCTGCTTCCCTAATTGACAAATGTATATCAAATAATGCTGTAGTGCTTCACCAAAAATTAATTGACATGAAAAAAGACCGTTGGAAAAAAAAAAAAAAAAAAAAACGCGGAAACCCATGACACAACAAAGGTCAGTTTGACTTCGTCCGATATTAGGCACTTCAAACTGTCTTTTCATTTTAAATTATGGATTTAATCAGTGAATTTAAATAAACATCTATATAAAACAGTAAGTGGAAGCTAAAATCAATGTTCAATAATGAGGAAACAACTTTGGTTGTTATATAAAATGAAAATTATTTTACCTACAAGTTACACGGTGGAGGGTGGAGGTAAAGCCTTCGTGTCTTACAGTGTTAGCACTAGATCAAGTGTTAAAAAAGAAGGTATTGGACAGTCATACAAAGAAAGAAGACTAGAAGGAAATGGATCGAAATGGATGTGACCTTTATTTTCTCCCTTTTCAACGATGTTTTAAGCCATGAACAATAGATCGAGTCATTCTAGCCACATTTGAGTTGTAAACAGCAAATGCTTTAAATATGAATGAGTTTAAAATTGTATTGTTTGGTAAACAGTAAAAAGATTGTTTGTGTTCATTTATTCATAACATTTGATGAATTGCATTCTAGAGCTTCAAGTTAATATTTATCTATCCACTTTATTCCAACAAGTCTGCAGATCTACATTAGATGAGTATTTTCCTGTTTGATTTTTCCATAAATAAAGAACTTAATTTGAAAATTTGGGTTTGTTACATCCTTATCTCCCCATAATAACCGAGCAATTTTTACCCTTGGACATTTCTCTTTGTCTCTTGGAAATTCCATTTTGACTCTTGAAAATTTGAGTCCAAGAATCAATAACTCTTGGGATCCAGGACCAAGTGAGAACCATGACTTAGTGTTCAGATAAGGTATTTTTTTTTTTTTTTTTTTTTATCTCTTGGGCATTGAAGACAACTATCTCATAATTTAAAAAAAAAAATCTCATTAAAAAAAAAAATACAAATGGGATTTTTCTCTCATAGCTCTAGTCTGACAGGCATATCCCTGCTCTGATAAAAAAAGCTTATGAAAACATTTTTGGAAAAGAAGGAAATGCTAGTAGCCAGCATTTTCTCCTTTTTGTACAATGTTTTCATCCCTTTCAAAGAGAATACCATGTTTCAACAGGACAATTCTTTTCATTTGGACAAGTGTAAGTTTTAGTCATCTGGGAAAGAGTTAAACCACATAATTTGCTTGCAAAGTTTAATTCCATTTTGCTCAGCATGCAAAGAGTTAAATATAAAATACATATTTTCGCTTAAACAAAAGTCTTTGTGATTTCTAGGCTTTTTTGGTCAAATATCTTACTCACAGTTATTTGTTTCCAATATTTAAAAATAGTCAAGTGAAAAAAATTGTTTTCCAGTTAGTTAAATTTTACATTTGAGCCATACCCTGTGAAAAGGGGGCTTAATGTATCTTTGTGATGCATTACACTAAGAAACTGTCCCTGGACTTACAGAAAATTGACAAATAGTGACAAGTTTTGGCCCAGGTCAGCCTGCGCAGACTGTCCATGCTGACCCGTGTCGATACTTCATGCAGATACATTAGGCCTCCTTTTCACAGAGCATGGTTTATCTATTTTTATCATTATCTTTTCCTTGGAATTTGTTGTACTGGCTTGTTTTCTCAATCCTTGCAGCCTCCAGATGCTTATAAACCATGTAGATGCGATACATGAGCTAATTAATCAGGAGACAACACCTGTGCTGAATGAGTTGTTAGCGCCAAGCACCACAAGCAAGATCGAAGTTCTGCCGACACCCTATGAACTTAAAATGCCGGCCCAGTTAGATCATAGGCTGACTTCCCTGGAACAGCAAGTAAGTCTCCTGCCACCATGCTCTTCCTGTGGTCCAGTGCAGGACTACAAAAATCGTCTACAGATGGCACTGTGTACAGCAAATGCTCTTCACATAACTCTTTACCAAAGGACAAAATTTTAGACTGGTCCAAACTGAAAGCATTGCAGACAATAAATTAAATGTAACTTAAATGATTATTTATGTCTTTGAAAGGGTAGTAAAAATTTTGGGAAAAGGAGAAAATGCCTTCTTCTTCAGGGCCATTAAAACTTAGGATCGTTTGGTAAAGGCTGAAACAAGTAGTGGAGAACTGCACAGGTTGACAAAAATTTTCTTCGATTTCGTTGCACACCTTTTCTTACTGTATACGATAAAAAAGGAATCGCCAATGTGCTATTTATAGTAACGATGTCGGATGATGAAAATTTCGTTATCCCTTGATAGATCAATGGAATTTCAGAGGCCTATGCTATACTGGAATCAGAATGCCTGTGTACATCAGGCATCTACCACACAGACTCTAGTTTTAAGAACCCTTAGATAAAAAACTTGCCATGTATGGTTTTAACACCTGTCTTCTCTATCACAATACCGTATAAGATATATAGAAGATATTTGTTTTCGGTGAAAGATCAATTTTTTTTTCATCAAGCGAACACTATCAGTAATATTTTCACGAGTGGCGCAACCACAAATGAAAATATTACCGATGATGTTCACGAGATGAAATATATTTCGATCTTTCACACACACACACACACACACACACCATGTGTTTTTATGCTTCTAACCACTTACCACATTTTGGTTGGGACTTTCGTCAAAATCCAGGACAGTTGTTTATGGTGATTCCCCGTGGCGTGCCCCCTTCCACATAAGAATGCATTACAGTATTATGAAAAGCGCAAGAAATATAGGGTAAATGTGTGTATATTACGTCATATTTCCCTTTGGTTGAATGGGGTGCGCTGTGTATCTAGGTAGCTAGTGCGCAGGAACTACTGTTTCCGCCTTCAGTTGAAGAGTTAGAAAATATGCAGTTGGTATTTTCACTTGTCGTAACCATGAAATATCAAACCATAATCCACCACTATTTCTCGATAAACTACCAAAAAACATGAACTAATAAGTCATATTTTATGACGGCTAAAACTGCACCATTCACAGTCCGGATATCTATTTTAACTTTTCAGATGGAAGCAATGTACCATTCCCTAGAATGGATCGTAAAAGCTTTGCAAGCCAACAACAGCGTACCAAGTATGGGAGCCCCTACTATTCCAAATTTAGATGAGGAGAGAAAGAAAGGTTTGTGAGCTAAAAATAATGTTACCTTATACTACTTGTAGGGTCCTGCATGGCTCAGTGGTAAAGTTTATGACTTTTAACCTTGAAGCCTCAGATTCAAACCTCACTGGAAGCTCAGGGTTTTTTGTGGGAGTGTCATTGGAGAAGACACTTCAGAGCTCTAGCCTTGTACTAGTGAAACCAATGACATACATGAGTAAGTGAGCTGTTTCTGTGATATGACTGACATTATGTTCAAAGGGGCGTAAAACACTTTCTAGTCAATTATAATAGATCTACTCTTTGTAAACTGTTTATACCTCATCTTATAACCTTAATTCAAGCTATGACGACACAGACACATTTGAAAAATAGGATAAAGCGTTTTATCGCTTATTTTAAACCATTTTGCCATTTGAAGCAATGTTTATGGACACAGTCTTTGTTTTAGTAAATCTTTTCATTTGAGAATAAAATACTACAAGGGTGAAAATTTTTGCGATGTGGAAATTTTTGAGATTTCGCGAATTTGAAAAATTCGCTGACTTTTCTGTTCACGTTGCTACGGAATGTTCGTGACTATTCTTATACTTTCAATGTTTTGTTTACAAACAAGATGAACGCAGAATAGTCTAGAAAGAACATTACCTTTTTATAGTTACTTTGTAATTAGCCAATGATTTTAATCGATAGTAATGCAAGTACCTAACTAAATGTATGATAGGTCCATATCCTGGTCTCAAAGAAAAATTAATGTTATTATTGCCATATATCCAGCGTATACGTTCATAGGGAAATCCTCAGTGTTTTTCTCGTAAATACTTCCGATAGCTACCAGGTGTACTCGATTCTTCTGTTATGATATATAAAGGCCAAACCACCGGAGGGTTGGAGGAAGGAGAAAAAGTTGTGAGGTTGATGTTTACGTCTGAAGTTTGGAAAGGATTTAAAGATTAAATATACTATTTGGCATCACTGTCAACTGGTATGCTGTTATCGTTGGATGCACAGCTTTTTGGAGTTCTATTGAGACCAGGAATTTTATGTGTCCTTTATGACTTTCTCAGATTCTGGATAAACAGAATTATAATATTTTAAGACAGTTTGAATTGATTCGACTTTGTGAACTGTAAGTAGGAAGTTTTATTGTCATTTGTATAGTATATAACTGTGTTTTGAATTATTAAATTTTAAAACATAGTGAAACTCTTCTGTTCTTTTTAATCTATTACACCGTCATTTAAGCCGTAGCAATTCACTATCCAAGACACCGTAATAACGTATTTTACCACAAAGATACCAACAAATAACAAGTATCTTGAATTGGTAAACATTTCCATGCTCAAATTGTCCGTAATTGGTAATTCACAAATTCTTCAACACGCGTATATATCCACTTATACAGCACAAGTCAAGTATGTTACCAACTAATCCCATGTTTTAACAGCTCTGAGTACTCTGAAATTTTGCTGTCAGACAAGGAGGTAAAAATGGTCCTCAGATCCACACAGATTACAAGGCTGATTTTGATTGAGCTGGTCCTACAGATACTTTATTGAGGTTATCCCCCAAGTTTGAACCCTTTACCACACAATTCAGAGTTTTAATGACCCTGGGAAAGAAAGCTTTTGAAAACATTGAAAATGCTGGTAACAAGCATTTCTCCTTTTCCCACAAGGTTTTCTATCTCATCAAAGACAGATATCATCATTTGAGATATATGTCTAAAAGTTCAAACGCAGTACAACCAGCAAGCGCTTCTTTGTTTTTGCAGTAGACCACTCCAGCATTTCCTTCTTTTCCCACAATCTTTTTTACCCTTCCCAAGACAAATTCCACAATTTTCAACCAATTTATATTACCGTCTGCAAATGCTTTCAATTTGGATGAGTCTAAAATTTTGTTGTCTGGTAAAGACTTAATGAAATTTGCTTGTTTTAGGGATAAATTAAAGACAAAAATACAACAAAAACGATTATAATTATTGAAGCAGTCAGTGGATGCTGACAGAAACTGTCCTGTACTTTTGGAATATGATCGAAATTAATTCTAACTTGCTTTGGAAAGTTACTCTTATTTAAAGGAAGGGGATGCTGCCCCACAGTATTCCTACAGGGGAGTACTTAACCCTTAACCTGCTAAATATGTGAAATGAAACTTTCAGGCCGATATTAAAAACCCCAATGTTTCTATTTCAAACTTATATCTTAGCTCTTTCTGAGCACGAAGTGCTCAAGGTGAGCTTTTATGATCGTGCTGTGTACGGCGTCCCTCGTATGTCGTCAACTTTTAATTTTGTACGCTTTCAGTCCAATACACATCAAACTTGGTCGGAATGTTTGTCTTGGTGATATCTTGGACAAGTTCGAAAATGGGTCATGTCGGGTCAAAAACTAGGTCAATAGGTCAAATCTTAGATAAACCTTGTTTACGCTCTATAAGCCACATTTTCAGTCCAATATTGAAAGCTGGTTAGAGAGTTAGTCTTACTGTTATCTTGGACGATTTTGAAAATGGGTCACGCCGGGTCAAAAACTAGGTCACTAGGTCAAATCTTTAAAAACCTTATGTACACTGGAATGGCCACATTTCAATACATGAAAGTTAATACTCATAAAAGTTGGTCAGAATGTTTTTCTTACAGATGTCTCGGATGAGTTCAAAAATGACTTATGTTAGGTCAAAAACTAGGTCACTAGGTCAAATCTTAAATACGCCTGAATAGCCACTTTTTTTTTTTTTTTTTTTTTTCCAATTCTCTTGAAAATTGACCGGAATGTTTGTCTTAAAGATATCTTGGACGGCTTTGAAAAAGGGTCATGTCGGGTCAAAACCTAGGTCACTAGGTCAAATCTTTGAAAAACCTTGTGTATGCTCTAGAAGCCACATTTTCAATACAAAACTCATGAAAAGTGGTTAAAAATGTTTTTCTTAATAATATCTTAAACAAGTAAAACATGGGTCATGTCGGGTCAAAAAGTAAGTCACTAGGTCAAATTTTAGAAAAAAAAACTTTTGTGTACACTTTCGATGCCACATTTTCGGTACAATTCTCTCGAAAATTGGTCAAAATGTTTGTCTTGGTGATACCTTGCCCAAGTTTGCAAATATGTCAAATCAGATCAAAAACTAGGGCACCAGGTCTAATCTTTGAAAAACCCTGTGTACGCTCCAGAGGCCACATTTTCGATCCGATAATCTTGAAACTTAGTCAGAATGTTTGTCTCGATGATATCTAATATGAGTTTGAAAATGGGTCATGTAGGATCAAAAATTAGGTAACTAGGTCGAATCTCGGAAAGAACCTTGTGTACACTCTACAGGACACATTTGCTCTCAAACACTTACGAAAGATGGTCAGAATGTTTTTCTGGATGATTTCTACAAGTTTGAAGTAGGCCATGATGAGCTTCAAAGTAGGTCACTGAGACAAGTTCTAGAAAAAGCTTGTGTACACTCTAGAGGCCCTATTTTAAGTCGAATACTAATGAAAGTTTGTCAGAATGTTTATATCTCGGAAAGGATTGGGAATTGGTAATGTATAGTCAAAGGCTCAGGTGAACGACTTCAGGGCCGTCATGGCTCTCTGGTTTGGAGAAATCTATCTCCTCATCGGACAAGATCAGACTGCACATTTTGGGCAGTCTGATTTTGATCTGCACTGTCCGCAAAAGGTCTGTGAGTCATGCTTAGCAGTCTATTTTTTGTTAAATTGTTTGTTCTTTTCCAGCTGAAATAGGAGGTAGTTTAATCTTTTTTTCCATGTATTTCATTTCCCCAAAATGAGCCAAGTATGAATGCATTAAAGCTGAGAGTAATGAATGAATAAGATTGTCCTTTTCATCGAGAGAAGAAAAAATCAAACTTTTTTTAAATTTCAACAACGTTTTGGCCAGAATTTTTACAAAGTAAAGAACAGTTTAGATCCAAGATTAGACTGCATGTTCTGTGCAGTCTGAACTTGATCTATACTGTCCACAAATGCAATATTGTGGGAATGAAAACTTATTGGTGTGACTTTTGCATCAAACTTTTGTAAACACTGCTTGGCAGATATAAGGTTATGAAGAGCATTCTGTATTTAGACTATCTTGCATCCTTTTTATGTCATCACAGAGTAAATAAATTATGATTTTCAATTAGAAAATGGGATTCCATATCTCGCACCTCTTTCCTGTTAGCCCTGATGGCTAAATGGTGATGAGCAGGGTTAGTAAAACAGGGGTTGTGAGTTTGAATAAAAGCCTGGACAAATTCCTTTTTTGGGCCGATAAAAGTTCTTCTCTCATCGCTAAACATCTTTATGACTGTTTTGTAAGAAAGCAGCCAGTGGCTTGATAAGAGTAATATGCATAGTGCTGGTTTAAGGAAAATCAAGGCATTCTTGTATTGGTGCTCTGGCCACCATATATCACTTTACCTCTGTTAGAAATAGTTTTAAACATCAAACATACAAATCAGACTCATTCTTGTCTCATCCTAATCCACTCTCCTGTTCAATGTGTAGCTGTTGCAAAGTGACATTGGGATTATGTTCAAACACAGATATTTCAGCTGTATCCTACATGGCAATGAGATCTATGTCCAAACTTAAACACTAATATTTCAGTTATTAGCTCACCTGAGCATGAAGTACTCAGGATAAGCTTTAGTGATCGTGCTGTGTGCGGCGTGCGGCGTCCGTAGTCCGAAGTCAACTTTTACCTTGTGTAGTCTCTAGTGGCAACATTTTCAGTCCAAAAATTATGAAACTTGGTCAGAATCTTTGCCTTGATAATACCTCAAAAAATTGAGTCACATTTGGTCAATAGGTCACTAGGTTAAATCTTTGAATAACTTTGTGTACACTCTAGAGGCCACATTTTTTATACAAAACTCATTAATGTTGGTCAGAATGTTTGTTGTAATGATATCTTGGACGACTTTGAAATTGGGTCATGTCTGGTCAAAAAATAGGTCAGCAGGTCAAATCTTAGAAAAATCATATGCACACTGTAGAGGCAACATTTCTTTACAGTACACTTGAAAATTTGGTGAGATAGACCCACCAACCAAATATGAGCATTGTAACTTAAACAGTTCAGAAATTACAGGGATTTCTATGTTTTGGGTTAAGTTTTGGAAATGTAACCTTAGACCTTGACCTTGTCAGCTGACCTTGACCTAGTCATCAGCAGATGTGTATCAATGAAGTCAGAATCTTTGCCTTGGTGATACCTCGGACGACTTTCAAATTGAGTCATATCGGGGAAAAACTAGGCCATTAGGTCAAATCTGATAAAAACCTTGTGTAGGCTTTATAGGCCATATTTTCAGTCCAATACTCTAGAAAGTTGGTCAGAATGTTTGTTTTGATGCTTTCTTCGATGAGTTTGAAAATTTGTCATGTTGGGTCAAAAACTAGGTCACTAGGCCAAATCTTAGAAAAATCTTGTGTATACTCTAGAAGCCACATTCCCCTCGTAAGTTCAATACTCATGAAACTTAATCAGAATGTTTGCGTTGATGATATCTCAGATGAGTTTCAAAATGGGTCATGTCGGTGAAAAACTAGGTCACTAGGTCAAATCTTAGAAAAACCTTGTGTACACTCTAGAGACCTTATTTTCTGTCCAATACTCTTGAATATTGGTTAGAATTTTTGTCTTTGTGATATCTTGGATGAGAATATTTGTTGTAATGATATCTTGGAAGACTTTGAAATTGGGTCATGGCAAGTCAAAAAATAGGTCAGCAGGTCAAATCTTAGAAAAATCATATGCACACTGTAGAGGCAACATTTCTTTACAGTATACTTGAAAATTGGTCAGAATGTTTGTCTTGAAGATATTGTATGTGATTATGAAAACTGGTCACTTCGGACCAAAAACTAGGTCACTAGGTCAAATCTTTGAAAAACATTGTGTATGCGCCAAAGGCCATACTTTCAGCCTTTAATTCATTAAACGTGACAAAAAGTTGGTCTAGATGATGTCATGGACAAGTTTGAAAAGGGTCATGTCAAGTTAAAGAGTAGGTCACTCGGTTAAATCTTTGAAAAACCCTTGAAACCTACAATTTCAGGGCATTTCTTTTGTAAGTTGGTCACAATGTTTGTCTTGATAATATCTTGTACGAGTTTGGAAATATATAACACCGGGTCAAAAACGAGGTCACCAGCTGAAAACTTTGTAAAATCTTAAGTACACTCTAGCGGCCACATTTTCAATCCGATTATCTTGAAACTTTGTCAGAATGTTTGTCTTGATGATATCTCGTACGAGTTTGAAAATGGGTCACGCTGGATTACAAACTAGGTTACCAGGTCAAATCTCGGAAAGAACCTTGTGTACACCACATTTCCTCTCAAATACTGATGAATGGTGGTCAAAATGTTTGGCTGAATAATTTCTGCAAGTTTGAAAATAGGCCATGTTGAGCTAAAAAGTAGGTTATTGAGACAAATTCTAGAAAAAGCTTGTGTACATTCTAGAGGCTATACTTTAAGTCCAGTACTAATGAAATTTTGTCAGAATGTTTGTCATAGCTGGGAACAGATCGGAAATTGGCCATGTTTGGTCAAAAGGCTCAGGTTAGCGACTTTAGGGCCATCATTGCCCTCTTGTATTCTAATTGACATTTAGATCTTTATTAAAACTTAAACACTGTTATGTAATTTATGTTCTGACATCTAGCTCAATGTCTTAACTTAAACACTGCTATGTCAATTATGTTGTTACTGACACATAGATCTGTGTGTAAAGTTAAACACTGTTACATCAGTTATGTTCTGACTGACCCCTTGATCTATGTTTAAACTTATCAGTTATGTTCTAACAGACACCTAGATCTGTCTCTAAAGTTAAACAATGATTATGTCAGTTATGTTGTAACTGATACATAGATCTATGTCTGAACATAAACACTTTTTTTTTTCCAGTGATGTTGTAACTGACACATAGATCTATGTCTGAACATAAACACTGTTCAGCTATTCTTGAAAATTTGATACAATTCCAAAAACAAAAAATTGTCAACAATGAACTCTCTTGAACTCCTTAGACTATTTCATTTTGAGAAAGTTTAAGCTGTCAGGTCGAAGTATTCCAAGATTTATTAACACCGCCACGCGTTTTTGTATTATATATGTTAGAAGTTTGCATGTAATGTTTACAGTTAGGGAGGTAATATTTAGTACTTGCAAGTTTTAATATAAGCCACTTGAGGTTTGATTTGCTTTTCTTACATCTTCAAAATAAAAGATAAAAGAATTTATATCAATGCATGCTATTGGCATTTACTTTTGAAGATTTGTCACTTAACTATCTCTTCATGTGTATATCAAAAAAATACAAATTGACCCAAAACTATGAACATTTATTTGAATATTGGAATACAACTATGTCAATTGGCATAGTGGAGAAATACAGTATAGCATATGCATAGAACCTATAGCAAGCGCCACTAACATCTATCTAGAATAGCAATATTACTTGTGAAATTATTGCCATCCTCTCCTGTTGGCTATTTATGATCAGCACTATTTTGTTGCGGAAGAGATAAGAAACACAAGTGCTGTGATACCAGACATCTTGAATTTTTTACAACCCATACACCTAAAACTATAGATGAATAATCATTCTGTTGACTGAATAGTGACCTGGAAGGGATATTCATGGATGCCTTTCCCTACAATGTTGTCTACCATTTCAAAGACAAAAATCATCCTTTTTGCTACAAAGAAATTGGTGTCTGCAAATGCGTTGAATTTGGACAACTCCAAAATTGTGTTGTTTGGTATCCCTTTACCACACAATCCTGAGTAAAACGACCCGTAGAAAAGCAGCTTTTTAAAACATTGTGGGCAAAGAAGAAAATGCTGGTAACCTAGATGTTCCCTTAAGATCTTAGTTAATTGATTACTTTCAATAAAACTAGAGGCGCTTGAGCGCCTGTATCGCTCCACAGGCCTGATATTTCTATAATGGCGAAAGGAAGTTTTTAACAATTATCATTCAATCCTGCATTTTAGCTCACTGAAGAAACAGTTTGGTAGACAACCACCATAGGAACTTACCTGCAAAACAACAATGAAATCCAATGAATAGTTTTAGAGAAGAAATTTTTCAAAGATTTTACTTTATACCATAAAAGGAAAATGAGTCTCCCATAAAAGCCATGTTTTTTGACAGATCTTTTTTCTTTTAAGGAATTCTGTAAACCTGTATCTAAGGAACATTCCTGCAAAATAATAATGCTATCCAAATAGCGGTTTGGGAGGAGAAGATTTTTAAAGGTTTTTTACTTTGGTTGCCATGGCAACCAGAATTCTTCATGGAACACAATTATTTGAAGGAATTTGAAAGAGGACCACCAAAGGAACATTCCTGTGAAATTTGGTAAAAAACCAGTCAATAGTTTCTGAGGAGAAGTTTTTTAAAGAAAAAGTTTACGGACGCACGCACGGACGAACGGACGGACGGACGGACGGACGGACGCACGACGGACACAACGCCATGACAATAGCTCTCTGGCCTTCGGCCAGTGGAGCTAATTAAGAGCCATATACTTTACAACAGTTTCCTTCTTCATGTATCTACCAAACTTTTCTTTCAAAATTCCGATAACTGCATTTCCAAGCAAAAGTTGTCGGTGTACTCTTTTATTTGATTTGATATTAATACAAGCTTTTTTTTTTTTTTTTTTCAATAAAAGTTTGGTCTTTGAACTTGCTTGTATCATTCTGCAGAACACTTTCTTGTTGCTTTTCACTTAACCTTTTGTAAGGGTTCTTTCATTCCTTGTCTGTAGTTTTTGCTTTGACTTAATGAGTTCTTTATTCTTTGCTGCCAGCAAAGCAATATTTCTATGCGTAGCTCGCAGTCTTGTATCTTTTCTCTGGGCGTCTTTTCTTATCGAGTAATGGTTGACCTTGTCAGCTGACCTTGACAGTTTCATCTGCAGATTTATATCGGTGAGATAGACCCACCAACCAGATATGAGCATTGTAACTTAAACAGTTCAGAAATTACAGTGATTTTTATGTTTTGGGTTAAGTTTTGGAAATGTGACCTTAGACCTTGACCTTGTCAGCTGAACTTGACCTAGTCATCATCAGCAGATGAGTATCAATGAAATGTACCTACATAACAAGGACCAACATTGTAACTTAAACAAATGAGACATTACAGGAAGTTTTTTGGTTAAGTTTTACACAGACAGACAGATTAAACTGATAGACGGTCAACGGATTGACAATATTATGCCCTCGATCTTTCGATCTTTGGATAAATTTCTTTGAAAAAGTCATCATTATTATAATCACTTTATTTCAAAAACTTGTTACATTATTTTTTCATATTTACTCACCTCCATAACGGGTGCATTTGGGGTTTCATTTATCATCTTTCTCATGTATTCCAATCAATTTTTGGACAGTAAAAATGCTAATTTGAAACAGGACATAAGTAAACTGCTTAAAAAGTGAATTTGCTTTTATATTACCTGGCTAGTATTTGATTATACACTAATTGTGAACTCAAATCTCACCTGCGCAACAGGTTTTCAATAAAGTATTTATCTTAATCCTATCATTTTAGATAGACTGGGAAATTGTCTCAAATACTCTTACTTTCAGATGTGATATTTTACCTATTTGTTATTAGATTACTCAAGTTCCGTGATATATCAGTAATATATGAAAAAAATGACAATAAAATTAACCTCCATAACGGACAATATAAAAGGGCCATTTTTCAACAAATCACCAATTAAAATTTTGGAAGTCAGAATTCTTTCATAAAATTAACTATAAAATATGATATATTATGTAGAAAAGTGGTACTTCATTGTATAAATCGTTGAGGTTATTACACAAACGCATTCATTACCTTGTTTTTGTACAATTTTTTCACATCAGAGAAAACATAACAGACCATGCAGACGCTCCTTTCTAACTTCCGCTTCCACCCCGTGAATTGTTAGAACGGGTTATTTGTATTATTTACCACATTAAAGAAAACTATACAAGCAGCATTAGTTCCGTTACGGAAGTGAGAAACAGTTGTTATAATATTAATTATTTATTTCAATATGCTATCTTTTTTATTATTAATCTATCAGTTTAGCAATTGCTCAATGAAGTTTGAATATTGAATGCAAATTTTTAACAATAAGGAGAACATATGCGTAAAATGATCGTTACGGAATAGAGATTTTAAATGAGACAAATAGAAAATTAACCTGTAAAACTCAAAATTTAGCATTAATGCCAATAATGGGTAAAGAACATATATTTGTCGTACATTCAGGTTTTTCCTAATATTTTACTTGAGGTTTTCTTTTTATAGAAATCATGCTAGGAATCTAAAAGATACATTGATGATATTTGTTATGGTAGGTGAGAAAAGAATTTGCGACCAGGAGCTTAGGCTTAGAATATCTTTTATTTTGCTTTATTCGAAAAGTGCTACATTGATGCACTGAGGGGCATCATTGAAAATTTGAAAGTAATGTATTTTATGATTGATTTAGTCTGTGAAAGTGTAAGGCATTAACGTTACTTATTGAAATTGACTTGCGACATTAACAAAAAGCCCATATGCATACTGTTACGCATCATATATTTTGATATAAAACATTCCTGGTCTCTTATTTATGTCATCAAAAATTGTCACTATAACAGTAATGGAAAATATGAATCGCCCGAGGAGTTCTCTAAAACTACAACAATAATTAAGTCTTGATATTTCTTGGAGACACTGATTTTCGGTAATTGTATCACTTTCTTAAGAATGGCTGTGTTATGTCAGTTATGTTGTAACTGATGCATAGATCTATGTCTAAACATAAACACTGTTAGGTCAGTATATCCTGACATTTACATCTTTGTCTAAACTTTGACAATGTTATGTTAGTGATATTCTGACCCTTAAGCCTTTGTCCAGACATTGTTTTGTCAGCACTGTTCAACTTGACACATCTATCTCTTTCGTTACTTATGCACTCTCATATTCTGATACATAGATCTATTTAAAACTCAAACACTGTTATATCATTGTGTTCTGACTGTGCTTAGATTTATGTCTAAACTTTAGCACTGGTATATCAATGTTCTTATAACATTTAAATCTATGTCTAGATTTAACTTTGTTATGTTTGACACCAGTAACAGTTACCATTTACACTTACACATACCATTCCTTGTCTGCTCTGAACCTTTGCATGGATACTATGCAACTTACACTAGAACTATGTCCAAACTTAAGTGTTGTTATACCAGTTATTTTCTTAGACTGTGAACTGGGTCTATTTTTATGTACATTATAACTTTGGGCACTTGGGTTGCTTTTTATTTCCATTTTCCTTTGCCACATTGCATGTACAGGTTCACACAGCTTAAAAACTGAAATTAGTCTTTAGCCCCTTGATATGCTAAACAGCAAGGAAAAGATGCTGGTGATCAGCATTTTCTTCTTTTGTCAAAATGTTTTCTCATGTAATCATTTATTTTACCCTAACCATATTTTCCCAGTTTTTTTTTTTTTTTTTTTTTTTTTTTTTTTTTTTTTCATAGTTGTTGGCCACGAATTTCAGAAGCCATTTTCTTGACAGGGATAGAGCATTTTACATTAACTTTGGATTTTCACTTCTTCTTCATTTTGTGTTTCATATTTATGTTTTTGCTTAGGGTGCGGACAATTTTGATTGTTTACTGGTTGTGCAGCTATTACTAGTTTCAGAGACGTGAATCAGGTTCATTCAATGGAAATTGCTATGTGTGCAAACATTGTTTGCAAATCCTTACTGATAAGGTTTAGCTTACCTGAGCACGAAGTGCTCATTGTGAGTTTTTATGATGGTCCGTCGCCAACTTTTGCTTGTGTACACTCTAGAGCTACATTTTCAGTCCGATATTCATGAAACTTAGTGAAAATGTTTGCCTTGATGTTATCTCAGACGAGTTTGAAAATGGGTCATGTCAGGTCAAAAACTAGGTCACTAGGTCATATCTTACACAAAACTTTTGTACACTGTAGAAGCCGAATTTTCAGTCCAATACTGTTGAAAGTTTGTCAGAATGATTGTCTTGATGATATCTTGGACGAGTTTGAAAATGGGTAATATCCCGTCAGAAACTAGGTCACTGAGTCAAACCTTTTAAAAACCTTCTGTACGCTCTAGAGGCCACATTTTCAGAACAGTACACATGAGAGTTGGTCAGAATGTTTTTCTTGATAGTATCTCAGACATTTTGGAAGATGAGTCATGTCCAGTCAAAAGGTAGGTCACTAGGTCAAATCTTAGAAAAACCTTATGTACACTTTAGATGCCACTTTTTTTTTTTTTTTTTTTTTTTTTTCAAATACTCTTGAAAATTGGTCAGAATGTTTGTCTTGAAGATATCTTGAATAAATTTGAAAATGGATCACATGGAGTCAAAAAATAGGTCACCGGATCAAATCTTTGAAAAACCTTGTGTATGTTCTAGAGGCCACATTTTCGGTCCAATACCAATGAAAGTTTGTCAGAATGTTTATCTTGATGATATCATAGACTAGTTCGAAAACTGCTCATGTTTGATCATAAAACAGATTATCAGTCTCAGAAAAACCTTGTGTACAACTAGAGGCCACATTTTCAGTCTGTTTTCATGAAACTTGGTAAGAGTACTTGTCTTGATGATTTCAGGGACAAGTTTGAAAATGAGTCATGTCGGGTCAAAAACTAGGTCACTTGGTTTAAATGTTAGGAAAACCTGTACGCTCTGGAACCCACATTTTCAGGACAGTTCTCTTGAAAGTTGGCCAGAATGTATGTTTTGATAATATTTTAGATGCACTTGACAATGGGTCATGTTGGATCAAAAACTAGTTCACTCACTTAAATCTTTGAAAAACCTAGTGTACGTTCTAGAGGCCACATTTTAAGTCCTATACCAATGAAAGTTGGTCAGAATGCTTGTCTTGATGATATCTCAGACATGTTGGAAGATGAGTCCTGTCGAGTCAAAAGGTAGATCACTAGGGCTTATCTTAGAAAAACCTTATGTACACTTTAGATGCCACACTTTCAGTACAATACTCCTGAAAAGTATGTTTGTCATTATATCTTGAAAGAGATTTAAAATGGGTAATGTTTGGTCAGGTAAGTGACTTCAGGGCCATCATGACCCTTTTGTTCCAATATTCCTGTGGGATAAAATTAGTCTGGCTTTAGTTGGCTTTTGAGATAATTCTTCTAATATCCATGTGGAATTAAAAGAATCTAGCATTTGATGGCTTTTAAGGTAAAATTCTATCAAAGTTGACTACAAAAAATGTTATTAAGGTTCCCAGAAGCTCATTTTGTAACATTGTTATAATATTGTTTAATCATTACCAAACAACGAAATTCTAGGCCCTACTAAGTTGAAAGCATTTGCTGACAACAAATTAAATGTGGTTGAAATGGTGGAATTTATCTATGAAAGGGTAGAAAACATTGTGGAAAAAAAGGAAATAGTGGTTACCGGCATTTTCTCCTATTTTCACAATGTTTTTAAAAGTCTTCTACAGGGTTGTGTAAACTCGGGATTGTGTGGTAGAGGGATGATGAAATTTATGTCAAATGCCAACTCATAACAGATTGTAGACTATATTCATAATGAATATCCTTATCTTATGAGGATGTTTGAAGAGTGAACCTCAAACATATCAGAAGGAAATGGAGTATTGATTTATGTTTTGTTGTACATTATTTTACAGAAAAGGAACTTTTGAAAAAACAAAGCGAGACCGAAAAACAAATTGTGCATCAGATTCTAGAGGATGGGGTCAAACTTCACACCAGGTCAAGGACATCACCATACCAAGGGTCAGAGGTCATGCGGCATGCTGTACCAGACCATCTGGTTCACTGGGATGTAAGTCTGTATTACTGCAATCCTGGGGGAAAGTACTTTTCAAAACATGATGGAAACTGGAGCAAATCTGTTATATCCTTGAAATGTCAAATTTCATCATTTGAGCCAAATATTCTGTTGTCTGCAAATGCTTTTAATTTTAGCAAGTCCATAATTTTTTTGTCTGGTGAAAGGTTTATACCTTGACTAAACAATACTGTGTTTTAACGACCCCTAGAAAGCAGACTGTTGAAAAATTTGTGGTAAAATGAGAAAATTCTGGTTAGCAGCATTTTCCCTTTATATTAGACGGTTTGCTACATTTACCATGGTGAATTCTATCACTATAGCCTCATTTGATTTGTCATCTACAAATACTTTGAGTTTCGACAAGTCTAAAATTTTGTCCGCTGGTAAAGAATCCAAAGTTAGATACTGTTTAAGTTTAGCTAGTGAACAAAAACCATTGTTTATCTTTGCAGGTCCCTTTCCCAGAGTACAATCCAGTGGAATATACAGCAAAAGAAGTGTTAGCAGGCCCTGTTTGGTCTGATCCAGATCTGACAAATATGTAAGTTGTTCTAAACCAGTGCTATCATACTGCTTCCAAACAGTCCGGTATTTTAAGAAACCTTGAGGGAGAGAGCTCATGAAACACTATGGAAATAAGAAGAAAATGCTGGTAACCACATTGTTTTCTACACTTCCAGAGACAATCGCCTGGTTTAGCCACATTTAACTTGCTTTCAATATGAATGATTATAAAATCGAAATGTCAGAAAGAGTAACTTCAGTCAAGTTATTTTTTTAGCTCACCTGAGCGCAAAGTGCTTAAGGTGTGCTTCTGTGATCATGCTATGTATGTTGTGCAGCGTCAACCTTTTCCTTGTGTACACTCTAGAGGCCACATATTCAGTCTGATACTCATGAAACTTGGTCATAATGTTTTTTCTTGATGAAATATCAGACGAGTTTGAAAAGGGGTTGTGTCAGCTCAAAAACTAGGTCACTAGGTCAAATCTTTGAAAAACCTTGTGTATGCTCATGAGGCCTCATTTTCAGTCCAATACACATGAAAATTTGCCAGAATATGTGTCTTGATAATGCTTTTGATGGGTTAAAGATCGGTCATGTTAGGTCAAATCTTAGAAAAGCCTTGTGTACACTTCGGAGGCCACATTTTCTGTTCAATGATACGAAAGTTGGTCAGAATGTATGTCTTGATGATAAATCACATGAGACTGAAAATGGGTCAAATTGGGTTTAAAAAAAAAGGGCACCAAGTCAGAAATACCATGTAAATTTGTGACGGAATCAAAAACCCTCTACCACATAATTCCAAGTTATAACCCTGTATCACACAATCCTGAGTTCTAACAACCCTGAGTAAGAAACCTTTGGAAACATTGTGGGAAAAGGAGAAAATGTTGGTTACCAGTATATTCTTCTTTTTCCACAGTGCTTTCTTCCCTATCAAAGACCAACTCATTCATATGAAGCAACGTCAAATTCTCATCTGCATATGCTTTTATTTTAGACCAGTCTTAAATTTTGATGTTTGGTAAAGAGTTAACAACCCTGAGGAAGAATACTTTTAGAAAACAAAGTGGGAAAAGGAGAAAATGGTGGTTACAAGCATTTTAAGCTTGGCTGTCTTCGAAGAAAACCTTGAGGTATTGTCGTAGCCCTGGCCTCGTTGTCTGCGTTGTGAAAACGCTTTGATATTTTGTTATGTTTCTGTTATTACTGAAGATATTTGCTTTAAACTTCGACAAAATATTGATTATTAAATGGGGAACCCATACAACAGGAAAAGGTAACCATTGAAATATTTTGACAGAGTTATGTCCCTCTTTCAACGTAGAATATTCACTGAAAGTCAACCACTTTCAGCAGAGCATTGGACTCGTTTGCGGTGCTCTTGTTTCAATTTCTCACAATGTTCCCTACCCTTTTAAACACAAATTCATGGGTTTGTACAATGTCTAATTTGTTGTCTACAAATGCTTTCATTTGTTTTGTCATTTGGTAAAGAGTGAACCCTTTTTCACGTAATTCCAAGTTTAAGAACCCTGAGAAGAAGAGCTTTTGAAAGCATTGTGCGAAAAAGTGAATATGCTGATAATGAGCATTTACTCTCACAATGTTTTCTATTCTTTCAAAATGGAAATTATCACTAAAGCTACATTTATTTTCTTGTCTGCAAATGATTTGAATTTGATTGATTCCAATATTTTGTTCTTTGGTAAAGAGTTATAAAGCAAACTTTATATACTTACAGGACTCCGGCTGAAAGAATGAGAAGTATCTCATCCTTTAACTCTGTAGACAAACAGCACAACTGTAGCAGAATCAGTTCTTTGGGTACTTATAAGGTGAAAGATGGACTTCCCCTCAACCCAGAGGGTAGGACGGGGCTAGGTGGGCGAGGCCTTCTGGGAAGGTGGGGCCCAAATTTTGCTGGTGACCCAGTAGTCACTAGGTTTGTAGAATGTTACATTTTGAATACTTTTCTTTGTTGTTATGGAATATGCACAATCATTTGAGCCATGCTCTGTGAAAAGGATGCTAAATGCATCTGCAAAAAATATCAACCAATGTCAGATTACACAGTCAGTGCAGGCTGACATGGGTTGAAATTGTTTGCGATTTTTAATTTTTTTTCCATTTCCAAGCACCAGTCTACCTAATGATTCAGTCGGTTGTTAGAAAAAAAGGATTGTGTGCACTTTATATTTGTGATGGCTTGGGTGGAATAATGCATCAACAAAGCCCTCTTTCTCAGAGCATGGCTCATATTCTGTATACTATTGTTATCTGTAGAGCCCACAAGAGAGTGAGGAGGGTGTTATGCTGAAACTTGGTTATCTGTGTACCTGCCTGCCTGTTTATAGACACAATTGTATATCCTCTTCTCCTGGTACAGTTTTCGACCAATTTGGCTGAAATTTAATGGACCTCTTCATACTATGCAAATTTGGACAATCGCAATTTTCGTTATGATTGGTAGAACATCACAGGAGTTACAGCCCTTTGAGTTTTCTCCTTATCTAGTGACAAGGGAATTCGTAAGAGGTTGTCGGCCTACAACAATTCTACTTGATTGATAAATTTGAACAGTACATCTCAAACATCAATTAGTCAGGTAGGAAAGAATGGATGGTAAAGATCAGACGGCATAGATACGCTTTCTTGATCCTAGTCTGCTTTGTTTGCAAGGGACATCAGAGGTCAATAAATGAGCTGGAGATGTCAAGGTTTTAATTCTGGGCCTCTGCTTATAACACTTGTTCTGCTCAATTTAGTTTCAGACTGGTTTTAAATGTAATTTAACCTCAAACTCTCTATCGAATAATCCTGAGTGGTAATGACCCTGATTGAGAAACTTATTTCAAACATTGTAGGAAAAAGAAAAAGTTGGTAAACAGCATTTTCTCTTTTTCCAACAATGTTTCCTATCATTTCAAAGACAGAAACCATCTTTTTAACTACATTTAATGTGTCAACTGCAAATGCTTTGAACTTGGTTGGGTCTTATTTTTTGCCATTTTGTAAATGTTGAGTTTGGTCCTGGTTAAACTCTAGACTTAACCCTAGGAACATTCTTTGTCGGATTCTAGATTAAGAAGTAACACAACCCCTGATTGGCTAAACCATTGTAACCAGCATTTTCTCCTTTTCCCAAAACGTTTTCTACCAAATCAAAGACAGAAATCATTCATTTAGCTAAATTTACTTTATTGTCAGCAAGTGCTTTCAATTTGGTCTTGGTGAAAATTTTGTCATTGGGTAAAGAATTAAGAGTGGTGGGTAATACAAACCCTGATCTCATTTACAGGTGGAAGATGACTCCAGAGGGTAATATAGAGATGAAGAATAGCAAGCCAGTGTTGGAGTTTGTTGCAATTATGAGACTGGACAATCAGATGTGGGCTTTTCCAGAGGTAATTCTTTTTAGCCTTATGGCATTGATGCCAATTCTATTGGCTGTTACAAACAATGTAGATGTAACATCAAAATGCAAAATATGTGCAGACTGATCTTGAAATTTGAAAGACAGTTTTACCTTGAAATGCAGTTCTCTTTCAGAGAAAATATTTGTCAGGGATTGATGACAGAATTTGTTGCTTAACACTACTATTTATTGATATGATTAATTTTATGTAGAAATGCAGCCTGCGACATGAAAAAGTATAAATAATGGTGATAAAAGTTGAGGAATGCATTAAGAGGTGAACTTATTGCCCTTTACTTCTATTTTGATCCATTATTGGGCACTTTGCTTCTATTTTCAGCCTATCCAGGCCCTTTTTTCTGTTTACAGTCGGTGGCTGCTTTGTTTCATCTTTCAGTCTATCATGGCCCCTTTGTTTTTAATTTTAGTAATTATGGCCCCTTTGATTCGGTTTTCTAACACGGTCTCTTAGTTTTCTATTGCGTGATTTTACAGCCCAGTTATTTCACATTTACTTTGTCATAGTCCCATTGTTTGTAATTCTGGTCTGTTAAAGCCCGTTTTTGTTTGTTTTTTTTTTAATCTCACCTCAGCACAAATTGCGCAAGGTGAGCTTTTGTGGTTGTGCTGTGTCCAGCGTTCGTCATGTGATCGTCGATATTTACCTTGTGTGCTTTCTAGAGGCCATATTTTCAGCTCAGTACTCATGAGACTGTCAGAACGTTTGTTTTGATGAAATCTAGGACATATTCCAAATTGGGTCACATCGGATCAGGAAGTAGATCATTTGGCCAAATCTTACAAAAACCTTTTGTGTGCCTCAGAGGACACATTTTAAGCCTAATACCCGTGAAACTTGTTCGGAATATTTCTATTGATAATATCTCGGGCATGTGTGACAGTGGGTCACATGGGATCAAAAAGTAGGTCACTGGGCCAAATTATTGAAAAATCTTGTGTGCACCGTAGACGTTGGTCAGAATATGTGACTTGATTATATCTTGGACAAGTACAAAATTGGGTCTTGTCAGTCAAAAAGACGATCACTGGGCCAAGAAATTTGATTATGTAAGGTCAAGAAGTAGGTCACTAGGGCTAAATACCAGAAAAACCTTGTGTGCACTCTAGAGGCCATGTTTTCAATCTGAAACTCAGAATGTTTGTCTAGATAATTACATCTGAGAAGTTTGAAATTGCGTCATGTTGTAGCAAAAAGTAGGTCACTGGCCAAAATCGAAGAAAAACCTGTGTGCTGTCACAGTTCCAGTCTCATGCTCAAAAACATTTTTAGAAAGTTTGTCTCGATGATTTCTCTAACAAATTCAAAATAGGTCAAGTCGGTCCAAAAATATGTCACTTAAACTCATTTGTTTCACATCATCGCAACCAGGATTTTTTCAGCTTTATCAATCCTAAATAACTTTACTCAGGTGAGCACTTTTGGGCCGATGGCTGTCATGTTTTAGTCTATCATGGCTCTTTTGTTTCTATTTTCAGTTTATGGCTCACGGTTCCGAGCCCTCAGATTTACTGGATGCAGAGTTTATAGAAGACATGACCGTAGACAAACATAGCATAGATGCCAAATCTTTCATAAAGAATATGAAACACTTATGGGAAAAGGGTGTGAAGGTGTGTGCTTTAATGTACTTAAGTACAAGGTGTCCGTAAAGTAAGGTAACACTTATGTATAGTCATAATATGGCTTTTAATTCAGACAAAGAGATAAAAATATACTTACACGTATATAAATGTGTAAGTTTTTTGTGTGATGATTTCATTTAATTTGCATTATAGTACACACTTTTATACAGATTTCAAATCAAAAGTACCTTTTTGTCCTTAGCGTCATTTAAGTAGTAAATGACATTTTCAATGTGACACTCTTCCATGCTGTTTCCATGCCGAACACCCTCGATGAAATTGTCAATTACTCTTGCACACATTCCAATATTAATCTTCTTAATTTCATATTTAATGTTCTTTAACAACATGCCTGTGCTGTCTGGCTTGGGACTGAATACCTTCAACTTCAAACGAACGCAAAGAAAGAGGTCCCACAGGTTGAAGTCAGAAATGTTCGCCAGCCACGATATTTCACAATCTTTTACCTCCTAATACTATCTTGTTATTTACCCTTTCACTTTATTATCGTATAAAAAGTGTATCAAAGTATTAGACGGCAGACAGCAAAATAAAACATGACTCAAGAACTGAAATTTGTTTTGAAAGGCAGAAAACATTGTTAGTTACCAGCATTTTCTCCTTTTCCAACAATGTTTTCATTAGACTTTTTCTGCAAGGTTGTTTAAACTCATGATTGTGTGATGCAGGGCTACGTATCCATCCCTTCATTTGCCAAAATAATTTTAGACTTGTCCAAATTGAAAACATTTGCAGATGACAATTTAGATGTAGACCTACTTATGTAATTTGTCTTTAAATGAGTGAAAAAAATTTGTGAAAAGGAGCAAATGCTGGTTACCAGTATTTTCTCCTTTTCCCACAGTGTTTTCAAATGCCATTCCCCAAGCTTTGGTGTTCTAGTTTCCTTTAACCCTTTGGCACGTAATCCTGTGTTTAACGACTCTGAGAAGGGATAGGTTTTAAAAACATTGTGGGAAAAGTAGAAAATGCTGGTAATTTTTCCCTTTCCCCCACAATGTTTTCTTTCCTAACAAAGAAAACTTCCATTATACTATCATTTAATTTATTGTCTGCAAATCCTTACAATTTATAAAAGGTCTGTGATTTTGTCGTATGGTAAACATGATATTTTATTATGTTATTTCATATTTATTTATGACCTAAACTATTTTTAAGTTTCTTTTTTTTTTTTCAATAAAATATTTCATTTCTGTTCAGTACTGAGTTAACAACATTATGTTTTGTATTATCAGATGTACGAAGGATACGCTGACGACCCAAGGAACACAGACAATGCCTGGTTGGAAACAACAGTACACAATATTCATGATAATGATGGGTCTGTTTCAAGGGATTTTAATCTCGGGGTAATCTTATGTTTTTAGCTTCGCTTTTTTCGCAGAAAAAAAGATCAGGATATTATCATGTCCCTGTCATCATCTAGGGCATCGTCATGGAAAAAATTTGACATTTTATAACATCTCTATTATTACTGAAGATTTATACTTCAATCTTGGACTACTTGTCATCTATCAAAAGGGGAACCCATACAACAAGGGCAAGTAAACATTAGGGTATTATTAACAAAGTTATGCTCCTTTTTAAGCTCGGCTGTATTCGAAGAGCCCTGGCGTCTTCATCATTACTTGTGTAGTCATGCAAAAAAATTTACATTTTGTAATATCTCTGTTATAACTGAAGATATTTACTTCAAATTTGAACAAGTTGTTGACAATCAATGGAGGAACTGGTACAACTGGCTGGTTAACATCAAAATATTTTTGACACAGTTACGCCCCTTTTTTGACTTAGAATTTTCACTGAATATCAAGCACTTGTAGCAGACTGTTGGCATCCGCATGCGGTGTTCTTGTTTTGTATGCTCTTTACTGGACAATCCCTAGTTTAAACAACCTTGAGGAAATAAGCCTTTGAAAAAATCGTGGAAAAAGGAGAGAATGCATTATTTCCTTTCCCAATAAAGCTTTCAACCATATCGAAGACAAATTCCATTGGTTGAGCCACATTTGAATTGTCGTCTGCAAATGGTTTCAATTTGGACAAGTGTTAAACATTTTTTTTTTTTTTTGGTAAAGAGTTAGCCCTTTCCAAACACAGTTATGCCTTTTAATATTCCTGAGTAGGGAGGCTTTTGAAAACATTATTGAAAAAGAGGAAAATGCTGGTAATTACAATGGTTTCCAACATTTAAAAAGCAAACCCGATAACTTGAGCCACATTTAAATTGTGGTTTGCTAATCCTTTTAAGTTGGACAAATCTAAAATATTGCGGTATTGTAAAGGGTTAAAAAGCCTGGGTATTTCCTAAAGGGAATGTCTGATTAATGCTGTATAAGATGTTTGCAAAGATATTATTTCACAAATAGATCCCACCCAGTTAGCGCATTGGTTAGCATATCTGACTCATGACCCATTGTTGCGGGTTTGATACTTGGATGAGGCAAACTTTTTTTATGGTGATTTTTCGCCTCTCACCTCTGATGCATGTGAGAAAAGTAGTTAGTGACTTGGAAAGAAAGTTTCTTCAGTAGTGGTATGAAAAGACCAGGAAACACATGCGAAGGTGCAATGGCTGCCGTGATATGACCTATGACCTAAGCTGTTAATTCGGCGTTACTCTAATAGAAACAAAGAAATCATAACTAGAGCCTCGGATTTTGGTTCACATTAGAAATATCTCATGAAGAAGTGAAGCTACAACTCTAGCTTTAGTCAAGAATGGAGAAGTACATAATACGTACACAGTATTGTCGTATATCAAAAATATCTAATGAGCCTTGGCAAGACAGTTATCAGTTCTCACAACCGAGTTAGATATTTTTGATACACGACAATATGTACATATTACATTTATCTTTTAACATCTGATTTGTTGCCGATTATTATTTCTAACAATGAAAAACGCAAATTAAGCGATATTTTCTGGTAAAATGGGCATGGATTAGGTGTAATAATGATGTCATGAATGATATTGACTGCGTCAAAAAACGTGATATTTACCCATAGAAAAATTCATTCGTGTTCTATAAATATCCGCGATATATCAAAAACTGTTCTTTAAATATCTTTGGTATAGCAACAAAAAAATATCTCATACGTGTTATTGCATGGATATTCGGTTGGTTGAAAGATTAATACTATTATCACAAAACCTCTCTTGTTTACAGTGTAGTAAGTCATTACAAATTTTCTGATATAACGTTTGAGATAAGATTGTGTGACATCATATAGTAGCTTTGTATTACGTCATTAGTGAAAACATTGTATTCTTGCCTGTTACTTCCTAAAACAATGTCCAACATAAATGTCTCGTTCAATTCGACTGGAAAATTGATGATTGTAGTAAAGCTAAGGTATGTATTATTGTCATATTTAAGATCCAATAATTATATGTCAGTCTCTGTGTAACTATTTTGAGCTTTGAACGTACTTTTAGGTCAAAGCAGTGGGTTAATCTTATTCATGAATATGTAGGTTTCTCATAGAGAAAACGATTTTTCAAGTAATTCTTGAGATACAGTAATGTGATGAAAAGAATCTGACATTCGATGGCCGTAGAGAAAAGATTTTGTTAAACTCGTGAAGAAAAATTATATTTAAGCTTGCCAAAGGCTGGCTTAACCCTTTACCACACAAAGCAGCATTCTAACAACCCTCAGAAGGAAGCCTTTTGAAAACATTGAGTGAAAAGGAAAATATGCTGGTAACCAGCATTTTCTACATTTCCCACAATTTTTTTTTTTTTTTTTTCATCCTTTAAAAGACAATTTCTGTCATGTTAGCCGTTTTCAATTTGTTGTCAGCAAATGCTTTCAGTTTGGTTGAGTCCACTATTTTGTATTGTGGTAAGGAGTTGTAGGTTTAATCCTTTACCGAACAATCCCGACTTTTAACAACTGGAGAAAGAATGCTTCTGAAAACATTGTGGGAAAAGGATAAAATGCTGGTAAGTAGTATTTCGCCATTTGCCACAATGTTTT
This sequence comes from Hippopus hippopus, assembly GCA_946811185.2. Classification (NCBI taxonomy): domain Eukaryota; kingdom Metazoa; phylum Mollusca; class Bivalvia; order Cardiida; family Cardiidae; genus Hippopus; species Hippopus hippopus. The sequence goes on from OX328105.1 coordinate 33,395,501, forward strand.
CTACCTTTCCCAAAACAATTATTTGAAATTTTGAGTTACCTTTATTTTGTCGTCTACCTATACAGTTGGTTTCAGTTTGTGACTAGTCTCAGATTTTGTCATTTGGTAAAGAAGTGATAACGTTTTCATTAGATCTTACATGTCTTTAGTTAAAAAAAAAAACTTTACCTTTTTAATTTTATAATCTTAATAGTTATTTTGTGGATTTCAGGCCGGAGACATGGTGGAGCTTGCAACTTGGTTGACGGCATCTGCATCTGTCACAATGCACGGATCACATTCATACTTCCTGAAGTTGGTGGCGGAGAAACTCGGAGCATACTTTTGAAATTATGTTTGATCTTGTTCTATAAGTTTGGTTTGCTAGTCAAAGAGATTAAAAACACCTTTTTTTGTCATTTGAAAATTGATTTTGAAGCCATAATATTTTGTTCATGGTGTACTTTTTGTTTTATTTTGAGCTATTTACTACTATTTCACATGGAATGTAAATTAGTTTATAAAATGCAACAATTCATACATTATCATCGTGCTGTGTCCGTCGTCAACTTTTAACTAGTGTACGCTCTAGAGGCCACATTTTCAGTCCGATACTCATGAAACTTGGTCCGAATGTTTGTCTTGATGATATCTCGGACGAGTTCGAAAATGGGTCATGTTGGGTCAAAAACTAGGTCACTAGGTCAAATCTTGTAAAAACCTTGTGCATGCTCTAGAGATCACATTTTCAGTCCAAGACTCTTGAAAGTTGGTCAGAATGTTTGTCTTGATAATATCTTGGACGAGTTCGAAAATGGGTCATGTCTAGTCAAAAACTATTTCACTAGGTCAAATCTTAGAAAAATCTTGTGTACGCTCTAGAGACCACATTTTCAGTCCAAAACTCTTGAAAGTTGGTCAAAATGTTTAACTTGATGATTTTCTTGACGAGTTTGAAAATGGGTCATGTCTGGTCAAAAAAGTAGGCCACTACTTCAAATCTTAGAAAAACCTTATGTACGCTCTACAGGCCACATTTTCAGTCCAAAACTCTTGAACGTTGGTCAGAATGTTTGTCTTGATGATATCTCAGACGAATTTGAAAATGGGTCATGTCTGGTCAAAAACTATTTCATAGGTCAAATCTTAGAAAAACCTTGTGTACGCTCTAGAGGCCTCTTTTTCCGGCCAAAACGTTTGAAAGTTGGTCAGAATGTTTGTCTTGATGATATCTCAGACGAGTTCGAAAATGGGTCATGTCAGGTCAAAAACTAGGTCACAAGGTCAAATCTTAGAAAAACCTTGTGTATGCTCTAGAGGCCCCATTTTCAGTCCAAAACTCTTGAAAATTGGTCAGAATGTTTGTCTTGATGATTTCTAGGGCCACGTTGAAAATGGGTAATGTCGGATCATAAACTAGGTCACTGGGTAAAATCTTACTGAAACCTTGTGTACCCTCTAGAGGCCACATTTTCTGTAAAATACTCATGAAAGTTAGTCTGAATGTTTGTTATAATGATATCTTGACAGAGTTTGAATAAGAGTCATGTCGGGTCAAAAACTAGGTCACCAGGTCAAATTTTTAAAATAGCTTGTGTAGCTCTAGAGTCATCATTTTCGTCCAATACTTATGAAAATTAGTCAGAATGTTTTTCTTGATGATCAATATGATGAAATTGAAAATGGGTCACATTGGGTAAAATACTAGGTCGCCATGTTAAATCTTGGAAAAACCTTGTGTACATTCTAGAGGCCACATTTTCTGTCCGGTACTTAAGAAAGGAGGTCAGAATCTTTGATTTGATAATATCTACAATGGGAAAATGGGCTATGTTTGGCTAAAAAGTAGGTCACTGAGAGAAATTCTAGAAAAAGCTTGCCAAACTTTTAGTCCATTAATTATGATAGCTTGGTAGAATGTTTGTCATAATATCCAAAGAGATTGAAAATAGGTCATGTTTGGTCAAAAGACTCCGGTGAGCGTCTTCAGGGCCATCATGGTCCTCTTATTTAAATACACATCTATCTGATTTGGGCATTCTGGGTACAGAACCGGACTACTATTCAAAACGACTACCGTTGCTTTGAATTTGAAAATGAAATAAATGTTTACTCAATAAAATGCTACCTGGTACGATTTATTCAGCTATGGTCAGCTAGCATGTACCCTGTGCACTGGCCATTTATAAAAACAGCCCCTACAGGCTTGAGTACTAGCTTCGGTATAAGCCCAGACACTTCTTGTTGATATGTCTGTGGAAAAACCCTGCACGATTTCCCTAAAGTCTAAATTTAGAAACTGTATTCAAAGGTGTTCTGTAAAACAAGAGTATTTGTGAAAACTATTTTTCCCTCTTGAAATAATTAAATTTTCAAGATATTTGGAGCTAAAAACAGGCTACATTTTTTCCACTGATGTATTGTTTATAGCCTTTTTCTCCATATTGCTACTTTATACATGGATCCGTGGAAATCGATATTTGACCAATCAGGTCATCGCATTTATTTTACCCGATGCGCAGCCTTGTTGTCTGCTATTTCGGCTCCCAAATAAACGACTGTTAACGTTGGAGGGATGCGATAGTTTTTATTTATTTTGTGTTTTAAACGTTTGAATTTAAGAAAAAGTTTAAAATGTGTGCTTTGCGAACGTGTACCGCTGACTTTGGATCACGCAGAGGCTGCAGACAAGTTTGAATTATAATAATGACTGAAAATGGGACATTTACATAGAGTTCTGATCAGCGCTACATTACACAATAGATTAATTAATGCTGTAGTTGTTTTCCCTTCTCTGAAAGATTTTGAAAGAGACAAAATGTTTTAAAGTGGAAAACAAAGGTAAAAATAGATCTATATGAAATACTAATAAAAAGAAAATATGTTTACTTGAATATCTAACCTTGTTCAGGGATCTTATATACAGTGTATATACGATCCCTGCCTTGTTCAATAACCTATGCACATCCAAAAAGTTGCACTTGTCATCAGTGTTTGAGTTTGACGTTAATCTTAACGCTTGGTGCATGAAGAATATGCTGAATGTGTAGATATAGATCAGCTTGCAAATAACATGCAGTTTAATCTTGGATCAAAAACTATCTACTATTTACAATAAGCATATTGTCGTGTATTCCTCACTAGATATTCCTCACTAAAAGTAGAATTCATTTATGATATTAAGTCCAATTCTGTTCTGTTCTGTACCGGTGGCAGTTCAGCTAAAAAGGCAACTCATGTCAATTAAATAAACTTTTTACCTAGTCGTATTTAAGTGGATTAGCACATCTGCCATTTCAAAGGATGTGTCGGTAAACTGTTAACTGATAGGAAGTGTGTTTGATTGCAAACCAATTTGCCGCTCTAATCAACTTGACCACCCGTTGTCTTCAGTATATCAGAAGATAAAAACAAACTACCGTCACTGATATTAACAAGTTTGTTAATTGACAGCACACTTAACACATTTTAAAATCATAAGACAACCCTTTTCCCTTAACCTGAAATTTTTCATAGTCAAGTCATAGTCAATTTTTCATAAATTTACACCTCTCTGTAGAATCAATCTATAATTTTTTCGAAACGCTTGTAATTCAGTGTTATTTAATTGGCTATGATGTTGAGATGACTTTACTAGCCTTACGAAAACAATAAGTATATTTAATTCTATTATTCTGTGGCAAAAAGGAGTTTGTTGAGGTGTTTTATTCTTTCTCATTGAAGTTCAAAAATTTGCCAAAACAAGCAGATCTATTACATTGTCCGTACCCCACGTAAATCGCCCTTTTTATACATATCTTTGTGTAAATTAGTTCAAGCATCTTTAAATTTCTTACCGAGAATTCATCATCGGCAGAAACATATGATAGAAATATCTTTTTCCGGAATTTTACTGAGAGAAACAGTCATGACAGCACGATTTAAAAAGCCTATCTGCTATACTGTATATGTATTTACTGTGGTTGTTTGGGAGCCCTTGGCAACAGTAACCAAGGAAGTCGGTTTATCTTGTCACCACGGATCCATGTATTAGCAGCATATCAATATTATCCTGTACAGCATGCAGTGATGCGTCATAGCAAACAGGTCGAATTTTCAAAGAATATGACATGAGCAAACAACAAAATTTATATTGACATGACTTGATGACTTTTTCCTCAACCCTTTTCCAAACAACAAAACATGTATTTTAGATTAGACCAAACTGAGAGCATCTACCCAAAACATATTAAATGTTACTCAAATGACGATTTCTGTCCTTGATTGGGTAGAATACATTGTGGGAAAAGGAGAAAATGTTGGTTGCCAGCATTTTCTCCTTTTCGCACAGTCTTTTCAAAAGGCTTCTTCATCAGGGTCGTTAAAACTCGGGATTGTATGGTAAAGGATTAAGCTGAAGTGTAACCCTTTACCAAACAGTCCTGTGTTTTAACAACACTAAAAAAACAGTACTTTCGAAAACTTTGTGGGAAATGGATAAATTGCTGTTAACCAGCATTTTCTCCATTTTCCACAGTTTTTTCTCTCCTTTCCTGAACAGATTCCATCATTTAATCATGTATTTGATTTGTCTTCTGCAAATGCTTTCAATTCGGATAAGTCTACAATTTTTTGTCGTCAGGTAAAGTATTAACATTTTTCCTACCATATATCGTAATAGATGACTTTTGCAGAGAGAGTAGGCTGAAATTAGCCTCAGTGTGATTAACGATATAACCAATCTGGTCTTAGTCGCCCCATCTGTTAACATTTTGCCACACAATTCCGAGTTTTAACAACCCTGAAAAAGAAGACTTGTGAAAACATTGTGGAAAAAAAGAGAAAATACTGGCAACCAACATTTTCTTCTCTTCCCTCAATGTTTTCTACTCTATCCAAGACAGAGGTCATCTTTTGTGATACATTTAATTTGACGTTTGCAAATACTTTTAATTTGGTCAAGACCAAAATTTTGTCGTGTGGTAAAGAATTGCATAACTCTTTACCTGATGACAACATTTAAGATTTTTGTCCAAATTGAAAGCATTTGCAGACAAGAAATTAAAATGTTACTCAAAACTTCATTTATTCTTTCAAGTAGTAGAAAACGTTGTGAAAAAAGGAGAAGATGCTGATAATCAGTATTTTCTCCTTTCTCCACAATGTTTCCAAGTCTTCTTGATCAGGGTCATAAAAACATCGAATCATTTTATAAAGGATTTCCCAAGCGACAAAATTTCAGACTGATCCAAACTGAAACCAGTTGCAGACAAAAAAAATGAACGTTTCTCAAATGATGGAGTTTGTCTTTGAATGTGAAGAGAACACTGTACGAAAAGGAGAAAATTCTGGTTACCAGCACTTTTTTCTTTTTCCCATAATGTTTTCAAAACCTTTTTCGTTTTTTTCTCAGGTTTGTTAAAACTCTGGATTGTGTGGTAAAAATTCATTATACTGTATTTGATTTGATAATTTCGTTGTCTTATATTATTTTTAATTGGTGTTAATTCTTTACAATCTTCAGATCTGCAAAATTTACTAAGCACCAAGATTTCCTAGCACAATAGCAGAGTCTGTATTCTATATTTTTGTGATGTTAGTATTGGAAATCATTCAGTGGTGTATCGAGAAGGTCTCCAGTACACACATTGCCTATTATGACAAGCAAATTCCTCATGTAAGTCTTGCAAATGCATATACCCTCAATTTTCTTAGTGTTTTGAGACACAGCATACATGTACCGAACTTGTGTACACTCTTTATTCTTCACTTTCTTTTAAAAGGCTGAATGTTTTGACGTTAATATGGCAAATGTGAATGTCTGAAGACATTTATCAGATCCAAACATGTGGCGGGCAGTTCGGATATTGGAACAAGGGGCTCTTCATTGTGAGGTTGGTGAGGCACTTGATGTGCACCATACTGTTATCACCAGAGCCTGGGCGAGGTACCAGAGTATACCTGTACAGAGATACACCTATAAGGCGACATGGTAGTGGCAGAAGAGCTACATCAGCAGCTGACGATCGATATTTGGTCATCCAGGCTGGGAGAAACCGCTTTGTGACTGCAACCCAACTGCGTTCTGACCTTTAAAATGCTTCTGGGGTCAGAGTTTCAACTCAAATTGTACGCACACGGTTGCACGAAAGTGGCCTCCGAGAAGACCATGTATTCGTATCCACCATCTTGAAACCACTGTCAGCACCAGTTTGGAGGAGAACGGACTAGCGACCTATCCTCTTTACAGATGAGTCCCGATACTGCTTGGACTACACAGATATGCGTTTTCGAGTGTGGAGAAGGCCAGGGGAGAGGTTTCATGCAGCAAACGTTGCTGAGCATGATCGGTATGAGTCAGCTCTATCATATGGTATGGGGCGGGATAAGCTAGGATGGGCGAACTGACCTGGTTGAACTCGATTAAGGCACATTGACTGCCCATCGGTATCGAGATGAAATTCACTACACACAGGTGAGGTTATTTGCTGGTGCTGTTGGCAATGGGTTCATTTTAATGAACAATAATGCTCGTCCTCACACAGTCCATGTGATCCAAGAGTACTTACAAAGGGAGGGTATCCCGACTTAAATCCAATAGAACACATGTGGAATGAGTTACAGATCCGCATTTCAGCCCATCAGGTCAAGCCAAAAAGCATATAGCAACTTGGTGCATTCCTCGTCGAGGAGTGGAATTCCATTCCACAAATGATTATCCAAAACCTTGTTTGGGGCATGCAAAACTGTCATTGATAGCAACGGGTCACATACTCTTATTGGGCCCATACCAAAGTAGTCGCTTGCTTTTTTTACAATTTCCGTTTTTTACTCGTTTTGAAAAATCAGCCGTTTTAGTGACCATTCACTTAAAAATGAAAAGAAAAATCAGAAAGAGTGCATAACCAGCGTAAGGTCTTTCTTTACAACAATAAATAAAGCACAAGGTGCATGTTCAACAAGAAAAAATGCTAAAAATTTCGCTACGACCTAAGATATGTACAACAATTTTATTGGTGCCAAGCAAACTTTGAGTAGTATATTTTTCTTCAAATATATTCATTTATCAAGCCTAACTCATTTTTTTTTTTTTTTTGCTCACCTGGACAAAGTTCAGCAAGAGCTATTGCACTACTCATGGCGCTGGCCTTTGCGTTGGGAGTCGGCGTCCACATTTATGTTAAAGCTTTTTATGAGCTCACCTTTTCCAAACTGTATGATGGATTTAGTTCATATTTCGTACGATGATAGATATTGGACCAAAGTTTCTGATAGTGAAACTGCCTCCCATGCTCATGATCTTAAGGTCAATGCCGTAGAAAGTTTTCCGTTAAGTTTATTTAGGGCTCATATTTTCCAGAACAAAGTAATGGATTTGGTTCATATTAGGCTTGATGTCAGCTACAGGTGTTAGGTTTACCCTAGCCATGCTGATAATAAGGATCTCAAAGTCTAGGTCAGAGATCTTTTAGTTTAATATTAAAGTTTTTTCTAGAGATCCTTCTTTCTAGAACAAATGATTGATTTGGTTCATATTAAGTATGATGACGAATACATGTCCTTAGTTTTATACAGCTATACCTCTGCCCATGCTTTAAAAGGCCAAGGTCACAGACAATTTCCTGGACAAAGGCTAGGAAGAGCTATTGCACTAACTCTGGTGTTCTGAGTTAATGTTGGGTCTTCTCTGTCTTTGGATGATGTTTCAAGGCACTGCCTCCCCAGACTGCTAACTTGTCCAGGCAAGCTATGGTGTCTTATAACAGTTCTCGTTTATATTTTACAAGAATATTTTTTAACCCATAGACCATTAGACACAACCTACTTTGCTTATGCAGACATTTGAAATAAAGGTCAGACTGCATAGAACATGCAGTTTGATCTTTGATCTACACTGAAAAATGTGGATTAAAAGAAAAGAGAAAATGCTGGTTACCAACATTTTCTCCTTTTCCACATTGTTCTCTACTCTTTAAGAAACGAAGCTTTCATTTTACCCATACTTTAATGTTTTGTCTGTAAATGCTTTCAATTTGATCTATTCTACAATGTCAGGTTAACTCTTTTTACCCTACAAAATTTTAGTCTTGTCCAAATTGAAAGCATTTGCCAGACAGCAATTAAATGATGCACAAATTATGAAACCTGTCTTTGGAAAGATAGAAATCATTGTCAGAAAAGAAGAAAATGCTGATTAGCAGCATTTTCTCCTTTTCCAAACATGTTTTCAAAAGTCCTTTTCCTGAGCGTCTTTAAAAGTCTTGATTGTGTGGTACAGGGTTAAGAGTGGAAGAAGATGACCTTAAAAACTTCTTAAACTCTTTACCAGATGACAAAATTTTAGACTGGTCCAAATTGATAGCACTGGCAGAGGACAAATTAAATGTGGTTCAAATGATAAGAGTTTTCTCTAAAATTGAAGAAAATAATGTGGGAAATGGAGAAAAAAACTTGGACAGTATCGATCCAAGAAGAACTTAAGAAAATAATGTGGGAAATGGAGAAAATGCTGGTTACCAGCATTTTCTTCTTTTCCAACAATGTTTTAAAAAGCCCTTTACTTCAGGTTCGTTAAAAGTCAGGAGTGTTTGGTAAAAAGTTTAAACAAGAGGGCCATGATGGCCCTGAAGTCGCTCACCTGAGTCTTTTGACCAAACATGACCCATTTCAATCTCTTTAGAGATATTATGACAAACATTCCACCAAGACTTTCATGAGTATTTGACTGAAAAAGGTTTTTCAAAGATTTGATTCAGTGACTTAGTTATTGACCTGAAATGACCCACTTGCAAACTGGTCCAAGAAATCATCAAGACAAACTGACCAAGTTTCATGAGTATTACACTAAAAATGTAGTCTCTAGAAAGTACACAAGGTTTTCGAAGATTTGACTTAGTGACCTAGTTTTTGACCCGACATGACCCATTTTCGAACTCTTTCAAGATATTATCAAAACAAACATTCTGACCAACTTTCAAGAGTTTTGGACTAAAAATGTGGCCTCTAGAGCATACACAAGGTTTTTCTAAGATATGACTTAGGGACCTAGTTTTTGACCCGACATTACCTATTTTCAAACTTGTCTGAGATATCATCAAAGCAAAAATTTCTGACTAACTTTCAAGAGTTTTGGACAGAAAATGTGGCCTCTAGAGTGTACACAGGGTTTTTCTAAGATTTGATCTAGAGACCTAGTTATTGACCAGACATGACTCTTTTTCAATCTTATGCAAGGTATCATGAAGACAAACATTTTGACCAATTTTCAGGAGTTTTGGACAAAATGCGGCCTCTAAAGCATACACAAGATTTTTCTAAGATTTGACCTTGTGACCTAGTTTTTTGACCCGACCTGACCCATTTTCAAACTTGTCTGAGGTATCATCAAGACAAATATTCTGACGAAGTTTCAAGAGTTTTGGACAGTTTCTAGAGCGTACACAAGGTTTTTCTAAGATTTGACCTAGTGACCTAGTTTTTGACCCGACATGACCCATTTTCAAATTTGTCCGAGGTATCATCAAGACAAACATTCTGACCAACTTTAAGGAGTTTTTGATCGAAAATGTGGCCTCTAGAGCGTACACAAGGTTTTTCTACGATTTGACCTAGTGACCTAGCTTTTGACCCAACATGACCCATTATCAAACTCATCCGAGATATTATCGAGACTAACATTCTGAACAAGTTTCACGAGTATCGGACTGAAAATGTGGCCTCTAGAGCGTACACAAGGTTTTTCTAAGATTTGACCTAGTGACCTAGTTTTTGACCCGACATGACCCATTATCGAACTCATTTGAGATATCAATAAGACAAACATTCTGACCAAGTTTCACGAGTATCGGACTGAAAATGTGGCCTCTAGAGTGTACATAAGGTAAAAGTTGACGACGGACGACGCACGACGGACGCCGGACACAGCACGATCAAGAAAGCTCACCATGAGCACTTTGTGCTCAGGTGAGCTAAAAATGGAAGTTTTTCATTCATAAAAACATGTTTGTACCTCTGTTTATAGAAATTCTATTTTATATTCATCAGATTTTTAGCATTTTTTGAAAAATATTTTCATTGTTCTAATGTTTCATTTTTTAGCTCACCTGAGCAAAAGTGCTAGGTGAGGTATTATGATCCGTCATTGTCCGGCGACTATCTGTCCGTCTGTCCACAATACCTTTAAACATCTCCTCCTAAACCGGTGGGCCAATCATGCTGAAATTTGGCAGGCATGTTCCTTGGTTGAAGCTCTACCAAAGATGTTAAAAGAATTGAATTAACCCATTAACTCTGGTTGCCACAGCATCAAAAAAGGAGAAATTTACAATATATTTAAAAATCTTCTTGTCTGAAACTAGAAAGCCCAGAGCTTTGATATTTGGTATGTAGTATCTTCTAGTAGTTCTCTACCAAGTTTGTTCAAATCATGGCCCTGGGGTCAAAATTGGCCCGGCCCCAGGGGTCACGAATTTGGGCAAAATCGTATATAGAACAAACTTTGAAAATTTTCTTGTCTGAAACTAAAAGGGCTAGAGTGTTGATAATTTGTATGGAGCAAGTTTGTTCAAATGATGCCCCTGGGGTCAAAATTTGTCCCGCCCTGGGGGTCACAAAGTAGGACAAACGTATATCGAGGGAACTTTACCAATCTTCTTGTCTGAAACTAGAAGGCCTAGAGCTTTGATATTTGGTATGTAGCATCTCCAAGTAGACCTCTACCAAGTTTTTTGAAATGAAGGCCCCGGGGTCAAAATGGGCTCTGCCCCGGGGGTCACAAAGTAGGACATAAAGGTATATACAATATATTTAAAAATCTTCTTATCTGAAACTAGAAGGCCTAGAGCTTTAATATTTGGTATGTAGTATGTCCTTGTGGTCCCCTACCAAGTCTGTTCAAATGATGGACCTGGGGTCAAAATTAGCCCTGCCCCAGGGGTCACAATTTTGGGCCAAATCGTTTATGGAGCAAACTTCGAAAAATTTTCTTGTTTGAAACTAGAAGGCTTAGAGCTTTGATATTTGGTATGGAGCATCTCTTAGTGGACTTCCACCAAGTTTGTTCAAATAATGCCCCTGGGGTCAAAATTGGCCCTGCCTCGGGGGTCACAAAGTAGGACATAAATGTATATTGGGCGAACTTTAAAAACGTTCTTGTTTTTGTTTTATTTGTTGCAAAATGGCCGACTGGGAGGGATTTTAAGTTACGCGGTCGAGTAAATTTTTTATGTTTTGAGTCTTATCTTGAAAACTATACCGTGTTTTTACATCAAACTTGTCACATCTATCAACCACCATTAGGAAATGCAGGACAACAAGTTTCACCCAGACTGACCATGCAACACCACAGTTATATACACTTTTTTTTTAATGCTGTGTCATAGAGAAAGGGGGTTTGACGTATATTTTCATTATGGACCAATATCTCTTTAACCACAGGACAAAATGGTATGAAACTTCATCTTTATATTGTTTATCACAAGCCACAGACAACAGTTATTTGTTTTTATTTCATGAAATGCCATGTCCTGAAAAAAGGGGGCTAAAATATATAATTTCATCCTGGACCAATGACCGTCTGTTCGTTCGTCTGTTTTTCCGGGCAGATATCTTCTAAAATCCTTGACAAAAACTAATAGAAATTCATCCATGTGTTCCTTATGATGTCCGCTGATATTTATCTATTTTTTTCTTTTTTGATATTCAATGTGGTGTTATAGAAAAAAGGGGTTTCATGTATATTTCCATTAGGGATCAACATCTCTTTAACTCAAAATCCTGGACGAAAATTTATGAAACTTCATATGTGTGTTCCATATGATAGTCCGCAAATATTATATTTTAGCTTTTTTGATTAAATGTCTTGTCATGGAAAAAGGGGGCTTGACATATATTTTCATTATGAACCAATATCTCTTTAACCACAGAAAAATATGTTATGAAACTTCATCTTTATGTTGTTTATCACAAGCCAAAGACAATGATTAGTTGTTTTTATTTCATGAAATGCCATGTCATGAAAAAAGGTGGCTAAATGTATAATTTCATCATGGACCAATTGTGGCAGGGTCACTTTTCTTATTACCTCCCTTTAATAACAAGGTAGCAACCTCACATTTGCTAAAAAAATTTTTTTTCAATTACCTCCCTTTACTAGGTAATTACACTAGGATACCTTGTATATTCACACAATAGGGTATGTCACTTCCCTAAGTTAAATAGGGTACAAAAGTAAAGGGTCACAATGATTATCAATGGTATATTTGATATGGGTGCATAGTAGGTAAATGGTGTCACTGTAAGTAAAGGGTAGCAAGGGTCTTGATATTAGGATATACCAAGTAAAAGATGTTGCTGTCAATCAAACTAATAAGTTTCCCTGAAAAAAATCAATACAAAACTCTGGTATTAACAAACAATGAGCTTAGTAAATGACAATACACTTTTGTTGTCTTCTGCCACAATGTTTTCTTTTACCTCTCAATAATTTCCTCCCCTTATGCTACAACGGGTATCACATAGCCATGTATGGCACAAAGTATTTTCCTCTACAATGTTTTGCAACTCAGTGGTTACTTCCCTTTATGTTAAAAATGTATCACACATTTATGGTAAGCAATTACTACCCTGTGGTGATCCGCTCACTGTATCACTACATTAACATGGACAGACAGTCAGACAGAATGTGTTTGATTCAAGCGTGTACTGGTATGAAAATTATTTACAGCATCTATAATGTGGTTATTTACAAAGTCAAATGATCAATTCTTCTGTGAAAAAATATGCACAGAAAATTTTCAAATCAATTCATGTCATAAGAAATTGTTCAATTTCACATGAGATGAAATATAAAAAAATCAAGTGAAGTGCAATCGTATGATTCCACAGTACAACAAGAAGCTCTGATATGAAATAGGGACAGAGTGCTGTTTCTACATAATATCAAGATCAATTTATAATATAATAATCAATCAAATTGATTACTATAAAATTTTTAATTAATCTAATAATTAATGCATACAAGTGCTATCAAATATGCATTAAACAAAAATAAAAATTTCAATTGAGTTGTCACAATGTAATTATTACCGCAAAGTGACAATTATTTTCAAAAAATAAAAAAATCTGACAATGTTCAATGTTTCAGTCAACTAGCCAAACTTGTTTATTTACCTGTAAGAAACAAAGTCAAAGGTCAACCGAAAATGCAGGTAACATTCAGGCAGCCAATGAAAAAGTATCAACACGCTGAGGTTAAAGTTCACTGAAAGTCACATGACATGAAAGGTCAACCACAAATGCAGGTTACATTCAGGCAGCCAATGAAAAGGTATCAACACGCTGAGGTTAAAGTTCACTGGAAGTCACATGACATGAAGCCGGGAACCAGCAAAGAAAATTTAACAAATGGGTCCACCATACAATTCAACTATGAAGCAAGCAGGGAACCAGACCAAATTGATGATGTCAGAACAGAAAGTAGAGACTATCCAATCAGAAACAAAAATTCCAACATGAAGTGAATATCAACCAATCAAAATGGAGGACTGGGAAGGGTCGAAGTTCAAATGGAAAATGACAAAAGGGTAGGGATAGACAGAAGAAAATATAGATGTGTTAACCAGTTGTTAGTACAGAACCTGTGAAACACACTCAGACTGAAAAATCCTTGCACTCAAAAATGAATTCTCTCGTACAAAAAATACCAGGTAATTCAAATAAGATCTAAAATAGTAAACAACAATACCAGAAATTTAGTGAACTTTACCACTTGGCTATTTTAGTCAAAGCAACCAGGCGATAACAATTTTCATACAAACATCATGCAAGAAGAGGATAGGGCAGTAAGTAGTGTTATGGGCTATACCATTTGGCTGATTTGCTCATTCAAAACAAAGCAACCATATGATAAAAAAAGATTACGAAAACATTGTGGTTCAGGGAGATAATACAAAATTTTAGACAAACATCGTGGAAAAGGGAGATATTGCAGTCAGTGATACATTTACAAATAAAACATCTACTTACAGATTCCAATCCTAAATCCTAAAATACACAAATTAAACACTTATCCTAGAGTTTCTAATTTATCTAACTAATCAGCTATTCACTGTAGCACAGTTCCACTGTTCAGATCAGACTCGCTCCTAATCGATCACAATCAGCTGTTCTACCAATCACCCGCGATGTAGATACACATACAACAGTCAGTTTATTTCATCTCCTCCCCCCCCCCCCCCCCCCCCCAGAATAAAAATCTGTCCTCAGGTGAGTAAAGGGTGTTCCGAATAAAACGTAAAACACAGGCAAGTATGTGCGATCATGCAGATCAAGACTCAGTTCATTGTTCAGCACTACCTATAGCCTTTGAATAGATTAATCCATTGTCACAACAATTCTTCCATGGGTTAGTCCAAGTACACAACGTTGGGCGCCAAAATACAACAGGGTCTCCAGTAAACTAACTGTGACTTTCTGCTTATTAAAAAGTGGGTTCTTCTACTATGGACAGGTCTTGGAAGAAATGAACAACTGTTTCTGTTTCTGATCTTTATTGTCGGTCTCAAATATCAAGAGAACCGACCAAGAGAACCAACACTCTGAAATTAAAACAATGACAATAGATTTAACAACTAATAATAAAATATCTGATCTCATTCTGTCACGGATGCTTTTACAATGTATTTGTGAAAAAGGTTTATCATGTCATTTGCTGACATGATTACCCCTTTCCCACAATACTTATCAAAACTATTTAACACTTTGCACAATAATACTTTAATAAAAAATGTTATCCTTTTCCTTTCTAAAATGTTTACTCTTTTCATTTCTAATCAACCCTTTATCCTATTCATCTCTATATGAACTACAGAGAAATATAGTGCTTTCTACTGTAAAACTTTACCATAATATGTACAGTATGATATGAAAAATATATGTTCAATACAATACAATACAATACAAGCGCTTACCAATTTGAGGAACTAAGTGCTTTAGATCTCTTCCACCAATCAAGCCAAATGCTCTCACTCCTCCGTGACTATTAGGTAACTGAAAATATTAATATAAGAATAGTGCAGACTAGTGAAAAGATAAGAAATTGGTTAATGGAGGACAATGCTAGCTTCAAGGACTCTATGGAGGGAAAACTGAAATTGGGCTCAACTTCTGAACAAAATGGTAAGAAGATCTAAAAGACAAATGGAATGAAAAGATCATCAAAACCTTTTTTACAATTGCTAGAAACAGTGAAACAAACGGAAATCCAAATTCATGACAAACTTACATCTCAAAAACTCTTTTCTCAAAAGTCCTTTTTCAAAATCAAAACACACAGTGTTTCTTCAACAAAGGCTAGTGACTGAGTGAAAAATATAGTCATGTGATTGATTTGGCGGGAAATGACCATTGAACCACGACACAGGTAGATAGATTGGCTCTACAGCCAAGTCATATGAAAAGTGACCCTGCCACACAATGACCGTCTGTTCGTCCGTCTTTCCAGACAGATATCTTCTAAAATCCTTGACAAAAACTAAAAGAAATTCCTATAGGTGTTCCTTATGATGTCCGCCTCTCTCTCTCTCTCCCTCTCTCTCTCTCTATATATATATGTGTGTGTGTGTGTGTGTGTGTGTTTGTGTGTGTGTATAAGAATAACATTACATGGGAGTATATATCAATAACATTTATTGCCAACCGGTTTCGCTTTGAAAGCTCATCAGGGCAACAATAAATCACGTAGCAACGTCGCGTTGCTACACACATATCCCAATAACTGATGACGTTATGGCTTAATGTTCAATTTAGGCATAAATCTATTGATGAATGATTGTTCTTTAAGTAACCTAGCTGAAACATTGTCGTTATGCATTTTAAAGAAAGGAAAGATCGAGAATTTTGGAGAGGTTTTGAAACATTTGTCTAGATGCGCACTTAAAGGCATTTGTCTTGTTAATAGGTCTCTGACTTGTTGATAATGTACTGTTTTTCTGTTCATTAATTTGTCACCGGTCTGTCCGATGTAAAATTCCCTACACCCATTACAAATTAAAACATAAATGACATTTTTAACAGTACAGTCCATATTTTCTTTTACAAAAAAAGTTTTATCATTTAATTTAATGTTGTTACCTTCAATAATGTAATCGCAGAGTCCACACCGTGGTTCTCCACACTTTTTTACGCAAGCGGCTGTGTCTTGACTGAACTCCGACCGCGTAATTAGGCGTTTAAGAATAGCGAGCTGTCTTTTACATTTTATGATTTTAGTGTCTGTGATTATACTATTCATTTTTTCATCCAGCTTAGAATAGTCAAGTTAGATCTTAGTAATCCGAATAGTTCACTGTTTTTAGGATTGTGGGTGGATACGAACGGTAAAATAGGTTTTTCAGTCTTTTCTTTAACTGTTAAAAGACTGTTTCTTGGAATTTGTAATGCTTTTATAAATCCTGTTTTTATCACCTGCATTGGATAGTTTCTGTCAATCAATGAAGAAGCTAATTCTTTTAGACGGGAATTACGAACACTTATATCAGAAACAACGGTGCATATTCTACGAGCCAAGGAAAATTGGATGTTGATTTTAGTATGTTTTGGATGGCATGACTTGAAATTTAAATACTGCTTAGAGTCTGTAGACTTGAAATATATGTCGGTGGATATAGAAGTATTTATTTTGATGACCTTAACATCAAGAAAGGGTAACTGATAATCACTGGTTTGTATCTTAAACATAATATCCTAATGGAGAGAATTTAGGGTCGTACAAAAATAAGCCAGATCCTCCGATGATCTTTGCCAGAATATAAAGCAGTCATCTAAATATCGCCTCCACTGATCCCGTACGAATTCAGAAAATACGTTACCCTTTTCATGTTCTACAAGATTACAGAATGGAAATTGAAATGCTAAAATTGAGAGAAGATTCATGCCTAGAACGTATACGACGATTAAATACAGAGGTGGAAGAAATGATATTTTGAAAGTGTTCCGGGCCAATTTCAGACTTTCTCTTGGAATTATGGAAACAACAAATTAAAAGAAACGAGGACATTTCACACAAAAGATGGTTAAACAACGAACGTTGGTTAATGGCTTACGAAGAAAATTTCCTACTTACTTACCAAAATACAAATCCATTCTTTAAAAAAAACAGCTAGTCAACGCAATAACCAGAAAAGAGGTCCTGCAACATATGCAGATGCTGTCCGAAGTAGGCCCCGTCCTCGTCAAAGGGTACAGACACTAGACCAAAGTCTCCAAAATGTCATTCAACAATTATCATTCAAATTAAATGGACGAAGAAATTTCAACAGGCGAAACAAACAACAGAACAACTTTAGGCGAAATAGATCAAACAATTCGCAGCTCGATTCAGAAGTAAATGTGGTCGATCCTGACGCTTTAAATTTTCTCCAGGAAGACCACAACTGGAACCACTTACATTAAATGAAGGTAACCTAGCTGAAACTAAAGAATTATTCACAAAAAATTTTAATCTTTCTAAACGTAAGTTAACTGAAATAGAAAAAAGTGTCTTGTTGATGGATTTTAAATTTACCACTACACCCGAAAAAAGTAACAAAGAGAAACTTAATGATGATGTTAATGAATTTTTTCGTAGTTTGAGACTTAAAGAATTTTTTGACGGTAAAGAAAACACAGACAATTCGATAGTTAGAAATAAATCCAATTTCGACCCACCGAGAGTTCGCAATATTGTGCTAGATTCCTATATGTCCACCAGTAGAGTGTTATGTTCTAATACAAGTAAGAACGATAAACACATCAAACATAATATAACATTAAAACAACGTGAAGCTATAAAATCTTTGGCACATGACACTTCTATCACCATTAAAGAAGCAGATATGGGAGGTGGCATTGTTATAATGAATACCGAATTTTATAAAACGAAAATTCTCGAAATGCTTAGAGATGAAACTTACTATAAAACTATTCCAGATAGTAATCAATTACAAGTTTTCAACAAAATCAAAAATCTTATAGCAGAAAACAAAAGAATGACCAATCAAGAAAAGAATTTTTTATTGAAATTCGAATGTAAAACTAGTACTTTCTATGGCTTACCTAAAATACATAAGAGCCAAATTATTCAAAACTCTTGTTCTAATAACCATTCAGACTATATTGAAATTCCAGATCCAGTAGACTTAACACTAAGACCTATAGTAGCAGGCCCTTGTTGCGAAACGAGTCGTCTGAGCTCTTTTTTGGATAAGTTACTTAAACCTTATTTGCAAAAGGTACATAGCTACTTACGTGATAACATTGATTTCCTTAACTTCATTCCTGAAAATGTTCCAGCGCAGACTAAACTCGTTTCCTTTGACATAGTAAGTCTATATACTAACATTCCACTCAGTCTAGGACTAAAGTCTATTTCCTTTTGGCTGGATAAGCATCCAGAATTGCTGTCCGAACGTTTTAGTAAAACGTTTATTTTGCGGGGTCTTCAAATTATTCTTGAAAACAACAATTTTTCATTTGATAAATCGTTCTATAACCAAACCAAAGGTACAGCAATAGGAACTAAAGTGGCCCCTACATACGGTATGCTACTCTTGTCCTTGGGTTTTTAGAGGAAATACTCTACAAAACAGTAGAACATGAAAAGGGTAACGTATTTTCTAAATTCGTACGGGATCAATGGAGAAGATATTTAGATGACTGTTTTATATTCTGGCAAAGATCATCGGAGGATCTGGCTTATTTTTGTACGACCCTAAATTCTCTCCATAAGGATATTATGCTTAAGATACAAACCAGCGATTATCAGTTACCCTTTCTTGATGTTATGGTCATCAAAATAAATACTTCTATATCCACCGACATATATTTCAAGTCTACAGACTCTAAGCAGTATTTAAATTTCAAGTCATGCCATCCAAAACATACTAAAATTAACATTCCTTTTTTCTTGGCTCGTAGAATATGCACCATTGTTTCTGATATAAGTGTTCGTAATTCCCGTCTAAAAGAATTAGCTTCTTCATTGATTGACAGAAACTATCCAATGCAGGTGATAAAAACAGGATTTATAAAAGCATTACAAATTCCAAGAAACAGTCTTTTAACAGTTAAAGAAAAGACTGAAAAACCTATTTTACCGTTCGTATCCACCCACAATCCTAAAAACAGTGAACTATTCGGATTACTAAGATCTAACTTGACTATTCTAGGCGGGAATGAAAAAATGAATAGTATAATCACAGACACTAAAATCATAAAATGTAAAAGACAGCTCGCTATTCTTAAACGCCTAATTACGCGGTCGGAGTTCAGTCAAGACACAGCTGCTTGCGTAAAAAAGTGTGGAGAACCACGGTGTGGACTCTGTGATTATATTATTGAAGGTAACAACATTAGATTAAATGATAAAACTTTTTTTGTAAAAGAAAATATGGACTGTACTGTTAAAAATGTCATTTATGTTTTAATTTGTAATGGGTGTAGGGAATTTTACATCGGACAGACCGGTGACAAATTAATGAACAGAAAAACAGTACATTATCAACAAGTCAGAGACCTATTAACAAGACAAATGCCTTTAAGTGCGCATCTTGACAAATGTTCCAAAACCTCTCCAAAATTCTCGATCTTTCCTTTCTCTAAAATGCATAACGACAATGTTTCAGCTAGGTTACTTAAAGAACAATCATTCATCAATAGATTTATGCCTAAATTGAACATAAAGCCATAACGTCATCAGTTATTGGGATATGTGTGTAGCAACGCGACGTTGCTACGTGATTTATTGTTGCCCTGATGAGCTTTCAAAGCGAAACCGGTTGGCAATAAATGTTATTAATATATACTCCGATGTAATGTTATTTTTCTTTATTATGTAATATCCTTGAACCGGCACCAGTTGATTTTTTCACACACACACACACACGTGCACACGGTGTAGACTGAGGACACCTGATTTTTGCAGGCAACTGAGGACACCACTTTGCCAACACTGTATGACCTTATAATTTCACATACATACTCCATGTTATATCTTAAATTCGTGTAGCTATTGTTTTTTCTTCTAAAACGTAAGGATAAAATCATGACAATTTACCTGAAAATGGGGACATTTCCTAGATACACTTCGCACTGGGGACAGACCTATCTGTAAGGACATCTCAACCACTGAGGACAACTTGCACACCAAAGACTGGGGACTTCATACACTGTTAATCATATATACACTTCGACCTACCTGTGAGGTGGCTTAGTGTTTCAGGTGATGGATTTGTAATCTAAGGGTATTAGGATAATATAGGGGTCATGGGTTCGATCACTACTGGCACTACTTTATTTTTCGTGAGAGTGCCCTTGGTCAAGAGACTTCACGGCCCCAGCCTAGTACTGGAGAAATCCATGAAACATGAATAAGTGAGCTGTGACTATGATAAGACTGAAACACCATTCAAACAAAAGCAAAACAATATCTGTGAGGACCGCCAAACCACTGAGGACAACTTGCACACAAAACAATGGGGACTTTACACACTTCGCATTGGGGACAGACCTATCTGTGAGGACAGCCAAACCACTGAGAACAACTTGCACACCAAACACTGGGGACTTCACACACTGTTTATCATATATACACTTCGACCTACCTGTGAGGTGGCTCACTGGTTAAGGTGATGGATTTGTAATCTAAGGGTATTGGGATAATGTAGGGGTCATGGGTTCGATCACTACTAGCACCACTTTATTTTTCGTGAGAGTGCCCTTGGTCAAGACACTTAATAGCCCCAGCCTACTAGTACTGGAGAAATCCATGAAACATGAATAGTGAGCTGTGACCATGATAAGACTGAAACACCATTCAAACAAAAGCAAAACAATATCTGTGAGGACCGCCAAACCACTGAGGACAACTTGCACACAAAACAATGGGGACTTCACACACTTTATACACTTCGCACTGAGGACAGACCTATCTGTGAGGACAGACAAACCACTGAGGACAACTTGCACCCACAACAATGGGGACTTCACACACTGTATATCATATAAGCTTTACCTCGCATTTGAGACAGAGAGCAGGAGAGAGATTGATAGTAGATAGCTTCAGTGAGATGCAGTACTTAGTTTTATGATCTAAATGTATTTAGGAAAAATACTGCCATTTTTATGGGCTTCAAGAAAATACCGTACATGTGAGCCACTTGTCGGAGGAGCCAATGTCATTATAGAATAGCGCGACTATTTGCTCTGCAGTGTTACGGGGCTCGAAGCGACGCCAATTAAGGTCATATACATGGATACTGACTTTGAATGAGTTTATGGAACACGGTGTTAATTCTTACGACTTCCATAACGAGCAAAGCTCGTTTTGCGGTACCACCGTTCTAGATTTTTAAAAATAAATTTCCGACTTCGTTCTAGGTTTTAGTCTAAATCTAGAAGGGGATGCCTAAAAACTGTGTGTCTTCCGGTTGGTCGCACAGCGTCCCACGTATCACAATCTTTCGCACATATATCTGATTGGTCAAAAATGGCAATAATTATCTACTGATCGAATCATTACTTAAAAATCAACGCAAGTTTAATGAGTACAGATTATCTAATTTCCTACTTACTTTCAGCGTATTAAATATCTATTATTGTATAAATAAGCGCAATCATCTATGCTAGAAAATGATAACGTCATTGATCATAGGCCTACTATTTTTAAGTCATGCACGAGCCGTTTTTTCGTGGAAAGTTTTATGTCGAAGAAATGACAAAACTATTTTTTTGACAGTTTCAAAATGCATTTTAAAGAGAACCCTTTTTTTTTTTAATAAAAAAACTATCGGTCCAGGTCAGCCTGTGCAGTCCGCACAAGCTGACCTGGGTCAAAACTCTTTACTAGATCTATTGATCAATTTTCTGCATGTCAAAGGATCAGTATGCATGCCTCGTGATTTAGTCAGTTAGCATACGAAATGGAATAGATCCATGTGGATCAATAATTATGTGATGATATCATGCATAAGGGAGATGCATTACGCCCCCTTTTGCAAGAACATGGCTTAAATACATTTATTCAAATGTTACGAAAGTTTTTCGATAAATCTAAAAGTTTTTTGTTGTTTTTTTTACCCATAAGATTGATATCTATCCGATATCTTGGCAAATTTCTTTTCTAAGATTGATGATAGATCTAGTCATTGCAGCAGACTTCATACTTCTAACTACACTGATCACTATTTCAACGATGGACGTGTTGGAAAGCAGATGGGGAAAAAGCTACAAATAATCTGGTTTTGGCGATCTACGCACTCTGAGAAACTCTGGGACAAGTAAAGCATGGGTAGGTGCACATGACCGATCTACAGGTATAATACTGTCGAAGAACGGCTTTAAATACCCTATAAATAAACCAGAGTGCGTTGATCGCCTTGCTTAGATTTTTTTTTTTTCCTGTCTGCAATCGATTGTAAAACTTCAACATGAAAATATGATAGGGTCCTCTTCAGTCACCCGTAGATTTTCAAGTCATTTCTTTTAACCCACATCTCGAATCATCCGGATACCGAACGCACTTTTCCGCAGTATGTCGGATGTATTTGAATTTGAACTAAACTGTCTAGTAATTTTCTTCAAATTCGTCTCCTATCTTTGAACACATTATCAATGTTTTCATTGATAAGGAATTTAGACACTTCCTATTTGTATTTCTGTCTTTTCTTTCTTTCTTTCTTTCTTTCTTTCTTTCTTTCTTCTTTTATAGACCTAGAGCAACATGCATTGAGGAAATGTCTCCGTAAAATGTTCTGTTAAATTATGTGAACCAATAATCACCCCAATTTATTTGGCTCTGAACCTGAATTAACAAAATTGTCGGAGAACGGTCTTTATTTTGTTAAGAGAATCTGGGACCGTCCTCCCTATTTCACATGTATATACATCTACGAAAGAAGAATGCATTCTACTTTTGACAACGCTCAAAATTATAGTTTTGGTAAAGCCGATCTTCGCAAGCCAAAGTGACGATCACTACGTAGATCTTATCAAGATCCACATTATGATCGTCATCATGGCTTACGAAGACGGGCAAAGCCGGGATTCGAAATCAAAACCCTATGATTTCAAGATCTAGCTTGCCATTCAACTTATTAGATAGATGTTCTACAAATCATTCACGTCGCTTGTATTGAGGCTTTGCCTTTTTCATATTAACATTTATATGCATATAGATCTACCGATGGGTTTTTGTCGGACTGGAAGGGTCGGAGAGGGACACAGACATTCATCGTAGGGACTGTTCCTGTATTATTCCAAAAAAAAAAAAATCCCAACATACATGATTATTATTCAGTAGTCATCACTGTGCATTTAATCAAACTTAATGTCCTTCTTTTCTCTGTGTGTGTGTGTGTTGCTTTTTTTTTCCAGTAAATGAAAACTTGGAATACCTAAAAATATGCTTATGTGTGTAGACACTGTTGGCTGACGCAGTCACTATTTGGCCAGTTTGTCTACGACGTAATTTATGCTAATGCAAGACAAATAATTTAATTTCTCAGAAAGTAGATGCAAAATACATTTCAACATGGAACTAATTGCACGAATGAGACGCTGTGATGACACCAATAGCTGTTTACCCTTTACCAAACAATCCCTTGTTGTTACGACCTTAAAAAAGAGGTCTTTCGAAAAAATTGTGGGAAAAGGAGAAAATGCTGGTAACCAGTATCTTCTCCTTTTCCCACAATGTTTCCCAACCTATCAAGGGCAAATTTCATCATGTGGGCCTCCTTTATTTTGTCGTCTGCAAATGCTTTCAATTTGGAATGGTCTAACATTTTGTCATTTGGTAAAGGGTTAACTATTTACCAAACGACAAAATTTTAGACTTGTCCAAATTGAAAGCATTTGCAGACGACAAAATAAACTTGACTCAAAAGTTGAAACTTGACTTTAGAAGAGTATAAAACATTGTGGGAAAAGGAGAAAATGCTGGTTACCGGCATTTTCTCCTTTTCCCACAATGTTTTCAGAAGGCTTCTTCTTCTGGGTCGTAAAAACCAGGGATTGTTTGGTAAAGGGTTAACAAGGTTGAATCATAACGAAACATTGCAAATGAAGGCTGTATTTTCTTAGTTTCATTTTTCTTCTTGGGCATGTGCTTGTCATTGACGCCGTATTGGTAATCCCTCGAAATCGCAACATCAGAACTCAGTGTGGGCTAATGGAGTATCAAAAAGAATTTCTCGCACAGATAACATGTATACATGTATGTCCACAGCTACAGCCTATACAATTATATGATTTGGTTTGGTTTGTATTGAGGTTTAACGTATTGAGTTTTTGGACAGACAGGGCAAAAACTATAAGCCCCCGACCTATCGATGCAGGGCGGGGGCATACGAAGACATAAATGATGACTTTGAACCAGAGGGGAAACATTACCTTTTGGGGAAAGGAAAAATTGCAATTTCCTAGTCTTTCCTCTTTTCCGACAATATTTTCCAAAGCTTTATTCATTAAGGTTGTTAAAACCATGGATTGTTTGGAATAGGGTAAAACTGTAGAGGGGATGGGGGAAAATTAATGTCAGTAACCAACATAATTATCTTTTTTCCAGAATTTCCTTGCACTTTTTTAAAACATTATTATGGCGATATCTAACTTTGTGTCCGCAGTGGCCTTTAGACAT
The DNA here is from genome assembly GCA_946811185.2 of Hippopus hippopus. Classification (NCBI taxonomy): domain Eukaryota; kingdom Metazoa; phylum Mollusca; class Bivalvia; order Cardiida; family Cardiidae; genus Hippopus; species Hippopus hippopus. The sequence continues at coordinate 33,420,132 of OX328105.1, forward strand.
GTATCAAATTCTTTTCAAATTATTGAATGAAAACCGACCTGGGATGATAACAAAACTTCTCTTTCAGCAAGTGGTTATCTGGGGAGACAAAATCTGTTTTGGTGCATGTGAGAAAAGTAGTCAATGGCTTTGAAAAGGAAGTCGTGTTGGTACTGGCGTGAGACAGCCAGTAAACACAGGTGCGTCACTGACCGCCAGACATGATTTTAGCTGTTAAAATGGCAATCAACATTAATGCAAAGCAAAAAACTGTCCAGTCTGCGAGTAGTATAAAACCACCATTATGAGTCTAAACTAATGTAATACTAGTAGTTCAGCTGACCACATAAGCACATTCAAACAAGTTAGGTCAAGAAAATTGTAATTTTATCAATAAATTCCTCTTTGCACGTCATTGGACTATTTCTTACGTTTTCAAATGTATAATTTGAAAGTTTGTAGGTGTTAACATGTAGTTCAGTTAACCAATTAAAGTCGGGGAAAAATGTATGTGGGTAAAAATGTGCTTCTACCACTGAGCAAAACAGCGGAAAATGTGGACTTATATCAGACTTTGCAAAGATGTGCAAGCTGATCTTTGTCTACATTTTCTGAAAAGAAGGCATATGCTCTAATTTTCCCTAAAAGGTTACCAGTGTTCCAAACAGTGGGATGAAGAAAAGGAAGTAAAAACATGAATAATATGTACAGATTTTTTTAGAACATTTTGAATTTTATTTCATCTTTTATCACAAAAACCTGAATTTTACCCATGCTGAGAAAAGACTGAAAACATTTTTTAATACAAAAAAGGTGAAGAAAATGCTGGTAATAAGCAATTTCTCCTTTTTCAATAATGTTTCCTCTCGTATCATTTAATTCCTTGACACGAGTCACTTGACAGGTCTAAAATGTGGTCATATTGTAAAGAATCGATTATGATTAAGGCAGTGTTCTTTTGACGCTATTTTCTGTCTATTACTTTTTATTATATATGTGACCCATCATGCAAAAAAGGTCAATCTGGGAACTCTGTAACTCAAGTTATATGAAAAAGAATTCATAGCTAGGGCTGCTTAATTAGGGTCATTATTTGAAAAATGCCATTATTCATATGGAAAATGTCCCAAAAGCAAAATGTTTTGAGCCTAGTCAGACTGACCAGGGTCGATACTTTTCGCAGTTCCTAGACCATACATTTAAGCATGACAGGCTTTAAAAACAGATACATACCAATGGTCTAATGCAAAATTTGGTTTTAAATGCCTATTCATTATATTGGCTGTAACAACTGTTTGCATAAAAAAAGAGGGCCATGATGGCCCTAAGTTGCTCACCTGAGCTTTTTGACCTAAGTACATTGTGCTTGTTTGCATGAAGTTTTGTTACCTCTTATGCACTACGGGGTACATCATTACCACCACCAACAACAACAAAGACAACATGATCTCATATAAATTTACTGATTTTGTATGACACCCGATTTTCGTTCTCCTCTGAGATATCATCAAGACAGACATTCTGACCAATTTTCATGAGTATCAGACTGAAAATGTGGCCTCTAGAGCCTACACAAGTTTTTTTTCTAAGATTTGACCTGGTGACCTAGTCTTTTACCCGACGTGATTCATTTTCGATCTCATTTCAGGTAACATCTAGACAAACATACTGACCTTTTTTTATGAGTATCCGACTTTCAAAGCTTTAACCTTGTGACCTAGTTTTAAACCTGACATGAACCAATTTCAAACTTATCCAAGATAATAATTATCACCAAGACCAAGGTCCTGGCCAAGTTTCATGAGTATCAGACTGAAAATGTGGCCTCTAGAGCATACACAGGGTTTTTCTAAGATTTTACTTGGTGACCTAGTTTTTGACCAAACGTAATCCATTATACAACTCATCCGAGATACCATCAAGACAAACATTACAACTCATCTGAGATATCATCATTTTTATAAACTTTCAAGAGTATTGGACTGAAAATGTGGCCTCTACAGCGTACACATAATTTTTTTATAATTTGACCATGTTGACCTAGTTTTTGACCTGACATGACCCATTTTCAATCTTGCCTGAGATATCATATTGACAAATATTCTGACTAATTTTCATGAGTAACGGACTGAATATGTGGCCTCTAGAGCATACACAATTTAAAAGTTGATGATGGACCACGGACACAGCACGATCACAAAAGCTCACCTTGAGCACTTCGTTCTCAGGTGAGCTAAAAAAAACAAGCATTTTCACTTGGTTAGGAAATATTAGATCCAAATACATGTATTGTAACTCTAACTCTACTAAACAACAACATTCAAGACAAATTGAATGTACAACAAATTAAATGCAGCCAAAATGATCTTGGAAAAGATAGAAAACATTGTGGGAAAAGGAGGAAATGTTGGTTACCAGCATTTTCTCCTTTCCCTGCAATGCTTTCCGAAGCTTTCTACCTCAGGGTTCATGAAACTCGCAATGGTGTGGTGACCGTTTAACCCTTTACCAAACAACAAAACTTTTGACTTGTCCAAATGGAAAGCAATTGCATAAAAAATTAATGTAACTACAAATTGAAATTTGTTTTGGGACAGGTTAAAAACTTTGTGAGAAAACGTGAAAATGCTGGTTACCGGCATTTTCTCCTTTTCCCATGATGTTTACCAAAGCCTTTAACCTCAGGATTGTTAAAACTCGGAATTGTGTGGTAAAAGGGTTAAAGCTGCATTTTATTTCTCAAATGACATCACGATTGAGAACATTATAGAACCTAGACCACCACACACGTTATGCAGTCTGATCTTGACTACAATGTCTATAAAAAGCATTTACAGTGGTGAAAGGCACTCTCTGGCTTTTTTTGACAAGAAGGGAAAATACAACAACAAGCATGATCAATCTTTTACTAGTATAACTTAAACCCGTTCCTAAACAATCCAGGGTTTTCAGCCTTTTGAAGACATTGTGGGAAAAGGAGAAAATGCTGATTACCAATATTTTCTGCTTTTCTCACAATGTTTTCTAGCCTGTCAAAACAATTCTTAATTTTTGCATCAAATTCATTATGTTTTCTGCAAATGCTTTGAATTTTGAAGAGTCTAAAACTAGTGCTTTTTTTTACATAATTCGGGAAACAAATTTTCGCAACTTGTACTAATCTCAGGGCAATGTTTCATGAAAAAACTTAAGTCTCTTATTTTACTCAAATCCACAGAGAGACTTCTTTTCTGACTGGAGCTTGTTATTGCAGAGGCATTTCACTAACATTAACAGACTTACGTAACATTCTCAAATGCAAAGCTGACATAGCGATTCAGACTCAACATAGCAAAATAACAGACTTAAGTCTGTTAAATAATTTAAGTCCATTTATTTTGCATAGATGAGCCCGAAACATAGCGTCAACTCCGGATTTCAGAATGTTACTACAGTCTATTAATGTTACTCAAACAAGGAACTAAACCTAAGTAAGAACCTGGGACAATTAGTAGATGAGTAAAACGAGAGACTTTAGTGGTTTTTTAATGTGAATCCGGGCCCTGTACTCATGCCTAATGTATGGGTCAATGGACATTCCCGAAGTTGACCCTGACCCCTGATGCCAGGTATAGAAGTTGGGACCTTGTGATTATGAGGCCAACAGTCTAGCTCACAACTGTCGACACCACTTATCATGCTGATCAATTTTACTGGTTGGCAATCACAGGATTAACCCTTTACCAGGGAACAAAATTTAAGCATTTTTAGATGACAAATTAAATGCTACTAAAACAATAATAATTGTGTTTCATAGGAGAGAAATCACTGTGAGAAAAGGATAAAATGCTGGTAACAAGCATTTCGAGGGCTCAACGCAACACTGTCGTAACTAACATTTTTTCAAAAATGATTTTTTTTTTTTCATGTCCAGTAAAAATATTTTTCAAAAAAAAAAATCAAAATAAAGCACTTAAATTCAAAAGTGGTCAAAATGTCGTAAGTGAATATTGGTAATTCTGTTAATGCAACACTGTAGTTAACTTGACATACATACTGTGTTGCACTGTCAAACCTCCTCTTTGTCACACAGAAAATGGTGCAACAATGTATGTAACTGACATGAAGTGTTTATTTTTTAATTACTTCTATCAAATTAAGACTTATAACTGTTTTTATAATATTAAAATCATCAAAATGACATCAATTTTAAGCTATGCAGTAGCATAACAACCTTTTAAAACGGTTAAAAATCCCTTTAAATCTTTTATTTTCAAAACTTAAGCAAAAGATTAATAACTGGTAAGGTCCGAGATAAAAAAAAAACATGCATTTTGTAACACATTTCAAAGAACTTTCTAGAGCAAAACAAAAGATTTAGGAATGCAGATTACATCAACAGTGTATCTTTTTCAGAAAGGTATATCAAAACACATTAGTTCTGACAAGTTGGAACATATTTAAACCTATCGTCAAGAAGATAATAGAAATAAAAGCTCAATAGTGGCCAAAGTAAAAGATGGGGGATGGCAAAAATGCAATTAAATTCAAGTCATACCATTCAAAAGTATGAAAATTATTATGAAGTTGAAAATCTGTTATTTTATGGTTAGTCTAAGTGTTAAACACTGGCAGGAATTGTCGAAGGACAAAAGTTGCACAGTCCGTCTGTCCTTTGTTTACTTCTTATCTGGTTTTTTAATTCATTTTCCTACTAGCGACTTACACTTTGAATGACACTACAATAACAGATTGTCATCTTCACAATAATTTCCATACTTTCAAATGATATAATTTTAACTTAAGAGCGTTTTATCACCCCTTTACTTACTTTTGACCATTACTGGGACCTTAAATGCCAAAATTACCCAACAAATTTCTGAGGTATTCACAAGTTTTTCCAACAGAACAAAACCATATCTTTCAAAGAGAACAAAAAGACATTATTCATTGTTTGATGGTATGGTAATACTTGTATATTATGTCAATTTCCATAGTATTTTAGTCATAATGTTGTGACAGCTAATTTCTGAAAGTCTTAATCCTTTTATTTTTTACAGCTATTCTTAAGGAAACTGAGATATTTATAATTTTTTTGTGAAATGAATCAACAACATTGGTTCAAGATAACTGAGAAACCACATTTTCCTTGTGGAGAATCTGTTGTAAAAATAGTAGGTGCAGACTCAAAGATGAAGTTTTTGTCTTCCTTTAAGTGTCGTTTGCAATGAGTCATAGATGAATTAAGCATCCTGAAATCTTAAGAATATTGTTGGTGTAGATATGAAAGATTTGAGTGTTCCATAATTTATCTTCATAACTGAGATAAATTCTAGAGAAAATAACAACAAGGTGTCTTGTCTGAAATTACCAGTATTATATACCTTTGTATTGGCCAATGCTATTTTCTATACCCATTGAACTGAATGAAAAGAATATGAGACTTTAAATTCATTCCTGTTCACCAAGTATCACCAAGTATCACCAATAGTAGTTTTGGATCCTGTGCCTTACTAAAGAATACTCCCACATGACCACGCAGCAAAAACTTCTGGTGAGGACTGAGCCAGAATCTTGTGATTACAAAACCAGGGTATGAAAGACCCTTGTAGGTTTTGGAGCAACAAAATAGAAATATCAGTTCAATAATTTTATTCTTTGACTTGAACCACGAGGTTCCTCATCATTAAACATTTACTGTGTTTAGATATACATTGGGAAATCCCTGTTTAGAAAGACACGGGATTTACAACCCAAATGCTTATTATACTATCACCGCTTGTTTCTGTAGTGCCCTAGCCTCGTACTAGTGGAATCCAGGAAAGACAACTACCTTATGTATTAGGCTTCCAGTGTTAGACCAAGGGTGAGGTTCTGAGATATTTTCCCACTGAATTAGACAATGTAGCATCATAATGCACACAAGTGGGACTAAAATTGTCTCTTTTAGATTTATTGTAGTGTAGTTTTGAGTGCATTTGTATAATTTTGAAAGTGCCCCTTGTTTCTGCAAGCATCCACTCTCTTGATAATCTTGCAGAACTTTGGGACTCTGTGACTTTTGTATTGCTGTGAAAATTAAACAGATTTCATGAAGAGTTTCATGTTAATAAACCATAGTATTTGAAACAGTTTGTTATGAGAAATTGACATTATAAAACTACTTTTAGTGTTAAAGATATTTGGGCATGTGACCATTATGATCTAGAAGAGCTTCGAAGGGTTTTGAGAACAATTCCTCCCTTACCTAAGTTATTAAAATTGTGTTTTCTACACAGACAAAATGGTAATTAAAAATGGTCATTGTTTTGTACCAATCAAATACATTTGAAATAATGAACTTGTGAGATGGGGTGTTGTTTTCCATTTCATGAAACAGGAAACTGTATAATTTTATGATAAAAAAAAATGTGATGTTTACTTTAGGAAACAAAGCAGGTTTCCTGTAGTGTTGTTTGTGACTATTGGACTCTAATTTATTTAAGATTATACATATTACATTTAGATAATTGGAATTTATCAAATAGAAAGAACTTGATATAAATCGCAACCAGTGCTGCCAGTAAAAGAATGCTCTGTGTGAATATTGTTATTCATCATTGTTCTTGCAAAGTAAATTTCTACTTCATTTTGCCTTCTAAACAGTTAGATAATGGTAGTACGTACTACGTAGTTATCCATGTTCATTTTTTTCAAACGTTTTGTCTATAGTATCACATCACACAGAGACCATGACTGTGAACTTTGACGTATAAAACTCAGTTTTGAAATAAATTCCCAGAGACAATATCTTAATAGCTAGCAGTTGCTTAAAGTGGCTTAGAGAAGGCAGTGCTATCAACACATTGCATGAGATTGTTTTCAAAGTTCAAGGTCTAAAAACTATAAAAAGTTTATCAAAAACTATAAAATCTAAAAGGAAACTGTAAAGCAAAGGTTATCAGTGTAAAAGAGATTTAGATCTCCAATAAAGAGTAAGTAGAATGGGATCTGTCCATGAGCACATGCTTCAATTTTTGTCTTGTAAGACTTCTGTCCATTGGTACCATTGCCATCAAGTTTAAATAAAGTCCAGAGAAGATTGATACATGCTTACTTAACAACATTTATCATACAAGTGATTTAATCTATGCCAATACATGGATCCGTGGAAATCGATATTTGACCAATCAGGTCATTGCATTTATTTTACCCGATGCGTAGCCTTGTTGTCTGCTTTTTCGGCTCCATATTAAACGACTGTTAACGTTGGAGGGGTGCGATAGTATTTTTTTATTTTGTGTTTTAAACGTTTGAATTTAAGAAAAAGTTTAAAATATGTGCTTTGCGAATGTGTACCGCTGACGTGAGATCACGCAGAGGCTGTAGACAAGTTTGCAAATTATGATAATGACTGACAAATGGGACATTTGCAAGGAGTGCTGATCAGCGCTATATTACACAATGAATTAATTAATGCTATAGTTCTTTCCCGTCTAAAAGATTCTGAAAAAGACAAAAAATGTTTTTAATTGGAAAACAAAGGTAAAGACATATCTTCATGACATACCAGAGACATAGATGAGTATTGTATGTCTCTGGAAATACTAACAAAACGAAAATACGTTCACTTGAATATCTAACCTTGTACAATAACCTCTGCACATCCAAAAAGTGGCACTTGTCATCAGTGTTTCAGTTTGACGTTAATATTAACCCTTGGTGCTTAAAGAATATGCTGATTGTGTAGATATAGATCAGATTGCACATAACATGCAGTTTAATCTTGGATTAAAACTTTCTGCTATTTACAATAAGCATACTGATGTAAATTCCTTACTACATATTCCTCACTAAAAGTAGATATCAATTATAAAAAAGTCTAACTTCAATTCTGTACTGGTGGAATTTCAGCTCAAAAGACAACTTTAATTGATTAAATAAACTTTTGACTTAGTTGTATCAAAGTCGATTAGCACATCTGCCATTTCAAACGTTGTGTCGGTAAACTGTTAATTGATAGGAAGTGTGTTTAATTGCAAACCGATTTGCCGCTCTAATCAACTTGACCACCCGCTGTCTTCAGTATATCATAAGATAAACAAACTACCGTCAATGATATTAACAAGTTTGTTAATTGACAGCACACTTAACGCATTTTAAAAACATCAGACAGCCCATTTTCTCTTAACCTGAAACTGAAATTTTTCATAAACTTACACCTGTCTGTAGAATCAGACAATCTATAGTTTTTGAAATGCTTGTTATTCAGTGTTATTGAGTTGATTTTGAGATGACTTAACTAGCCTTACGAAAACAATGGGTATCTTTAATTATTTTATTCTGTGGCAAAACGGAGGATTGTTGAGGTGTTTCATTCTTTCTTATTGAAGTTCAAAACTTTGCAAAAACAAGTAGATCTATTACATAGCCCGAAGCCCCCCCCCCTTCCCTTCTCCCCCCTCCCTTCTCCCCCCTCCCCCCGCAATTCGCACTTTTAGTAAATTAGTTCGATGATCTTTGAATTTCTTACCGACAATTTATCATCGGCAGGAACATGTGATAAAAATATTTTTTTCTGGAATTTTTTTGAGAGAAACAGTTATGACAGCACGATTTAAGTAGCTATACTGTATATGTATTTACTGTGGTTGTTTTGGGAGCCCTTAGTAACAGTAACCAAGGAAGTCGGTTTATCTTACCACCACGGATCCATGTATTGGTCCAACCTCAGGAAAAGCTCTGTTGTGCTAGGTAGTGCATTTGCGAAAAGCATGTCTAACTCAGCAATCCTTTTTTGTTTACATTCATGTGTGGTTAATATTATTATTTGGCACAAAAAAAAATTGTTTGCTGATAAAAGAGTATGCTAAGATGGAAAGTAAAGTTTAAGGGAAGATAACTCTGAAATTTTTGTTATAATTATTTCAACAGCAAAGATTCTTCACAACAACCAATCATTGTTGTTGTTCTTGTCAAGTGTCAGTAAAATCAGATTAAAATTGATTGAGTGGTATTCCACGCCACTTTCAACATTATTTCAGTCATATCAAGGGGACAGCTCACAAATTCATGTATGTCCTGGGTTTCATTAGTACTAGGCTAAGAATCTGTACAAAACTCTTGTAGTTTATTCCAGACTAAGATATTCATTTTGATTCCACAAAAAGGTCCCAAGTCACAGATGTTATCTGTTCAGTTGAACACACATCTCAAATGTACATCTTTGAAAGCCATCATTCATGTGACCATCCTAATCAAGCTTTAATTACTTTAAATGGAAAGAAAACAGCAAAAGAAGGTTACTCAACATGGCAATGTATGGGTTGACAAACAGCTTAGTTTATTTCTGTAAACCAAACGAATTTCCCCAAAGAAGGAAGAAATTATACCTATCAATACAATAATGAGTCAATAAAACTTTCATACAAAAGATTAAAAGCTATATAAATTCACTTACAACTGTTTTGCATAAAATATTTCAAGCAATTATCCCTTATTTTAAGGTGGAAAACTGTCGTAAGTGCAGTTACTACAGTTTTGCACGAAAATTTTTTCCCAATATTTCAGTTTTTCAGAAGGTAAACTGTTGTAAGTAACAATTTTTGTAAAATCATCTTTTTGCAAAATGTTTTTCAAAAATCTGTTTTAATATCTTGAAAGTCATCAAAATCAACTTCTATTAAGATTGAAATGGTGATGATAATGATTTTCTCTAAGAAAGGAAATAGTTTCTAGTCTCTCCTATAAAATTTTCAAAAATACAGTTACAACAGTGTTGCGTTTAGCCCTCGATTTTCTCCTTTTCACACAATGTTTTCAAATGTCTGCTTTGTCCGCGCAGGCTGACATGGGCCGAAACATTTTGCTATCTTTAAATTTTCTGCATGTCGAAGGATAATTCTACCTCATGATTCAGTCCGTTGTTTGAAAAAATGGGTTTTATAGATCCATAATTAGGTGATGTCTTGCTTGGTATGACGCTTCATGGAGTTGCGTTAAGCCTTGTTTTGCAAAAGCATGGCTCATATGTAGAAAGCAAAATAGATTATAGAGCTTCATCTTTAACCATATCGAGGGCTCAACGCAACAGTCGTAACTAACATTTTTTCAAAAATGACTTTTTTTTTTTTCATTTTTGTAATCTAGAGTGCCAGTTTCATGTCCAGTAAAAATATTTTTCCGAAAAATTCAAAATAAAGCACTTAAATTCAAAAGTGGTCAAAATGTCGTAAGTGAATATTGGTGATTCTGTTAATGCAACACTGTAGTTAACTTGACATACATACTGTGTTGCACTGTAAAACCTCCTCTTTGTCACATAGAAAATGGTCCAACAATGTATGTAACTGACATGGAGCGTTTATTTTATAATTACTTCTATCAAATTAAGACTTATAACTGTTTTATAATATTCAAATTATCAAAACGACGCTTATTTTAAGAAATGCACTAACATGACGACCTTTTCAAAGCTTAAGCAAAAGATTAATAACTGGTAAGGTCCGAGATAAAAAAGGCAATTTCTAACACATTCCAAAGAACTTTCTAAAGCAAAACAAAAAATTTAGGCCTGCAGGTTACATCAACAGTGTATCTTTTTCAGAAAGGTATATCAAAACACATTAGTTCTGACAAGATGGAACATATTTAGACCTATCATCAAGAAGATAATAGAAATAAAAGCTCAATAGTAGCCAAACTAAATGATGGGGATGGCAAAAATGCTATTAAATTCAAGTCATACCATTCAAAAGTATGGAAATTATTATAAAGATGAAAATCTGTTATTTTATGGTTAGTCTTAAGTGTTAAACACTGGCAGGAATTGTCGAAGGACAAAAGTTGCAAGGTCCGTCTGTCCTTTGTTTACTTCTTACCTGGTTTTCGAATTCATTTTCCTACTAGCGACTTACACTTTGAATGACACTACAATAACAGATTGTCATCTTCACAATAATTTCCATACTTTCAAATGATACAATTTTAACTTAAGAGCGTTTTATCACCCCTTTGCTTACTTTTGACCATTACTGGGACCTCAAATGCCAAAATTACCCAACAAATTTCTGAGGTATTCACAAGTTTTTCCAACAGAACAAAACCATATCTTTCAAAGAGAACAAAAAGACATTATTCATTGTTTGATGGAATGGTAATAATTGTATATTATGTCACTTTCAATAGTATTTTAGTCATAATGTTGTGACAGCTAATTTCTGAAAGTTTTCGTCCTTTTAATTTTTACAGCTTTTCTTAAGGAAACTGAGATATTTATAATTTTTTGTGAAATGAATCAACAACATTGGTTCAAGATAACTGAGAAACCACATTTTCCTTGTGGAAAATCTGTCGTAAAAATAGTAGGTGGAGACTCCAAGATGAAAATTTTGTCTTCCTTTAAGTGTCGTTTGCAACGAGTCATAGATGAATTAAGCATCCTGAAATCTTAAGAATATTGTTGGTGTAGATATGAAAGATTTGAGTCTTCCAGAATTCATCCTCATAACTAAAGATAAAATTTAGAGAAAATAACAACAAGGTGTCTTGTCTGAAATTACCAGTATTATACCTTTGTATTGCCCAATGCTATTTTCTATACCCATTGAACTGAATAAAAGTAGTATGAGACTTTAAATTCATTCCTGTTCACCAAGTATCACCAATAGTAGTTTTGGATCCTGCAGTGCCTTACTAAAGAATACTCTCACATGACCACGCAGCAAAAACTACTGCTGAGGACTGAACCAGAATCTTGTGATTACAGAACCAAGGTATGAAAGACCCTTTTAGGTTTTGGAGCAACAAAATAGATATATCAATTCAATAATTTTATTCTTTGACTTGAACCACGAGTTTCCTCGTCATTAAACATTTATGATGTTTAAATATACATCGGGAAATCCCTGTTTAGAAAAGACACGGGACTTACAATCCAAATGCTTATTATACAATAGCCACTAGTTTCTGTAGTGCCCTAGCCTTGTACTAGTGGGACCCAAGAAAGACCACCACATTAAGTACTAGGCTTCCAGTGGTAGGCCAAGGGTGAGGTTCTGAGATATTTTCCCACTGAATTAGACAATGTAGCATCATAATGCACACAAGTGGGACTAAAATTGTCTCTTTCAGATTTATCGTAGTGTAGTTTTGAGTGCATTTGTCTAATTTTGATAGTGCCCCTTGTTTCTGCAAGCATCCACTCTCTTAATAATCTTTTGTAGAACATTGGGACTCTGCGACTTTTGTATTGCTGTGAAAATTCAACAGATTTCATGAAGAGTTTCATGTTAGTAAACCATCGTATTCAAAACAGTTTGTTATGAGGAGAAATTGACCTTATAAAGCTACTTCTATAGTTAAAGATATTTGGGCATGTGCCCATTATGATCTAGAAGAACTTCAAAGGGTTTTGAGAACAAATCCTCTGTTATCTAAGAGATTAAAATTGTGTTTTCTACATAGACAAAATGGTAATTAAAAATGGTCATTGTTTTGTACCAATCAAATGCATTTGAAATAATGAACTTGTGAGGTTGGGTGTTGTTTTCCATTTCATGAAACAGGAAGCTGCATAATTTTATGGTGAAGAAAAAATTGCGATGTTTTCTTTACAATACAAAGCAGGTTTCCTGTAAAGTTGTTTGTGACTATTGGACTCTAATTTATTTAAGATTATGAATGTTACATTTAGAAAATTGGAATTTATCAAATAAAATTAACTTGATATAAATCATAACTAGTGCTGCCAGTAAAAGAAAGCTCTGTGTGAATATTGTTATTCATCATTTTTTCTCGCAAAGTAAATTTCTAATTCATTTTGGGTTCTAAACAGTTAGATAATGGCAGTATGTACTAGTTATCCATGTTCCTTTTTTTTTTCAAATCTTTTGTCTACAGTATCACATCACACAGAGACCATGACTGTGAACTTTGATGTATGAAATTCAGTTTTGAAATAAATTCCCAGATACAATAGCTCACTAGCTAGCACAATTGCTTAACGTGGCTTAGAGAAGGCAGTGCATGAGATTATTTTCAAAATTCAAGGTCTAAAAACTATAAAAAGTTTATTAAAAACTATAAATTCTAAAAGGAAACTGTAAAGCAAAGGTTTTCAGTGTAAAAGAGATTTGGATCTCGAAAAAGAGTAAGTAGAATAGGATCTGTCATGAGCACATGCTTCAAATTTTGTTTTGTAAGACTGCTGTCCATTGGTACCATTGCCATCAAGTTTGAATAAAGTCCAGAGAAGATTGAAACATGTTTACTTAACAACAATGATCATACAAGTGATTAAATCTATGCCAATTGGTCTAACCTCAGGGAAAGCTCTGTTGTGCTAGGTAGTGCATTTGCGAAAAGCATGTCAAACTCCGCAATCCATCTTTGTTTACATTAATGTGTGGTTGATATTATTATTTGGCACAAAAAAAAATTGTTTGCTGATAAAAAAAAGTATGCCAAGATGGAAAGTAAAGTTTAAAGGAAGATAACTCTGACATTTTTGTTATAATTGTTTCAACAGCAAAGATTCTTCACAACAACCAATCATTGTTGTTGTTCTTGTCAAGTGTCAGTAAAATCAGTTTAAAACTGACTGAGTGGTATTCTATGCCACCTTCAACATTATTTCAGTCATATCAAGGGGACAGCTCACAAATTCATGTATGCCCTGGGTTTCATCAGTACTAGGCTTAGAATCTGTACAAAACTCTAGTAGTTTATTCCAGACTATGTAATATAGGGGTACAATGCATGTTACTCCGATTCCACAAACAGGTCCCAAAACACAGATGTTATCTGTGCAGTTGAACACACATCTCAAATGTACATCTTTGAAAGCCATCATTCATGTGACCATCCTAATCAAGCTTGAATTACTTTAAATGGAAAGAAAACAGCAAAAGAAGGTTACTCAACATGGCAATGTATGGGTTGACAAACAGCTTAGTTTATTTCTGTAAACCAAACTAATTTCCCCAAAGAAGGCAGAAATTTATTCTTATCAATACAATAATGAGTCAAAAACTGTTGAAAGTCTTAATAAAACTTTAATACAAATGATTGAAAGCTATATAAATTCACTTACAACTGTTTTGCATTAAACATTTCATTCAGTTATCACTTATTTTTAGGTGGAAGACTGTCGTAAGTGCAGTTACTACAGTTTTGCACGAAAATTTTTTCCCAATATTTCAATTTTTTAGAAGGTAAACTGTTGTAAATAACAATCTTTGTAAAATCATCTTTTTGCAAAATTTTTTCCAAAAATCTGTTTTAATATCTTGAAAGTCATCAAAATCAACTTCTAAGATTGAAATGGTGATGATACTGATTTTCTGTTAGAATGAAATGGTGATGATACTGATTTTCTCCAAGAAAGGAAATAGTTTTTCGTCTCTCCTGTAAAATTTTCAAAAATGCAGTTACGACAGTGTTGCGTTGAGCCCTCGATATAACAATAATGTTATTTACAACTAGTTCTGAAAGTTCTGTTAAGCGCAGACGAGCAAACAAACTAACGATGAATGCACAAATAAACAAACAGACTGGCCAAATGCAGTTGGCAAGGAATTAAAATTTAAAATGTTAGGTCAGCAGTGTTTGGGAACACTGTCATTAGTCCTTAACTCTTTATCAAACGACAGCATTTTGGAGTTGTCCACATTGAAAGTATCTGCAGACGACAGATTAAATACGACTCAAAAGTTAGAATTTGTCATTTAAAGGGTAGAAAACTTTTTGGGGAAAGGAGAACATGCTGCTTAACCCTTTGCCAAACAACAAAGATTTAGACTCTTAACTCTTTCCCAAACAACAAAATTTTAGACATGTCCAAATTTGTAAGTATTTGCAGACGAAAAATTTAACGGAGCTTAAAAGGTGGAATTTGTCCATGATAAAGTACAAAAGTTGTGGAAAAAGGACAAAATGCTGGTTACCAGCATTTTCTCCTTTTCCAACAATGTTTTCAAAAGGCTTCTTTCCCAGGGTCGTTAAAAAATCCGGGATTGTTTGGTATAGGGTTAACAGCATTTCTCCTTTTCTGTTGTTTCTTGTTTTCATCCAATAAACAATTTCTTATAAAATATTTTAACATTGCCCAAGATCGGTGTTGGAAGTTTTTTATGTTTCTGTATCAGCTCAACACACTGAAGTTTTTCAGGGAGTTTTTTTAGGTTTTTCTTCATTGCTGATAACACGATGTTTTTTCTACCTAGGTCCATGGCCTCCTTCCACTGCAGACTGAAATCAAAAAATCAAAACTGACAGAAAACCAACCACCTTCTACAATCCTTGACTATCATTGTACCTAAAATTTTGTTAATGTCTGTTTTGTTGGCTTAAACGTCGCACCGACAGTATTTCAATCATTTGGATATGACAACTACTTGAGATGCTAAACTACAGTAGGCATGTGGTATGATACCACACCAAGTCACTATATCTGTACACTGGGCAATGAACACTGGAACTACACTTATAAGCTGAGTGCCAAGCATGGGAGCTATTCAAGTAACTTTTGTTAATATCTGTTGATACATGTAAATACTGAAACAAAATAAAGAAACTTTGAAAAAGAACCTGAAATGGGCTCCTCTTCCATTTTCCTAGATTTGGAAAAATCATTCAACCAGAACCAAATTATAATATGCATATCTTAACTTTGTATTGAAACTTCCTATGAGGTTTAATAGAAACCTGTCCCGTTGGTTTGAAGAAATAGCTGGGACTAAAACAAAGTTTGTGGGGGTTATAATAATGCAGTTTGAAAATCAGGGGAGGTAAATAACAACAAACTATATATATCTGTAATAAGAGGAGTTGTTTCCCTTGATAAGTGATATAATTATGTAAATACAAGCAATTTCGTTGAAATGATACCCCCCGCCGAAAAATACTTTTTTTGATACAAACATATTAGAGGTATTGTGTTTTGCATGTACATGTGGCCTTGTTGTTATTGGTCCATGATGAAATTTTACATTAAGCTCCCTTTTTCCATGGCACAGCATTTCATTTCATAAAAAAATATAAAAGAGGTCCATAACAGGATTATAAATTAAGTCTCCTTTTTCCAGAACATGGCATTTCATTAAATGAAAACAAATAAAGAAAATATACATGAAGCCCCCCTTTTCCATGACACGTCATTATATATATATATAGAAAAAAAAATTGTACGAGGCGCAGTCGGAAAGTTCCCGGACTGGTCAATTTATAAGCAAACTAGCGTCCCGATCATGCTAAATTTTGCTACACATATAAACGTGATCTCGCCTTTTTAGTTTGCCTATGTTTGAAAACAATTCATTTGATAATTCGTCCGTTGAAGATGCTTAATAACAGGTGGGTACTCAGTTACGGAGCAATTCAAAAATCTTAGCGTGTAGGAAATTCTAGATCATAAACAAACATTGTAAGTTTCATTAAATGCTGCAATAACGTCGTGAGTTTTTGCATGGAGTCATACCAACATTATTTCAAAGTAATTCTGAAGAATCAGCGTGATTGGTTTATAATCTTAAATTTGAGGAGCGTTTTTCATAGCAATGGAAGAATTTCTGGTGGTCAAACGTCAATGTCAAATGATCGCACGGAGCAGTGTGCAGTCATAAAGTTATGCGTTGGAGCCGAAATGACGTCGACGGACACATGGAAATTCATGAATCATAAGGAAGTTGCACAGAAAGTATCCAGAAGTATTGTGTTTGAGCGGTATAGACGTTTTAAAGAAGGACATTTAGTTATAAAGGATTGTGCTAAGAGCTGGAGACAAAAAGATTCCGGTGAAGTCATGAGGGTGGAAAGCCTTGATTTGTCTGACCATCATTACTCATTCGAAAAATCTTGCGTTAGTAATTTTTCCACAATTGCATGGCCAATTCCTACGGCATTGAGCGATTTCGTCCAGGATTTTTAAGTCTGACAAATCAAGAAGAATGTCATGGTACAATATGGAGAAGGCTAAAAATTTGTCAAAAGACTTTGTCAACACCATGGGGAGAATAACCACTGTAAAATCAGAAAGAAGTGCACGAAAATGAAGCACTGTTTATTTCACAACACAATGTCATACTTTACAACATTTTATCAATCTATAAAATGGAAGTTACCCCATAACCAAACAGGCTAATATCAGATACATCATTAACTTTTATACCCTTTAGCTGTAAACGTTCCCCATAGCAACTCAAGGGTTGCTACCTATGTAAAATCCAAGTGCAAATGTATTACTTCAGGTAGTACTGTGGACATTTTTTTTTAAAAAATATGTCTAAGTACTGAAGAACAGAACTTTGGCCAACAGATATGTTATTTATGTTCTGCACAAAGTAGGAATCTGGACAATACTGGAATTTTTCCACCTAATGTGGGAATTCTCACTTTGTAGTAAGAATTCCTACCTGGTGCAGTTCCCTTGGGCAAAGTAGGAATTGGGGACAAAGTAAGACTTTTTTTAATTTCATTTTTTCATCATTTTCTGATCATTATCATTGATGTTTGTTTTTTAGTACAGTATTAGTAGTATTGGTTAAGAGTGACTTTACTGAATTTGGTTCTAACTAAAATACCGTTCAAAGGCACAATTACGTAGAAATACTGTAAGAAATGTGTACTGGAATAGTTATATTATCAATGAACCATCTTCTTAGCACCATGTTTTGAAATTATGATTGACAGGATATAATAAATAAGATAGCATGCGTTATATTGTTTATCATGACAACCAGAATACCATACTTGTATAAAAATTGTTACCTGTCATGCAAAAGGGGACCATCTGGGAACTGCGACAAGTGTCAACCCTGGTCAGACTGCACGGATTGCGCAGGCTGACCATGGTCGACACTTCGCTTTTATGTTATTTTCTGTATGAAAAGAGGTCATTCTACCTTACTATACAATCATTTTTGAAGTATCAACTTAAATTGACCTGCACTACGGTATCTTTGATTTGTGCTCATCTACGGTAATTGATGTACTTAATTCTCAGATTGTCCCTTTTCCCATGACGTAATGAGAAATAAATGGCATGTGTTGCAGCATGAGCATAAGTGAAACAAAACCTGTATAATATTTTCTGTCAAATATCACACAGCCCAAAGTTTTAAAAACCCTGAAGAAGAACTTGATGGGTTTTGCAGAGATCAGACTGCACAAGAGTGCAGCCTGATCTTGGATCTACACTCTCTAATACTGTGAGATTATCTCTCAGTTGAAAAGAACTTTCATGTTGTGACATTTTGAAGTTTTACCCTTTATCACATAACCATATTATTGACTAGTCCAAAATGAAAGCATTTACAGACAAGAAATCAGATGTTACTTAAACGACGGAATATGTTGTATTCTTGACTGAAAGAGTAGACAACACTGTGTGTAAAGGAAGTAAGAGACAACGAAAAGAGAATCATGATCACCAGAATCTAAAACCTTTGCAATACATGGGAATGTCCCGACATATTTATCATTATCTTGATCTGTCCCCTCAGTTATTTTAAGTTTAAAAAACTTTCTTTCATTTGCATCTTCCATTCACGTTTTCCAATTCTTTACTTTTTTTGTACAGAAATCCCTCTAGTTATTGTTACTTTGAATGTTCTTACATAACACTACCCTTTGAATTCTTACTTTGTCCACGCCTAATCCTACTTTGCACACAGACCGTATCTGACAATAGTATGATATATCTCCCTCGCCAAATTCTAGAATTGTCCGACACGAAATTCCGGAATCAGCAGACAAGGTAGGAACTCCTACTTTGCGCAGGTCAATTCCGTAATGCCTTTCCTGTAACATCATGAACAGTTCAGCTGGACTCAAACAATCAACTTTGCTGTTTCAAAAACACTGCTTTTTTTAAATTGTTTTCAGGGACTGAAGAATGTATGGTAATTTGTGGAACAACACTGTTTACACTGGTACAATATACAGCATCCACGGGTCTAGGTTCTTTTTTTCGAACAGATGGTTCATCTCAGCTTTACCATATTCTGTGTATGTGGCTCTCGTACTATACTTGACCTAAAAATAAAACAAAAACAGGGGTAAGGCACAACAACCACATCCCACAGTAGGCCAAAGTAATCATTTAATTCAGCTTATTGCTCTCACAGAATTACAAATTTTGAACATAATGTGAATATATTCAATAATGTAAAATTTATTTAATCCTTTTTCTTGTAAGCTGACATAATATTGCATTCTGAATAATACACACTCCAACACTGAACCAGACATGACTGTTCACCTAGCACAGTGTGACCAATACTTGAGGAAATATATGTTGGGCATATTTAATTGGTCAACTCATTTTGGTGTCAGCTTTGTAATGACCATTTTTACTGTCATATTTTTGGATAAAGATCAGATGTTTTCAAACATGCCCTGGTGTAACAGTCTTTTATAAAAATTATCAACTCACGACCATACAGTTATGACTTGTTAAAGCTTAACAAAACTGTCTGCAGAAAAGCAGTATAAGCACATTACAAGACATGGCTCCTTTCCTCTGCCAATTTTCCTTTGTTTTCAAAAGAGACGACTTTCTGCAAATATTTTGCACTGTACCATTTTTCTCAACAGATAAAAAAAAGAGCTTGTATGGTAGTAAGTAGAACTCATTACCAACATTAAAATGCTGACACAATATTTGTTATATTTTATACACATTCCAGACATCAGACAAGACTGTCCACCTAGCATGGTGTGGCCAATATAGAAAGGAGCAGTTTATCTAGGCATGTACTTGGCCATTTTCTTTCCTGCTCAATACAATATGGGTGTCAGCATACAAATGGCCATCTAACAGCACTTTGGGGTCAAAATTACAATGTTTTCTGACATGCCTTGGCCTAACAGTTTTATATGAGACACGGGGTTGCAGTTTTTGGTAAAAATAATTTGTTGGGGGTGAGGTTTTGAATCAGACTTGCACATGAGATCCTATACCCATATAAGATCTCTGGGCCTGGGTTGCAAACACACTCCATGACAGTACTATCTTAACCTGCAAATACTTTGCAACAGAAAAGGCATAAGGCCTTATATCCTCTCTGTACATTGGCCATATCGGGTACATTTTTGCAGACCGGTACCTAGGTTTACAATGTGGTGACAGCACTGCACACAAAACCTCTGCAGAAGTTTGAAGTAAGCTGGAACAAACAAACATACAAACAAAAACACACAAACAAACAAACAAATATACAAATTTTGAATTTTGAAAATTTATGCTAAAATTTGCAGGTACACATATTTCTTATTCCATCCAATTTCATCCAATCCAACAACAATCCTGTAATACAAGTATAGGTGCAATACAATCATACTGTAAGCTTTTAGAACATTAGAGCTGCTTTAAACTACCTAAAATTTTGAACAATAAATATTTACGGAAAGAATTTGATATTTTGCAAAGTGATTTTGCCAACCATCTCTGTATATTGGAAATTTTGCAAGTAAAAGTTTAATTGGGGATTTTTTACCTGATGATATAAATCTTTTTTTTTTTTTGCTAAACACTTTTCAAACAGTTTTATGGTTTACCACACGAAAAAAATTCAGACTAGTTCAAATTGAAAACTTTTGTAGACGATAAATTAAATGCAGCTCAAATGATTTACCAGGTAGTTTTGAAAGGGTAGAAGATATGGGAAAAGGAAAAAGGCTGGTGACAGGCATTTTCTCTTTTACCCACAATGCTTTCAAAAGGCCTTTACCTTGGGATCATGGAAACTTTGGATTGTGTAGTAAAGGGTTTCAGATAGAATTGCTTCAGACCTGAATTTAATGCAGGCTAGCCTATGCCCAGAGAAGTTTATGCAACTAACATGTAGTTTAAAAATTGCTTTTGACCTGAATTTAATATTGGCTCGTTTTCTAAATTTACCTTTAAATGATAGTATTGCTTAGAACCTAAATTCAGTGCAAGCTAGTATTATAAGTTTATCTGAAGAAACTTATGTAACAGAGAGTTTGAAGATGGTATTGCTTGAGACCTGAATTCAATGTAGGTTTATTTTAAAAGTTTACATGAAGAAATTTATGTAACAAATAATTCAAAGATGGTATCGCTTGAAACCTGAATTTAATGTAGACTACATTTAAAAGTTTACCTGAAAAAATATATGTACAAATGGTGTAAAGACAGTACTGCTTTTCACCTGAAATTTAATGTGGCTAGTTTTATGAGTTTACCTGCAGAAACTTACATAAAAAAATTGTTTAAAGATGGCACTTGTCCACCTGAAGACTAGTTTTATAAGTTTACCTGAAAGAAATTTTGATATGCATTTGACCCAAGTGCTTACAAATAGTTTGAAAAAAAGGTATTGCCAGCAACCTGATAGTTGAAACTTCCATTTGTGCTATGTAACCCCTGTCCCTGGCCACAATGTATATAATGAAGTTCCTACTATCAGTCTACTGAACCTCACCTGCCTATAGGAATATAATGTTAGAAGGATAATTTATTAGTAAAAATTAAACCTGATCCTTTGATTCATATCTAAGCTAGCAGGTAACTTATATATATTCGAAAGATGGGTTTCCAAAAAAAAAAAAATGCCTGAATGCATTGGAGGTAAGTTTTTAAGTTGACCAGACCTGTCAAATTATGCTTTGATACCATGATAAGTATCAATAATGACCCAAGTGCTTACAAATAGTTGAAATAGATATAGTGTTAAAAAAAAGGTATTGCCAGCAACCTGATAGTTGAAACTTCCATTTGTGCTATGTAACCCCTGTCCCTGGCCACAATGTATATAATGGAAGTTCCTACTGCCAGTCGACTGACCCTCGCCTGTCTATAGGACTTTGATGTCAGTAGGATTTCTTTTAAGTAAACTTTTAGCCTAATACTATGGCTCATATCTAACCTAGCAGGTAACATAATTATATGAAAGATGGGTTTTTGAGAAACCTGAATCCCTTGTAAGTATATGTAAGTTGATGAAACCTGTCAACTAATGCTTTGATTGATCAGTTTGCCACCAACCTGAATTTAATGTAGGTCATTTTAAAAAGGTGACTGAAGTTGTCACAACACTATGATGTATTTGAGCCAACAGTTTACATGCATGTATACATGCAGCTATGTGTTGGTACTATTCAAAATTTCATTTTTAGACTAGCGAAGCTAGTCTATAGGCGTCCAGATTGAGCCAGACTCAATGTAAACAAAAAACCCCCCAGTTGCCAAATACTGCCTCACAGAAAACAGTTCATTACTGTTAGGAATCTTAATTCTGTCATATATGACAATTTTGACAGAAAGCACAGAATCTCTGGCGTCTCAATTTGAACACTTCTTTTTACAAAGTAATAGACTGTACAAGATGTCATTGATAAGGTATGTAATGTTTGCTTATATGTAAATGAAGTAACCTATGCAAATCAGGCTCATAAGTCACAGACAATCATTATTTGTTTGTATCTAATGAAATGCTATGTTATGGAAAAAGGGAGCTTAATGGAGAATTTCATCATGGAGCAATAACAAAAAGGCCTTGTATACACGCAAAACACACTACTTCTTATAATGTTTCTATCAAAAGAGATCTGTTTAGGCTGCAGTTATCATTTCAAGTAATAACCTGTTTTAAATTGAAAGTTAACAAACTGAAGAGCTTCATGTAAAGTCAATGGATTGAACTGGATCTGGATTATACCGGATTGGACTTAATAACCAGAATGAACCGATGGAAATGGAATGGACTCAATAACCGAATTAGACAATTTTTCTTCAATCTTGTATTAGCCAGCAAAGTTTTACGTTTAGCATAGCCACTTATTTCAAATTCGCTAGTCTGTCAGTACTTTCAGTACTTTGATGATATTTATTGTATACATATTTGACCTGTTAGCAATTAGTTCTGCCAGCAAACTGATAGTTGAAACTTTCATTTGTGCTATATAACCCTTGTCCCTGGACACAATGTATATAATGGAAGTTTCTACTATCAGTTTACTAAACCTCATAGATCTCTTAAGAGGAATGTTATTTGAATTTTGTGACTTGAACTGAAAAAATCATGGTACTGGTTGTTTTGAAAATAATTCCAAATGTTGCTATTTGAGATTTATGAAAAGATCTATGATGCAACATTATTATGCTTTGTACACTCATGAACAGTATGAATATCTTGCACCTAGTGTTCCAACTACTGAACCATTACAGCCAAATTAAGCACACTGCAGACAAGGATTTTATCCATAAAAATGATGAATAAAGAAATACACAACCCAACTTAGCTTTATGAATAAAAGTTCTATTGAGCCAAAGCACTATGAGTTCAGAAAACAAATTAATTGAGAAAATAGCTAGAAAATGACTGACAACTGTGACCTACCTCCAATCTGTCTTCAAGCTGAATTTTCCTAGAGCGAGCTCATGTCTTTCCTGAAAGAAATTTAATAGACAAAAAACTACACTGTGGATGAATGAATGAATGAATAAATGAATGAATGAAATGGCATTTTGTAGAGCATTGACAGGTTTGATTTTTTTTGCCTATGAGTAAAAAGAATAAGAGATTTTCGGTATAACACCGAAAGTTTGTCAGTTAAAATCGTACACAAAGATCAATAGTGTCGTCTCTGTATTGCAGAATGACATACCTTACAGGAGACAAGCACGCCGACAGGCCACGTATGTTGACAACCTCAGGATTTTTCCATAGTGGGGTTATTTTTTATAATAGAAGAAATGAAATAATCCTCTCTACAAAAGAGTATCATTATGTTATCGATCTTTCGATTGGCTATCAGGGTACATCCCGACCATATGAATATTCATAAGAAACAACGAATTGCTTGTCAATTATACCAGGGGTAGATGCATGGAGAGTAACGTAATGCATCAAACCTTGGTTCCGAGGATGTCAAAAGTTTGAACTACAAAATTCTTGTTTCTACTCTTTTCATGGTTATAGTGCACATGACAAAACTATCACATGCATACTATTTCTCTGGATCTGAGATATATACTTAGAGACCTGTAACAGAGTATTGAGGCTAAACTCTCAACCTGTCTGTGTCAGACAAAAGCGCTTTCAAGTTTTCTTTATCTTTTCACCACACAATCCAGACTTTTATCAAACCTGACAGAAAGGCTTTTGAGAACAATGAAGTATGAAGAGTAAATGCTGGTAACCAGGATCTTCTCCTTTTCTAGAATTTTATCTGGTAATGGGCTATTCTTAAAGTATCAAACACTTCCCTTATGATAGATGTATTTCTTCACCAATTATAAAATATAATGGGTATTTCTTTGCCATGTTTCCCTTTTTTTTATAGTCCAGTTTTGAGTGACAGTGGAAAAGCAGCAACTGCTTGTTACAAGCAACTACTTCCCCCATCATGTCGTCCTATGATGTCCTTGGTGGGTAATCATCAACCGTTTTTAACCCTTTACCACACAATCCCGAGTTTTAACGACCCTGAGGAAGAAGGCTTTTGAAAACATTGTGTGAAAAGGAGAAAATGCTGGTAACCAGCATTTTCTCCTTTTCCCACAATGTTTTCTACCCTGTCAAAGACAGAAATCATTGTTTGAGCTTCATTTCTTTTGTCATCTGTGGAAGCTTTAAATTTGGTTAAGTCCAAAATATTGTCGTTTGGTAGAGAGTTAAGAATGTTTTCAGCCTAAATCTCCAGATTATTCAAAATTCGAAAGTAAAGCAACTTCTGATTGGCTAAACCAATTGATTTAGTTCTGAAGAATGGTTGGCAAAAAAACAGATCTTGATCAATGGTACTCTGCTGACAATACAGTTCAAGTTCTCTTCAGGATTCTAAGGATCAATAAATTATAAAATATTGGGGGAAAAGAACAACTGCTTGTCATAAACAGTTTCCCCAATTATGTCCTATGAAGTCTGATTTTGATCTACTCTGAAGATAACACAGTTCAAGTTCTCCTAAGGACCAATAAATCCTGTATCATACAACCTATTTTGTAATGACCTTAGAAAAAGAAACCCTTTGAAAACACTGGGAGTAAATAATGTTAACTAACATTTTTTCTACTTTTTTCACACTGTTTTTCACCTTTTCAGAGAAAAAACCCACCATTTGATTAACTTTTAGCTCTTTACTACACAATCCCGAGTTTTGACGACCCTGAGGAAGTCTAGAGGCCTTTTGAAAATATTGTGAGAAAAAGGAGCAAATGCTGGTAACCAGCATTTTTTGCTTTTCCCTTAATGTTTTCTTCCCTTTCAAAGAAAAGTGTCTTTATCTGTGCTACCTTTAGTTTGTCATCTGCAAATGCTTTCAGTTTGTACCAGCATAAAAGTTTGATGTTCGGTAAAGAGTTTACATGTCAAAAACATGTATGAAGCTTGCAGGGTCCTGCATTCCTAAAAGACTAAGGTGTAGAATTCCTTCCATGCTAGGTCCTCAGTTGGGGCAGGGGGTTTTGTGCAGTACCCAGATATTCATGCCTGTAGAAAAAGTTGAAAAAAATTAAGGAGCTCCTCAGCAAGCTGAAGAGGGAACAACTAACACACTATCACCTCCTAATGATAGCTGTTTTCAGCAGAGTAGTTTTGAAAACACTGTGGCAGATGGGGTAACTCCTTACGAGCAACTTCTGTCACAATGTTTCCATTTGTATTTTAAAATCTAAATTCATTTCGATAATTCCTATTTTACAAGAGCATTTTCAAAACCTTTCCCTCCAAATTTGCTTTGACTCAGTAGGTTGCTAAACAAACAGAAATGACATTTCAAGACAGGATAGAAAACATTGTGGGGAGTGGAGGAAATTATGTAACCAGCACTCTTTCCTTTTCTCACAATACTTTCTGAGGCCATCCATCTCAGGATTGTTAAAACTCTGGAATATGTGATTCTATGTGCAGTCTGATCTTACTCTACTTGTGTTAGTGAAGTTATTACTCTTGATATATTATAATATTACAAGTTAAGTGTTCAACTTACCATGTTAATACAGTGTCATCTTGTAGACTTCCCCTAGTATAAAGTGTTTGTCATGCTGTCTAAGCAGTGCTACTTCAAAGCCATGGTACCTTAAATTAAAAATAATAAAGACCAGGAAAACCTCTGTTTTAATGGAATGGGAGTTGAGGGACAGTTTCTTGTGTTACAGTTTCTATTAGCCACCATGTGAGAGAAAACTAAAGTAATTAAAGGTCAAAATTGAAGGCATGTGACCATAAAATAAATGTGACCCAAAAGTTGGTATTTGTTTTGAAAAGGGAAGAAAAACATTGTTGGGAAATGAGAAAATAGCATTTTTTCTTTTTCCCACAATATTTTCAAAAGCTATTTTTCTTGGGGTTTTAACAGTTGGGATGTGTGGTAAGGATAATACTTTTGATACGTTCTACAAGCTGTATGTTTTTAGTAGCTAATTGTGAACATAAGTATAATTTTGCACAGACTCCAACAATATTTTATTATTTCTTTGCCAAGCCCCAGTAGTGCAGTTGGTAGTGCACGCAATGTAAGAACAGGTCACTAGTTCAAATTCTCAGCTAGGCCAATTTCTATTTTTCCAAGGATTGATGATAGTCATTGCAACAGGATTCCTTCATCTCTCAATTCTGATCAATTTTTTAAAGATGGTTATGTGAGAAAGCACACAATAGCTTTGGAAGAATATAGTGCAAGGTACTGGATAAAGAAGCTCGAGGAAAGCATGGGTAGGCCCCACGATATAACTGAAAAATTGTTGAAAACAGTGTTTAACACCAGACAATCAATCAGTCTCTAACTTTATCAAATGACAAAATTTTAAGCTCTGCAAAATTTTCAATATAATAATTTTTATGCAGACAAGATATATTAAATTTGGCTCAAATAATGGCATTTGTCTTTGAACGGGAAAAAAAGTGTCCTCTCGTCCTCTTTCTCTCAGTATTCCGCTCTTAAAAACACCTCTCTCTGTCTCTCTCTTTCTCTCTCCAAATTTCTCCTTTCCCACTCTCTCTCTTTCTCTCTCTCTCTCTTCAAATTCCTACAGTTACTCATAAAAATAAAGATAAAATGGTTATGCTAGCTTCTGATACTTTCTGCAGTATTGTGACCAGGGACAGGGGGTATCAGAAACACACATAACCATTTAAAACATCCCTAAGGAAAAAAAAAAGATTATTATAGTACTACATGGAATTAGCTATGTTATGCAAATAGATTGAAAAAAGAAAAGCCTTACTTTTATATTATATCTCTGAGATAGTTTTCTTTATTATCTGTCTCTCTCTCTGCAAATTCCTCTCTTGCTCTCGTCCTCTTTCTCTCAGTATTCCGCTCTTAAAAACACCTCTCTCTGTCTCTCTCTTCCTCTCTCCAAATTTCTCCTTTCCCACTCTCTCTCTTTCCTCAAATTCCTACAGTTACTCATAAAAATAAAGATAAAATGGCTATGCTAGCTTCTGATACTTTCTGCAGTAATGTGACCAGGGACAGGGGGTATCAGAAACACACATAACCATTTGAAATATCCCTAAGGAAAAGAAAGAGATTATTTTAGTACTACATGGAATTAGCTATGTTATGCAAATAGATTGAAAAAAGAAAAGCCTTACTTTTGTATTATATCTTTGAGATAGTTTTCTTTATTATCTGTCTCTCTCTCTGCAAATTCCTCTCTTGCTCTTGTCCTCTTTCTCTCAGTATTCCGCTCTTACAAACACCTCTCTCTGTCTCTCCTTCTCTCTCCAAATTTCTCCTTTTCCACTCTCTCTCTTTCTCTCTCTCTCTTCAAATTCCTACAGTTACTCATAAAAATAAAGATAAAATGGCTATGCTAGCTTCTGATACTTTCTGCAGTATTGTGACCAGGGACAGGGGGTATCAGAAACACACATAACCATTGGAAATATCCCTAAGGGAAAAAAAAAGAGATTATTTTAGTACTACATGGAGTTAGCTTTGTTATGCAAATAGATTGAAAAAAGAAAAGCCTTACTTTTGTATTATATCTTTGAGATAGTTTTCTTTATTATCTATCTCTCTCTCTGCAAATTCCTCTCTTGCTCTGTCCTCTTTCTCTCAGTATTCCGCTCTTAGAAACACCTCTCTCTGTCTCTCTCTTCCTCTCTCCAAATTTCTCCTTTCCCACTCTCTCTTTCTCTCTCTCTTCAAATTCCTACAGTTACTCATAAAAAATAAAGATAAAATGGCTATGCTAGCTTCTGATACTTTCTGCAGGATTGTGACCAGGCACAGGCCATATCAGAAACACACATAACCATTTGAAATATCCCTAAGGAAAAAAAAAGAGATTATTTTAGTGCTACATGGAATTAGCTGTTATGCAAATAGATTGAAAAAAGAAAAGCCTTACTTTTGTATTATATCTTTGAGATAGTTTTCTTTATCTGTCTCTCTCTGCAAATTCCTCTCTCGCTCTCTTCCTCTTTCTCTCTGTATTCCTCTCTTAACAAATCGCTCTCTCTCGCTCTCTCTTTCTCTCCAAATTCCTACAGTTACAAGGAGAAATCAAGATAAAATGGCAATGGTAGTTTCCGTTACTTTCTGCAGTATTGTGACTAGGAACAGGGGGCACACATAACCATTAGAAATACCCTATAGAAAAAAGATTATTTTGATACAACATGGAATTAGCTAAGTTATGCAAGAAACTGGAAAAAAGAATTTATATACACAGAAAATGAAAATTGCGGTTTAACCCAGTAATTTCAAGTTCCTTGCTAAAATATATATGTAATATGAAAAAGGCAAAGCCTCAATACGAGCGAGGTGAATGGTTTGTGGAACAAATATCTATTAATTCAAATGACGACCAAGATTCTAGATCTTGAATTTAAGGGGTTTTGAGTTCGAATTTCGTCTTTGCCTAAACTAATTTTGAGCATTGTCAAAAGTAGAAAGCATTTTCTTTCGTAGATTTATACATGTGAAATAGGGTGAACTGTCCATGATTTCCTGAAAAAATAAAGACACTTCCCTGACAATTTCTTTATGTCCAGAAAAATATCTTGGAATGATTATTGGTTCACATACTTGTAAAAACCATTTTACGGGAACATTTCCTCACTGCATGTAGATCTAGATCTTTATAAGAGAGACTTTGATTTTTATGAGGAATCGGTCAGTAGGTTGGGAAGAATACTAGTATTGAGCAGAGTACTGGTAAAAGGAACTGCATGAACACATGGTAGGTGCACTTGCCGCCGCAATGAATATAGATCTACACACAAAAGGAAAAAAAAAACAAAATCTTTCTTTCATTTCTTCGTTAGTGCATAGGTCTACCCACGTTTTACCTTGAGTTTCTTTAAAATCAGAGTGCTTAGATCGCTAAAATTAGATTATAGACTATGTGGCTTTCCTTTTTCATCCCATCTGCTTTCCTACACATCCATCGTTGAAACAGTGATCAGTGCAGAGACAGGAATGAACTCTCGCAATGACTAGATCTAGATCTATCATCAATCCTAGGAAAGAAATTTGCTGAGTTTTCGGATAGATATCCAACTTACGACCAAAAAAAAAAAAAACACCAAACTTTTCAATATATTAACAAGCTTTCGTAACATTAAATAAATATATTTGAGCCATGTTGCGGTAAAAGAGGGTTTAATGCATCTCCATGATGCATGATACCAAGCAAGTCATCACATAATTATACATCCATATTGTATGATAACTGACTGAATCAAAAGGCATGCAAACTGGTCCTTTGACATGTAGAACGTTGAAAAATAGATCTAGCAGAGTTCTGATCCTGGTTAGCTTGCACAGACCGCACAGGCCGACCTGGGTCGATAGTTTTTGCAAATGCATTAAGCACCCCTTTCTACAGATCATAAATCTGGCTTTCTCTGTAACTGGTATTTTGAAACAGCCAAAAAACTAGTTTAGTCATGATTTCTTCAACACAATGTTTTCCGCGAAAAACGGCTCGTGCATGACGTAAGGAAAGTATGATTAATGATGTCATTATTTGCTAGCATAGATCGTTACATATGTTTAAACACAAATAGACGCTTAATACGCTGAAAGTAAGTAAGAAATTAGATAATCTGTACTCATTAAACTGATAATTGTTTTTAAGTAATCATCTGATCGGTAGATAATTTTTGTCATTTTTTACCAATCAGGTACTTGTGCGAAAGATTGTCATACGTGTGATGCTGTGCGACTAACCGGAAGACACTCAATTTTTAGTCATCCCTATTTAGATTTAGACTAAAACCCAGAACGAAGTCGGAATTTCATTTTTGAAAATCTAGAATGGTGTTTTCGCAAAACGAGCTTTGCTCGTTATGGGCTTGCCCGTAACTGGCTGTCGCTCGTTATAAATCTACTGAACTCTTTCCCAAATGATAAAATTTTGGACTCCACAAAATTGAAAACACTCACAGACAACAAATGATACATGGCTTAAATGATGGGATTTGTCTGCAAAAGGGTGGAAAGCATTGTGGAAAAAGATGAAAATTCTGGTTACCAGACAGACAATCAGGCTTTCAAATGGCAGTAAGGGTGTTGTGTCTTGTGCAAGGCAGACCTACAGGTTGGGCATGTAGGCACAGTGACTCAGTAGATAATTTTGGGTGGTGGTAAGAGAGGCTGTATTTTGGAATGGAAATATAATGCCAAAAACATTGGAGGGCTCAGGGTGATGCTTAGCAGGGTACCACTTGAAGGATTTTGGGAAGTCTTACTGGATACAGTTCGACAACAATAAGGTAGAGGTACTGGATTGTGGCAAAAGTGAGAATTATACATTATACCGGTTTTGACTATACACACACATACCAGTAAGTTGAAGTCATAACACGCTGGATTTTTTGGGGGGAAATTCAGAAAATTATCTCTTCGGAACTTCTGGGAAATTAAATGGAAGCTTAGAGTGTTTAAGAGTTTAGTTGCTTTTGTTAGATATTTGATTTAGGTTATCTTTTATTTTGTGATAGATTTTTATGTCATAATTTATTTTTAAACAGGAATGTTATTAAAATTTTTGAACTAGGATTCTGAATATTTGATTATCCCAACCAAGCTTGGTCGTCTTGTGACAGCGAGAAAAGGAGAAAATGCCGGTTACCAGTATTTTCCCATAATGTTTTTGAAAGGATTTTTTGTCAGGGTCGTTAAATCTCAGGATTTTGTTGTACAGATTTAATCTGATTTACCAGATGACAAAAATGAGGATTTTTCCAAATTAAAAGAGAAAAATGTTCTTAGGCAGCTTTAAAAGAAAAATTTGAGGATCTGTTTTTATCATTAAAAAAAAAAATACAAAAATAGAAAGATTGCTATCACATAAATCAATGGGTATTCAAAATGTGTCTTAATTTCATCAACTGCAATAGCCCAGAAGTGCATGTTTATTTCAAAATAGTAGTACCGGCCTTCAAAACCCAAGTGCAGTTTGGTTCTTGACTCTCTGTCTGTCCATCTGGTAGTCTAAAACCAGTTTAAAACTACTAAACCCTGCAAAACCCACTCAGTCCATTTCTCTTCCCACCTGTCAAAATTAAAAGTCTGAGTCAGTATGCTTGTGTCAATGCTCCTAATGTGGTGTGGAGACTGTTACCCAGTCAGACTGGGATTGGAATCTGGTTACCCAAAGCAGAGACAGCCCTGTTTCCTGTGTGTTTTTGCCAGTTCATAAATCTGTTTTGATGAGGCATGACGATGAATATCAACTATCTGTGATTGTAAAAATATGTATTCTTGAATTATGCATTTATGTGAATGTTATTAACACATTAAATGTGTAGTGCACTGGGTAATCCGGGCTGTAGGTTCTTGAGAAATTAACAATGATTCTAGGCTTGTCACAATTGTAGAAATGAAGGCAACCGTTATGATCCTTACTTATGCATTTTAAACAATCAAGCAAAACTTTCTGATGTCTTTATCTGAATTCAACCTAAATCTATAGCAGAATATATGGTGCTTGTTAAGTTTTCTCTAACATGGTGGCTAATAGAAACTAGTTTACTTTGGCCAGTATTTATTTTAAGTATTATTGATTAAAAAAAGTCTGGATGTACCCATGCATTTGTTGATAAGGTAAGTTCACACTCTTAAAATTTAAACTACTGTAGCTCAAAATTTCATACATTTCTCTTGCTCAAACCTGTATTATTTTGTTACTGAGAGTGACCTGTTGCTGTAGACTGATGGGAGTGATACTTTTTACTTTGCTAATTTCTTTATTGTTTGTAGCTTTAGCTTTTTGCCTTACTCTTGATTAACTTGTGTGTCAACTTACTCCAAGTAGTTTTGAATAATTATGATGTACCATTATAACTAGTCTTCTGCAGAAATAGAAAAAAGCTGCATACCACCCATTTACTGACCTACTGAAAATTTATACACTTATCTAATTTTGGTTTGACAGGCAAAAATAATACTGATTTTTCAAATTGACCTTGACAGGCAAAAATTATAAAAACTTGAAGACTGAGGGTAACATGTCAAGCCCACCATGGGAAGTTTGTAAACTGCACTAGGACAAAAAGTAACCAATCACTAAATGTAAATCATTCTTATTTTAGATCCCTTTGTTTTCAAATTTGCATGAGGATAGGAGTATTCTCTATGACCAAGTACATGTAGAACCATAAGTTAAGACCTCCATGTATGACCTTGACCTTATTTTGGAATGTCACATATACACATAAAAGAGAACTGTTGTGCAAATGTATTTTAAAATTCATCCATGGCTCAAACAAGATTTGCTTATAATATTTTTATTGTTTAACATTAAAACATGGCCTAAACCTTGGACCCATATGATCAAATCCTCCAAATGGCACAGCTACTCATGAAAGAAAACAAATGTATCAAATTATTTTGAAATCTATCTAGAATATAGAATTTGTGGCTTGTACAAGCTCTATAAATGATAATTTATCAAATGACCTTCCAGTATGTCCTTGACCTTGAAGTTACAGAAGCTAACAATTCAGAGAAACGTCTACTACTCATTAAGTAAAAAAGATTTCAAAAATTGACCATCGAGTGTAAATTTGCAACTGGATCTGCCTAAGCAAATTTTTGGGATGACACATCTACTCATGAAGGAGAACTACTGTACAATTTTTTTCAAAATCCATCCATTTGAAAAGAAACATGACTCTACCGAGGTTCATTTATGATAATATTTTTGTTTGATGTTAAGATAAGACCAATCCATTGATTTAATTATGTAGAAGTTGTAGCGGGCCAACATAGTGATAACTTTGTTTCTCCCACCTCTAAGGGGCTTGACAAAAAATCATGTAAAGAGTTTGTTGTTGTTGGTGGTTTTCAAGAATTTAGGCTGCTAAATCTGAACGGCAAGAAATTTGCCAAAGATGTTGTAATATAATTAGTATTTGACATGTTTTGACAAGTTGACAAAAAGTTAAAGGTTTTCACTCGCTGGAACTCAAAAATATTCCAAAAGCTGATTTCCATAAAATAAGACACTGAAATTAGACAAAAGCAACACATTTAGACCAAGGCTTGAAGCAAATGAACCTTTTAAAAAGCACCATGTCTTGGATTATGCCCAATATCTGTTCTAAAATACATGTATTTTCATGGAAAACATCTTTGAGATGTTTTTAAACCAAAAGGGATTACTTTCAGACTTTTATAAATGACACACACACACACAAATCTTTTGACCTCATATTACATATTATCAAATTTACAATACAACCTAAGCGTACTGAAATTATAATTATATAGTTTTCAATTACAACAATTTAGGCATGCCTCAAATAATTTACTTTCAAACACAAAAAAGGTAAATGGTAATTTTGTGGACTAACTCTTTACTAAACAATTCTAAGATTTAACAACCTTTATAATAATTAAAGTTTTTGAAAACACTGTGGAAAAAGGAAGAAATGCTGATAACATTGATTTCTACCTGTTCAAAGATAACATCTATACATGTAACTTGTTGAAGGAATATGCTTTCAATTTGTACCAGTCCAAATTTTGCCATTTGGAATAGAGTCAAAGATCTTTTAACCCTTTTCCACACAGTTCTGACTTTTAACAAGCTTAGGAAAGAATCCTTTCAATAATATTGTAGGAAAAGAAGAAAATACTGGTTACAGGCATTTTCTCTTTTTCCTACAATGTTTTCTACCTATCTAGAGTCAGTTTTCATCAACTGAGCCACATTTAAGGTGTCCTCTGCAACAGCTTTGAATTTGGACAATTGTAAAATTCTGTTGTTTGGTAAAGAGTTCACATACAAAATTTCATTAAAAACTTCAAATAACTTGAAATAAATGGCATGGAAAGAAAAATCAATGCATCGAAAATTTTACATGCAAATTATGTGTATGTCCAAAAATTCTTATTACTTATTGGATAAAAACCCTTAAAGTACTAGATGAACACATTTTTGTCAAAAAAAGGCAGAATTTAGTCAGCATCATTATAAATTGGGCAGTGTATATGCAAGAACAGCAATCCAGCTGA
Organism: Hippopus hippopus; assembly: GCA_946811185.2. Classification (NCBI taxonomy): domain Eukaryota; kingdom Metazoa; phylum Mollusca; class Bivalvia; order Cardiida; family Cardiidae; genus Hippopus; species Hippopus hippopus. The sequence continues at coordinate 33,454,515 of OX328105.1, forward strand.
CCTCAATCTACACTGGTCTATGAAAATTACAGTTGTGATAGACAGGCACTTTAGGGGTTTAAATCCCTATCATTCCTCATTGCATTAACCCTTTACCAAACGACAAAATTGATGACTTGTTCAAACTGAAAGCATTTGCAGACAACAATATAAATGTTGCTCAAATGATACACTTTGTTTTTGATAAGGTAGAAAACATTGAGGAAAAATGAGAAAATGCTGGTTACCAGCATTTTCTCCTTTTCCCACAATGTTTTCAAAAGGTATCTTTCTCAAGGTCATTAAAAGTCAGGATTGTGTGGTAAAGGGTTAACCTTGAAGTGAACACAGAAATATACAGAAAGATACCTAGCATCACTGCCTGATCTCATTTGTTTATGAGCTGACAATAAACAACACACACAACTTCTCAATCAGCTCTGGAATCAAATATTATCTTAAAATTGACTCCAAAGCTGTTTGATTTTTCGGGGTCTAATAATTCTGGTGGTATAACAGTCTGATCTTGATCTATGACAGCTGTCTGTGTTTCTAATATGGCTTCTGGCAGTGACAGGATGAAACAAATCCACTGATGTAATTTTTCAAAATGGCCTTTTTTGAATTAAATATTGTAATTCTTTTTTTTTTTTTCAGATTCTCGGCTTTTGAAAAGCTGAAATTGCAAATAAAACACTGCTGCCCCTGAATAAATCAACAACTTTTCAAGCTTGTCTTAATCTGTCATTGGCTGACAGCATCAGCTCCTTATTTGTAGACAATTTTGCATATGTCTAACCTGCTATTGACCTGGACTCAAACCAGTACTATGTTAGTTGACACTGAACCTGTTTACAACCTTGTATTTGTGAGAAGATGGAAGTTTTTTATCCATATACAAATATTTCCTGGACCCAAACCAGTAATTTTCAGAAAATGAATATTCACTGTTAGAGACCTATGTCTACAAGGAGCCGGTGTTTCTTTACTCAGTGAAGATGAATTTCCTGTCATTTTTATCTGCCCCTGAATAGATCAGCAACCTTTCTGGCTTGCCTTGACCCGTCATTGGTGACAGTTTACTTGTTGTTCATGTTATTTTAAGCTCATATATAAAACAATCAAACAATATATAACAATAAAACGGTATTGATTGTAAGACATCAGTTTTTCCTGGATCCCACCCAATAGTCAACTGTGCTCTGTATCTTTCTATGATTCCTGGATACTAACCAGTGCAAGGAAATCACCCATGTAACAAAGACAACTTTTCTGTGCCGTGAATTTTACATTTTTTTTTATTATTTCTATACCACAATTTCATCTCAATCAAAATTTTGTCAAAATATTAAAATTGTATTACTTTAGTCTTTACCAAGCCATTTTCAGAATTTACATCATCAGATTGAACTTCATTCAATGATTGGTTTTATACAGGAAAAAAATCAATTCAGTGTTCTATAACATAAGTCAGTCTCATATTGGGTTTTTTTTTGCTTATTTACTTTTGGATTTAACATCCTTAACATCAAACACTGCAAAAGATATTGAAGTTACAACTTTTTTTTTATATCTGAATTTAATAACCTTAACATTATTCATTGCATGAGACTTGAATGCTAAGCTGTTTTTGGATTTAAGATCCTTAACATTCATCATTGCATGAGACAGATTATTTCAAATATACACATACTGGAAGATCCTTAACCCTCTACCAGACAACGAAATTTTAGCCTTGTCCAAATTGAAAGCATATGCAGACAACAATTTCAATGTGGCCCAAATGCTTTAATTTTTATTTGTTAGAGTAGAAAACATTGCAGGAAAAGGAGAAAATACTGGTTACCAGCATTTTCTCCTTTTCCCACAATGTTTTCAAAAGGCTTCTTTCCAGCATCATTAAAATCGGCATTGTGTGGTAAAGGGTTAACACAGATTACATATTCACTGAGTCACAAGCAACATGTACAAAAAAAATAACCCTTTACCAAATAATTCTCTGTTAAATCCACCAAGCTGAGGATGTTTGTTGAAAACATTGTGGAAAAAGTAGAAAATGGTAGTTACCAGAATTTCCTCCCTTTTTCACATTATTTTCTACCATTTCAAAGACAGAAATAATATTCTAAGCTGTAGATCTACTGAATCTGTTGTTTGTAAATGCTTTAAAGTAAGTCTAGTCTAAAATTTTCTTATTTGGGAAAGAGTTAAAGGAATAATTCAATCAATGACAGACATTAGGGATGATATGAAAATGTACCGGTAAACACTTTCCATTCTTTTAGAAGAAAAAAATGTGTGTTTTTTTCTTACAATTCTTGTTGTAATAACGGAACAGAAAAGCAACTTGAAGCAAAACAAAAAATTCTCATTTTCATTTGTGATAATTTGGGTTTAACCCTGTATCAAATGATCTTTTTAAAACAACCTTTTAAAAAGAAAGCTTTAAAAATAATGTTGGAGGAGGAGAAAATGCTGGGAATAATCATTTTCTCCTCCTCCCACAATGCTTTCTACTTGTTTGAAGACAAATATAACTTGAGCTAAAATTAATTTATTGCCTCCAAAGTCTTTTTATTTGGACAAGTCTAAAATTTTAACATTTGGCAAAGGGTTAAGGTCCTTAAAATCACATGCTTTACGCTGATAATTTCTTTAATGGCTGTAAAAAATCCCTTTGGTTTATTCACCCTCAAACATGTTTTAAGTTAATGTGTCTGATAGACACACATCATGTTTAGATACTTCATGTATCATACCTATCAATTTGAAAGACATGGTGCTGGTTTAAACGATTCATCTTTTTGTTAAAACTTTGTTTCTTCATTTTGTATCTTTCAGCTAATGGAATACTTTGAACAAGACAACAAACCTCAAACTTAAGAAACTTTTACATGGTACCTCTTGTAGATTCCCCCTCATAAACCCTGAAGCTCAAGAGCCAATGATTTCTGAGCCGAAAGAGTCAAAACCAATTTTGAATAAGTGTCAAAACCATAATTTTAAGAGTAAAACCTTAAGGAAACCCTTCCATGCAAGTTCATGACATTTAAAAATCTCTGTCACTTGTATAAAAATTCACAAAAAATTGGGTAAAAACATTTTGTTCATGTTGAGTACAATAATTTTGTAATTCATATTTACATGTACATGTATTAGATAGATATCATTTAGTCCTCAGCTCTTACATCCTGCAAGTTTTTATCAGTACAAGAAATATGTTATTTATCAAATTATTTCAAGCAAAAATATTAAATTATCCACGAGTTGCCCCATTTACTTATACTGGTATAATTCATAACAGCTATGGTAATTTAGTGACGATAGAATAGATCTACATCTGTATGTGATTGATAAAAAGTCAACAAAATTCTGTACCAATAATCTTATACAAGACAGTTTGTCTCACAGATTGTTAATGTATGTTTCACCTATTTTGCAGTCTACAGTTTAAATACCTTTGGAGTAGATAAAGAATGCAAGGGGACAATGTACTTGATATGTATATTTTTGTATTATTGTATGTTAGACTAGAGGCCTTTATTTACAGTAAAAGTGTTGTAGCATGTTGTATTTTTTTTGTATTTATTGTTGATTATTCTAAGTTTTCCACAGTGGTATGTGCTTTTGATTTCTATTCACCTATTAGATATTGTTATTCACCTGTTAGATATTGTTGAATTTAAAAAAAAAATGAAGTATAAACAAGAGGGCCATGATAGCCCTGGGTTTCCTGAGCCTTTTTGACCTTACAAGACCCATTTCAAATCTCTCTCTCTCAAGATATCAAGATAAGCATTTAAACAACTTTCATGACTACTGGACTGAAAATGAGGCGTCTAGGGTGTACACAAGCTTTTCTAATATTTGTCTCTGTGACCTACTGTTTTGCCAAACTCGGCCCATTCTTAAACTCCATGTAGATATCATTAAGATAAACATTCTCACCAACTCACATGAGTTTTGGACTAAAAAGGTGACCCCAAGAGTGTACACAAGGTTTTTCCGAGATATGTCACAGTGACCTACTTTTGGACCTGATGTGGCTTACTTCCAAATCTGTCTCAAGACATCATCAAGACAAACATTCTGATCAAAAACATTCTGATGAATTCTTATGAGTACTGGACTGAAAATGCAACCTTTAGTGTGTCTACTTTGTGAACAAACACATCCTAATTATCATCTAAACAAACATTCCAACCAATTTTCGTGAGTTTTTGACTGAAAATGTGGCCTGTGAACACAAGGTTTTTCAAAGAATTGGCCTGGCAACCTAGTTTTTGACCCAACATGTGTTTTGCCCATTCTCGAACTCATCCAAGATTTTATCAAGTCAAACATTCTTACTAATTTTATGAGTTTTGGGCTGAAAGTATGACCTCTAGAACGTACACAAGGCTTTTCAAAGATGTGACAAGATGACCTACTTGTTGACCCTATGTGACCCATTTTATGATTCATTAATGATGTTTTCAAGACATACATTCTGACTAACTTCAATGTACTGAAAATATGGCCTCTAGAGTGAACACAATGGTTTTTTATTTGACCTGGTGACCTAGTTTTTTACTGACACAACCTATTTTCAAAGTGGTCTGAGATAATATCAGACCCAACATTTTGACTAACTTTCATTAGTATTGAACCGAAAATGTGGTCTCTGGAGTATACACAAGGTTTTTCCAAGATTTGACCTGGTTAATTATATTTTTTGACCCAATACTTTCAAAGATACCATCAAGACGAACATCCTGACTGGAGTTCATGAGTATTGGATTAAAATGTAGCCCCTAGTGTGTACACAAAGTAAAAATTGATGATGATGCAGGACAGATGACACATGGCGACCAACCATTGCTGATGCAACACAATCACAAAAGCTCACCTAGAGCACTTTGTGCTCAAGTAGCGCTCCTAGCCTCTATGATATTGTGCCATTTTTTTTTACTTATGCAAACTTGAAACAATGTACTAGGAATCGCTCTTTATCTTTTTTTTCTATTGAAACCGATTTCCAAGACACTGAATTTACAAGACGGATAATAATGACTTTATAGAGCTCTACATGCCATCATGATGCAACATACTTTTGTACCCTTACTTTATTTTGATTATTCATGGTTTGTACTGTGTTAGGGAAGCCTGTCACAATCTGAGGGCAGATCACAACCTTGTCAAATTGCTGCTAGAAATTGGTAATTTGATGCAACATGTCAGAGTTTCCTATGCTGGAACAGTATACGTTGGCATACTCATTTAGTATCTACTGAAAATCAGTTAACCATCAATTATCATTGTTTAAAGATGAAAATCTCAAATATAAACCTCATTTTCTCCTAATATATATTTTACACAATATCAGGAATTCAAGGTATCTGTTTAGTTTGTACATTCTTCAGCATTAGAGTTGACCTTTAACTACCCTATGTAAAGTGACTCTTACCTCATCTATGTCCACTTCTCATCAAATCGCACATCTACAAAGATAAGAAAAAATTAATCCTGGTGATTCCTTATATCAAATTTCAACAAGAGCACAGCATGCTGGTGCCAACACTTGGCTGCAAGTGCTTGACTTTCAGTGAAAATTTTAAGTCAAAAAAGGAGCATAACTGTGTAAAAAAATACTGTGAAGATTACCTGCTCCTGTTGTATGAGTTTCCCTTTAGATAGCTTACAGCTTCGTCCATGTATGAAATAAGTATCTCAATAATAACAGAGATATTACAAAATGTAAGTTTCTTGCACCAGGACTATGACAAAAACTTGTTTTCTTCAAGCACAGTGAAGCTAATAGAGTAATCAAGAACCAAACTAAACTTCAAGGTGTTGCATGTATAGAAAGGGGTATTTCTAAAATCTACTTGTGCATGTAAATTTCATCAACACACCAGTGATATCAAAATTTTAAAGCTTTTGAAGACAAAAAGTTTAAAGTGACACAAATTTATAGTGAAATGTTCCTTTGAAAACGTTGAATACATTGTGGGAAAGAAAAAAAATGATGGTTATCAGCTTTTTTCATCTGTATGTTTTCAAATTGGACAAGTCTAAAATTTTGCTGTTTGGTAGAGAGATAAACAAGGAAATTTACAATCTTGGAACAAGTCCCCCCAATAGACACACAACACCTGTCAAACCTGGTCTTTTCCATTTTTTCCAGACAAAATGCAAATCACCATGCAACCCAACTTTTAACAACTCTGAGGAGGAAAGGCTTTTGAAAACATTGTGGTAAAGGAGAAAATGCTGATAAACAGCATTTTCTCCTTTTTCTCACAATATTTCCTATCCTGAGAGTGATAAATTTCAACTCAGTCACCTTTATTTTGTCATCTGCAAAAGCTTTCAATTTCAGCTAGTCTCAAAATTTGTCATTTGGTAAAGAGTTAATGTTGTACTTCCAAGAGATATTACAGCATTTTGTTCAATAAATCAGCCCAAGAAAATTTTTATATATGCTAGCATTGTTATTCATCTTAGATCAGTTTGCATGTTCGTGCTGTCTGACCTTGCTCTTGTTTAGCATGATCATACTGCACAGAATATGCAGTTTGATCTGGGACATGATATCAAGATTAGACTCTAGTAATATGTTCTGAAGACTCAAATCTTTGTTAACCCTTTGCCAAACATTTCTGTATTATAACTCTTTGTCAAACATTTCCATAATTGAACAACTGATGAAAAAAACTATGAAAATTTTGTGGGAAAAGGAGAAAGTGACTGTAGTCAGCATTTTCTCCTTAATCCACAATGTTTTAACTCTATCACAAGAAACAAGCTTCAGGGCAACAAGGGCAAAGAAGTCACCTTCTATGGCTTCACTTCGCCTTATCAAGCTTGCACAGCGAAAAAACTTCGCCCTAAAAAATTCCTGACCTGACTGCTCATGATGATACCAATCTTCATTTGAGCCACTTTCATTTTTGTCATTTGCAATGCTTTCATTTCCATAAACAATTCCATAAACATCATTGTGTGGCAAAGGGTTAATGCCTCTGTAATGTAGAGCTTTTGAAAACAAATTGGGTAAAGGAGAAAATGCAGATTATTACTCAAACAAATTGACATGAATTAAATTACCTCTATTACCATATCTGGGCTCTTTTTGCTTCTATAATAGAGGCCGATATTCAGTGACTTCCCAATTGCAAAAAGCATTTTTTTCCCCCCAATTTTGGAGAAAAAAATTCCCAATTTTGGAGAAAGTATTTCCCATAATACGATGCTGAAATTCCCAATAAGTTTAAATACCAATATCTCGTAAGCTGTTTTACATGATCAGACATAAAACTTTTGTTATTTAGCAGCGAATGAAACCGAAATGACTCGGCTGACTGCGTTGCACTATGGCCGAAATGTTGCGATTTCTTGGTGCCACATGGTTTGTTTAATGGAGGCAATGTTAGCTGAACCGAGTTATTTTTCGTGCATTATAACACCGCACATAGACTTGACACTGTTGTTATTTCCCTACCATTCTGTATTAAATCCTTTGACATGTTATATAATATTTTGTCTTGTATAAAACCTTACAGGTGACAAAAGAAGTTATTTTTAATTTAACACTGTGGAACATATTCTTACTCGGTTGCAGTAAACCTATTTAAAAAAAAAAAACAAGCACGCTCCATATCCAAGTAAAACATGTCAAGAACCAGGAAACATTACAAAAAGTTTGTTAAAAGGGCTGCAGACAATAAAGGCCAGCGCAGCCTTTTTACTTTCATTGTGAAACGTTTAAATTCTTTGCCGATCGATCTGCAGGTAATCAAATCTCTGCATACTGAGTCTCAATCTGAAGTACCGGTTCTGTCGGACATCGCCGATCTCCCGTTGTCTGAGGACTAGACAATTATTATATTATCACTGCACATGATGCAAACTCTACATCTATAGACATAATTTCAAAGCCTAGCCCTGCAACTTCCACAAATAATGACTCCCTTGTATCATATGATGGCCAGAAAGCCGTTCTGCTGAAGTATTAATTCCAGCATCCATGGGTGTACCACTTAGTGTTAAAAAAGGGCTATAAGCCTGTATGTGTAAATACTGCGAGATATTTGGCCATGGTTTAAGCAGTTATAGTGTAACTGCAGGGTTCTGCCCAGAAATCAAATCCATTGGGACAAATGGCCCACTGGGTTTGAAAAAAGTGGGCCATTTCAGAAAATATGGGGCCCAAGTGAATTTTCCATATGCCGCCAATGGTTTATCAGCATTTTAGACAAGTTGGTAAGACTTTGGGACTGTTAGACTATTCATACATGTAATGTGTGCATTCCAATACCTTGTTTTGAAAATTAAAGATAACATGTGTAAATTGTGAAACTAATCATTAGGGCTGACTATCGGCCCGAAAAATGACTATCACGATATTTCTACTATCGCAGTCCTGATTAATATCATGATACTATCACTATCGTGAGAACCATATCTTGATGCATCACGATACTATCGGGTTGTATAAAATCTTCCTTAAATACACGGTCTCTGGCAGTTGTTTGCCGGGGCTCGCCAGCAAATGTCGGATGTTTGCCCTGCAAATTTGTCGTGTTCCCACTGTGTTTCAGTATCATATAACATAGTCTATGCTACTCATTTTTTAATCATTCTCTTCCTCTTTAAGAAATCCGAAATGGGTCCAAAAACTGGCCTTACAAACTTTGTTTTTCACAAAATTAGCAGCCATTACAGACGACATAAATTTATACGTATACAGACACGCTGGATTAGTAAGTACAAAAGAGTATGCAAAGTCGATCATTAACAATAAATAACATTTTCGATTATTTGTCAATTATTCCAGCTATTGAGTACGAAAATATGAAAATTAACTCAAATTTCAGACAAAAGTTAACAGAAAAAGATAAAGAGAAATTTTTAATGTCTTCTCGAACATATGGAATCGATTTTTAATGTCCAAAAGGTATATACCAAAAACTGAAATCGAGCATGCCTTAGAGTAAACATGAAAGAAGCCATGAATCAATTTTTATTCACTCTTTTATTCTGTTAAGAAAAAAAGCAGATTAGATCAAGTAAGTAAAGTTAGCAAACTAACAATAATGTCATGGTTTAATTATCGAAACTATCGATTGTTGAACAAACTATCGGCGACTGTTATCGATGTCGGACATAGCAATCGATGCATCACTATCGGGACAGTCACAATCGCAATGCATCGATGCATCGATGTATCATTACACCCCTACTACTCATTCTATCTGCACATTTATCTGTTGTACTATTTCTCTAGCCATTGAGGATTAAATGTCATTTTCTCTTTATTTTTTTTGTCTGACAAGTAGTGGTGGGCTGATGATCGACTATAGTCGAAAGTCAGTTGGTTTTGGCCTCCGATTCCAATAATTGATTGAGAAATCCCAGAATTGATTGTCGTCGGTTCCTGAACTGGCTCGGTCCCAAAACTTGAATTCTGGTTTTTAGCGCTTTGTTTTGTGACTGATGTTAATCACACTCTTGGGTTCAACATAGTGGATAACAAACACGAAAATTGGCCGGAAAAATGGGAAAGAAATTTTTGTCCATGGATGTCTTGACAAAACTTGACAACTCGGCAAGTTTCTCATTTGATCCCTGAGCCCGGGTTTTGACACTTGGAAATTTAAAATGACCTGTCTTTGACGCTGAAAAATATCTGCCTAAATGTCAATCTGACGCATGAAATTATCGTCTAGAGCTTCATATAGCCTAGCTTGTGCGCATCCCGCAGAAATATGGGCTAAACATGATTAGTATAAAACAGGGCTTCCCCTGCAAGTTTTAATTTTTGCGCCATCAAATTCGCCAGCTCAAAAAAATTGGGGCCAGTAGGAGCCAACTGAGGTAGCCACATAGTACATTAGACGCTTCAGTTTATTGGCCCATGTTAAAGCTACTAAATCCATTGCTCACTATAATACTGTACATGCTTACTTATGTTCCTTTATCCCCAAGGGTTTTCAAGGTTGTGAGCTACAGGGACACAGAAGTTGTATTTGAACAGTAATACAGCGCTGTAATTCTAAAGCTGCAAACCTGTTAGAATTCCTTGAGTTTTAATGAAATTAAAGATGAAATTTGGTATTGTGTGGTAAAGGGTTTAATAAATCATTTCTTTTTATCTTAAAAAATACTAATTTTGTTAAAGAGTCCTTTTATTCTGGTCTTTTCTCTCTGTATGAGTGTCCTATACCTTCTCTGGCACTTGTTCCAGTGCTATCACTGTAAGACAAAGTAGCCTACAAATTCCCCCCCCCCCTTACTATTCAACATTTTCATGTCATAAAATCAGTCGAGTTTTTTCCTCATTATTTAGACATGTATTTTAGCACCCATTTATTGTTTTATACATATATTTGGGTAAATTTACTGTTTGAAGTCATTATCAATGCCAGAAAGACAGTCTGAAGTGCTTCTGATAGGACAACGTCAACTGACAATTTGTTGTGTCATGGGTTTTCACGTTTTTTGCGACGATCCATTTTTCATGTCCGTTAATTTTCGGAAAATTATTTCCACATGATTTGATATAAAATTTTCATTAAGGGTGGCAGCTAACTTCAAAATCTGTCATTTTACGCTATATAAGCGGATCAATACCATTAACACGTTTTTCATTAATGGTAAGTACACACAATAAAATGCTAACCAGCGAGAGGATGCTTACCAGGTAAGGCAGAATCAAGGCGTGGCTTTAGAAATTATGGGCGGTAACTAAATCTTGTATCTGGTTTCTGATTGGTTCGAAATTCCTGTGTGCACAACGGGGCGTGGCGAAATCGACATTTGACTGATTAGCTTTATGTGGTGTGTATGCAAGTCTGGTGTGTAATTAGACAAAACTGTTAATGATTGATTAGGTGTGATAAACAGTAAGGCGGGCATCCTTCACACTTGAAACATATTGTTTTAGTCGGAGTTAAGATCTTGTAAGAATTATTTATAGGCATTTACTTGTCGCCAGTACATTCGCCAGTGCTTCATTTTTGGTGCCATTTTTTCTTAATTTTCGCATTTGGCGACACTGGCGATCGACAGCGGGAGCCCTGTAAAATGCAAAGGACACCAGCATGATAATGAAGCTGGGGAACCATATCAATTTCTATTTTGGACCAGGCTAAAACCCTGAAACTATGTCGCGGAAGTCAGATTTTGTCGTTTTTTAATTTAGAAAAATTTGGCGCGCCCTCTGGCCCATCTATTTGAACTTTTTGCGCCCTCTGCTATTTTTTAGCGCAAGGGCGCGTCCTGGGCAGAACCCTGTAACTGTTAAATTTGTTTCAATTATTAAATTGTTGCAACTTTCTATTTAAGTATGTACACTGCCATTAATTATGCCCCCCTTCAACGAAGTGGGTGTATATATTGCTTTGCTAATGTCGGTCGGTCCGTCGGTCCATCGGTCGGTTCGTCGGTCCGTCGGTAGACCTTACCTTGTCTGGATGATAACTAGACACAGAATTGACCTAGGTTCGTCAAATTTGGCACAGACATGCATCTTGGAGTGTAGATGATCCCTATTGATTTTAGGTCAATCGGTCAAAGGTCAAGGTCACAGTGACCGTCAACATGTTGATATATAGACCAAATCTTGTCCGGATGATAACTAGACACAGAATTGACCTAGGTTCGTCAAATTTGGCACAGACATGCGTCTCGGAGTGTAGATGATCCCTATTGATTTTGAGGTCAATCGGTCAAAGGTCAAGGTCACAGTGACCGTCAACATGTTGATATATAGACCAAACCTTGTCCTGATGATAACTAGACACAGAATTTACCTAGGTTCGTCAAATATGGCATAGATATGCGTCTTGGAGTGTAGACGATCCCTATTGATTTTGAGGTCAATCAGTCAAAGGTCAAGGTCATAGTGACCGTCAACATGTTGATATTTAGACCAAACCTTGTCCGGATGATAACTAGACACAGAATTGACATAGGTTCGTCAAATTTGGCACAGACATGCGTCTCCAAGTGTAGATGATCCCTATTGATTTTGAGGTCAATCGGTCAGTGGTCAAGGTCACAGTGACCGTCAACATGTTGATATATAGACCAAACCTTGTCCGGATGATAACTAGACACAGAATTGACCTAGGTTTGTCAAATTTGGCACAGACATGCGTCTCAGAGTGTAGATGATCCCTATTGATTTTGAGGTCAATCGGTTAAAGGTCAAGGTCACAGTGACCGTCAACATGTTGATATATAGACCAAACCTTGTCCAGATGATAACTAGACAGAATTGACATAGGTTCTTCAAATTCTGTACAGATATTCATCTCGGAGTGTAAATGACCCTATCGATTTTGAGATTAATCCATCAAAGGTCAAGGTCACAGTGGCCTTTAACTAAATGATATATAGACCAGGGCCCGCGCTGCCGATTGCCATTTTCGCCAAAGGCGAAAATTCTGAACAAGGGGCGAATTTTTTCTTTAACTGGCGAAAATAAGTGACGAAAGTTTTTTTCTATCGGCAATTCTTCAGTTTTTGTCTCAACTCACGAGATAAGTAGAGAAAGGGTGAAGCAGGGAACAAGGTACAGGGCGACGTGGGCGAAGAAGCCACCTTCAATGTCTCAACTTCGCCTCGTCAAGCTTGCACGGCAAAAAATCTTTCGCCTTAAAAAATTCCCGACCTGGCTATTTTCATGAAATATTGGCTGTCTAAGACAAAGGGTGACACTAGTTATCCCTTATTAACTTCGTCAATTTAGACAAGACAGCAGAGTGTTATGATCCTTATCTGTTACCAACTCGCTAAATCTACCCCTTTGTCCCACGAAACCCTGTCTTTTTCCCCCACAGGTAAAGCGTCTGCTTATTTGTTTAAATGACGTAAGACAATCACTACTGATTCTCAATACATGAATAGTCATAAAATAAAGCAGAATTACCTCTTCTTACTGCTGGAGATATTCTTTACAAATATTTTTTATTAAATTACAATGATGGATGGTAAACCAAAGGATTAAAAAATATTGAAAACAATCATTTGCCTTCCTCACATCTGCAACTCTAGCAAAATCTGCAGTGCATTGTTCTATTTATAGCATTCTATTTTTAGAATACTCTACACCTTTTCCATCCAAACAGCGATTTTAATGACTATATAGATTACGTCTGTGTAAACCTTGTTAAGTTTATTTCTTTTAAATTTTACCAAGTCCTAGTTATGTTTTTGAATCAAGATTGTGGTTGAAGTTCTAGTTATGTTTTTGAATCAAGATTGTGGTTGGTCCTCATTACAGCCGTGAAGAAATTTTTTTTTCTCTTTTCTCATCACTCTGGACATTATTTGTAATCTGATGAGAAATGTCAGGGTTTGAAGTAATAAGTGACTCTGCATCAATAGGGTCATAAATTACAAGGCAATCAAAACTCAGTGGTCAGATAATGTTATTTTTAGTCAACAAGTAGATAAAAATCCTTTCTAATTTTTTTCTTTGATAAGCAAATCATATCCAAAAGTGATAGTAAGATTCAACTGTTTTTCACTCAAGGTAGGCAAACAGAAATTCTTTCATCACATACTATACATGTAATTTCTCCTGTAAAGGTCATGGAAGAAATACTGTCTACTTGCAGCACAAGTCTGCTTCTAGATTCAAACAGAATTTAACTACATTGTGTTTTTACCACGGTTTTTTTTTTGTTTGTTTTATCAACCCACACAATGCCAACTTTTTAACACCCTCAATAAAGAGACTTATGAAAACATTGTGAGAAAAGAAAAAAATGCTGGTAATCAGCATTTTCTCCTTTTCAAACAATGTTTTCTATCCTATCACTGACAATCTTCCACTATTTCGGCAACACTTAAATTGATGTCTGTATATGCTTTGGGTTCTGATGTGTCTAAAATTGTGTCATGTGCTAAAGGATTAAATCCCCATCATGATAAAATACTTTATGTAATTTTCATCATTCATGTTTTCATGTTTGTACAAATGAATTAAAATTGAAAAAACAAACAAAAACCTTGTTCTCTGTGCCTGATACCTGAACGGAATAAAGGGGGATAAATGGTGGTAAAAAGGAAAGTAGCGAAAAAGTAGAAAGAAATGGCTCATAAATTTAGAAAAGTGGCGAAAGAAATGGCTAATAAATTAGGATAAGTGGCGAAAAAAATGGCTCATAAATAAAAAAAGTTCCGAAAAGTTTTTTAAATTGGCGAAAATTGTGGCGAAAGAAAAAAAAAAGCCAGAGCAGGCCCTGTATAGACCAAACTTTGTCCAGATAACTAGACACAGAATTGACCTAGGTCCTCCAAATTATGTACAGATATTCATTTCAGAGTGTAAATGATCCCTATCGATTTTAAGGTTCATCCGTGAAAGGTCAAGGTCACAGTGACCACCAGATGATTCAGGGCCCGCGCTGCCGTTCGCAACTTGAGCCATTTGCTCAAAAAAAATTAAAGTGTCTCAAAAATCATCATATGTGGCTCAACTTGTGGCTCCAACATTTTATTCGCGTATTATCGGGGACGTAGTAAGCATCAAAGTCGACTGGGAAAAAGCGGAAGTCGAACACGCATGCCAAAAAAAAATCGATAACCCAGTCTGTGTATCGGTGACTGTTTACAATCTTGTATGTATACACACGGCGGTGTGTATAATTATGCGAACTGTCGACAGATTATCACGTTTAACAATTGAAGTGGGCTATAAATCAAAAAGATGACATCGATATTTCCCAATCAATTCTTTTGATATCAGTTTATGAACTGTGCCACTTCCTGTATCAATGTGGCAGTAGGGGGGCATGTCTGTTTTACAAACAGACATCTTGTTTATCTATTGATGTACCTTGAAGGTCTGTCTGCTTTTTCCCAATTTGGCAAAAATCGCGCATGAATATTCCAATGTGAAAGGCCCCTTCCAATTTTTGGAAAAAAAGCCCTGCATACATTACACACTTGAATCATTGTCCAAACTTAGCTTCGGCTAATGTCGTCTGCATGCAGAACTTAGTAAACGATTTTCAACCTTTTATGCAGCTAATAGATTCATCTTGGCTTTAAAGAATACTGAAAATTCCTGAAATAAACATAATTTTGGTGGTTTTAATTGGTAACACATGGCAAGTGACATAGATCTAAGATGCACTCTCTGTGCAGTCTGATCTTGATCCATGTTATATGCAAAAGCTCTCATTTTTGACTATGCACTGATAGGGTCAAACTCGACATTTACCGTTAACAGAATTATCTTACCGTCCTATTATACAGTGGACTCCACTTAATCGCAACCCTGTTGATCGGGATTTTCGGTTATTCGCAAGAGTTGGTCCAGCACCGATCCTTTTCTTTTTTAGACAACGTAAATTTCAACGCTTAATCGGTTTTTTACAACAAAAAATTAGCAAATGGTTGAATTTCTAGTGTTTATTAGCAATTCCGTGGGAATACAACGAAAAATTTCAATCTGTCCTAAAAAAAAAAGTTAAAAAGATAGGTAAAAGTCAAATTTCGATGCGTACAGAGAATCGAAGATATAAACCAATGCAGCAGCATACATACGACAAGTCTATGTCGATCTGTTTTCATAATTTAATCATTAAAGATATAAATTATTGGCTTGTTCCATGTCATTCTTTCCATTTTAGAAAGTGTAATAACGTTTACAAAACATCCCCAATTTGCCGACATTTTGAAATGGAGCTCGTTAACTCAGTGGCTGTTTGGCAGCATTGATGCATTAATTTTGTGTTCAGTTTACTTCACTGGTTGCCGATTATCATAACAACTGTCAGACGGTTACGCAAGATACCAGGTACCAGGTTGTGCACCTACCACCAAGAGCACTGAGTAATGAAATGGTTATTTTAGGGCAGGAAAAATGGCAGAAATATGACTACTTCAATCTTGTCTTGGTATTATGCGAAAAAAAACGGACATAGACGTTCTAAGATCAGACCACATGTTCTGTGCAGTCTGATCTTGATCTACGCTCTCTGAAAGCAACTGAACAGGAATTCTGCACTTCACCTATTACAAAGAAAGACAGATTGTAATAACCTACCAGATCTGTTACAAACTGGGAAAAAAAGAACTTAACTGTTTGTTGGTGTTTCGTTGACAATCCAATTTGTGACAAACAATTTGACAACAGGGGTGAATGCGAACTGTGAAAAACACAGTTCTAAAACAGTTTCCTTTGTAGGTCTGCTTTGAATAGAATGGCCAAAATTGATACACTAAAATGGAATCATCTGTACGGCAATCAGTCTATGACGTCACACAAAATTTATCCACCCATTCATCTGAACAGGTGGCAAGTCTGGATTTATACAGGTGCACAACACATGATCATGTTGTGTAAGAATGTACATGTACACATGTAGTAATTGTTAGATAACCTGAAACTGGAGATATGCGTCGAAATTTGTGTTTTCAATGAGTTTGTGTTGGATTTTATGTCAAACGAAGCATCACCATGGCCAACAGCCAGGATCGTTTCTGGGTGCTTTGTGCACTTGATAGGTAAATAAAAGAAGTAAACAAATGATTTTTTTTAAACTAATTTAGTTTGAAATACACATAATTGAAAAATTATGAATAATCAAATGATCGGGATGAAAGTGCTGAATGGATGTCATTAGAATGAAACAATCGTCTGTATCTCTGGTTTGACTTCCAGTCAGAAAAGATGCATCAGTTTATGGGGCCGACCACTTATTCGCAATATTTTCTTTGACAAATAGGACTTGCAAATAAGCGGAATCCACTGTACATGTACCCGATGATATAAATATTCATTCTTTAATTATTCTTTGCTTAGAGATCAATTTCAGGTCCATTTGTTCCAGTAATACCAACATTTTCTCCTTTTCTCAGTGTTTTCTATCATTTCACAGATATATCAAGTTCTTTAAGCCCAATTTTAATTGTTGCCTGCAAAAGTTTTTGATTTGAAGAAGTCTGAAATTTGGCCGTTTAGGAAAGAGTTTGTGATATTTGTGTAAAGTGAAGAGTTGAAAAGTTACCTGATCTCTCTCTAAGCAGGGATAGTATACAGACATGTCTGTACACCATACTTGCTCTAGAAAATTTTTTCTAGTTGTCATAACATTTTCAAATGTCATCAATGGCTGATGCCTGAAAAGTTATCTCCATGCAATAATTTTACTATGTCTTATTTAACTCTTTACCAAACGGCGAAATGTTAGACCAATCTAAATTGAAAGCAGTTGCAGATGACGATTTCAATTGGGCTCAAAAAAAGGAAATTTTATCAGAAAGGATAGAAAACATTGTAGGAAAAGGAGAAAATGGTGGCCCTTGGACATTTCTATTAGACTCTTGGAAATTCCATTTTGACTCTTGAAAATTTGGGCCCAAGAGTCAATGACTCTTGGGATTCTGGACATAGGGAGAACCCTGGTACCATACATGGTTAACATATAAAAAAAAGATGTTTCCTCAAAACATACTTGCTTCAATACAGCCAAAGCAAAATCAATTAGTGAGTTTTCCAACTGAACTAATCAGAAGGGGAAATAGCAACGAAAAAATCAAGTTTTTTTTTGTTGTTACAGCGGAAGACGCCAACCATGAGCAGGTGCAGGCAAAACTAATAAAACAAAAGAAAGAGGAAGAGCAGACTGAAAGAAAAAGACAAATTGAAGGCTAAAAAGTCGAAAGGTCACCAGAATATTTAATTTGTTCGGTCATTTTTTAACATCTAAAATGGCAGAAATATGTAACGAGACAAGTGCATGATTTTAAAATAGGGAAATGAATGAAGTAAATGAGGTATCTCTCCGGATCATTTAATCCTAAATATTACAACTATTAGCCAAGTCCCCAGAGACGAGTTCACAGAGACATGTTATTTACAACAATTTTTACAGCAAATCAGCATTCTAATTTATTACCAGACCACAAACGTGTTAGACATGTCCACCTTTCTGCGAAAAATAAGATACATGGCCAAGTTTATGATGCTTGTCTCTAAAGGAGTGAAAAAAAGGTTTTGGTTAGGGGAGAAAATGCTAGTTAACAACGATTCCTCCTGTTTTCCAAAGCCAGTTTTACTATGTCATTAAAAACACGTATTGGGTTGCTTGGTAAATGGCTAACTCTATAACAAGTAACAAAATTTAGACCAGTCCAAATTGAAAGCATCTGCAGAGAAAACCATATAAAATGTGACTCAAAAATTGAAATTCCTTTTCAGGAATGATACAAAACATTGTGGGAAAGCAGAAAATATTGGTTTCCAGCATTTTCTACTTTTCTCAATGTTTTCAAAAGCTTTCTTTCTCAGGGTCGTTAAAAGTCAGCGTTGTGTGGTAAAGTGTTAAACATATCGAATCAAAATCTTTACAAACATTTCTCATGTATAGAAATTTCTCTGATCATTCACAAGCTTAACTTGGACACAGACACCTAATCCTCTGTAACCCTTTCCCTAAATATAAATATTGCAGATGTTATGTCACAGTGCTTAGATGACGACGTTCGATCAATATTCTTGTCCAAAAGGGATGAAACTGTTTGATGTTTTTTTCTTCTCATATAGTTTATTCCCTTTCTGTTACAGACAATCATGAATTTTAACCTGTTTTTTCCACACATTCTGTCTTTTAAGCTGTCTGCTAGACCTAGACATAGGCCCACTAATTTTTTTTATGCCTGTAGAGAGTAGGCTTACATCGTAATCAAACTTTTATAAAGAGCATAGAACAGCTTTCACCACTCCCCAGATCGACATCTGAAGTAACTGGTTTGTATGTTTATGCTTTCATCATTTTCCCCCACGTGCACAGTCGATGTTTTTATGATAGGATGCATTGTTTGCCTATCCATTAGGTAAGCATGTTCCTGTTCCCTCAAAACATCTCCGCTTTTGCTTATGAGGATACACGCAATTGAGTATCGTTCGACTCTTGGGCGGTGTCATTCGAATCAAAGGCAAACATGTTCATCTCACGGGCAAAATTCGGAAAGGAGGGTTTTTGACATTTTTAGCACAATGCATGGCCGGTAACCATATCTTTTTGCGTGCAATCTTATCTAGGGTTAAGGTCCGAGTTATCCTACTTTCATTCACAATGGTACCCCGCTCAGGATTTGAGCAGCGGCGGTACAAACTGCTAACCCGTTCGACTCGAGGGCGAACTACCCTATACAGTTAGATCTACCATACCACGGTGGGTACACGTACACCGGATATAGCAACCTAAGTGAGTAAATGTTTACAAATGGAGGAATTACTGCTCGCACCACAGGTTAGAATTCATATATTATACCAGTGTTTACAACATTCGTGTGTCATATGTTAATGATTTGATAAGCTTAATGGTTAATCAGTCCTGTACTGTTGATGAATTACCAAAACTAGTTCTATAACGACGTAAATTTGTCGTCCGAAAGTCATGCTCACGCAGATTTTTGACCTGACTGTCCAAAACAATGGAATATTATCAGTACAGGGAATTTGATTGAAATTCTGAAACGTACGATTTCTGTATAATACATAAAGTATCATGTACATCATAAATTTAGTTCCAAGAATTACTCTTTATGTTGTTATACGTGAGAGAAGATCACTATTGGTGTACCGAGGATATTTCCTTGCTGTACCGAGGATAGCCATATTTTAGAAATTTGTGTACTGAGGATAGTAGTATAAGATGCTACTGCGCGAACTGTAATTTCTCCCTCACGACTAGTTATTTGATGACATATGCCTTCCGGAAAGCTGAATATGTCAGATATACCGAAATAACAATAAATATGAATTAAGGAATAGGGAAATTCTATTATTGGATGTTCATAGCTGAAAAGGTTTTTCTGTTCTTGACAATATAGGCTGCAATCAGAAGATACATGTGTGTTTTCTGATCCCAGTCCTCATCATTCATCCAGATTCAACATGATGTTTAATTTGACATCGTTTTGAAGTTTAGAATGATAGTGGATTATAAGTAGAAAACAATCTGTATCTTCTGATCCCAACCTGTACCTTTCACCGACCTTTGTTATTTAACTGATTTATAGATATGCATCATTTTGAAGTGTTGGACGATATTATTGTGATCAGACATTACATTTGTGTCTTCTGATCTGATTTTATGCACTTCATCGAACATGCTATCTGAGTTTATTATTTATGTGTGTAAATATGCTTTAACATAGTTTGGGGTAATGAGTGTTATGGACTGTGTCAAGATGTCACAATTGCTTATTCGGACCTTAACCCATATTTTTCATGTAACTTATTATTCAGTTCATGTACAAACTTGCCAGAACAGCCATTCTTGAACGATACTAGAATACCTGTAAACTATGTCTTATGTCGACTCATTGTCGCTTGTAATGAATGTAGACCAGGTACATAGACCATCAGCAGTCCAATTTAACGTTGTAAACATGTAAACCGAGATCGCACAGCATGTATGGGGTCGCAAAAGTTGGTAAGGGCTAAAGAATAGTTAACAGAAACATACATAAAACTTTGTTTCTCTGAAACTATTAATTTTATAAAAAAAAAAATGATTCTGGTAAAATCTAAGATAAGATTAATATCACAGAATTATTCACAAGTTTTCTCGAAACTTAAAAAAAAATACAATGATATAATGAGTGCCTCTTGTATTGGATTGGCGACATGAACAAAAATAAAAATAAACATAGGTCCTACCGGTAACTGAAAATAGTGTATCTTGTTACACAGCTCTATTAAACTCACTGTGCTAAATGATACGTTATTATAAAGATCGGTGGTAACTTCTAAACTTCACACTTCATAAATGACTTGTCCAAAAAGTGAAGTGTATAGTCTGAGCTGTTCAAACATTACGATGTGTGAATCCTGAATTTCAAACTAGACACTTATAATAAAGGGATAACTTCAGACTTCAAACGTCACACTTTCATCATATGTCATAAAGCCACTACCGGTATTTCGTTTGTAATAGTCTAAATAAAATTTGTAGTATTTCCATGATTGGCATAATGCTGACTTTCCAAACCTTTAACCCTGTCCCTGTTTTGCTAATTTTGGGTTCCCCTAACTAAAAGCGTTTATATAAACAAATAATACGGGCGGGTAATTAAAGCATAATATAAAGACAGAGTAGAAAACAATGTGACAAATGAAAAAATGCTCGTTACGAGCAGTTTCTTCATTTGTTGCTACGTTTTCAAAGTCCTCTCTTGTAGATGGGTCTAAAGCCATTTGCATCAAGATAAGGGTTAAAGCACCTATATGTGTAACTCTTAACCACACATCAAACCTGTTCATAATTAAACAATGGTACAAACACTTTGAGAGAAGCTTGTTTAAAACACCCTGGGAAAGTAGCTTTTGCTCGTAAATTTTGTTCATCTCCAGAAAATGTCTAAGTGTATGTTTATTCTGGAGGCATAAAAACCATAGCGGAGACTAGATACACTCCAGACTAGGTACAAGTACATATCCTTAGGTTCCTGCAGCACATACAAAATATGGTACAGTCATGCCAAAGTTATAGAAGAAAATGCAATCTTCCAGTTTACCTTTAACGATGAGCGGCCGCCAACAGTACTTTCGTACCGGCGAGCCAACAAACGGTCTCAAAATACATGCTACATAGTATTCACAGGCATTATCTTCCGCTGGGTGGCATCCTTCAAATGCACACTTATCTGATTTGGGCATTCTGGGTACAGAACTGGACTCCTTTTTTTAAAACAACAACCATTACTTTGAGTTTCAAAATTAACATTTACTCAATAAAACGCTACCTGGTACGATTCATTCAGCTATGGTAAGCTAGCATGTAACCTATGCACCAGCCATTTATAAAACCAGCCCCTACAGGCTTGGATAATAGCTTCGGTATAAGCCGAGACACTTGTTGATTAGTCTGTTGAAAAAGCCTGCACGAATCCTGACTTCCCTAAAGTCTATATTTAGAATTTGTATTCAAAGATGTCCTATAAAAAGGAGTATTTGTAGAAACTATTTTTTCCTTTTTGAAATAATTTGATGTTTAAGATAATTTGAGCGAAAAACAGGCTACATTTTTACATAGATGTATTTTTGATAGCCATTTTCTCCCTTGCTACTCTTTTAGCGGCTTATTAATATTTATCCTGTACATGATCTAGTGATGCGTCATGGCAAATAGGTCGAATCGAGTGAAAACCGGTAACTTGGTCTAAGCGACAAGGAGACTGTCTTTAAAAAAGGTCATAAAATGACCTCCAGATAACCTTTGAATCCAATTGTTTAAAGAACAGCTAGTATTGCTTAGCTTATCTATTTACAATATGCTTTATGGCCTCTATAAGATTACCGCCATGAATGTGCTTTCCCACACCTGTCGCATACGCAACGGGTGGCATCATGCTTTCCCTTTGTATGATATGCTAGCGCATCTTTACTTGACAATGTTAGCCTGCAGTTTACACAAGCAGGTGAGCTCTTGGCTAATCTCTCTAAATGCATCTGGATTAGAAGAACAAATAGATGTGTGTCTTCGAAAAGACAAATTTCTTGTAAATGTTTTCTAAAAACGTGCAACATGAGGATGGGAAATTTTGATGGCGTGCATAGTGAAACCTAAACTGGCACGTCCAATCACCCTTCTATTTGTCGAGTAGGTACATTTTTCACATACGAAGCATTTAGCGGTCGTACTCTACATTGAATCAACGGGCATAGATATGCCCGAAATATCCATAGAAGCATTTGTATTATCCATCTGAATAGGAAAAAAACATAGTATAAACAAGATATAATGAAATATCAAATGCAAAAACCTTTCAACCCGAGTAGAGACCAATCTAAGTGTAGCATAATTACATTCAGTGGTTTATCAATATAGAGTTCACATGACACTATAGAATGAAACATTACTATCCCTGGTACATTATCATACTATCCCCAGTACAGTAAAATACCATCCTCCGTACAGTTCATTCAAAACAACGGCTATCCTCGGTACACCATTCTCGACAAAAAACTTTTATTTTCTGGCAATTTTCACCCAATACAGCAAAATTGCAATCATGTCATGAGATTAGACTAAAATATCAAGATATTGGTCGACTCAGATTGTTGTATTGTGAAAAGAACCTGCTTTGCAGATGAATTGTTTCTAGAAATCTCCGAAATCCGTCGTGAGCAGTCGACTTTTCTGGCATTTTTTTCAGAATTTCCATTGCTAAAAACAGTATTTGTTGTAGACCTAACAATCTATAAACATCAAAGAATTTGGGTTGACAAGGCAATAGTATATTAAAAGCTGTTGTTAAAATATTTGGAAATCTCGTACCTGCAGTCACACAAGACACAGTTATTTTTACTCAATCTGACGGCTACATCCGGTGTACGTGTACCCACCGTGCCATACTGGATCTACATTTAATCATTCAGGAACACAATCTCCAAAGATTTTGTGTGGTGTCCGTGGTTGAGGGGTAGAGCGTCGGCCTCGTAACCATAAGGTCCCGAGTCCGATACCCCAGAGCGGGTGTCAACTTTGGGATTTTTGATTTTTCATTGGCCCACACATTCGGCGCGAGAAGGCTACTGGTGTAGTTCCCAGGAAGTAGAATCGAGAGAGATTTGTATAAGTTGTAAGAACTTGTTTCACAATAAATGTAAAATAAATATGTTTAAACTAAAGATTTTGAACGAATAAAATACTTACGCTTTCTCCTTCGGATCAAGTTGTTTCGCCTTTGTTTTCAGTTCAACCGCCCGAATTTTGAGTAATCACGTGACGTTCTAGGAATCACGTGGTCGGGGTATGCCTAAAACCGACAAAACAGGACAGTATACCTTCAGAAGCATTTTATTATTAAAAATTAGATCTATATGAATATGTTATTATAATAATCATATGTATTTGGGATTTCTACAGCCCTCTTGATCTTTTTGGAACATTGTAGAAGTTAACTTTCCCAAATGTAGACAATTAACCAAACGCCAGACGATAGATCGCTCCGCCCACTAATGTCACGTGGTACGCGAATCAAGATTTCGGGACAAACAATCTAGACACTCGGGCTTAGCTAGGAGATATATGAAACTTACCGGGAGATTTTTCTACCATAAAATAATTATTCTAGATAACATAAGCATGAGACCAATTCAAGAAAAGGCACTTACGTCTTTTGCATTAGGTTTATCGAAGTTATAGAGTGTGAAAATTGAAATAGAGCTTAGTTTATTTAGAAGTCAGTTGAAAAACACAGTCTTACAACTCTTACATTTCATACTGTAATACATTAAACTCGTACTCCCTAAATATTTCCTAAAATCATTGAACATGTATAATCCAAATTCCAATCACTAATAATCAAAGACGGTCACGAGAGTCAGACTAATTATATGACACGTTCTTTTAACTTTACAAGTAGGACAGTACCGAACGCCTGTGGCGTGGCATACCGATATCAAAGAAATACCGCATAAACCCTTGCTCCACTTTTTGCGTAAAAGTTGGCAACATGTGCAACAGACCTTGTCCTTAAAGGAAGAGAGCTTGATTGGTTTCCCTTTCATTTTCGATAAATAAATAATAGTTTAAGGGAGATTAAATAAAAGATTGTAAACAGAGGGGGAGAGATGGTATTACACAGGTTGGCATATCGTCTTACACGGGCTTTAAGTTTACATTGATAGAAAGGTTAAGATACAGAGACCAATGAGAACAACGTTTTCAATGTTTTACTAATGCAGGAAGATGACATTTGTTTTTTATTTAAACAAACGTCTGAAATGTGCCTACATAGCATTTTATTTTAAAAGCGCGGGTGGGGCGGGGGGCTGTATAGTTTTTACTTTCCAAGACGACTATAGAAATAGGAACAATATTTTCGAGAAAATCAATTGTATTGACGTTTTTTTTTTCAATTAACATTTCTTTAAAGGATTATCTGAGTGAAAAATCCACCAAACAGACATAAAGAGCATTCTACCAGAGACATATATTAGGCTAAAAAGTCGGAAGGTCACCAGAATATTTAATAATATTTAATAATTATATTGTGTATTGTATGTCTCTGCTTTAACTTAAAGCCTCAATGAGGCTTGGTAACATTCTTAGCCCCGAGATGAGGACAAAGTAGAAGTTCAGCATTATTCATGTCGAAAATGTTTAAATAGAACGGACAATGTGGATCGGTGATCAGTCTACACGTTAGTGCGGTCTGATCTTGATCCACTTTGGCCGCAAACGCATCTTAGTCTCTGAACCGCCTTGGGTTGTTTAATAAGAAAAATAAAAGTATTTGTTTCTATTGTTAAAATTTGGGATTCTTGTTTCATGGTGTTTAGAAGAAAGAGGGTATTACAATATGTACTTTTTCCCCATTCTACAGGCTCATACCACCAGTATTAGTGTGAGTTGGAATGTCATTTTCATTATTGTAAATATTTGTACTTTAACAGCAACGGGTATATTTTGCACATGAAAAATGTTTGTAACGTATTTGATTATTTTGTAAATTTAAATAACTAACCTTAAACTTTTGTGTTGTACTGCCCGGCTCCATGGCTGGCCTTGGTCGATACTTTTTGCAGATGCATAAAGCCCCCTTTTCATAGAGCATGGCTCATATACTAGTATTCAAACCAAGTCATTTTGTCGTCTGCTGCAAATTTGGTCGTAATTTTGTCGTCTGATAAAGAGTTAACCCTTTACCAAATAATCCGATTTTTTAAACCGCATGGGAAAGGTTTCTGACTACATTGTGAACTACAGACAAAACACTGGTAACCAGCTTTTCTCCTTTCCCCTCGGTGTTCTCTATGCGTCCAAGGACAATTCTCGTCATTTGAGTAACATTTTATTTGTCGCCTGCAAATGCTTTGAGTTTGGACAAGTCTAAAATGTTGTAGTCTTATAAAGAGTTAACCTTTTAACACACAGTCCCGAGTTTTAACAACCGTGGCTTGATGAGGAAGCCTTCTGAAAACATTATAGGTAAAGGAGAAAATGCTGGTAGCCAGCTCTTTTTCCTTTTTCACACAATGTCTACTACCATGTAATGAATTTGATCTTTGATGGGATAGAAAAAATTGTTGGAAAACAAGAAAATGCTGGGTACCGTGGGATCCTACTCTGATACAGTAGATAGCATTGTGGGAAAAGGAGAAACTAATGGTTACCAGCCTGATGATTTTCTCCTTTACTCGCAAAGTTTTCAAAAGGCTTTCTATTCAGGGTCGTAAACAGGCCTACTCGGGATGTCGTGGTAGAGGGTTAAACTTTAAGAGTGTCTATCGCAAATTCTAATGACATCGTAGATTAAGAGCAAACTACGCATAATGTACCATCTTCTTTCAAAATGTGCACTGTACGCATTTTCCCGAATTACCCGATCAGCCTAAAAATCTCATTTTTGCTAGTCTTTCTTACAGGTTATATGTCCATTCCATTCATTTTGCATTCGAAGGGGAAATAACTGTGATTGTTCTCAAAGCATAACCAATGTGAAGTGAAACGGCGTGTTTGCAATGCTCTAGGAGAAGGGAGGTTAATGCATCTGCAAAAAGTATCAGCCCAGGTCAGTCTGCGCAGTTGGCGCAGACTGATCTGGACCGAAACATTTCGTATTTGGTCAATTTCCTGTATGTCAAAGGACCAGATTCAGTTATTTGTAAGAGAAAATGGGTACAATAGATCAAAAATTATATGATGACTTGCATGGTTTAAGGCATCACGGAGATGCATTAAGCCCCCTGTCGCCGGAGCATGGCTCATTTATTTATTCATTTTTCATTTTCTTATTTGTGTTTTGAACAATTACAATTGACATTAAAAGGCTAGGTTATTTTTTTCCGAAAAAGTTAATGAAATAGAGATAATCCATGTCCGGACGTCTTGGTGACAGTACCTGTAAAGCAAAAATTGTGTGCATGTGAGCCTTGCTCTGGCAAAATGGGGGCTAAAAGGCTCAATAGCAGTCAAAAAATATTGCCGGTGTTAAAATGCATTTGAATTTGAATCATACCACTTAAAAGTATGGCAAATATTGTACAGATGACAATCTGTTACTGTATGGACGGTCAATGTGTAAGTCGCTAGCAGAAAAATAAATCTCAAAATCAGGCAAAAAGTAAACAAAAAATAGAGAGACCTGGCAGGTTTTCGCCCAGTTTTGAAATTAATTTTGTGACATATTGTAGCCGAGACAACCGTGACATCGGAATACTCTTGGTTCTATAACCCTTTCGGTGCCATAGCCGAAAAAAGGGACTTTTGCGGGCGGCACAGATCAAGATCAGACTGCACAGAACAGCCTTCTGAGTCTCAGTGGATTCTATTTTTAGACATCGAAAAGGATTGAGTTTATATAGTTGGCGCTGAAAGAGTTAGTTATGATGGATTGATTGATGGTATGAATTTTAATGCCGTTTTCTTTTCAGAATTATCTCCCTCATTTTGCTGCCGTAAGTGTATCTACCTAGGCTTTCCTAGAGGTTGATTCCTTTACCAGTACAATGTACATTGTTCCTCTTAGGCCACTAACTGCCATAACCGAAAACGAAACAACGATCAGCGGTGAGAGAGGAGTGAATCCCGTCGCAGTGACAATCATGAATCCTCTGAAAGAAATTGGCCGAGCTGGGGCTTTGAGGATAGGGCGCTCTAATGGGATCCGTTTAACACCGCAGTAGTAATAAAACGGAGAGTTCTGGGTTTTAACAACAAATTTGACCATCTACGAGAGAGCTAGCTTTTTAACCATATGTATGCTTTAATTAATATTTTAACCATGTGTATGATTAAGATATTATACCAACCATCCCCCTGCTTAAATCTAAACCCAACCATATCCCTGCTTAAATCCAAATTCATCCATCCCCCTGCTTAAATCTAAACCCAACCATATCCCTGCGTAAATCCAAATTCAACCATCCCCCTGCTTAAACTACATCCCAACGATTCATATTTTTAGCCCATATAGCTATATGAGCGAAATTACAACATTTTTTACTTCGTCATATGATATATATTCTGCCCTATACGTAGTAAATTCTCTAAGATCTGCGTCTTATATCATCAAAAATAACAGTTTCTTTAAATGTATTTTTAGCTACTTCCTTCATTTTATATTATACCAGATTATTTTAAAATGAATTCATTTGATTTACCATTAAACGTAAAATATAACTTTTATAAACAAAGTTATATTTTTACAAGTCTAACTCTATCAAAATAGATATGTAAGCGTGTATTACATCACGGTCGGTTGTTTTTGAAACAAAGTTTACGATGTCGCATTGCTTTACCTCCAACGCCCTTGGAAAAACCGTACAGCTACAAATTTCGTCCGCTTTTTTAATAATAGAGTAATCAACCTGCTCTATTCCGTTTACTGCAATATTATATTGTACCTCTTCTAGTGCGTTATAGTTATCTTTAACAATCGTTAAACTTCCTCTTATAATTCTACCCGGTGCACTCATGCAGTAACCTCCTAAACGATGGTTGCGACCCGAATTACCATTACCGAATGATAACTCATAATTACCATCTACAATTCCCCCTTGTTCTTCAGCCCACACAGTTATAATAGGTTTAGGACCTATGAGAGAAGGAAGGGATACTTTTTTATCCACATAGGATTTTGTTGCTAAATCTCTCTCCTCTACCGGGGTTGCAGCGTTTTTTATAGAAAAACCTTGAAGATCTATGTCAGCCACCGCCGTGAAACTTCCATCCGGATTTTTTACGATAGCTCCATCATTATCAACATAATTTTTATTGGCAGCAGCATCACGGGATATAGGATTTGGTAACCCAGTAATTGGGTTATCATTCATATCTATTTCACCAGCCATTGAAAAAGATCCATCTTGTTTTTTTATTAAAGCTTTTTCACCCGCGGTAGCCACCTGAACGACTGTATCTACGTAAAACTTATTTACAGCTTGATCATTTTCTAAAGGGCTTCCAACATTGTTAATTCTTCGTCCTCCCATAGAAACGTCAGAAACTGCCATATACCTACCAGCTCCATAAACGAAGGCTCTATTTGCACTGTCTACATATCTTTTAGTTGCTGCATCTTGGGCATCTGCGGGATCCAAAAGATTTTTGAACGAATACTCTCGCATATCTATATCTGCAACAGCAGAAAAGGTACCGTCTTGGTTCTCTACTATCGCTTTACCGCTTCTATCCACATATTTTTTAGTAGCAGCTTCGTTCGGTTCTGTAGGCTCCTTAACATTTCTTATTTCATTGAAACCCATATTTAAATATCCATTAACATGATATCCTCCATTCTCTAGAAACAACCCAGAAAATTCATCAACGTAATGTTTTGTAGCAATGTCTTGAGGATTTACCGGATTACTAACCCTTGTTAATGTATTACCAGCCATATCTATAGAACCTGTAACAACAGTTGTTCCATCTTTACGTAAAAAATTATTATTTATGTAAGCGAGTGACACACCATCACCGCTTATTTTATCTTCTTTCATTCGTCCGAATTTATCAACAGGCATTTTTTTATTATTAAAAAAGTTTATTTATCACTGTTTGAAACTTTTTACCCGAGCTTAACTCTTTTAGAATGTATAAACATAAATGTCCACAAAATACCTCACCAGCTTGTTGTAATTGATCAGTATTATGGTGTATAGGGCTTTTTAGGTACTCTCGAATTTCATTAGGTGGCTGTATGCCATAACTATCAAAATAAATTTTAGTTTTACCGTTTTTATACCAAGCAACCCAATGCGTACCAGGTCCACCACTTTTATCAAAGTTTAATATACCACATTCTTTTTTATTTGGTTTTCTCGGTAATGTATCTCGTAAAAAGACTCCTCTATAATAAGGTATCTTTAATCTTTTTGCTGCATCTTCTAATTCAAAATTATTTAACGGTTTATTTGGTAAAATTACGTTTTCAATCGAAATATTTAACATTTTTTATAGTTAAATATTTCTAATGTCTTTATTATCAACCCATGAATTAAATTCATCAGAATAGCCTTTTCACTTTACAAGAGATTTCTTTTTTCCTTTTTTCATAACCTTTTCTATCCTATACAGCTCCTGAGTGGTTTTCTGTAGTTCGGGTTCATAAAAGGTACCTTGTATTTCTTCTCCATTAAGATCCTTAATTTTATATGTTACAGGTGATGTATGTTTTACTTCAGAAACTGTAAAAACCTCCTCTGTCCATCTTGTTGTATAACCTTTCTCAAAAGTCTTTTTCTTTTTAGTTATCCTTACTTTGTCTCCAACGGAAAACTTAGGCTTTATATCTTTTATTTCGAGATTATCGGGGTAAAGATTTCTCCAAACTTTGGTTTCATTTTCTTTTTTACTCGCATTTACTGGAGTCATCTTAATATAAGAATGCCTTGTGTTATTATATTCTTTAACGAGATCAGATAACACGTCAATGTAAACGTTTGTAGAATGAGCAGAAAAATACTTCCACATTTTTTCTTTCATTGTTCTAATCCATCTCTCAACAACACTAGATTTTTCCTCATTTTCAGTAGAATACAATTCAACCAAGTCTTTTAAATCTTTGTTATAAAACTCTTTACCCTTATCCACCCACATTTTTTCCGGTTTCCTCTCCTTAAAAATACTTTTTTATGCTATAGCAACTGATTTTCCTGTTTTATCTTTTAATGGTATCAACCATCCGTATTTAGAAAAGATGTCAATGGCAGCGAGAAGGTATTTTACACCATGATTAAACTTAGTAAATGCTTGCATGTCTACTAAATCCACAGCCCATATCTTATCTATACCATTTACTATAACTCTCCTTTTCTTAAATTTTCTTCTTACAGGTTTATGTAATTCTTCCGCTAAATTTATCATGCTGGAAATTTTTTTTAACTCCCATTCCGAATTTCATCTTCGTTCCAATGAGTTTACTTACCAAGCCCCTCTCCATTTTTTCTCTAATAGTAGGATTGTAAATCCCTTCTAACTCTGTTAACATATTTTTATCACACACTGTGTTTCTTGTGGCAGTGTCATTATTCTGAAGATAACAAACATCATGATGATAGGCAGCTTTATCAACGCGGTTTATTTGTTTACTCCATTTCTTTGGTGTTAAATCTGGATTGAGTCTTTTCTTTAATTTAGTGCCGGGTCCTGTAAAATTATGCCCAGGGAGATGCATTTCAAAAGATAAATTATTTATAGCTTTATTTAGCAATGATCCACCCTTTGCCGTCCTAACAAACTGAGTTTTAGTTATTCCACAAACCATACATTTCCCCCGTTTCATATTTCTTCCATTTTTAGCAACAGTATAGTTTATGTCACTTGTATCATTAACTTTTTTACATTTAACACAATACATTTTTATATATAAAAATTAAAAAAAGTTATATAAAATGGATATTGTAAACTTATCATGGAATGAAGTAGTATCAAAGAGATTTAATCACTCTCTTTTACCAAAAAGTGTCAGAGGAATAATTGTAGGGAAATCAGGATCTGGTAAAACTACCTTACTGTTAAACCTTTTACTTAGACCGGGATGGCTCGACTATAATGATTTAACTGTTTTTGGAAAAAGCCTTTTTCAACCAGAATACCGAATACTAAAAAAGGCTTTTGAAGAAAAACTACCAAAAGAATGTATTTTAAGGTTGTTTAACATGCGTGATGAAATACAAGAATTAAATGTATCCCCTACAGCTTTAGTTGAGGAATGGGTTAAGTCGTTTAAAAACAAATCGGATATAAATTGTAATTTTTTTGAAAATGCGAGTGATGTACCTGATCCGAGAGAGTTAAACTCAGAAAATAAAAATTTAATGATTTTTGATGATTTACTTTTAGAAAAACAGAATAAATGTGAGTGTTACTACATTCGGGGAAGACATAGTAATGTTGACTGCTTTTACCTCTCACAGAATTATTTTA
The DNA here is from genome assembly GCA_946811185.2 of Hippopus hippopus. Lineage (NCBI taxonomy): Eukaryota > Metazoa > Mollusca > Bivalvia > Cardiida > Cardiidae > Hippopus > Hippopus hippopus. Next base: position 33,486,383 of record OX328105.1, read on the forward strand.
GACTACCAAGGCAAACTATTAGAGAAAACGCTAATTTTATTTGTCTTTTCCGACAAGACCGAAAAAACATTAACCATATTTATAGTGATCATGTAGGTGATGATATGCCAAAGGATGAATTTAGGGAATTTTGTAAAAGGGCTTGGGAAAGACCGCATGGTTTTGCTATTATCGATTTAACCAGTAAAAAAAAAGTGGGAAGTATAGAAACGGTTTTGACAACTTTTACATACCTAAGTCAGTATAAAAAATATTATTTACTCAACTAAATAATATTTTTATTTTTTAAAAAATGGAAGATCTTTTAAAACAAATTGTAAAAAATACAGAACACAAAACATCATTTCAAATTATAGTAAGCGACAACAAAACACGTTTTAGAACAAGATTTAATCCCCCTATTCAGCTGGAAAAGGATAAAAAATATGAAATAGCTTTAGTAAACCTTGAAACTTACTACTCTTTTCCAAATATTGATGCAACAAACAACATATTCGTTTATTCTCCAGACAATGGTAATTCATGGATTAAAATAAAGATACCTGAAGGAAGTTATGACCTTGTTGATATTAATGATACCATTCACCAGGAAATGAGAAAAAAGGGTCATTACGATGAAGTTAATGAAGAGTATTATATTAACATTTCTGCAAACACCAATACCTTAAAGTCTGTTCTGACTCTAGAAGATGGTTATCAAGTAGATTTTAATCAACCTAACTCTATAGCTAAAGTATTAGGATTTACTCACGCTAAATATACACAAGGATTTTACGAGTCGGAGAATGTAGTAAACATTCTTAGTATAAATAGTTTGCTTGTTAACATAGATATTATTTCTGGAAGTTATGTTAATGGTTCAACAAAAAACACTATTTACTCTTTTTTCCCAGATGTTGCACCTGGATATAAGATAATTGAGTCACCGCTTAATTTAGTATACTTACCATTAACATTACATGAAATACATAACCTAGAGGTAAATATTACAGACCAAGATGGCAATTTACTAAATCTTAGAGGTGAAAATTTAACAATTAGGTTTCATATTAGAGAAGCGAGATAAAATAAAAAAGAATTATATATATAAAAATGACAAGTTACACTACTGTTAAAGTAAATATATCAGAAGGACAAAAGGAAAAGCTTCAACATGCTGTTAAAGCTGGTTGCCCGGTAAGTATACGTTTAGGTCATGAAGATTTACAAGGTAATGATGTTTTAGCAATTACCAATTCACAAGCAAAGAAAATAGCTAAAGCCTATAAGGAGGGTAAGGGTATAACTATTAAAATGTCTGTGAAACAACTTAAACATAATATGAAAATAGAGGGAGGTTTTCTCGGAATGTTGGCCGGGTTAGCTGCTAGAGCTTTACCAATGATTGCAAAAAGCGTTTTACCTGCGTTAGGTATTGGTGCTCTCTCTGGATTAGCTCAAACGGGGGTACAAAAAGCAATGGGTCAGGTCTTTATCTTAAAAAAGGGGGTTGTGTTTGTCAAGTTGAAACTGATGGATCTGGATTATACTTAAAGCCATACAAAGGTAAAGGATTAGAGTATGTTGGTGATGGTTTGTATTTAAAGCAAGGAGGAAAGATTTATGACGGAAAAGGGCTTTTGCTTGGGCCTTATAGTCCATTTGCTAATATCCCTATTCTAAGAGCTATCTTATAAAAAATATTAATATAAAAAAATAATACATAATTAAAAAATGATACGTATAAATAGTTGTGATTTTCAAATTAATGGAAACATAAAAGAAGTAATTTGGTTTCCTTTACAAAATTTGGATTATCCACCTAAAAATATAGCAGAAAATACATGGGAAGTATATTCACAAAGTGAAATAATACTACAACCTGGAGAAAAAGTAAAATTGTAACTTGGGCTTGGATGTATTACATATGATAATAGTAATAAAATTGCAACTGTACTTAAAGATAATTTATCCTTAAAAGGTCTAATACACACGGAAGGCTCAAGATCAGTTACAAGAGATGATATATTTGTATTTATAAAAAATATTTCTCTTAAAAATATTACTATCGCAAAAAATGAACCTGCTAATCAACTAAAACTATATTTTGGAAACCTAACTTACACGTTGATTATCCTCCCATCAAGCAAGATCCTTTAAAATGGAAAATTTATTCCCAAGATGACATTAAGATTCCTTCTAAAGATGGAAAAATAATATCGTTAGGATTTGGCTATATAGCTACACAGGGGATTATATTGGTATCTGTTAGTAATAAATGGAAAGATAGTTTAACCATTTTAAACGGGACACATCTTGATAATGAAACTAATGATATCTTAGTCTACATTTATAATTTCTCACAAAAACCAATTAAAATACCTGAGGGTGAGTTATTTAGCTATCTAAAATACTTACAATCCTGAGATAAAAAATTATAATTTTAGATATAGATCAAAAACATCCTAATAAAGTCTATCCTTCGTTACCTAAAGAAAGTAATACACCTTCAGCCCCGTCTATTGAAATGATGCCATTAGGTGACAAAGGCCATTCCTACCGTTTACTAAAGATATCCGAAGTACAGAAGTTTCTCGAGAATGAAGTTCAAAAAAGAGAAGCCCTTGCCAAGAAATATTTTAGATCCGCGAGAATTGTCGATAATATTGATACTGCATTGATTGGGCTAACAATGGCTTCCGGTGTTGGGGGAGCCATATTATTGGGTACAGTTGTAGCGGTACCAATAGCATTAGGTTTAGAAATTACAAGTGCAGCAACCGGATTACTCTCAATGGTAGGTAAATATGTAGTAAGAAATTCAAAAACAAAGGGAGAAAAACATCAAAAGATTAGAATGATAGCTGATGCTAAGCTTGATACAATTGCTTCACATATATCTAAAGCTTTAGTTGACGATCATATATCAGATGAAGAGTTTAAACTTATCATGGAAGAACAAGAGAAGTATAAGAAAATGAAGGATGAAATAAGAACAAAAACTAAGAAAAAGATATTTGCTGAAAATGAAGAAAGTTTAATTGAGAGAGGGAGGCGTGAGCAAAGGGAGGACTTTCGGAGGTTGGTTGAAAAACATAATGGTAGGGCGCTTTAATATTAAAAGACCAAAAATAAAGTTTTCATGCAGCTTTAGTTATGAAACATGTTAAAAAAATATGTTAAGAATTATGTTAAAAACTATGTTAAAACTAGGATAAAAAATTATTTTAGTAATTAAAAAATGTCTTTTTTAAAAATCACTGATCCAGCAAAAAGGGATTTAATTGTAAAAGAGTATCTTGAAACAAAAAAGAATATTAGGGATAATCTACTAGCAGAGAGAACAGGCGAACGGCAACTTCAAACAGATCTTTCAAAGTTTTTTAAACCTATTACGGAAACACAAAAAGCTACAACAAAGGAGATTACAGAAGCACAAAAAACTACAACAAGGGAGATTACTGAGGGGCTTAGACCTATTAAAGAGGGTATTGAAAAGATGCCACAAGCTGTTGTGTTTCCAGCCTATCCTTCTATTAAAGCTTATGATGAACCATCAGATGAAGGAGATCGACAGTATTCTATTGGGGCAATAGCGGAAAAATATTTAAGAAGGCCTTATTCTAAGGATAATGAACCTGATAAAACGTTTGGAATATATGATGAAGATGGTGAGTTTTATATTGGAAGTAGATTAATTGATATTAAAGGTGATAATATTATTGTTGGCAATAAAGAATATAAGTGTACCCCTGGTCTATGGGAGTTAATCATATCTAAAAATCCTATAAATTATACTGCTGGAGATTTTAATAATTATGCTGAGTTGATGTATCAAACCAACGTTCTTCATAAAAATAACGATCCGAATAATCCACGTCCTAAATCTTCTGGAGGTGATAAATGGAATAATATACTTAGTGAAATTTGGGGAAAAAGAAGATATTATGAAGGAAAGGGTATCATTGTTATCCCATGTGACCCTAACGCATTAATAGAAAGACTAGATCTGTTATTGGCAAGTAAAGAAGCAGGTAACACAGGTGTAAGAAATGAGCTTGTGAGTATTTGTGATGAATTAAAAAGACAAGGTGTTTTAGATTCAAACGCTTATAAAAATTTAATGTCTATAGTATAAAAAATGATTGTCAATAAAAAACACGGATTTAAAAGAAGGTATTCATACGGTGGTACTGGAATCTTTGACAGCATTGCTAACTTTTTAGCGAGGCTTTTTACAAGTAGCGCAGCTAAACAAATAGCATCTTCTGCCCTTGATGTGGGAAAGAGTGTAGCTAAGGAAGGAGCAAAGAAAGCTTTAGAGGTTGGAAAGAGTGCAGCTGTAGAAGCAGGAAAGAAATTAGTTACAAAAGCTTTAACACCAAAATCAAAGAAAATTTTACAAAATATAGCACAACTCCAAAACCCACAGATACCCCTAAAACACAAAACATTAATACATTAAAAGATGGAAGTGCCATAACTATTCAAGACTTAGTTAAAAAATTAAACAGTGGAGCAGGCATTAAAGTAGTATGAAGAAAAAATAAAAATATGTTAAGAAAATTATATTTATTATATAAAAAAGAGAATGTCAAACTTAATATTTGATCGTGAATATTATTCAAAATACAGAAGTAGTACTATTCATATACAAAATGCGTCTTTAAACCTAAAAGATTGCGAGATTCTTGAAATTAATAACACAGATTATAAACATCAAAAAGCTGTTATAAAGTTGCATCCTAGTAAAGTAAACGTAATGAAAAAGATTGAGGAAAAAGTAAATAAGCATTTAGAAGAGTACAATATAACCCCTGTAACACTTGTGTATGGAAATAGAATTTACCCTAAAAAGAAAACATTTACCTCAGAAAATAAACTAAATAAAATTAAACTTAAAGGTGTGTTTGTTAATAGTGAAGATAAAGCTTTTCCCTAGCTTTGGTTAGAGTAAAGTACACAATTATAATTTTTATTTAAAAATTATAATTGTAATAATAAAATGGACATTTTAAAAATTACCGAACCAATTTTAAAAGATGATAGTATTATTGAGTATGAGCACCATGAGTATCAACCAATCACAGGCACACATCTCAACACCTCAGGAGGAAATACTAGGATTGACATTGAAACTCAAGATATTTTTACACATCCTAGTGAGAGTTATTTACTTATTATAGGCGAATTAGTAAGAAGTGATACTGGAGCAGTTTACGATGCTAACACCAATATTTCTTTAACAAACAATGGTCTCATGTATCTTTTTAAAAATATTAAGTATCAACTTTCAGGTATGGAGATTGAATCCATATTGGATCCTGGCCAGGCTACTACAATGCTTGGGTTGTTAAAATACCCAGATGACTTCTCAAAATCGCAAGGGTTAAACCAATTGTGGTATAAGGATACAACAAATACTGCAGCTGCTGGAAACACTGGTTTTGAAGTAAGAAGAAGGTATATTATTAGGGATGCCCTTCCAAGGGGTACCTTTAGCTTCAGAGTTCCATTAAAACATATATTTGGTTTTTGTGATGATTATAGTAAAATATTATATGGAATGAAGCAAACTCTCACCTTGACAAGAAATGATGATAATGATGCAATCTTTAAAACTGGTGCTGTTGGTGGTGTAGCTGCTCCTGTTGATGGTAGAATTAATTTAATTAAAATATCTTGGTTTATGCTACACGTGCTACCTACAGATGGAGAGAAGATGGTACTTTATAAAATTATCGAGAAAAAAGAAAAATTACCGATTGGATATAGAATGAGGCAGTGCGACTCTATCGCAGTTCCTCAGACAACATCATTTACCTGGAGACTTTCTAGCAAAACATCACCTGAGGTGCCACGTTTTATCATTGTTGGCTTTCAGACTGGTAAAAGTGGTGATCAAGAGCAAAATCCAGCAATATTTGATCATGCAAACATTAACAATATCTATGTTACGTTAAATTCTGTTAGATATCCTGCGGTTGACTATGATCTTTCATTCACTGCGCATCAATTTAGTAGAGTGTACGGTGATGCTGCTCTATTTAGATCTAAGTTTTATAACATGGATGAATTGGTGTCAAACCCTAACATTACTCCCCCAGATTATAAAACCCTTTATCCTTTGTTTGTGTTTGACGTTTCTAAACAGAGTGAGAGATTAAAATACTCAGTCACCGATATCCATATCAAGGCAAATTTTGCTGAAAATGTACCTGCAAACACAGAGGCATATGCTGTTGTTATTAGTGATAAGCTAATTAACTTCCAGTCTGATGGAAATAAAATGAGTGTAGTGTATTAAGATATTTTTTTCTTATATTAAAAATGATAAAGATTATAGATTTAAAAAAAATTCTTAAAGAAAATAATATAAATTTCTGCTCATACTGGGATAAAAAACGCTTAGTTGAGTTGGTGAAAAAACATGGATTGTTACCGGAGGAGTCTCCTAAGTTGCCTTACAAAGAAATAAGCGAGGATCCAAAGTATGAAAGATTAAAAACTATTAAGCATAATCCTAAGAAAGTCAGTTTAGAAGATGTTGAAACTGGTTAAATAATAATATTGCCATCAATTTACAAGGCAGGTAAATTTACAGATCGTTGTCCTCAAACAGTTACAAAATGGAACGGGAGAACTTGGAATAATAAATATAAGATTAACATTCAATAATTTTATTATGACACTCCATAATAAAATTATTATTTTGACATTTAGTTAAGATTTTTTTTTTTTTTTTTTTTTTTTTATATATAAATGGAAAATTATAATATATATACCGCACAAGGTTTAAAAAATTTAGCCAAGTCAAGAGGAATCCGAGGATACTCAAGACTTAGAAGAGCTGAATTAATTGGGCGTATAAGTAATCCTTCACCTCCTATTCCTGCTGATCAATTCAGGAGGTTCACAGTAAAAGACTTAAACAAGAAGCTAAAAATCGAGGAATTAGAGGATACTCTGCGCTTAGAAGAGCCCAATTAATCAACCGCTTACTTAATCGGGGAGCGCCAATATTAGATTATGATATTGGTAATTTTGAAGCACCTGTATTAAAACCAACACCTTACACACCACCCCCAGTACCAACTCCACCTAAAGCCGCAGCTGAGGAGTTGATGATCTATTTAGATAGTATTGGAGAAATTCCAAAAAAATATATATCACCTAGTTTAGAAGCTTTAAAAGAAAAAAATAGATAAGTTATATAAGGATAAAGATAAAATAGAGGTTAAAGAAGGGCCATCAGCATTTAAAGGTTTTACCAAACAATATCTTATAAAAGGTAAAGGAGCTTTTAAACCTGATGATTTCCTTGATTTAGCGAAAGATAAATTAACCAATGTTATGAGAAATAATCGCAGAACAAAAGTTAAACTTATTATGAGATGTATGATGAAACACTCTATTGAAAATCGTTTAAAAGAGATGAATTTTGATTCTGGTTTTCCATTTGTTAATTTAGATGGGGATGATGTGGATGAATTATATGAAGAAATGGGGGAAGAGATATTAATTAATATAGCAACTGAGGAAATGAAACAAGATTATTATAAAGTTCTTTACATAATTGATTTAAGATTACACACAGTATCATATAACCCAATAAAAGGAAATTCTTGGTTCCCAACTCCTCCTAAGATAGCAAATACAAAAAGTGTTATTAATCCAATAAATAAGAATGATGATATGTGTTTTGCTTATTGTATTCTTATAGCTTTGAACCCAACAGATAATAACCCTGAAAAAATTGATAGACTAAGACCATTATTAAACACTATAAATATGGAAGGGATTAATTACCCTGTTTCCCTTCAAGATGGAATTAAATTTGAAACCCTAAACCCATCTATATCCGTATCAATTTTTGGGTATAATTATTTCACTGGTGTTTATCCACTTAGTCTAAGTAAAGAAGTTTATAAAAGAGAACATCATATTAATCTTTTACTTCTTGAGAAGGATGGTAAAAAACATTATTGTTTAATTAAAAATATGGGTAGATTGTTATCTAAACAGATATCTGATCATAACGGTAAAACTTATATTTGTGAAAGATGTTTAAATCATTTCCAAAAAGAAGAAACTTTAAATAAACATTTAGAGTATTGTGGTGTAAAAGATGCCTGTAGAATAGACTTACCTGAAAAGGGTACCAAAATATCTTTTCAGAATTTTCATAAACAACAAAGACACCCTTTTACAATTTATGCGGATATGGAGGCTACATTAGAAAAGAAAAACGAAAATAAAGGCAATGGGACAAAATTAATTAATGAGCATAATGTTTCAGGATATTGTTTCTATTTTAAATCACTTTATGAAAATGTTTACCCTTCTAAGATTTTTCAATATTCTGGCGAAAATGCGTCTAAGAAATTCGTAAATGATTTAGAAAATGTTATGAAAGAAATAGATAGGATACCAACGAGGGAAATGATTTATAGAGTTGAGGATAAAAGAGAGTTTGATAAAGCAGAAAACTGCTGGATATGTGGGGAGTCATTTTCAAAATGTAAAGACATGAAAAAAGTGAGAGACCATTGCCATTATACTGGAAAGTTTAGGGGAGCCGCTCACAATGTGTGTAATTTAAAATGTAGAAGACCTACTTTTACACCCATATTCTTTCATAATTTTAGTAAGTATGATGCTCATTTATTTATAAAAGACCTAATGAGTACACCTGGTGAGACAAGTTGTATACCAAAAAACAAGGAAACATATATAAGCGTGTCTAAAAATGTGCCAATAGAATACACTGTTAAAGGGATGAAGAAAATTAAAATGCATGAGATTAGATTCCTTTATAGTTTAAAATTTCTAGGTAAAAGTTTAGATGAATTAGCTAGCACTCTAGCTAAGGAGGACAAGACTAATCTTATGAAATATTTTGAGGGGGAAAAGCTTGAATTGGTCTCTCAAAAGGGTATATTCCCATATGAATGGTTTGATAACCTTAGTAAATTAGAGGAAACAAAGTTACCCAAACAAAAAGAATTTTACTCAAAGCTTAAATATAGTGGAATTGGGGATGAGGATTATCAACATGCATTAAATATATGGAATACCTTCGAGATGAAAACTTTTAAAGATTATCATGACTTATATAATAAGACTGATGTTTTACTGTTGGCGGATGTCTTTGAAAATTTTAGAAATGTTTGCTTTAATAATTATGGATTAGATCCATCATGGTTTTATACAGCGCCGGGATTAGCTTGGGAGGCAATGTTAAAAACTACTAAGGTAGAATTAGAATTATTATCAGACCCCGATATGATTTTATTTATTGAAAACGGAATAAGAGGAGGTATCTCAACCATTTTTAAACGATTTGCAAAAGCAAATAATTCATATATGGGTAAAAAATATAACCCAAATGAACCACCTAAATTTATTACTTATTTAGATGCGAATAATCTCTATGATTGGGCAATGTGTCAAAAACTTCCCATTGGAAATTTTAAATGGATGGATGAAAATGATTTACAAAATTGGCAGAGTTGCCTTTGTATATTAGAGGTTGATTTAGAATATCCTAAAGAATTACATGATTTGCATAATGATTTCCCATTAGCTCCCGAAAGATTAAAGACCTGTAAAGTTGAAAAACTTATACCTAATTTAGATAATAAAAATAAATATATATTACACCATGAAAATTTAAAGTTATATTTAAGTTTAGGTCTAAAGCTTAAAAAGATTCATAGAGGGTTAACTTTTGATGAGAGTGAATGGTTGGGTTTAGATTTAAGTAGGGGGATGGATGAATTTGGATTTAAGCAGGGGGATGGTTGGTATAATATCTTAATCATACACATGGTTAAAATATTAATTAAAGCATACATATGGTTAAAAAGCTAGCTCTCTCGTAGATGGTCAAATTTGTGGTTAAAACCCAGAACTCTCCGTTTTATTACTACTCACCGCCTATCATCGCCGAAAAAACGTACAGATTTGGCTAAGAATCGGGTAATCCATAATCAATCAGCCGATAAACGCTGGTTCCCCGTATCGATTACGGATTACCCGAGTCTTATCCGAATCCGCACGATTCTGGCGATGAAAGGCGATGAACATTACACGAACCTCATTAGGGTGCCATATCCTTTAATTAGTGACTCCCTATCCTCGAGTCCTGTACGCTACCGACTGCGTTACCGTGGCTCGACAGGTTCTTTGACCAACCCTACTTCCAAGTTTTTCATCATGTCATTTATAAGGCTGCTGAGTACTACTCAAGGACTTTTTCTGGTCAGTGTACGAACGTGGAGTCTGATCTTGGATCTCCATTGTCCGATAAGGAGATAATTTATCCTATAACCTCCCATATTTTGAGTGTAATAATGGGCGACGCTCGTTTTGCGGTAACACCGTTTTAGATTTTTGAAAATAAAAATCAGGCTTCGTTCTGGGTTTTAGTCTAAATCTAAAAGGGAATGCCTTAATTTTGTGTGTCTTCCGGTTGGTCGCACAGCGTCACACGTATCACAATCTTTCGCACATCTACTTGATTGGTCAAAAATGACAAAAATTATCAACCCATTGTATGATTCCTAAAAAATTATCGTCAGCTTATTGAGTAAAGATTATCTAATTTCCTACTTACTCTCAGCGTATTATACGTCTATTTTTGTATAAATATTCGCAATGATCTATACTAGAATATATACACATACATACACACGCACGCACGCACACACACACACAAACACACACTTTTTGCTTTTTTGATATAATACGGTGACATAGAAGCTAGGAGCTTCATGTATATTTCCATTATGGATCAATATCTCTTTAACTCAAAATCCTAGACGAAAATTTATGAAACTTCATACGTGTGTTCTTTATGATAGTCTGCCAATATCGTTATTTTAGCTTTTTTGATTGAATGCCGTGTCATGGAAAAGGGGGAATTGGTGTATTTTTTCATTATGGACAATATCTTTAACTACTGGACAAAATGTTATGAAACTTCATATTTATATTATCACAAGCCACAGACAATAGTTATTTGTTTTTATTGGCTCACCTGAGGTCGAAGTGCTCAAGGTGAGCCTTTGTGATCGTGCTGTGTCCGTCGCAAGTCTTGCGTACTTTTCTTGAACTCCTTTTACCAGTACTTTGCACAACATATTTTCATAGTTCAACAGAGAGATGGGTGATGACTACCGTCTAACATTGGAAAGAATTTGGCTTTGCAAGGGATTCAAAGACGTGACTCCATGATTTTCAAGTCCTGTAGGTTACCAGCTGAACTACAGGGCTCGGCTGATATTTAACCTTTTACCTTATGACAATATTTGGGATTTGTCCAATTTCAAAGCATTTGCAGACGACAAATTAAACATGGCTAAAATGATAGAATTTGTGAGTGTCAGAACATAAAACAATTTGGAAAAATGATAAAAAGCTGGTTGCCAGCATTTTCTTCTTTTCCGGCAAGGTTAACAAAAGCCCTCTCGGTTAGTGTCGTTAACACTAGGAATTGCATGGGAAAGGTTTAACTCTTTACCATATTGAAAGCATTTGCAAACAACAATTCAAATGATGCACAAAAGATGGAATTTGTCTTTGATAGGGTAGGAAGCAGATTGGGAAAAGAGGAAAATGCTACTTACCAGCATTTTCTTCTCTTTCCACAATGTTTTCAAAAGGCTTCTTCTTCAGGGTTGTTTAAACTTGGGATTGCATGGTAAAGAGTTAATTGTCACCCCATCTGATATACTATCAAGACATACAATCTGAAAAAGCATTGGACACAATACTGAAATGCTCAAGGCGAGCTATTGTTGCAAGTCCATGTTCATCAGTGTGTTTAGTACCTCTGTTCCACATTTCAACAACTCCTTTAAATATCCTCTCCTCCCAGTCAACAAAGCAAATTACTACCAATACACAATTCTATCATTATGATAATGTGTCTTCAAAGTTGTTCACTGCATGCAGAGCTCTAGTTTCCATGGCAATAAAAATGGAAAAAATGGCATAATACTGACCACATTTCATAAGCACTTTAGTGAAAGTGTGGCCACTAGAATGCACATAGATTTCTCTTGACTCTGAGATAGTGACCTTTTCTAACTCTTTACCTCACAAGGAAACTGAAAGCATTTTTTGTGTTTAAATGTGTCTCAAATGACGGAATTTATCTTTGACAGATTAGAAAACATTGTGGGAAAAGGAGAAAATGCAGATTACCAGCATTTTCTCCTTTTCTCAAAATGTTTTCTAAAGGCATCTTCTTCAGGTTCGTTATTGGGATTGTGTGGTAAAGGCTTAATCCAATATGACCCACTTTTAACTTGTTTTAGACATTTTCCACGAAAACATTCTCACCAAATCACATGATCATTTGACAAAAGATTTGGCCCCTGGTGTGCACGCAAGGATTTTCCCTAGTGACCTACTTTTTTGGCATTTGATCTGCTTTTTAACTTGTCTGAGGTATGAAGACAAACATTTTGATTTAATTTCATCAGCATAAGACTGCAGAATGTGGCCTCTTGACTGCACATATACTTTTCTAAGATTTGACAATGTGGCCGTCCTTTTCACCTAAAGTGATCAATTTTTCCAACTTGCCCGAGATGTTATAAAGACAAAGACAAAATTATATGAGTATTCGACTGGAAATAGGCCTCTATAGGGAACACAAGGATTTTAGCTCCACTGGCTGAAGGTAAGTGAGCTTATGTCATGGCCTGATGTCCGTCGTGCATCCATCTGTGAGTCCGTGCCTGCATGTGTTAACCTTTACCTCAAATATCTTCTCTGAAACTTCCCATTCAACTTTGGTGAAACTTCACAGAAAAGATCCTGCCATGGTCCCCTGCAAATTCCTTCAAAGAAAAATATTGAAAATCTTCTTGTCTGAAACCATTAGGCCTAGGGCGACCAAACATGGCATGTACTTTTACCAAAGTTCTTGAAATTATAGCCCTGGGATAAAAACTGGTTCATACCCAGGGGTCACAAGTTTAACATGGGCTTAAATAGTGACCCCTGCCGAAATTTCGAATCTTACACGGGTACAGTCGGTTACTCAAACAAAGTGTTACCATGGAACAACACACTTCTAAAGGTATTAAATGCTTGGCAAAGTTTGGTTTTCTAACAAGGAATGTCGAAATTACGGCGCCATCGCAGGTGGATGATTACAGTAAAATTTTACGGTTAACCTGTCGAAATTAAGGTACTTTGCTCTAGTAATCAAGGGAAATAGCTTCTGTTATAAGAGATATATATACTTTTTACTTTCTACCTCCCTTGATTATCAAACCACACTATTATAAATTTTGAAATATCTTAAAAATTGCTTTAGCTATTGTACTGAAAATTTGCATAGTTAATAATATTACCTATACCAACTTTGGGTGAAATTTGCAGAATTTTTGATAACTTAGTTTGACTTTTTTGTATTCAATGCAATTTTAAAATGTATGAACAAAACAGCTAAAAAACAGCGGGAGGGTTGAAGGCTATTCCGAGTAAGGGTCTACCTGTTTATGAAAACAGTTCTCGTGCACGTACAGTAACTGTAGTTGTCTGTTGTTTGAACAGCGAAAACTTCAACTTTTGAGACCCTTATCTCATTTTTTATTTGGGTTTTATTTAAATAACTCAATATTGTAGATTTGCAAGCACTTGTTTACACTTTGTTTTCTTTTCCACACCCAACCATAGATTTTTCCTGAAACCTAATGAAAGCTTGGCACACATCATGTGGTACAGCATACATCAATAAAATGAAGAAGGGTAAATTGTATGAAGTGGTCAAGTTCCATAAACAAACTCCAAAGTTTTGTTGTACATGAATTTTACGGTCAAAGGAATATATTATCTTTCAGATGATCACCCTATGATTGTGACCAAAATACAATTGAGCTAATTTCAAGCTTGAAAATATCACAGCGAAAACAATTCAAAACAAACCATGATAAACCTTTGAGTCTAAGTGTGAGGTGGTTTTTGAAAACATATCTTAACAGAAGTTGTATGAAACATGAAGCCGTGCCATAAATAAAATTGAGACCAAATATTGGAGAACAGACACCATGTAAGAGAACATTGGACAAATCATTTAAGATACGAAGATTTGTATGAAAGTGACAAAAGAGAAATCTAAGGTAAGGCATAGAACTACATTATTTGTACAAATAATAATTTCAGGTCCTCATATGTAACTAAAGTGAGGTACCGAAGTCATGCACTTGTTCACTTACGTTTGTTGTTTGGTCACTGTGCCAAACTGCCGGAGAAAATTTCTCTTCAGAACAAATATTTAACACTACTGGAATGGACAAAATGTTCTTTCTTGCGGAAGAAAAATTCTAATTCTCGGTGTGAGAGTTAGTAAGGTCATTTTAAATGACATTAAAAAGTTTCATAAAAATTGATCATTTTACAAGATTTTTCAAGATATCTCAAAATTCGGGAGGTACCTATGAACTGAAAACTACCTATACATGATTTGTATTAGGTTGCAAAGTTTTTTAGATAGAAAATATTCAGTTTTCAGGGAGAGTGATTTACTTATATCAGACTGAAAAAGTGACCTCTAGAGTGCGCACAGGGTTTTTCTAAGATCTGCCTTGGTGACCTAGTTTTTTAACCATCATGACCAAATTTCGCACTTGTCGGAGATATTATCAAGACCAAGTTTCATGAGTATTATAAAATGTGGCCTCAAGAGTGCACACAAGGTAATTACTGACACCTGGACGACGCAGAAAGGACGACGCAGGACGGACTACGCAAGACAGACACAGCACGATCATAAAAGTTCACCCAGAGCACTTCGTGTTCAGTTGAGCTAAAAAAGGAACAGGCGAAACACAAACATAACCTCCCAAAATTACTCCTTTTAATGATGTATGACTTTGCTTTGAGATTGAACTTTGAACTACAGACATGGTTCCTAGGCGCGACAAATCGTTTCTATGTGGTTGACATTTCTACAAAGTTACACTGAAATTCATACATAATTGAAGAAGATACAGCTGGACACAAACACTACCCCCAACAAAGACATTTGACCTTGCTCTGACATTGACCTTTAACCTTCAGACATCACTCCTGTGCACGACACATTATCTTGATGTGGTTAACGTTTGTGCAAAGTTCTTCTGAAATTAAGTTATAAAGAAAAAAATGATACCCCCAGACATGAAAACCAACATTTGACCTTGCCATGACCTTGAACTTTGACCTATGGATATGATTCTTGCGGATGAGATCTTCTCTTTATATGGTTGATAATTCTACATTTATTTTTTATCAATTTATTTATTTATTTATTTTTTAAATTCATTCATAATTAAAAAAGTTACAGGCTGGACACAAAGATAACTGCCCAAATTTTTTTTAAGCCTACATGTATTTGACCCTGCTGTGACCTTGACCTTGAAACTAATGACATGGTTCTTGTACGCGACATATCATCTATATGTGGTTAACAATTCTGCAAAGTAATACTGAAATTCATTCATAATTTAAAAAAGTTACAGTCTTGACAAGAATACTACCCTCTTCCTAAATACAATTGGCCTTGCTGTGACCTTGACCTGTAATCTACAGACAAGACTCTTGTCCATGACACACAGTCTTTTTTTGTTTCACATTTGTGCAAAATTTCTTTGAAATGAAGCGATAGGGAAAAATGTTATAGCCCAGACACGACAACGGACGTACCAAACAAAAACTATAATTATGCCCTTGAAAAATTTTTTTCGGAGTCATGAAAAAGATTTTCATGATTAAACAAGGATTAACATGCACTCATAGTAACTAGCATTTTTTTACTTTTTCAACAATGTTTTAAAAAGACAGCCTTCTTTCTCAGGGTCAATAAACTTTGTTTGATAAAGGGTCAAATGAAGGAGAACAGTGTTGCATCAATTTTCATCTACTCTTAGAAATATTTTTGGCTGAGCTTTGAGTCAAACTCACAAGTCCTAGCTTAATGCTACAGAATTTCAGCTTCATTATTTGCTGCTAGCGAGTTGTGGCTCAGTTTTAAGGCATATATTCAGACCAAGCTTCATGAGCAATGAGCTAAACATCTTGCCTTAAAAGTGCACACAAGGTTTTTACCTTAAAACTTACTTTTTCACCTAAGGTGGCATATTTCCAAACTCCCCCCCCCCCCCAAAATATAACATTCTGGTCAAGTTTCCTACCCGTTAGACAAAAAATGTGGCCTATAGAGTGCACACAGGATTTTCCTGCAATTTGACCTGGTGACCTACATTTTGTATCTTGGTAATCCATCTTCCAATTTCTAAAAGACAGTGTCAAAACAAACATGTTGACCAAGTTTTATGAATAGTGGATAAAAATTGAGAGCACAATCTAAAATTTGACCAAGTGACCTTCATTTTTACCGAACATGACCCATTTTCAAATTGCCTTACATAAAGTCAAGACAGTCATTCTGGACTAGTTTTATGAGTACTAGGGTGAAAATATGGTCTCTACAGAGCTAACAAGGTTTTTTTTTTAATTTGTCCAGGTGACCTACTTTGGTCAGACATGACTCATTTTCTAAATTTATCTGAGATATCATTAATTCAAACCTTTCGACCAAAGTTATTGAGTACTAGTCCAAAAATATAGCCTAAAGAGTGTACACAAGGATTTCTAACATTTGTCCCGGTGACCAGCTTGAGATATTATCAAAAACAATCATTCTAATCATCTTTCATAAGTACTGGGCTGAACATTTGGCCTCTAGCGTGCTCTAAGCTTTTTCAAAGATTTAAGTGACCTATTTTTTTAACTTGACATGACTTCTGTTTGAAACATTTTGTAGATGTCATCATGACAAATATTCTGACTAACTTTCATGAGTAGCTCATATATGACTGAAATGTGGCCTCTTAGGTGTACATGGAAGTTTTTTGTAAGATTTGTCCCAATGACCTATTTTTTTTTATTATTACGCCGTGCGTAGGCGGAGGGATATAGTTTTAGCGTTGTCCGTACGTCCGTCCATCCGTCCTTCCGTACGTTCGTCCGGGACAATATCACCAATATCATTGGTCGGAATTTCGTGCAACTTTATACATGTATACAATAATCCATTCCGCCGATATGCTTTTTTTTTTTATTCGATGCAAAATTCCCGACTGGGAGGGATTTTGAGTTATATGGTCAAGTGAACTTTTGATGTTTTTGAGTCTTATCTTGAAAACTGTACAGAGTTTTTACATGTAACTTGTCACATCTATCAACGACTATTAGGAAAGGCAGTACAACAAGTTTCACCCAGATTGACCGTTCAACACCACAGTTATATACCCTTGTTTATTTTAAGTGCCGTGTCATGGAAAAAGGGGGCTTGATGTATATTTACATTATAGACCCAATATCTCTTTAACTACAGGACAAAATGTTATGAAACTTCATATTTATATCGTTTATCACAAGTAACAGACAATCATCATTTGTTTTTATTTAATGAAATCTCATGTCATGGAAAAAGGGGGTTTAATGTATATTTTTTTCATGGACCAATGACCGTCTGTTCGTCAACTATACACAGTTTTTACATGGAACTTGTCACATCTATCATCCACCATTACGAAATACAGTACAACAACTTTCACCCAGATTGACCATGCAACACCTCAGTTATATACCCCCCCCTTTTTTTTTTAATGCCGTGTCATGGAAAAGGTGGGCTTGATGTATATTTACATTACAGACCAGTATCTCTTTAACTACAGCACAAAATGTTATGAAACTTCATATTTATATTGTTTATCACAAGTCACAGACAATCATCATTTGATTTTATTTAATGAAATCTTATGTCATGGAAAAAGGGGGTTTAATGTATAATTTTATCATGGACCAGTGACTGTCTGTTCGTCCGTCTTTCCGGACAGATATCTTCTAAAATCCTTGATGAAAACTGATAGAAATTCATACAGGCGTTCTTTATGATGTCCGCCGATATTTATTTATTTTTTTGCTTTTTTGATGTAATGCGGTGTCATAGAAAAGGGGGGCTTCATGTATATTTCCATTATGGATCAATATCTCTATAACTCAAAATCCTTGAAGAAAATTGAAACTTCATACGTGTGTTCCTTTTGATAGACCGCCAATATCGTTATTATTTTTTTTTAATTAAATGTCGTTTCACGGAAAAAGGGTAATTGGTGTATTTTTCCATTATGGACAGTATCTTTAACTACTGGACAAAAGTTTATGAAACTTCATATTTATATTGTTACCATAAACCACAGACAACAGTTATTTGTTTTTATTTCATGAAATGCCATGTCATGAAAAAAGGGGGCCTGGACAGATATCTTCTAAAAGCCTCGACTAAAATTGATAAAACTTCATGCATGTCTTCCTTTGGATAGTCTGTTGATACACTTTTTTTCTATATATAATGCCGTGTCATGGAAAAGGGAGCTTGATGTATCTTTCCATTATTTGTTTTCATTCAATGAAATGCCATGTTATGGAAAAAGGGGACTTTATGTATAATCTCATTAGGGACCAATAACAGTAAGACCATGTGTAGATGCAAAACATATACCTCTTATATATTTTTTATTTAATGAAATGCTGTGCGATGAAAAAAACGGGCTTAATGTATAATTTCATCATGGATCAATAACTAGAGGCGCTTGAGCGCCTGTATCGCTCCACAGGCCTGATATTTCTATAATGGCGAAAGGAAGTTTTTAACAATTATCATTCAATCCTGCATTTTAGCTCACTGAAGAAACAATTTGGTAGACAACCACCATAGGAACTTACCTGCAAAACAACAATGAAATCCAATGAATAGTTTTAGAGAAGAAATTTTTCAAAGATTTTACTTTATACCATAAACGGAAAATGAGTCTCCCATAAAAGCCATGTTTTTTGACAGATCTTTTTTTTTTTAAGGAATTCTGTAAACCTGTATCTAAGGAACATTCCTGCAAAATAATAATGCTATCCAAATAGCGGTTTGGGAGGAGAAGATTTTTAAAGGTTTTTTACTTTGGTTGCCATGGCAACCAGAATTCTTCATGGAACACAATTATTTGAAGGAATTTGAAAGAGGACCACCAAAGGAACATTCCTGTGAAATTTGGTAAAAATCCAGTCAATAGTTTCTGAGGAGAAGTTTTTTAAAGAAAAAGTTTACGGACGCACGCACGGACGAACGGACGAACGAACGGACGAACGAACGGACGGACGGACGGACGCACACAACGCCATGACAATAGCTCGCTGAACTTCGGCCAGTGGAGCTAACAACAATGAAATCCAATGAATAGTTTTAGAGAAGAAATTTTTCAAAGATTTTACTTTATACCATAAACGGAAAATGAGTCTCCCATAAAAGCCATGTTTTTTGACAGATCTTTTTTTTTTTAAGGAATTCTGTAAACCTGTATCTAAGGAACATTCCTGCAAAATAATAATGCTATCCAAATAGCGGTTTGGGAGGAGAAGATTTTTAAAGGTTTTTTACTTTGGTTGCCATGGCAACCAGAATTCTTCATGGAACACAATTATTTGAAGGAATTTGAAAGAGGACCACCAAAGGAACATTCCTGTGAAATTTGGTAAAAATCCAGTCAATAGTTTCTGAGGAGAAGTTTTTTAAAGAAAAAGTTTACGGACGCACGCACGAACGGACGGACGGACGGACGGACGCACGACGGACACAACGCCATGACAATAGCTCTCTGGCCTTCGGCCAGTGGAGCTAACAAAAAGGCCACATGAACATGCAAAACACAATACTTCTAATATGTTTGTATCAAAAAAAAGTCTTTTACGGCGGGGGATATCTTTTCTACGAAATTGCTTGTTTACCACACACAACCCATTATGAAACTCATCAAAGATTTTGTCAGGACAAACATTTTGACAAGCTTTCATGAGCATTGGATTGAAAATATAGTCTCTAGAAAGTTTTTTGTAAGATTTGTCCCAGTGAACTATATTTTTTTACCAAACACAACCCATAATCAAACTCATCCAAGATTTTATCAGGACAAATATTCTGACTACCTTTCATGAGAATTGGATTGAAAATGTAGTCTTTATAAAGCACGAAAGGTTTTTCTAAGATTTGTCCAAGTGATATATTTTTCAATCTCATGTGACACTTTTTAAAACCCATTCAAGATTTTACCACGACAAATATTCTGACCAACTTCCATGAGTACTGGACTGAAAATAAGGCCTCTATCATGCAAAGCGGGAATTTCTAAGATTTGTCCAGGTGACCTATTTTGACTGATGTGACCCATTTATGGAGTTATCCCAGATTTTACCAAGGCAAGCCTTTTAACCAACTTTCATGAGTATCACCAACTTTGATGAGTATAGGACTAAAAATGAAGCCTCCTCAATGTCAACGAGATTTTTCTGAGAATTTGTCCGAGTGACCTTCTTTTTGACCGAACATGATCCATTTTGAACTCATCCATTTTCAAGACAAACATTTTGACCAACTTTCAGTAGTATTTGTCCGAAAAAGTGGCCTCTAGTGTATTCACAAGTTTTTTTTTTAAGGTGCGTATAAGTGGCCTATGTTTGAAATCATTTCAGATTTTATCAAGATAAAAGCCTCCTTACCAACTTTAATGATTGTCACCAGCTTTGATGAGAACTCCATGGAAAATGAGACCTCTGTAGTGTACACGAAATTTTTCCTACAATTTGTCTTAGCGACCCACTTTTTGACTCGACATGACTCAGTTTTGAACACTTCAACTCCAACATTCTGACCAATTTTTGGAAGTCTTTGTCTGAAATGTGGCCTCTAGTATGAACACAATGTTTTTCTATGATTTATCTGAGTAACCCTTTTTCTTTTAACCAGATCTTACCCATTTTGGAACTTGTACAAGGTATCATCAAGATATAAACTCTTACCAACTTTCATGAGTATCAGACTAAAAATGTGGCCTTTAAAATGCACACAAGGTAATTGTTGACAACCACATTAAGGACTCTGTATGAAGGACACAGCACAGTCACAAAAGCTCACTTTGCGCACTTCATGCTAAAAATGTTGAAAATGGCTTTAAACGCCTTCACATTTTTCAAGTGACAATGGGGTGTAAGACAAATATGACAGAAACCAGTATTGGTAAAACTAATTTTCTTTATTTGCTTTTTTTTCTTAATCTATAAAATGATTGAATGTATCAAAGTAAAAATTTATCCAAATAAACCAATTGTACAAAGCATGCGAAGTGAAGTAACAAGTCTTGTAACAAGAATGAGAGAGAATTATATTACAACAGGGGAGATAAGGCAGATTTACGACAATATATGCAAAGCAGAGTTGTGCACCTTTACAAGCAGCAGTTATATATGGAAGCCATCTATTCTACTGAATCCCATCAACGCCTGTTACAGCTCTATTTTCTTTTGCAGAGAGGGTAGTTTGATATCAGACTGCTTGAAAAGGGAGGTCCGATCTTGGATCTGCACTGCCCTTTTTGTTGAGAAATTGCAGCAAAAAAAGCTTTGAATTCTAAATATTTTGGTAAGGTATTATGACTGCACTATAATAATAACTCATTACCAGATGACAAAAATTCTCCACACTGAAAGCATTTAAGACAACAACCAGCATTTTCTTCTTTTTGTCACATGGTACAGAGATAAAACAAAATGCAAAGAATACCAAAAATAACTTATATAATTCTATGAAGATTATTATGATTACATGATACAACCATAACAAAAAAAACTTTGAAGATTAACCATGAAAAATTTTGTAAAAATTTATATATAACAGAAGAAGGCACATAACTACTACACAACCAAGTTTCCAAATCGTAAATCAACATTTAATAGACTCAATAACTACAGCAGCAATATCCTGAAAACTGGAGGGAAATTTTGAACCCTTTTAAAAGGCTTTAGAATTAAATGGTTATGTGATAGCACATATTTTTTCCCACCCTCCAACTGCACCAGTAATGAAATGGAAATTACCATTTACATGCTCCGCTTCAAGGTGCATTTCACACCATTAGTCAGCATATAAATTGGTATTTTTACAGTGCCAAGATAGAAGGCTTCTCAAAATATAGGAAAAAGGAGCAAATGTGTTCAACAGCATTTTCTTCTTTTCCGTGTCTGTAATTGCTTTTTAACACAATTCCGAGTTTTAACCACCCCGAGGAAGAAGCCTTTTGAAAAAATTATGGGAAAAAGAGAAAATGCAGCATTTTCTTCTTTTCCCACAATTTTTCCTACCCTTTCAAAGACAGATTACATTATTTGAGCCACATTTATATTGTCATTTGAAAATGCTTTCAAAATGGTCAGGTCTACATCTTTCTTGTGTGGTAAAGAGTTAACTCTTTTCCTACTGTAGACAACGCAAAAAGCTTATGTGGATAATGTAGATCAGGAATGTGCAGTCTGATCTTTGATCTGTCCTGTCCACTACTTTATTCTAGTTTATGACCAAAGTGGTTCTCCATCTTGGTGGGAAGGTGTATTAGTGGCCTTTAAAAAAGTGTGACTTATTTATTTAATAATGAAAGACTTAATGTATTCTAACCTTTCAGAAAAAAAAAAACTTCTATCATTTGCGACACATTTAATTTGTCATCTGTTAATGCTTTCAATTTAGACAAGTCTAAAACTTTGCAGTTTGGTAAAGAGTTGACATGGATAAGAACACTATTTTTGTATGGTAAAAGATAATTGCATGAAGTCAGCTTTACACCCAGTCAGGCTTCACAAACCATCTCCAGATAGATGCTATATCTATTTAAGTCTACCAAATGCTAATTGTGAAAGGCACAGCCATTGTATGATAATACATGTATTTCTATATCTTTATTTTCTCCTCGAAACAAGGCACATAATCTATGTACTAAATGAATAGAAATGATCTTACTTTTATTGGTAACAAAAAAGGATCTTCGACATAAGATGAAAAAAATTCTCCACGATACAAGATGGCAAAACAAGTCTTTGACATTAAAATGTACAACTTCAGACAATATGAAAGTTAAAAAAACAGAACAGAATGAACAGTGAAACTCTTAACAGGCACTGAAACAGAAATTTAAACCTATATATAAACATTTGCATATAACTTAAACACCATTTCAACCAAAAAATTGAGAAATAAAGTTCTCAGTATCTCTGAAAGAAAAGAAGCCCTTTTTTCAGAATATGTCAGAAAAAAAAGTTTTTCTGGAACAGGCATCAGTTGTAACTTAACTCTTTACCACACAATCCCAACTTTTAATGACCCTGAGAAAGAAGCCTTTTGAAAACATTGTAGGAAAAGGAGAAAATACTGGTAACCAGCATTTTCTCCTTTTCTCACAATGTTTTCTACCCTTCTCAAAACAATTTTCAATTTTTGAGCCATATTTATTTTGTTGTCTGCAAATGCTTCAAATTTGGACTGGTCCACAATTTTGTCGTTTGGTAAAGAGTTAAGCAACAACTTACACTAATGTAAAGGCAGCAGTCTAACTAACCCTTTACAAAACATCCTCATGATATAACAACCCTGGGGATGAAGACACATAAAAACGTGCGAAATAGAGAAAAAGCCTGTAATCTGTATTTAATCAAAATATTGTCTACCCTTTCAGAGGCAATTCCCAGCATTTGAGCCACATACCCTTTTTCATTTGCAAATGGTGTCAACTTCAACAAGTAAACAGAAATTTGTCATCTAATAAAACAAAACACCAGATAGAAAATCTCTGTTTTGTTAAATTGGCTCTCCAAAAAAAAAACCCTCATTACCATACAGAAGTATGAGCAGTAAATTTCACATAACACTTGAATTTATACAACCAAAATTGTGATTAATTCGTAAAAATCTTAATTTTTGAACAAAATAAAAATTTGATTCTTAAATATCTGCTGCAAGACTTTCATTGCACTCAAAAAAAAAAATCCAAATGAATTTTTACAGAATTAATCTTAAAGATAATGATCTACATGTCTTATAATCAATTTCCCAATATTCACTAATAAGAATATGATTATTTTTCTCTAGAAATTCCGTTTTCATTTAATCCTTTACAAAAAGATCAAAAAGATGTTTTATGATCCTGAGGAAGGATCGAAAGTATTGTGAGAAAGGGAGAAATGCTGGATACCAGTATTTTCTCATTTTACAACTATGTTTTCTGTTTTATCTATGACAAAACCATATATTTTTTTGTCCTTTGTAATGCCTTTTAATTTTAATATCTAAAATTTGTCATCTGGTAAAAAGTTTTATCTAGGCAAATTAGATTTTAAGCAAACACTGATTTGAATAATTGATTGGAAGAATTCACTACTAACACAGAAAAAAATCTTAATAAAGACCTTGAAAAGAAAACATTACAACAAATGGAGAAAGTAATTTCTACATTTGTCTTGGTGTTACTATAATATCATCAAACCAGAATAAAAACAGCTTTATCTAGACACAACTCTAAATTTTGCCCTAAATTTTTTTCTTTCTACTTAGTTCTGTTGGAACTCTTTACCAAATAATCCTGTGTTTAAACCGCCGTAAGAAAGAATGCTTTTGAAAAAAAATTGTGGGGAAAGGAGAAAATACTGGTAATCACTTTCTCCTTTTTACACATTATCTTCTACCTATCCGAGGAAGAATACACCACTTGAGTCACATTTTTCGTCTGCAAAAGCTTTCAATCTAGACAGGTCCAAAGTCACATTTAATTGTCGTCTGCAAAAGCTTCGAATTTAGACAAGTCTAAACTTCTGTTGTTCGATAAAGAGTTACTCTATCCATTCTTATCTTGTAAAAGTTGAATTTCATTCCAGAAACGTAAAATGTACAGAATTCACAAAGTTTGATCGCTATTTCTCCCACCAATAAATACCTTTAAGGCAGCTTAACTTTAAAAAATACCATTTAAAAAAAAAATACTAATAAGTACATAAAAATTGTTCTACACATCCATTTTTCTTTCTATTATCACAGATAAATAAGTGTTATCATTTCACTCCATTGGGTTAAAAAAAAATCCCACTTGATTTTGTTCTGATGTACTGCTACTCTTCTGTAGTCATATTTTGTTTTCAACCCTTCACCTGACTAAAACACTTTTTCTAGACCCTAAGAAAATAGGGCTTTTGAAAACATTAACCCTTTACCACACAATGACGCCTTTTAACACCCCTGAGGAAGAGGCCTTTTGAAAACATTGTGGGAAAAGGAGAAAATGCTGGTAACCAGCATTTTCTCCTTTTCCCACTAAGTTTTCTACCCAATCAAAGAAAAGTTGCGTCATTTGAGCCACTATGAAATTGTCTTCTGCAGATGATTTCAATTTGGATAGGTCTTAAATTTTGCCGTGTGGTAAAGGGTTAATTGCAAAAGGAGAAAATGCTGGTATTCAGAATTTTCTCCTTTTCCCACAACTTTTTCAACTTTCGAGAAAAAATTGAGTCATGCTCTGTGAAATAAGGGAAAAAGCATCTGCAAAAAGTGTCAACCCATGTCATAGGTCAAAACTTACTGCTTTTTGAAACTTTTCTACATGTCCATGGACCATTCTCCCTCATGAAGAGGTTGGTTGTTAGACAAAATGAGTTTTATGGATCCATAACTATGTGATGACTTGCTTGGTGAAATGCATCACAGAGATACATTAAACCCCACTTTTCAAAGAGCATTGTTCATACACTTTCTTATCAGCCACAATATTACTGTTGTCTGCAAATGCTTTCAATTAGGACAAGTTCAAAATTTTGTCATCTGGTACAGAGTCTTCTCATTGCCTCCTGCAAACAACTTCTAGCATCTTGCAACAGTCCAGGTGAAAATATTTATGACAAGCAATTTCTCCTCTTGTCCAAATGTTTTCACCCAAATTTGCATATTAACCCTTTTCCACATGATTCCAAGTTTTAACAACCCTGAGGATAAAGGTTTTTGGAAACATTGTGAGAAAAGGAGAATCTACTACTGGCTACCAACAATTTCTTTTTCATCAACAATGTTTTCTACCCTTTTAGAGAGACATTTTTATTAATTTTAGCCATATTTACATTGTCATCTGCAAATGCTATCAAACTGAATAAATCCATAATTTTGTCATCTGGTAAGGGGTTAAAAACCAATGCTGTACATCCCTGTTTTACAAGAATACTTTTAAAGTTGTCCACTGAAAGTTAGTTTCAGGAGGAATTTAATTTAAAAAGAAACATTCTGTACAAAAATGACATTGAAACTGGTCACTACTAAAGGGTGGTCTTTATACATAGAAAACTAACTCTCACAGTTTTACTGTACAACAGAGCTCCTTCCCTCCTTTAAAAGAAAAAAAAAATCCTTTCCAGGTGTAATGGCAAAATGATACGGTTCTCTTACACTAACTTTACAAATCTTCCTGAAGCTTCAGAATATAGTTAGACATTCATTAAAATAGTTTCTGTCAGACAAAGTAGTGTAGGTATGGAGCATCAGTCTCTCACATGGAAGATCCCTGGCTCAAATCCAATGTTGGGCAGGGTCAACTTTGGAACTTCCAATGCCATGGCACAAATACTAGTTAACTCTTTACTAAACAGCAAAATTTCAGGCTTGTCCGAAATGAACGCATTTGCAAGACAACATATTACATGCTACTCAAACCATAAAATGTGTCTTTCAAAGGGTTTAAAAAAAAACATGGGAAAAGAAGAAGATGCTGGTTACCAGCATTTTCTTCTCTTCCCACCATATTTTCAAAAGCCCTCTGTCTCAGGGTCATTCAAAGTCAGGATTGTTTGGTAAACGGTTAAGGTTACCATGAAGCAATCTTTGAGAGTAATTAATATAAGATGTAAGAAATTGTTTCACAATTGATGTAAAATAAAATGGTTAAAACTGATTGTAGATTTCTTTAGGTGGGAATATTCTATATCTAGTTCTATCTCAGAATAAATACTACAGTATTAGTCTTTTATCTGTACAAAAATGTGACACCTTTCTGTCTACAACTTCACATTTTCAAGCAAGAACTCCTTTTCAAGAGATATTTTCCAATATATAAATATTTTTTTTAAAAAAGGAAGTATGATCATCACAAACATGCAAACCGAGTTATTTCCCTTGACTTACAGTTGTAAGTCACCAAAAAATCTTTTATGGTATTACCTTCTCATCAACCCTTTGCCACACATTCCTGAGTTTCAACAACACATAGAAAGAAGCTTTCGAAAATATTGTAGAGATAGGAGAAAATGCGGATAACTAGCATTTTCTCCTTTTCCCCACAATGTTTTCTACACTTTCTCAGAGAAATTTCGGTTTTGAAGTCAAACTGTGTCCTCTGCAAATGCTTTGAATTTGGACCAAAATAAAATTTTGGCCTTTAGTCAAAATTTAAAAAGAAAAAATATTTTAATTCAATTTTTAGAATTTTAATTGAAACTCATATTGTGTTGTTATAGACATTTTTCCATTTATTGCCATCTTATAGAGTATGCCATTAGCAGCAAAAAGAGCATTAGAGACTATGTAAGTCAGATCAGACTTTAACCCTTTACCACACAAGTTTTAAACCAGCATTTTCTTCTTTTCCCACAATGTTTCCTTATCTTTTACAGACAAATCCTATTACTTGTGCCCACATTTACTATATCCTTTGGAAATGCTTCCAATTTGGATCTGCCTAAATTTTGTCATGTGGTAGAGTTAAGTAATGTGCAGTCTAAACTAAGATTAACACTTTCTGTTTTATATCAGGATGACTAAAACACTGTAAAAATTCATAAAGTTTAGTTCTGTTCTTGCAGACTTTAAAAAGGAAAGAAATTTTGCCTCGACAAGATGTTCTGGAATTTAGCAATAGAACATAAGAATGTACAGAATCTTTGTGTTTGTTTGGGTTTTTCTTCAATGGGCCCTAATAGTATTTTGCGCATAAAATATACTGTTTCTAAATGTACAATCATCATCTTCATCATCATCATCATCATCTCAAGAGGGCAGTCAGTCTTCTATGCCACACAATTTGATACAAGCAATGGAAATATAACTCTCCATTTGAAATAAAGCACTATTTTGTGATATACGAAAACACGCAAACCAAATCTATCTGCCGTAAAAGCATCCCAGATCTTTTCTCCTTCTGCAACAGTTTTTTACCTGAAAAAAATCATATGCCACTCATTCTTCAGGTCTTGCACTGTTGGGCCCATTTTGGCAAAATTCGTCTTCTAGCATTTGTAAACCAGTAGTTGATCTGATTTATGGTGAGACCAGTCTGTTTGATAAGCATGGACTTTTCATCGTCGTTCGGGTAAGGGTTGTCCTTATGCTGCCTTAACCAGTCTAACATTATGGCAACAGCCTGTAACAAAAGACGAATACTTTGTATTAGTTGGAAACTTAATCAATTACAAGACAAGAAAATTTCATTGCCTACAACAACATTTATCAATGAAAGATGTCTCTAATGATGGAACTTGTCGATGAGAGGATAAAAAATATTGTGGGCATAGGTGAAAATGCTGGTTAGAATAAAGAATATCAAGGACAAACTATTGACCGTTTACATCACAACCCTGAGTTTTCTCAATTCTGAAGAAGATTTTTGAAAACAATGTGGGGAAAAGAGAAAATGCTAGTGGTAAGGAGCATTTTCTTCTTTTCCTAAAATGTTTTCTACTATTCCAAAAACAAATTATATCATTTAAGCCATAAACCATTGGTCATCTGCAAAAACCTTCAACTTAAAAAGGTCTAAAACTTTACTGTCAATTATGAGTCAACTTTTTACCACATGACAAAAGTAAAGGCTTGTCCAAATTGGAAGTGTTTGCAGACGACAATTCAAATTTGACTAAAACTATGGAATATGTATTCTACATGGTACAAAACATTGTGAGAAAACAAGGGAATGCCATTAACTCTTTACCACACAATCCCGACTTTTAACGACCCTGAGGAAAAAGCCTTATAAAAACATTGTGGGAAAAGGAGAAAATGCTGGTAACCAGCATTTTCTCCATTTCCCACAATGTTTTCTACCCTATCTCAAACAACTTCCACAATTTACGCCAAACTAAATTTGGCATCTGCCAGTGCTTTGGGTTTGGACAGGTCTAAAATCATGTTGTGTGGTAAAGGGTTAACCAGCATTTTTCCTCTTCCCACAATGTTTTCAAAGGCTTTTTTCATCAAGGTTATAAAAACTTTTAATTCAGATCAAAATTACTTAAAAAATACTATCATACTTCGCCAACAATACAGAAATTTACTAATCTTTTGTCTGTAGAATTGAAAAAAAAGTTATACATTTTATCAAAATTTAACTATCATGGTAACCTGCTGAGAAATTAATCATTATTGTATTTCTTGTCAAGCAACATCATGTGCTCTTCAGTTAAGCGATGTAAACCACTTTTCTTTATTAAATGCTTCTATCATGTATGTTTTTGTAATTGCTATAAAACATGCTTGTTTTAATGCAATAAAGATATGGTAGAAGTAATTAAAGGTTGTAAAAACTTTTGATTGTATGTCAACTCTTTACCAAACGACAAAATTTTAGACTGGTCCAAATTGAAAGCATTTGCAGACGACAAATCAAATGTGAATTAAAAACTGAAATTTGGTTTGGGAAGGGTAGAAAACATTGTGGGAAAAGGAAAAAATGCTGGTTACCAGCATTTTCTCCTTTTCCCACAATGTTTTCAAAAGCCTTCTTTCTCAGGGTCGTTAAAAGTTGGGATTGTGTGGTAAAGAGTTAAAGGGGTAAAATCACATTTTAACCTTTTGAGTGTGTGAGTACTGACAACCTACCTCTTTTGGAAGACTTGGGTGTTTCTTGGACTCGGGCTTGTTTGGGTGACTACTACTACTGACCACACTGCCACAGTCGCTAGCACTATCGAAATCAGACATACCCTTAAACCCGGGCGACATCATGCCGCCAAACTCCAACCCTTTTTTGGCTTGTGGGGACATAAACATACCTCCTGGTATCTGTAAGTAGAAGGAGAGGGTATCATACAATATGAAGGTCTCTGATCTCAATCCTGGGTTATAAAGACCCGGAGGAAATAAAGGTTTAAAAACAATGTAAGAAAAGAAGAAAATTTTGGTAACCAGCTTTTTATTCTATTTCCGCCATGTTTTATAAAAACCCTTTCCTGGACAAATTCAAGCATTTGATTCATGTAAATTGGTCATCTTTGATTAATTCCAATATGGAAGGCTCTAAAAGTTTGCCTTCTGGTAAAAAGTTAACTCTTTACCACACAATCCCGAATTTTAACGACCCTGAAGGAAAGGGCTTTTGAAAACATTGTGGCAAAAGGAGAAAATGCTGGTTACCAGCATTTTCTCCTTCTGCCACATTGTTTTCTACCTTTTAAAAAACAAAAATTTTCATTTGAATAACATTTCATTTGTCGTCTGCATATACTTTCAATTTGGACCAGTCTAAAATTTTGCTGTGTGGTAAAGAGTTAAACAACTAGGAAACATTGTGAGTGAAGGAGGAAATGCTGGTTACCAGTATTTTTTTCCCCAAAGTTTTCAAAAGCCATCTTTTCCAGCGTTAGGTATAATGCAGGCCAAGTAAAGGCTTGTGCTATTTGGCAATTTTGGGGTGAATAAGATCTCTTTTAGGAGGCCCAGTAAAAAAAGTTTAACTCTTTACCATACAATCTGGAGTTTTAACAACCCTGAAAGAGAAGGCTTTTGAAAACATTGTGGGAAAAGGACAAAATGCTGGTAACCAGCATTTTCTCCTTTTTCCATTACCTTTTTTCTACTCTAGACAGAAATTAGTATTTAAGCTACCTTTAATTTGTCGTCCGCAAATGCTTTCAATTTGGTCCAGTCCAACACTGTGTTGTTTGGTAAAGAGTTGAAGTGTGAGTTAGAAAGAAATCATTTCAGTTATTTTGCAATTTTGGGAGTGAATTTCCTCTCCTTTTGGCTCAGTCAAAAAAATTGCTAATAGTCATATTTGTATGGTAATGAGGTCGAGACTGAGGTGATCTATGTCCATAATCAGTTCTGTCATAATTATATAATAATGAAGGCGCCAGCCATCACCTTATGCTTCAACAAGAGGGGCCATGCAGACGCCTTCTGGAACATTACAAGCCCTCTTTAACGCTTTCCCAAACGACAAAATTTTACAGTCCTTTAAATTCAAAGCTGTTACAGACAACAAATTAAATGTAGCCAAATTGATAAAACCAGACTCTAAAAGAGTAGACACACTTTGGGAAAAGGAGCAAAATGCTGGTTACCAGCATTTTCTCGTTTTCCAACAAGGTTTTCTAAAGCCCTTCATCTCAGGGTCTTTAAACAGGGGAATGTGTGGCAAGGGGTTAATAATCTTAAAATGTCAACAACAAAGTAATTTAGATTAATCTTTTTATCTCTTTACCTAACGACAAAGTTTTGGACTTTTCAAAATTCAAAGCATTTGCAAGCAACAGACTTAATGTGGCTCAGATAGTGGAAAATTATCTTTGACAGGGAAGAAAACATTGTTGGAAAAAGAAAAAAAAAAACATTGTAGGTTAAAAAGCATTTTCTCCCTTTTCCCACAAACATTTTCAAAAACCTTTTTCCTCAAGGTCATTTAAACTTGGGATTCTGTAGTAAAGAGTTAACAACACTTTGTAACAGTATTTGAGCAGTTTAACCCTTTACCACGTAACAAAATTTTAGACATATCCAAATTGAAAGTATTTATTGAAGATAAATCATATGTGGGTCAAATAACTGAACTTGACTTTGACAGAGAAGAAAACATTTTGAGAAAAGTGTATCAGATGACGAAATTTTAGTCTTGTCCAACTGGCAAACATTTGCAGACCGCAAATTTCTCTTTGCTAAAATGATGGGATTTGTCTTTGGAAGGGTGGAAAACATGGTGGGAAAAGGAGAAAATACTGGTTACCAGCATTTTCTCCTTTTCCCAAAATGTTTTCAAAAGTCTTCTTCATCAGGGTCGTTAAAACTCGGCATCATATGGTAAAGGGTTAAACGACCCTGAGAAAGAAGTATTTTGAAAGCATTGTGGGAAAAGGAGAACATGCAGGTAACCAGCATTTTTCCTCTTCCCACAATGTTTTCTACCCTATCACAGACGGAAATCATCATTTGAGATGCATTTATTTTGTCATCTGCAAACAATTTCAACATAGTCTAGTCCTAAATTTTATAGTTTGGAACAGACAGATTCTCTAATATGGTAGAATACTTGTAGATGAAAGGGGGAAAAAATGTGGGCACAGTAGAAAACTCTAGTTAATATCATTTTCTCCTTTTCCCACAATGTTTTAAAAAGCAAAAAGCATTCTCTTTCAGGGCCGTTAAATTTTGTGATTGTGTGGTATAAAGTAAACACTAAAAGAATTTAAAATTATTATTGGCAGGCTAAGGATTTGGCTGAACTTGCAGGCATTTTTCGCTCCATGTTTTTTGAATAACAGTATATTGATTACAGGAAACAATCTTCTCACATTGAAATAAGTTGGTCGGTACCCTGCAGAGTCTTATGAAATACTTTCCCTGAGAATCAATACAAAAACCAGGTAACAACTGCAACACCAGATCAATCTATATTTCACATTTCAACCCTTTAACCTTTTGACCCCACCATCCCAAGTTTTCACGACCCTGAAAGGGTCTTTTGAAAACATTATGTGTTACTAGCATTATCTCCTTTTCCCACATCGTTTTCTTTTCTATCATCTATAAAATTTGCAGTCTGATCTCTGATCTTTGTCGTCTGTTATGCAGAAAATACCATAAACAAAAACATCCTTTAAAGCACACTTATTGGTGTACAAGAAAAAAGGTCTCCCTGTTAATATATGCTAAGGGGTTTACCCTTTACCACACAATCCCAAATTTTAAGGACCCTGAAGGAGGCCTTTCAAAAACATTGTGGGGAAAGGAGAAAATGCTGGTGCCAGTGTTTCATACCCTTTCAAAAAACTTCACTATATTTGTACTACCTGTCACTTTTGAATTTTGAGGGCTTTTGAAAGCATTGTGGAAAAAGGAGAAAATGCTGGTTATCAGCAATTTCTCCTTTTCCCATCAAGTTTTTAAAAACCCTTCTTCGTTTAAAATCTGGATTGCGTAGTGAGGGGTTGAAAGGCCTCCTTCATCAGGGTCGTTGGAAACTGTTAGTTTGATTTGGTGTTAAAAATAGCACACAAGGTTACGGGATAATTCCCCAGAGTTGCTGGCCCATAAATTTGCATATTGAGTAATCGGGTTAAAATCTTAGGTCATAAAATAACCAATTCCTTATTTAGAATTCATTGAAGATCCCAATCGCCCCTAAAACACTGCCCAGACGGTCAATACTGCATAAAATTAACCCTTGCAGCACAGAACCCAGATTTACCCGCTTAACCCTTAGGTTCATTAAGGTTCGAGTCAAGGACCTTTTGTAGACAGTGTAGATCAAGATCAGACTGCACAGAACCTGCAGTTTGATCTTTGATCTACACTGTGCAATAAGGAGTTATTTCTCTCTCTCAAAAAAAAAAAAATTGCTTTGAAAAAGCAACA
Organism: Hippopus hippopus; assembly: GCA_946811185.2. NCBI lineage: Eukaryota > Metazoa > Mollusca > Bivalvia > Cardiida > Cardiidae > Hippopus > Hippopus hippopus. The sequence continues at coordinate 33,519,891 of OX328105.1, forward strand.
TTTAGGTTTTTACTCTCAACTTGATGGTATCATTCAACTTATTCAGTAGGTTAAGGAGTAATATGTTAATGGTGTATACCAGAATCAGACTGCACTACACATGCACACTGATTTCGAACTGACACTGTTTTTATATTTGCAAGATATTCCAGTACAAGCCATTTATCAACTACAGTACCTACATCTTTGTTGACTGAGACTGTCCATTTCCTTGATTAACCCTTTACCAAACAATCCCTGGTTTTCACGACTCTTGGAAGGAAGGCTTTTGAAAACATTGTGGGAAAAGGAGAAAATGCTGGTAACCAGCATTTTCTTCTTTCCCCACAATGTTTTCTACCCTATCAAAGACAGAAATCATCAAATGAGCTACATTTAAACTGTTGACTTCAAATGCTTTCAGTTTGGTCCAGCCAAATTTTTGTCGTGTGCTAAAGGGTTAAACCTTTTACCTGAGGACAAGATATTAGACTGCAGTGACAAATTGAAAGCATAATAATCATTCTGCACAGGACAAGTTCATGATCAGGTTTTTTTTCTGAAATAGAAGTAAACAATGTGGGAAAAGGGAATCAGCAGCATTGTCTCGTTTCCCCACAATGTTTTCAAAAGCCTTTTTCTTTAAGTTCATTAAACCTCAAGATTGGTACAGGGTTAAAACACTACATGGGTTAATCACTGTACAGGAAAAAGATTACAATTGATTTCATATTTTCATCAACTGTGAAAATTTATGGCATTGATTTCACAAAGGATTTTTTCCTATTCATGTTTTAATCTTAACCCTTTACCACACAATCCCTAGTTTTAACAACCCTGAAAAACAAGGTATCTGAAAACATTGGTGGAAAAGGAGAAAATGCTTGTAAACACATTTTCTACTTTTCCCACAATGTTTGCTATCCTTTCAAAGACAATTTCCACTGTTTTCAGAAGACAAATTAAATATTCATCAAATGATGGGATCTGTCTTCGATACAGTAAAAACCATTGTGGGGAAAAGGACAAAATGCTTGAAACCAGCATTTTCTCTTTTCCCCCATCATGTTTTCAAAAGTAGTTAAGAGTTGGGACTGTGTGGTAAAGAGTTAAACTCAAAACAGATTTATTGACTGTTTGGTATTTAAGTTTGTTTTAAACATTGTTTCAGTTAGAAGTGGTCAGTCAGTATACTTATCCACACTTTCCCAGTCCTTCTTTTTACCAGTACTTGGCATAAATTTTCTTCCCAAGCCATTGACTGCTTTTGCACATAACCATCCTTGAAACAATGATCAGCAGTGAAAGAGGAATGAATACCGTCATGATGACTATCATCAACCCTAGAACAGAAATTTGCCAAACTGGGCAAACCAGCAACACCTTAGTTGAATCCTGTATGTTACCCACTGAGCTATGGGGCTCTGGTAAACCCTTACAGACTGCCCATTGTAACTCCAGTTGCTTTTGAGGCTACAGGAGATCAGGATCAGCTTACATTAAAATGTGCAGCCTGATCTTAGATCTGCAGATCAGTAGCTAAAAGCAGCTACAAAATTGACATTACTAAAGCCCTTCCTATTGGAAACGGTGGACGGACGTTTTGGCCACGGACGTTTTGGCCAGGACGTTTTGGCCAGATAAATGTGCAAAGTAGGACGTTTTGGTCAAATGCTTTTGAAGACAGAAAATGCAATAAATGACCTTTCTATGCTTTTAAGTATACATTTGTTGCAGCAGAAAAGTATATTCAGTTCATTCCATGCATTTTTTGCTCTAAAATAACTTTTGGCCAAAACATACTTTGACTTTGATTTGCAATCTTCTATAACAATCTGCTTAGATATTTTATACTTTGTAGCAATTTATTGTTGCAAATAGAAATTTTAAGTCATGGTTCAGCCATCATTAATTGACAGAGGCGATGGCAATTAAAGCAATCATCAAATACAGTTTAGACCTTAGTTGAGTATAAAAGCAAAATAACATTTGACAGTAAGTAATTCTATTCAGTAACACCAATCAATTAGAAAATGAAGAAGTTAACAATTTGTAACTTCAATAATAAATTTAAAAAAGAAAAATTAACCCAATACTCCATATATGTCAATTATATTAATTTCTCATTCTCCTACAATGTTTATAAATCATGTTAAATGAAGCAAAAAATCACAAAAAATCATTTGGCCAAAATGTCCTACTTTGTATTTTTAGCTGGCCAAAACGTCCGTGGCCAAAACGTCCTGGCCAAAACATCCAAGGCCAAAACGTCCTACATTCATTGGAAACATGCCATAATGCATCCACATACTAAGAAACAGTCAATACATTAAAGTGTCTGGTATTAAACTTTGCTTACTTTGTTGAAAGTGCAGATCAAGATCAGGCTGGAAAGAATGTGGTATCTGATATTCATTAAAGAGTCCAATTTTTTTCGTAAAATGATTTGGCTAAAACTAAATCAAAATCCACCATCTCTGTTTAACTCAAGTCTAAGTAAAAAGTTGCATATTGCATGAAGAGTCAAAAATTAATGATGATGCTGACAAAATGCATTGCATGTGCATGGGCTCTCATCCCCAGATACGGGGGTGTTTTCATTACCTAATTAGTTGATACGAGGAAAATCAATCAATTTCCATTGTCCAAACAATGCTTCCCTGGATAAACACTTTTTAGAATATTGCTTTTTTTTATTGTCTTCCATATTTTAACTTTTTTACATAATTCTTGGGACTGGTCCAAACTGAAAGTATTTTCACCATACATTACAAGTGAATAAAATAAAGTTATTTATCCTAAAATATTAGGAAAACTTTGTGAAAAAAAAGAGGAAATGCTGGTTACCAGGATTTCTTCTTTTCCCTCAATGTTTTACAAAGCGTTCTTATCCCAAAGGTTGCTAAAATATGGGTTTGTTTGGTAAAGGGTTAACCCTTGAACACACAGCAGAATTTTAGACTCATACGTATTGAAAGCATTTGTGGGGAGAAATTATAGAAGACTCAGTTGACGAGATTTTTTTTGACAAAGTGGACAACATTGTGGGAAAAGGAGAAAATCCTGGTTACCACAACGTTTTCAAGCTGGTTACCAGCATTTTCTCCATTTCCCACAATGTTTTAAAGCTTGTCTAAGACGGAAGAAACCTTTTGAGCTACATTTAAGTTGTCTCATGCTAATGCTTTCCATTTTGGTTGAGTCTAAAATTTTGTTGTGTTATAAAGAGATAAGGACCTTGAGCAAGATAGTGTTTCAAAACGGTGTGGGAAAAGACGAACGGAACTACTGGTGACCAGTATTTTTCTCTTTTTCCCATGCCCCCATGTCAAGAAGGGGCAATCAACGGGAATAGTGAAGTTGCATGCATGGATGACATCTGACAACATTGAGGCAAAAGAAGCAATTTCTTCTTTTCCCATAATGTTTTCAGAAACTGGTTTCTGCGCAATAAAACAAGTCCTCTGGCAAAGGTGTAAAATGACATTTGGTTGTCCATAAAGCTGTATACAAGCAAGGTCGGCAAATGGCAAACACTACCCAGCAGATTCTCCTTTTGTCACAATATTTCAGACATGGTCTTCTGCACAATAAAACAAGTCATGAACCAGGTAAAATATATCAATTGCTTTTGCTTGTCAGTTATAAACCATGTACACCAGGTCCCCTTAGCAAAACATTTAGACAGAGCCAAGTTAACTCTTCACCAGACGATGAAACTTTAGACTGATCCATTCTGAAAACATTTGTCTACAAATCAAGTGGCTCAAACGAGGAGATATGTCTTCGAAAGGGCAGAAAACTTTGTGGGAAAATGATGAATGCTGGTTATGAGCATTTTCTCCTTTTCCCACAAAGGTTTCAAATGGCTCCTTCGTAAGGGTCATTAAAATACAGGTTTGATTGTTAAGGGGTTAATGAGTACAGTAAATATTTGGTTTGTCCTCCACATTTTTTGTGCTTCATGTTGATTGATGGCACAAACTGTCATATTATTTGTTAATTGTTTATGCTGCTCCCCCCCCCCCCAAAGTATTTCCATCTTTTGTTACACTTTGTCCTAGAGCAAGACACTGCAGAGTCTGAGACTTGCAGTAAACAGCTTTTGCAAAATTAATGGTGTAGATCAGGATCAGACTATTAAGAATTTGACGAATGATTGTGGATCTATACAGTCCTAAACCTTGAATGAACTCAACGTCAATTATATTAGAAATCTTTATGAAATCTTCCAAATCTGTTGCATCAATTTAATCCTTAAACAAAATATAAAATTAGAGACCAGTCCAAACTGAAAGCATTTTACTGACAACAAATCAAATGAGACTCAAAAACTCAAATTTCTCATGGAAAAGGAGAAATTATGCTGGTTACCAGCATTTTCTCCTTTTCCCCACAGTATTTCCAAAAGCCTTCTTCCTTAGGGTGGTTAAAACTTGGGATTGTTCGTTAACCCTTTACCACATAATCCCGACTTTTAACAGCGCCGAGAAAGAAGCCTTTTTGAAAACATTGTGGGAAAAGGAGAAAATGCTGGTAACCAGCATTTTCTCCTTTTTCCACATTGTTTTCTACCCTTCCCAAAACAAATTTCAATTTTTCATTTGCATTTATTTTGCCGTCTGCAAATGCTTTCAATTTGGACCAGTCCAAAATTTTGTCGTTTGGTAAAGAGTTAAAGGGTTGAACTCTTTTTCCAGGTGACAAAATTTCATCTTTTAACCCTCTACCAAAGGACAAGTTGTTAAACTGGCTCAAATTGAAAACATTTGCAGACCACAAAGTAAATGCAACCCAAATGATGGGATGTATCTGGAAGGGACAAAAAAGACTAAAGGGAAAAAGGGAAAATGATGGTATCCAGCATATCCTCCTTTTTCCACACTGTTTTCAAATGTCTTTTTTTTTTTCTCAGGGACATTACAACTCAGGCTTGTTTGGTTTGTTTGGTTCTAATGGAGTTTAATGCCATTTTAACAGCTTGGGGCATATAACGGCACCCAGTGCACCTACACATGTTTCCTGGCTTTCTCAAACCAGTACTGACACATCCTTCTTTCCAAACCACTGACTACTTTCTCAAATGCATCAGAAGTGACAGGTGAAAAATCACAAAAAAAAGAAAGTGCCACAACTGGGTATCAAACTCACAACCACCAAGTCACAAATCAGATACACTAACCAATGAGCTATCCAGCCAGGTGGCTTGTTTGGTAAAGGCTCAAAGTAAACACAGTAAAACCTCGATAATTCGAAGTCCCAAGGGGACGAGCAAAATGCTCGAATTTTCGCGGCGCTCGAATTATCCAAAATGTCCATGAAAAAAAAAATGCACTGCTTTCAAGATCGGCGATCAAAGTCTACTTCTTGAGCAATACAACTTTGTATCTGTCCCTTTTTTATTCATTTATTTATAGCATTTGAACAACATCAGATCGAAAGGGTTATTTTCTGTAAATGTTCCTGTTTTGATCATATGAGTTCTTGGATTTTCAATTAAATATTTTAAATAATCTGGCCTTTCTTTCGATAGTTTTTGGAAAAGTAGTGTACTGTAATTTTTCCAAAATCGTAATATCTGCCCTTTTATATGCGCCCCTATAACTTTCGCCCCATAGAAAGCTTGTGCACTGAGTTGTTTGTGTGAGAAAACAGTAACTGTTGCAGGTTTTTGTTTGCTCTATTCGATAGAAAAATAAGAAAATTTTACACGTACATGGAAATGGATTAAGTTCTTCGGATACCAGTGTTGCACCGAAATATCGTTTGATACGGCGCCATGCAACTAGAAAAAGTTGTTGAAAACAATCGAAGAATGCAAGCGAGAAAGACGACAAAAGTTTGAATCACAAACGGTTCCATGTGATTGTGGTGCTGTTGAAATGGTCATAGAAGAGTAAATTACTAAAAGTATAGAGCTGAGCTAACGAGAAATAAAAAGAAAAGAGTATTACGACTTTTCTCATTACCAATGTCTTCGGCACGAAAACACACCAGAATATCTACACACCCCATGAAAATGACATTTGCCTTTGTCAAAGGTAAATTTCTACGACATGAAAAGGTACCAGTGATATTCACACAAACCCGAAATATGACGTTAACGTAACAAGACGGACAAAATTTGTGTGATCAAACAGGTCTTATTAATCTGTGGCGATGCGACTTGGAAAAACCTGATGCTATAAATAGACTGACACAAAAACTGATAAAAATTAGACGTCATCTGATCACAAATGCTTTAAACTGTCTTTTCAGGATCAACAATGATTTTGAAGGGCTGTTGTCACAATTAGCCTCTCATCACAAATTAACGTCAATACCTTCTCAAATCATATTGTGGTATGAATTCCCCGTAGTAATTGTCATAATTTGTAAAACTTACACCACGCCGTAGACGGGCTGGCGCGATGAAAACCTTTGCTAGGAAAGGTGTGAAAACAATCGATCGAGAGGTGCGAAAACATTGTATTCAAATAAACAATCAATTTAAAGAAGGAAAATGATTACAGGGACCAACACCCGTGTTCGAATTATCGACTTATCGAGACTCCAAATTACCGAGCTACTTTTGGTGCAATAAAGAAGAGTTTTTGCAGGGACTATCGGAATTCCTCGAAAAATGCAGGGTTCTCGAATGTTCGAGACTCGAAATATCAAGGTTTTACTGTACCGCTTTGAAATACTGTTCTCCTCCCAGAAAGACAAATCCCATCATTTTAGCCATAAGTAATTCTTTTTGCAACTAAGTTCATAAAAGTCTAAAATCTAGGTCTTAAAAGTCTACAGCTTTGTGGTTTAGTGCAGAACTTAATTATACAGCAAGGTTAAACCACCAAAAAATTTAGAATCCATTACTTAATAAATCTTTTAAAATTGTTACATTTTCAGCTCCAAAAATATTTATAAAGCAGAACCAACTCTTAATGTCTTTTTACTACTAAATAAAGACTAACATAAATCTTCAAAAAAAAATCTTTTTTAACATGCATATATTCATAAGTTCATGGAACTGAACATTCTGCACTTGCGTCTTGTTCACCCTTGCAGGTCTAAATCCTGATTTAATTGTTAATGTGATGTATATCCCAGATAAGAATGCATGTTGTGTGCAGCCTGATCTTAGATCTACATTGTCAGTATCTTGGCCAAATTTTCTGACAAAAACAGCTTTAAAACTGCAACATCTGCATCATAATTTCTGACAAAGAATGTCCTTTTCATTCATTTTGCACAAGGGTTAATTCTTTTCATAGTGTATAACATAATCCATTACCGCACAATCCCGAGTTTTAACGACCCTGGAAAATTAGACTTTTGAAAACACTGTGGGAAAAAAGAAAATGCTGGTAACCACCTTTCCCACAATGTTTTCAACAGCCCTGCTCCTCAGGGTTGTATTCCAGAGTACAAAATGTTAGACTTTTCCATTCTGAAAGCATTTTTTGCACATCAAATGTGGCTCAGACTCTAGTGTTTGTCTTTACAAGGAAAGAATATTGAGGGAAAGGAGAAAATGCTGGTAATCAGTATTTTCTTCTTAAATTCCAACAATGTTGTCAAGGTCTGATTTCTCGGAGTGATTAACCTTTTAGCACACAAGCCAATGCTTTATTTACCTCTATAAAATAAAGTTTTGAAAACAGTACAAGATCAGGAGAAAATGCTAGTAACAAGCGATTTCTCCCTTTCCCACCATGTTTTCTTTCTTTTGTTTGGCATATATACAGTCGACTCTCATTATGTCGAAATCACTTATCTCAAAACTCCTGTTATGTCCAAGTCAAAGCTATGTCCGAACTTCGTGCCTCTTTATGTTGATTTTTGTTTTTATCTCGAAACCACTGTATCCAAAAAACCCTTATACTGAAGTAATTTTGAAAGCAATTTCGTATTTCAGATGATATTTTCATCCATATATCTGCTACTGTTTGTAGATAATAGGGTCCCAATTCACACGTTATGATATTATCTTAATTGATTCATTAGGTATCGGATTATAAAAGGTGTGAATAAGTTAGGGTATGGTTTTGTAGCATTGTAAACAGCGGTTCATGCAAGACTTACACACATCGTGAAAAAAAAATTAACAATAAGGCTTGTTAGTTTGTCTCTCTTGCTAATTGCTCATTCTTTAGGGGTGAACACATTGCCAACATTGTCTTGTATTTTAAAGTCGGTCTGCATGAATACGGCTAATACATTTCTTGAATGCTCACGATGTCATCAGAAATGCAACTTGATTGTGCTTTTGCTATGGCCGAGCAAACCAGCAAGGGACCGTTAATTTCCGGGGGATAACTAGTTTGGTCATTTAAAACAGAGGCACGATGCGTAAGCTTGATGTGAAGTCATACAGTCAACAAACAAAAAACATTTAGAGGTTGTTCCACAAAGTCATGACAACAATATTTATTCCCGTTCTCTTTTATGTTTACTCGTACTTCCAATTTTCAGTAAGTCTGTCTTCGAATTCTTATATCGAATTCCTGTTATGTCAAATTATTTTTGTTGTCCCCAGGGATTCAAGATAACGAGAGTCGACTGTATGTCATTTACCTCTTTACCATGCAGGAAAAATGTAGACTTGTTCAAAATTGAAAGCATTAGCAGAAGTTTAAATGTGGCTTAAATGATGGAATATGTCTCTGATATGGTAAAACATTGTGGGACAAAGAGAACTGCTGGCAACCCACCATGTTTTCAAAAGGCTTCTTTCTCAGGGGCTTAAAAACTGAAGATTGTGTGGTAGACTTACAGATACATCTATACTCATTTATAGGCAATTTTCAGTCAGTTTTTAACTCATTTCATCTTTATTTTATGAAACTATAATCATTCTTGTATCTTCATGCCAAATGTTGCCCCCGATGGCTGCAAGATTGCACAGATTACGACGGATGGAAAATGCATTCCATGTTTTGGAGGCCTATAAAGCAATGGCTGTTGTCTTTTCCGGTTTTAAATGAAGACAAATCCATTGTGGTTTTCTATTCCTTACACTACTATATATTGGTAATTTATGTTTACACAGCTGAGCCATTCTACATAATTACAAGTTTTAAAGCATTTTTTTTTTCCCCTCTAGCTATAATCTTTAAGACAATTCTTCATGCAAATGCTTCAATTTCTGACATGTCCGAAATTTTGTTGTTTGGTAGAAGAGTCAAAAGCGTGGATACTTAGAAGTTCAAGTAGTTACACTACAGTTTGTGTCAGAGGCATGGAATCAGTCAATGTTATGAGGAATTTTAGCAAAATGTCCATCTTCCATAATATATTCAAATATCAACCATCAAGCAGTGGATGAGACTGTAGGCCACTTCCTACTATCAATAATCTGAGATTTTTTTCCCGTATGTTGGACTGCACAATAAATGAAACAAATTTTCTTTAATGCTTTACTAAAACAGTCCCATGCTTTTTACAATCTGACCAAAAAAAAAAAAAGCTGCAGAAAACATTGCAGGAATAAGAGAAAATGCTTATAACCAGCATTTTCTCCTTTTCCCACAATGTTTTCTACACAAAAAGAGAACATAAGCTAATTTGTACCAATGTAATTTCCGATGTAAAATTTGTTGCCTGTAGATGCTTTTGATTTGAAAGAGCCTAAAATCTGTTGTTTGGTGAAGGGTGAAAAGCCTAATAACTGCAATTTCTCTTAGGGCTGTTTTGGCCATTATGTCCCAGACAGTATCTGACAGTGACGGGTGTAGACCCAATACAAAGGTGCATTTTTTTTTTTGTAGTTGGATCTTCATCAACCCATCTATAAAAGCAATCTAATCCTCATCATCTGATGGGTTTACCAATTATAAACAACTTTTCAAGCCCTCCATTCCCACCATCACCAGCACAGTTTTTGAAAGCATTGCTGAACAATAAGCAATTGCTTGTTACATCCATTTGCTACATTTCTCCTAAGATTTCCCTGAGGTTGAGAACATGACATTCTGCTTCTCTACCAAATGTTGGTCACCAAAAAAATTTGTACTTTGGCAAGTTTAATAAGTTGGTCCAGTCAGTGCAACTTTTGTACCTGTTTCGGACAGTGTAGATCAAGATAACACTGCACAGAATGTACAGTTTGATCTTAGCTCTACATTGTCCGATAGGTAAGTTTAACATGGTCAAAAACAGCTATGAAATCATAACATTTCTGAGTTTACCAATAGCTTGAAATATTCAATTCATTAACTCTTTCAGCGCCAAATAAATAAACTCGACCACTTTCGACGGCTCTTAATACAACCCATTGAAACTTACAAAGATTTTGATCGTATAGACTTGACTACACAAGCGGACGGTATAGATCAAAGATCAGACTGTACGTTCTATGCAGTCTGATCTTGATCTACACTGTCCGCAAAAGTCACTGTTTTCGCCTACGGCACCGAAAGGGTTAATTTAGCATTTTAACTTTTTACCATACAACAGAACTTTAGACCTGTCCAAACTGCAAGCATTTGCAGACAACAACAACAAATCAAATGCGAATCAATTATTGAGATCTGTCTTGGAAGAGGAAGTAAAAATTGTTGGAAAAGGAGAAAATGCTGGTTACCGACATTTTCTCCTTTTCCGACATTTTCAAAAGGCTTTTTTCCTCAGGGTCATTAAAACACGAATTATGTTGTAAATGATACAAGGTTGAAATAGTCTGCACAGTAATGGGTTAATACAGGGAGAGGAGTAAAAATTGTGGCCTAACCACACTTAATGAGTTAACAAATTTCTCATTTCCGTTTCAACTTGACATTGAAGAGGGGCCTTTTATGCGGAGTACTTCTGCTGAAATTTCGCTCAAGTTTTTAAATTAGAAGAACTAAAATTTTTGTCACTGTTGAAAAATGTGTAAATCTCAACTCTTTCAATTTGAACAACCCTTGGAAAGAAAGCTCTTAAAAACATTGTAGGAAACAGAAGAAATGCAGATGACTGGCATTTTCTCCTTTTACATCAAGGTTTTCCATCCTTTCAAAGCAATTCTTTTGGCCATATATAACTCTCTACCAAAATTGTCATCTCATGTTTTAGCCATCCGGTTAAAGAAGGCATTTCGAAACATTCAGAGAAAAGCAGGAAATGCTGGTAACCAGCATTTTCTCCTATTCCACCAAGTTTTCTAAACCTTTCAAAGACAATCCTAGCACATGAGTCATGTTTAACTCTTTACCACACAATCCCAAGTTTTAACGACCCTGATGAAGAAAGCCTTTTGAAAACATTGTGGGAAAAGGAGAAAATGCTGGTAACCAGCATTTTCTCCTTTTCCCACAATGTTTTCAGAAGGCTTCTTCCTGTGGGTCATTAAAACCAGGGATCATTTGTTAAAGGGTTAACCTTGAACATGCATATTTAGTTGAATTTGCCCCCTGAATCTAATCTTGATCCACCCTGCATGCAGAAGGAACTATATCTCATTTGGCTGATAGATATACTGAAAGTCGCTAGTTCACCTTCTCAGTTTTTCCTGGGCCAAGAGTTGGTAATGTATACAGATATAGTTACATTTAGATGTAACTTGACAAGCCACTCATTTACAATCTGACCGCCATCCTGTTTCCAAACCACTTTAATGTTCAGCTTTATTCCAAACATCAAAATTTAAGAACTTTCCAAATTAAAAGTGTTTTCAGATGACAAAATAAACTTGATTTGTAATAAAATACAAATTTTGATAAAGGGTTGACTTTAAATTCTTTACCAAACGACAAAATCTTAGATTTCCTAAATTGAAAGCATCTGCAGTTGACAAAATACATGTGACTCAAGAATTGAAATTTGTCTTTGATAGGGTAGAAAACATGGTGGGAAAAGGAGAAAATGCTGGTTTCCAGCATTTTCTCCTTTTCCCACGATGTTATCCAAAGCTTTCTTTCTCAGGGTCGTTAAAAGTTTGGATTGTGTGGTAAAGGGTTAAAGGCTTCCTTAAGTGAACAGTGTACATCAAGACCAGACTGCACTGTTTGGTTGCAAAACATTTATGCAAAAGTACTTATGCTTATAGCGAAACAACTGCTCAATTTTCTCTTTTTTCATGAACTGAAAAAGTTCTGATTGGGTAATACTTGTTAATCAATTGTGTGGTGGTTAACATCATTTTCAACATTATTTCAGTTATATTGCCATGTCCAGAGCACCTATCCATGCTATCCTGGAGTTTCTGTTGCCAGTACTTCGCATATTATTCTTCCAAAGCCAATGGCTACTGTTCCACACAACTATTGTTGAAACAATGGTCAGCAGTGAGAGAGGAATGTACCCTGTCACAAGGATTATCATCAATCCTTGGAAAGAAATTGGCTAAGCTGGGGATTCGAACCAGCACAGCCCTGTTCTCAAGCCCTGTGAACTACCTGTGCTACCATGGCTCTGCATGTTTGTTGATACCCACCTTATTCAAACAGACGGTTTACCTCTTTTATCAAACTCTTTCACGAAATGACCCAATCTTTGCCAATGTATGCAAACAGCATAATAGCGATAATTCAACCCCTGCGAAACAAAATGCATGAAATCAAGAATTTTTCACTCCTTTAAGAATACTTCATGAATGATTCTTAATCAATGCTTGAAGTCATATTCATGAAGTTTTATTCATGAAGTATGCGACTATTCACTTCATGAAGAGGTCAAGAATCATTGAAGAGTTCCAAATGTTCATGAAGTATTCATGATAGTATCACAAGGATATTTTTTGATTATTTCATGAATAAATGTATTCCTTAAAAGTTCAAGAATCATGAATTACTAGTTCTCAAATTAACATCAACCTGAAATGGACAACCTTTCAAGAATAGTTCATGAATTTCTAAAGAAGTTGGCCAATTGTTTTAAGAAAGTTGTGTAATTCACCAAGGGTGGTTTTATATAAATGGATGAAACCTAATTATTCTTTAAAATATTTAACATTTATATTTAATATTTAAGATTTCTGTATTCATATTTAATACACAGCTGATTTTTGGACACTCAAAACTTAAAAGAGTCAGAACTTTTAATGAACCTGAGGAACTAGCCTTTTGCAAACATAAGAAAAGGGAAAAATGCCGATACCAAGTTCTTCCTCCTCTTCATACTATAATTCTCACCTCCTTAACATAAATTTCAAAAACATAGTCATCACATATAAATTTTTTTTCCGTGCATGCTTTCAAATCAGACATTTACACTTTTTTCATTTGTTGGGTGAAAAGTACTTTACTGTCTGTTTTGAAAACATAAATGGAATAACAAGATGTGTTTGTGAAACACCAATGCCCCCGAAATAGCCATTTTTTGAGAAACGTAACCTTGGTATTCAACCTTGACCTTTACAGATGACCTTGACCTTGGTACCAGCAAATGTGTATTGATGAGGTGTGCCTTCATATCAAATATGAGCTTTGTAACTAAAATTAGTTTAGGAGTAATGGGAAAATGTTAAGTTTTCATGTTAAGTTTGTACAGACGGATGGACAGACGGACAACAGTAAAACAATATGCCCCCAATCTTTTCATACAGGGCCATAAAAAAGTGTTTAATTGATAAATCTTTCTTCTACCACTTTGCTATCTATCCTATCAGAGTATTCACCATCATTTTAATCAAAATCGGAATTGTATCATACAAACCTATATGATTTAATCCATTACCACACAATCCCAACTTTTGACGCCCTGAGGAAGAAGCCTTTAGAAAACATTGTGGGAAAAGGAGAAAATACTAGTAACCAGCATTTTCTCCTTTTCCCACAATGTTTTCTACCCTTCACAAAACAAATTTTAAATTTTTAGTCATTTTTATTTTGTCGTCTGCAAATGCTTTCGATTTGGACAAACCTAAAACTTTGTCGTTTGGTAATGAGTTAACTCTTTACCAAACAACAAAATTTTGGACATGTGTTATGCAGTAAAATTACAGTTAGAGAATGAAAAAAAAAAAACTGGATTGTTTAATTGTCTAGATGAGTTAGTACTTTTGTTTGAATTTCAAGACAACATATTGTATGTTTATTGCCAATACTCAATTTTTATTTCACATTTGGTCAGGCTTGAAACATGTCCATGAAGTAAATTGTTCTCAACTAATCACTCATGCTAAAAATGCCAAAGAGGCTTTCAAGATTTCATAGTTTGCAGACAGTTTGTTAAGAAGGAATTTATGGATAAAGGGCTTGTGACATGTTTGACTTAAAATCAAGTTAAGACTGCATACATCCTTTTATCAATCATTATTTCAGTCAAGAGTAAACATCCAACTATATCTATTTGGTTGTCGCGGTTTGTACTGTTTGCTTTGTTAATCTTATGGCTTATTTCTCAGCCTACAGCACTAATTGCTTGCCAGTGTCACTGTGCTTAATTAGTTGACTGAAACTGAAATTTCATTGGTTGTTACATTACTTTAACTAAAATTTCATTGGTTAATATCGCTAAAGTCTAAAATGGTATAAGATGTATCCGTTCATGAAAAAGTCATACGTTACATGACTTTTGGCTGAGAAAGAATAAATTGATGGAACGGACATCTTATTGTATTTAGGTAAGTGAAGAATTTATATGGTTGAAAATATGTACTGTTATATGACTCTGCATGAGGAAAACTTATTAAGACAAAGTCGAAGATGATTAAAAATCATTGTATGTTTTATGCTTGAAATGTAATCAATGTTGAATTCGTTAATTGAGAATTTAAAAACATTGTGGTAAAAGTTGAACTGTTGAAAACGAAGCTTGGTCCCTAAAGGCTGGTATGTGAGTTTGAAAACGCTGCGGCAAAAAGAAGATTCGTGGAATCAATTTTAGTTATAATGCGAGTGAAAACATTGCGGAAAAAGAACTTTATTACAACATTTTTAAGTATGAGAACTGTTTTGCATTTTTAAAAGATACTAACTGAAAAGATATTACTGTGTATTTTTGTACTTATTATCAATGTATTATTAGACTATGATTGAACTGTATTTTTGAAGTTGGAAACATTGCGGCAAAAGTTTTGAATATGAAGACTTGACTTTGATGGGAATTGTATTATTTGGTAAAACGTATATTGAGTTTAAAAAAATGTTACTATGTATTGTTTGTACCTTTTAGAACATAATGAATTGTATGTTAGATTGAGAACATTGCAACAAAAGTATTGTAAAGTTTAAACTTACAGAGAATTACATCATAAGCGGAAAACATTGTGATAAAAGAAAAATATTACATGCTTGTTCTCTGTAATGACTTGCATTGCCCAACTAGGAAACCTTTTGTGACAAAGTATGTGTTTAATGTCATTTGCAGTGTTTTTAGTCTGTGAAGATATATTACAGCTAGAAACACTGTGACAAAAGTAATCATTGGTTAAATTCAGTTGTTATGCATATCAATGTATTATTTGGATTTTTGCTCTACACTTTTGCTAATCTCCCCATTGTAGTAAAAATATATACGTTACATGACTTTTGGCTGAGAAAGAATAAATTGATGGAACGGACATCTTATTGTATTTAGTTACAGAAAACACCCCCATCTTGCAAACAAAAAAGTTCAGCATAACACATGACCAAAACAAAAACATTTGCAGACAAGGAACTGAATGTTACTTTATTGACAATATTTCTTTTTAATAAAGCAGAAAACACCAAGGGAAAAAAAAGAGATGATGCTGGTTACCAGTAATTTCTCCTTTTACCTTAGCGTGTTTTCCAAAGCTTTCTTCTCTGGAGTAGCTGAAGTCAGGACTGTGGTAAAGATTTAAGAGTCTGATTTGTTGTCTTAATTTGTGCCAATTTTTTTCCCATCAGGGCACCAGGGGTTTAGTTCTGGAAAAGCCGATTTAAAAACTAGGAATGAAGTTGCCAAGACCTTATTCTAGTTTTAAGATTGGATCCACGGAATTTCCAACTCGTGAATATTAACTGAACCGCTCTTAAATGATTCACCTAAAATTTATCTGCTTTTTATTGCAGATTTATTTACGTCTTTTTTATGATATTGATACCTTAACTCTTTACCAAACAAAACAGATTGAAAGCATTTGCGTGCAACAAATGAAATATAACTCAAGCCGTGAAATGTTCAGAAAAGATTTTGGGGAAAGGAGAAATAGCTGGTAACCAACATTTTCTGCTTTACCCAAAATGATTTCAAAAGTTCTCATTTCTCATAGAAAATAAAACTTGGTACGGCGTGGTAAGGAGTTAAACATTTGGCATCACCTAACCCTTTTATATCAAAGGATTCAATATCATTTGTAACAGTCTAGAATTTGTAAACTAAATTACTTTCACACAATGCATATGTGTGTAAATAAAAATCCATTCAATACATCTGTCACTTGAAAACAGAATGTCCATGTTTGTTTGGTACCGAAGCCACAATTGCAGCATCTGCATGATTCTCTATGTTGATGAAAATCAAGGTAGACTTTAAATGACTTGCTGATACTAATTCCATTTGATCATTTGAAATTTTCACTGGTCTCAAGTGCTTTCCAGCTTCATAGGTATGTAGCCATGAAGTGTTATCTGTCGACATCTTTTTTACAACAGCATAGACAATATTGGTGTCAATCACTAGTATAAAGTATTGAATCAGACCCAACTCATTGTCTCGGAAGTCCACTGCATGGCACACACGTCTCTTCATCCTTGAATATTCTGAGCTATAGAATCTTTCACTGTTAACACAAATTCTTTGAATCTTTCTCACCTGCTCAGAATGTCTGATACCTAAAGCATGTAATGAATCAATTCTAGGTAATCTTTTGATTGTCTGCAAAGCACCAAAAACATCACAATTTGATGCTTTATGAGTAACTTTCATCTTTCGCTGATCTCTCACTTCCATCCCTTCCACAGAGTTGAAATACATAGACATATCCTGATTTCTGAAGCACTGTTTTACAACATCTCCAGTTCCATGAACAGATTTCAAAATTTTTGAATTACCGTCTTCAAATGCAAAACAACTCCAGCTCCATATTGGACCTAGGTTTTTAACATAGGTAGGCATATGAAGGCAAACATTATGAATATTCAACCCACATGACCCTCTACCATAGAGATTAGAGAATTGTTGATAAAAGTCACTGAGCAACAGTTTAGATCTCTCAAAGCTTTCGGGTGTGATTTCATCCCCTAGCAAAATGAAAATGGCTTCTGACAAAAGAGCAAAATGCTGTACATATCTGTCATCATGAAGTCCATGCAAACATGGTATGGAGTAATATAGCAGGAAAGACTGAAGCTCTGTAGCTTTGAAGTGGTTGTAATTCTTTTTTAGATCCCGTGGCAAGCGCTCTACAAAGTGGGGGGGCCTTAATTTTGAAAACCTTTCAGAAATACGGTCCAGTTCTTTTCCAGTGAAGTAATCATTTCCACTCTCTGTAGGGGAAAACCATTTGTTCATAAGTGTTTTCACAATACCTAGAAGAACTGCATGCATATAGTCAGGCACAATTCCGTTCACTATATCAAACTTTTCCAAACAAGCCAATCCTGAAAGACCCTTAAAACCTTTCTTTCTGTTACTAGGGGTTGCAGAATTCATTAATTCAATTACATTACTGTGAGATCTGATTGGATACAACTCATTCTGAGTGCGGTAGGGGTAACTTCGGGAATGCCCTCGGCCTTGTGCAACAACTACACCTGGTTCTTCACAGGTAATGCAAGCTTCTGACCCATTAAACAATGTCATATTTAGGACTGCTGCTTTTGCAGGTAGGTCTAAAGTTATGCACAAAACTCTGACATAAACTGTGTACTTCAGACCGTCCACTTCAATTTGCACACCATTCCTCATTAATGAATTAAGGTCATGACAGACATGGCTTAAAAATTGCTTAAAGGGTGGCTTACCTTTCCCCTGCCATAACCCTATTAACAACAAGTTTTCTCTGGCAAATCTTAATTTAGGGTTCAACTCATTTACTGCCATAAAGACAGGCCATAATTCAACTCTTGAAGAAGAGTACAAATTAACACCATCTGTATTAAGTATTGCACTTAAATGTATGCTATTCGTATCTTGATGGTCATTGAAACTTTCATACATTTTGCCACTGTGAATGTCTCTAATCGAAGTTGTGTGCTCATGTTTGATGATATCTTGCTTTGTCTTCAGAATATCTTCTAAGATTCCTGAAATTAAAGGGTCATTTTAAGTTTACCTGGATGAGTTGCAGGAAGAGCTAGTGCATGAACTCCGACAGTGGCATCCAAATTTATGCTAAAATGATAGTAATGGATGCTCAAAATAATTCAAAAAG
Source organism: Hippopus hippopus (assembly GCA_946811185.2). Classification (NCBI taxonomy): domain Eukaryota; kingdom Metazoa; phylum Mollusca; class Bivalvia; order Cardiida; family Cardiidae; genus Hippopus; species Hippopus hippopus. Next base: position 33,538,117 of record OX328105.1, read on the forward strand.
ATTAAAAACCTACCCAATGCAACAAAAGGCAAAGTAATGGAAAAAAGTTTAAACTAAAATTAAACAAATCCCAAGTGTCACAACAATCTGGTCTCTCTTCCCCATATGAGGTAACGCAATGCAACCTGCATAGTGATTGCAAGTTAAACTAGAGCTAAATCCCCCCGCCAGCACTTTGACAGACGCTAATACTTTGTACAGACGGACCCAAGGACACATCGACAGACAGACAGATGGATGATGCCAGTTTATCCCAGAAAACGTTCATTTTGCTGGGGTATAATATACTAGAGCTGTTACTACTTGTAACTTAATACCCCCCCCCCACCAGTTCTTTGACGGAAACTCAGTGCTCGCGCTGCCAATCGACATTATTGACATTTGTCGATTAATTAATTCAGATGTCGATTTATTCTTCCAATTGTCGATAAAAATTGTCGATTAATTTATTCCCAAAAAAAAGTCGGGTAAAATTTCCTTTACATGCCTGGATCACAGGTAATTTGCGCCGGAAATGTGTGGTAATCGTTTGTTTCACACCTCGGCGGACGCAGAATTTGGCAATCAACAGGTCACAATGGGCTGGTTTATTATACAACACGTGTCATATTACTCTAGGCCGCTAATTGGCCATTATTGTTTGTTTCTTCTTAAATTTTGATCGAAAACGTTAACTGACGCGGTGATAGAAGGGAACCAGTTAGGTGTTACTACGCTGACATTATGGAATTGAAATTCAAGTAACAAATTTTGGTTACCTGCGAGACCAGTCACGTAAGAAAAAACGAAAAAAAAATCCGCTTAACTTGTGTACAATGACAAGATTTGAAGTTATTTGCTACCCTTATTGATAATTATAGTCAAATTACGCGGAAATATCTATCCACAAATCAACACACGTGAAAAAATGTTCGATGCAAAAAACACGGAAACCCATGACACAACAAAATGTTCTTTGTGACATTGACCGATCAGTGTCACTTTAGACCGTCTTTTCAGCTTTTTAATGACTTTAAGCAGTATATTTCCATAGGTATCTTACTTAAACAGAGTTTTGTTCAGCAAATCATCAATATTGAATACCTCTAGCTGAGGACAATTATTGTCATACCATATTATGACATCTTACCCCAAGAAACAAAAAAAGCTACTGGGATAACTTTTCACTTATATAAGTCTACCTCACTGTTTAGGTACTATAGAGTGAATAACTTTTTCTTTACATGGTCTGACTCGCCTATCACACCGGCTTAATTTGAAAATAATTGAGGTTAAAACATAATAAAGGGAGGTAATCATGTAATAGAATTTTTTCTCCATTTACTTGTGCATATCATTTATCATGAAAATAAAAATGTTGTTTGGTAAAGAAGTACTCTCAAAAGTCCTTATGCTTTTAGGCAATATTGTGGTAAAAGGAGAACTATCCCAGGAAGTAGTGCTTAACAAATTTTCCTTTTTTCCCCTCAAGAATATAAGATTAAATATATAGAGGATTTATTAAATGTAGATCTAATAAAATGTAAATGAAAGTTTGAAACTATGATGTGCATTTTTTTTTAAACCAACTTCACACGCTAATTTTGTCTATTATTTTTTGTAAGAAAAAGTTGTTGGCCATTATTTTACTTGGGCCAGAGCTAGCACTGGAAACTAAACAAAGTTTGCCTGTGACCTTGACCTTCATGACCCAAAAACAAAAGGGCTCCTCCTTGGGTCAAGAGCAACAATAGTGTAAAGTTTCACAGTCCTAGTTCCGGTTCTTGAAATGAAAAGTCTACTGACAGACAGACATGGTGAAACCAATATACCTCCCCCCTCTACTTCGTAGGTGGGGGCATAATAAAGCTTTTTTGTTCTGTCTTGGGTTCCATTGGAGGTGAGATAATTATAAATATTTTCCTTGCGTGGCCACTATTCTTTCTAAAGATTTATGATAGTCATTGCGATAGTATTCATTCTTTCCCTATGGCTGACCAGTGTTTTGACAATGATTTAAATTTAAACCATCCAGTGGCTTGGAAAGAAATCCATGTGGAGTACTAGTAAGAGAATTTAGGAAAACATGGATAGATGGACTAGCTGCAGTGATACAACTGAAAAATTGTTAAGTCTAGCATATAGCACTATAAATTTCAGTCAATCAATCAACCAGTTAGGAACATGTTTTACAGTAACTCAAAATCAGTATTCATGGCAAGGGCCTTTTGCAAGAAATAGTAGGACTCTTTCACTTATCTACATATTGACTGATTTCAACCACTAGACCACAGAGACATGAATCTTTAAATCTGGAAGAATCTGAAGATTACCAAGTAAAAATCCACTGATTTAAAGTGAAATGCAGTACAGTATTGTAGGAGAAAATGCTGCTGACCAACATTTTCTCCTTTTCACTCTAAGCTTTCAAAAGACTACTTAAAGTCATAAATTTGTGCCTGACTGGATTTAGATAGGTAAAATAAATAGGTAAAAATTTATCAGCAGGCCAAAATACATGGAAGACCATTTACACTGCAGGCAACATTTTAGCGAAGAGGTTTGCCAAGACATAATGAATTATACTGACCTGGAGTTTTGAACCAATTACATAACAACTCTTTCACATCAGCAATCATGAATGACTTTAATTTTCCTCTGCAGTTTTGTTTATTGCAGTGGGATTGGTATCTGTCACAATCAAGGGTATGTTCACATTCAAGGCAGTAATATATTTCCTTTGAATTACAGGCTGGTATATATGAAAGTAACTGTTTGTAAGAAAATATGGACTGAGTTTCACTATCTGTACTTGGTAAAACAGTTTTAAGTGTTCTTAAAATATCTTTGGAAGCTGATGCTGTTAAATCATGTCTTTTAAAGCAGTGCAACAATTCGAGTGCTTTCTTTTTACCCTCAGAATCAAAGACAACTCCAGACTCGTCCCTTTCATCATCTGAGACTGAATCCGAGACACTGGAATCAAATGTGTTACGGTTGGAACTAGAGGACACACTGTCTTCTTGTGAGGAAAATTCTGAGTACATGTCAAAGTCCATTTCAGAATCATCGTTGGGCCTGTCATCGTTACGTTTATTGTGATTTGCATCTTCATCAACTGCTTCACATTCTTCTTTTTCAACAATCATTGGCAAAGAGTCTGGCATAGTATCAGACATTCTATCTGAAAATTAAGTAAACTACAGCTGTCACTAAAAATGACTTAATACCCCCAACCAGCACTTTGACAGAAATTAAACAAAGTTTGCCTGTGACCTTGACCTTTATGACCAAAAAACAATAGGGCACCTCCTTGGGCCAAGAGCAACACTGGTATAAAGTTTCACAGGCCTAGGTCAATTGGTTCTTGAGTTAGAGCATGGAAATGAAGAGTCGACGGACAGATGGACATACAGACACCCCCCTCTACTTCGTAGGTGGGGGGGGGGGGGGGGGGGGGGGTGGTCATCTTCCAAAAAGTTGGCAAAAAGTAAACAAATTGGTGTTAAAAATGTGGTCAGTTTAACTCATGCTATTTAAAAATATGATAGTCATAATGACTGTGGTAATATGTTAATGTATGATCAATCGAAGTTCAAGTCCATGTTGGAACGGCAAAGTTTGAAATTGAATTTACCAAATAGTAAAATTTTAAATGCACCTAATTAGAAGGTGTTCCAAGATGATAAAAAAAAGGTATCTCAAAAACAGGAATTGGTTTTTGATAATGCTTCTTACCAGCATTTCCTCAATTTCCCACACAGTTTTCAATAGCCTTTTCATCAGGAAAGTTTGGCAACTTTTACTGTAGGTTAAACCTTTTATACCCCCCCCCCCACCCCCCCCTTTGCTCTCTTCCCTATCATAGACAAAAATCATGAATTTGGCAACAGTTAAAAATTGATGTTAGCAAATGCTTTCAATTTGGCGCACTCCAAAATATTGTAGTTTTGTAAAAAATTAAAGATGACTACTCATTAATTGACTGTTCAAAGCTTGAATTAATCTCATAATTATTGCCCTACTTTTCAATGCTATAAGTTTAATTTACAGCATTTCTAACACTTCTTTGTTTAGTTATTGCCAACATTGTTACCTTGACTCAACACCGCATAATCCTGATTTTAGCACATAATCCCGACTATAAATGACCTTGAAAAAAAAAGGCTTTAAAATCATTGTGAGAAAAGGAGAAAATGCTGGTAACCAGCATTTTCTCCTTTTCCCATGTTTTCTACCCATCCCACAAAGAACATCTGTTGTTATGTTGCATCTTTTTGTTGTCTGCAAATGCTATGAGTTTGGACCAGTCTAAAAATTTGTTGTTTGGTAAAGAGTTAAGACCCGGTAGAAAGAACCTTTTGACAACCATGAGGGATAAAGTGAAAATGCTGAAAATCAGCATTTTCACTTTTTCCCACTAGATTTTGTACACTTTCACCGCAAATTATAACCTGTTCAGTTGCTTATAAAATGTCATCTGCAAATATTTTCACTATGGACAAGTCAAGTTTCATTGTTTGATCCAGAGTAAACAAAACAGAATTACACTTCTTTTGTTTGCAGTGAAAATTTTGCAAGAAACTGTACTATCAGTAATTAAAATACTTCCAAGAATTATTTTCTGCAGATCTGTGAAAATTGGTCTGTAAAAAGAAACATATTTAACAGCATTTCATTCCATTACATGTATTAAGTAAAATCTTATGTATTACAATTCATATTACCTATTCCATATTCAAGTTTTCTTCTCTTTTTCCACCTGTATAAAGTGCTTCGTGGCACTGGTTCTTGATCATTTTTTTTGTAAATTTTTTTGACATTCTTCAGAGGTGCTGAAAAACAATGTTAAAATGAGAATTAAAAGTCTGACTACACAAGCACAGCTTGACAGAGCTACAAACATGTAGCAGACTGCTATCTGACAGTAAACAGGAGGGCCACGATGGCCCTGGATCGCTCACCTGAATTTTTAAGAGGACCATAATCAATTTCTTTTTTTTTGGCAGTCATCTAGAGAAGAAGAATTTACAAGATTTTTTTTAAGTCCCTATAGTGCAAGCAGCCCCCATTCACTAATGCCATGTTTATTGACAGACTGAAATTTCGCAAACAATTTTTTAAAATGGTCACCTAGGGAACATTTCTATGAAATTAATTCAAAATCTGACCAATTGTTTCAGAGAAGAAAGAATTTTTAAGAATTTCTTCATGTCGGTATAGTGCAATTAGCCCCCATTTACCAGAGCCATGTTTATTGACGGATCAAAATTTCACGAACAGTTTTTAGAGAGGAACATTTCTATGAAATTATTTCAAAATCTGACCCCTGGTTTCAGAGAAGATTTCTTAAGAATTTCTTCATGTATGTATATAGTGCAAGTAGCCCCCATTCACTAGAGCCATGTTCATTGACAGACCAAAATTACGCAAACAATTTTTGACAAAAGGTCACTCAAGGAACATTTCTGTGAAATTGTTTCAAAATCTGCCCTGCGGATTGGGAGAGAAAGATTTTTTAAGAATTTCTTGATGTCTTTATAGTGCAAAAAGCCCCCTTTCACCAGAGCCATGTTAATGGACAGATCAAAATTTCACCAACAACTTTTGAGAAGGGTCATCCAAGGAACATCCCTGTGAAATTATTTCAAAATCAGACCATTGGTTTCAGAGAACAATTTCTTTATGTCTGTATAGTGAAAGAAGCCCCCATTTACTAGAGCCATGTTTATAGACGTATCAAAATTTTGGGAACAAATTTTGAAAAGGGTCAGCTAGGGAATATTCCTGTGAAATTATTTCAAAATCGGATCAGTGGTTCCAGAAGAGAAGATTTTTAAAGAATAGCTTAAAAATTCAATTTCCCTGCCATGGCAACCGGAGTTTTTGATGGAATCAAATTCTGTAAACAATTCTTAAACAAGACCTCCCAAGGAACATTCCTGCCAAGTTTGGTCCAAATTGGCCCAGTGGTTTGGGAGGAGAAGATATTTAAAGAAATTGTTGACGACGGACGACAGACAACGCAGGACAGACACCAGATCACCCTAAGAGCTCTCCTTGAGCATGTTGTACCCAGGTGAGCTAATAAGGACAACAAATAAACATGTCTATAACTTGTTACCGTGAGGTTACTCCTCTCTTACTGAATCTATAGCTTTCCCAAATAAAATTAATATCAAACAACTGCACTAGGAAGAATTCTACTTAAATAGCTCACTAGTTAAGGTATTGGCCTTTGATGGCTCAAAATATGAGGGTCTTTTCTGCACAGATTCAAATTAACCCTACAGCAGTTTGTATTTCAGCTGAGCACTTGTTGCAAACTTTAACCCTTTCCCAAACGACAAATTTTAGACTCTTCCAAACTGAAAGAGTTTGCAGACGACAAAAGACTTGTACTGCAGAAACGTAAAAACAAGGGTTTGTTTGGGAAAGGGTTAAAGAAACTTGCAAACACATGTGCACTACAAGAATAGATAAACTGATTTAATGAACACATTTGAATTTCAGTCATATCATGGCAACATCAAGTTTATATATATGCCTAAATTTTATCAGTACTAGGCAACTTGAAATGTTCTGCCTAAGGACACTCCAAAAGAAATCAAAAGCCTCTAGTATGATTTGGGTCAAATCCTACAGGTTTCAAGATTACAGATCATTACACCTTGTTAACCCTTTACTCCATATATACTCATTTCTACGCATTGCTTGTAGGAGCCTTTGGAAAACATTTTGGCAAAAGGTGAAATTGCTCGTGACGAGCAATTTCACCTTTTGCCACAATGTTTTCTATGCTATCAAAAGGTGTCATATACACACAAAAAACAGCTTCACCCTTGCTGTAATTTAGGGTCAATTAGAGATACCATAGAAATGCCTTATGGGGTAAAGGGTTAATTAGCCACAACAGGACCCACAGAAAAACATAAAACAAATCTGATGTTTCTTGGGCAAATTAAGGTTCTCCCCCCAATGTGACCTGTAATTTTCTTGTAAACTTGTCAACTCATCAATTGGCTATGGGCTTGGTCACTAATAACTCTTCACAACATAATCCAGACTTTTAACGAACCCAAGGAAGAAAGCTTTATCAAACATGTGACAAAAGGTGAAAATGCTGTAAGCCAGCATTTTCTCTTTTTGTCATTTGTTTATCTACCCTTATCAAAACAAATTTCAATATTTTAGTAATTTGTGGTCATGAGTGAAACCGGGAATTTGTACAACATGGGGCAGTATCTCTCAATATTATTGAAAGCTATATCTCTTTTTAGATTTACTTTTTTCTGTAAACAAGCACTTGCAGATTAGGATAAGAACCCCCATTCTGTGCTGGTCTTTATATTGATATGTTTAAAGCTGTAATTACTTATGTTATGGGAGATAGTGAGTAAAAACTTTAATATCTCATCTTTTGTGAAAAGGTTCACCCTAATACTTACAGAGCCTATGTTGCATGAAAAGGTGTTTCAAAATATTATCTTTTGTCGAGACAGATCTTGAGCACAGTTTACAATGGAATCTGCGTCTACCATCAACAAGAATTTCACCATAGGCCTCATTTTTCGTCAGAGTTGCCATCTGCTTGAAAAAAGACAATTTTTTTCTCACATCAGCTAGCCAATACAGGTCACACTTTTGTTTTTCCATGTTTTATGCATTCAGAGGCAACAATTTTTTTCATATCTGCTCAAAATATTCTGGGTACCTGTTAGAACCAGTATGTACAATTTTTAGGGAGTTAGTTGAAACACATTTATTTTAACTCTTTATCACACGGCAAAATATTAGACTGATAGAAATTGAGAGCATTTGGAGACGACAAAAATGTAACTGAAAATTAGAAGGGTAGAAAACAATATGGGAAAAGGAGAAAATGCTAGTTACCAGCATTTTCTTCTTTACCCATAATGTTTTCAAAAGGCTTTTCCTACAGAGTCGATAAAAGTCGGGATTGTGTGGTAAAGAGTTAAATCAGTTGAGAAACAAGATCTTACAAACTATACAAATCTCTCTCGATTCTGCTTCCTAGGAACTATGCCAGTACTCAAGCCGAATATGTGGGCCAAGGAAAATCCTAAAGTTGACAGCCACTCCCGGGAATCGAACCTTATGATTGCAAAGCCGACATTTACGTCACGACCAAAGTCACCACACTTGGGAAATTATTGCACTGCAATTTGTAACAGACCAGGGTAGTGTTGAATTAAAATGGTTATTTAGCCTATAAATAGAAATAGGCAAGTTTTGCACAAAAATCCATTATCAACATAGAAATTATTAATTAATCTTACTTCCTGATGTATAGTTTATTGAAAAAAAAAAAGAGTCAGTTAAAACTATGCAGTCTTTATGTATAAATAGTACCAAAATACTATGTGGGAGTTCAATAAAGGAAAAGTTTATGTACATGTAGGAACTTACAAAACCCTACATACGCAATGGATATCATAATGCATCAACTGTACTCAACCGATTCAGTCCTTTTAAGACAAAAAAATAGATGTAGTTTTCTAACAGTAAATGGAGCTTTTTCCCCAATGTCATCTAAAAATCATCTTATTTAGAGATTTATATTATTACCTATAGACAACTCTTGTGATCTTTTAGCAGGTGACTTGTGAAACAATTGTTACATAAGGAAAAATTGTATTAATTACTCAATAATTATTTCTCCATTTAACAGTATTTGCACATATGCATTTTCAGACCAGAGTCTTTAACAAGGTCTATACAGAATCATCTGCAATAGATTTATCTATGGCAGGTAATGAGTCCAGAAGTTGCATATGCTTATAAATCATAGAATATGTATAGAACATTACAATATGGAATTGGATTTATACTTACAAGGATGAAGTTGAGTGAAAGGGCGTTTCAAATTAGCTGTTGTTGAGACATTTTTGGAGCACAGCTAGCACTGGAAATAATTTTAAAGAAAGCCTCCTCCTTTTTAAGAGCTGCGGCCATATGGTAGGTAATCTAAAAAAATGGAGAAAATACCGTTAATATCAACTGGTGTGTTTATTATTATTATTACACAAGTTTTACTTCAATGACCTTTTTACAAAAGGTAGTTTACTTTTAAAAACCTCTCCAATAGCTTAGTTAGTCAGGACAAGAGGTTAATTCAGGAGTTTAAATTCAAGCTCTAAGCCAACACTCTAAATTAACACTTGAAGGTCAATGTCACTTGAGTCAGTTGCCCTCCATTGCTGGGGTGCAAAGCAGAACATGTGGTAATGTAGCCAGCTGCTTTGGAATAAATTTGTGTGAAGTACTGATGTGGAAGCTAGCAATAGACACTACAGGGGGAACTAGCACTGGCAGCCATATGACTGATATACTGTCAAAACAGCTTTAACCATTTCCCAAACAACACATTTTAGACTCTTCTTAACTGAAAGAGTCTGCAGATTTGACGAAAATGGCAGAAAGTTCTCCAAATGGGTAGAAAACACTGGGAAAAGGAGAAATTGCTCATTATGAGCAATTTCTCCTTTTCCTACAGTGTTTTCAAAAGACTTTTATTGAAGACACGTAAAAATCGGGGCTTGTTTGGGAAAGGGTTAAACTATATTCATTCAATCTACTTCACGAAATAGTGTATTCTTTACCAGATAAGCCTCAACTCTTAACCATTCCCAAACAACTAAATTCAGTAAAGGGTTAATACCCTGAGGTAGAAGACTCTTGGAAATATTTGTTGAAAAGGGAGAAAATGTTAATGATAACTTTTTATCCGTTTCCTATGTTTTCAACTATAAAAAAAAGAACAAATTCAATCACGAAAACTGCAGTTCATTTGTTGTCTATAAATGCTTTCAATTGAGACAAGACTAAAATCTGTCATCTGATAGCAAGTGTGTCAAGTTTACAGTTAAAGTCTTGGTGTTTTTGTAAATAATGTTTGGACCAATCATTTTATTTCAATTTTCAAAAGAGCCATTCCATAAATAGTTCAAGTGATCAGTTTATTTCACTCTGAAACAAACTTGTTAAAAAAATCCTTATTATTGACTAAAAGTGAAGGGAAAAGTTGTTTATAACACCGTCTCTTTCTGGGCAACAACATTTAATCAGTGTAAATTGTTACTGTAAAAAAACGTCAATTAATCAAGGGGTAATACCAGAGAGTTGAGTCAAGTGCCTTTACTGGACAGAAACAATGAACCATTATATCTATTGGATTGGATTTTTGTCGTAAACAATATTTAATCAAACATGAGGGAAATGAATAATTTTGCTGGTTCCCTATATCACCCCATTTAATATTCCGCCTGATTGTAATGCCGAAACCAGCAGCTAATTGATATGCAGCGCTCATGTAAAAAGGGCGTTTTCAACCAATCAAATGGATGTATCCTGGAATATTATTGTTACGTAATAGGCACTACCTGTGGGTCTTTAAATTTGATGTAAATGTGATATGATTTCCGATTTGTTTCCATAAAGACAATCATGAACACAGAAATTAACGATTTTCGTTATGTCATACGGTTAAGAATACAGAGGTTTGCGATTTTCATTCGTCAGAGTGGCCAACAGATCCACAGTGCGGGAATCCTTACAAGGTCGCTCGGTACATAACGAACGCTGATGGAAAAGTAATTTTTCGATTGAAAACGAAGAAAATGGGCTTATAATCATCCCAATATACATACCTTATATTGAAGTTTCAGCAAGAGTCTCAGTTCACGTTCACAAGTAAACAAATTAACTTGAAGCGCCGGAGAAACTCCTTCCCGTCGAATTCCGTCAATTGCATCCGAGAGGGGTATCATTTAATGAAATTTCCCGGCTATATCAGAAATGGCGCGAACAGTGATGAAAAATAAATTAATAAATCAACATCCAAACATATTTTTTTCGATTTCTTTCCCTAAAAACTATTTTTTTAATTCGTTATTGTGTAGAAATATTTTATTATTGGCGTCATGATTAAAAAACAGTTAGCATTCGTCGACATATTTTTCCGTGGTGTAAGCGACCACTTCAATCTGGTTCTCGCTTATTCGCGAGATTATTCGTATAGATAACGTTATCACTCGAGAACCAGTAAAGCTGCAGAAAAGCGCGGGCAGATCTTCTAGAAGCGTGCACATCATCTTGGATGGAAGCATGGCAGAGAAGATAAGCTTGTACTTTCTGATTCAATGGGAAGACCGATTCCTATCGGTCATTCGACCAAATCTGATCGTCAACCCCAAAAAAGACGCATGCAACTACAGAGAAGGCGAGATAATCAGAGCTATCTATGGACCGAAAACCTATGAGGCGGTGATTTGCGAAATCCACTGTAAGTTCTAAAAATAGATCTAGTCTATGTAGGATGGTCCTCGATGGTACCGCGGTACTTAATTTTGACGAAAATTACTACAAGATAGCAAACTGACATGTATTATTTTCTAATTTACTGTAATAAACTGTTGCATGTAAAGTTAGAATAACTGAACTATCAAAGCCGAATTCGTGTTTTTAAGACAAAATATCTAGGTCAAGCTAACATGGTGACTACAGGTGCTCCGAAAGGAGTCCGCTATGGTACCGCGTTAACATTTGAAATTTAGAAATTCATAAAAAATATGTGATTTTTTTCAAAGTATGAGTTAGTACCATAGTTTTTGTTTCCGGCGAGGACTATGATGCCATAGCAGATGACCTTTACTCGTTAAAAATAAATTGCCGGTGATTTGAAGAGTTGGGGGTAATTATTTTCAAAACATGGAGGAAAAGTGTGCTTTATCATTGCAATTTGTGAATATTGAAAGCAACTTATCATTTATGAAGAAATATCTATTATTTTTGACTGATGCAATACAAAAAACACTTCTGCTCTCGATTTGAAAGAGTAAACAGTGGCTAGGTGGCGCTATGTATGCAAATTAGGTATTTTCCGGATTACCGCGGTATCATAGATGACGCGGTACCAGCGAGGACCGGTATAGATCTTGTCAACTCAAAAATACTGGTTTTTATGTGTCTGCAGTTGGGAGAACTTCATTTTCATCAAGTTAAAAATTGTCATCTGCTATCTCTGAGTTTGGAAGAGTCTAAAATTTGTCGTGGTGGGAAGAGTTAATTGATGGTAAGTAGATCTGCAACAAAGAATACCTGTCGATCACAGTATACATATATATCCCAATTAAGATTGCGAATGTTTGCAAGTGTTTTTCACACTGTATTACTCTTAAACAATCACAGACCAAAATGGATGACGTAACACATGTATGTTGCCTGGGTTATCTTGACCTGTCTAAACCAGGTTATGTCATGCATATACATTCTTGTCTCCTTGGCAACATGTCAAAGTCTCAGTGTAAAGGGTAGAACTTACAACTATTGAAGGATACGGTCATGCAATTGATGTTTATCTTACAGCATTAACGATATGGTTAACAACTTTACTGTTTTACAGATTTTGACATCATCTCTAGTAACTCAACCCATTGTTAGAAAAATTTTACCATGTGTACACATAACAGTTATTGCTAAGAAGTCAAAATTTATCCATCCCCAAACAAGCCCTTTTCATTTGTCTGCAGTACAAGTCTTGAAAACACTGCAGAAAAAGGAGAACTTTCTGCCCTTAAGGAGAAATTGTCGTCTGCAAAGTCTTTGAGCTTGGAAGAGTCTAAAATTTTTTGTTTGGGAAAGGGTTAAACTGTATACAAAATGACAAAATTGTAGACTTGTCCAAATTCGAAGCACTTGCAGACTAGAAAATAAATGTAGTTCTGCCCCAAAATTTGAAATTTGATTTTAGAAGAGTAGATCTAGAAAACATTGTGGGAAAAGGAGAAAATGCTGGTTACCAACATTTTCTCCTTTTCCCACTGTTTTCAAAGGTTTTTTCTCTCGGATCTCCTGACTCCAGGACAATAAAATGGCCGTGGCAGTTCATCACTGATAAGAAGTCACTGAGAGTAAAATCACATCTTGATGAAAAAAAAATCATTTCATTCTTCATGTATCTTGACGAGATATCATGAGGCGGCATCGTGTAATATCGTGATAAATGGCTGTCCTTGCGTCCCGTCACAGACCGCGAAAAATGGTTCAATTGCGTTACACCGACTATATACAGAATTAATCCGTAAAAATTTGAAATTTCTTTGACACATGATCTTGATTTTTATGGTTTTTCATGCGACAGTGGTTGGGCGTTTTCCGGTATTATGCTACACTGAGGTACCAGTAATATTCCAAAATGGCAGCTATGAGATTGAAGCTTTGTATAAATTACCAGAATTTTGTTTAAGTTTATCTTTGGGACCTCTGCCCTAAAAGTGACCAAGTCTTTTCTTGCAAAAGTCACAGTGATAGCACCAGCAGTCAGATTGAAAATGGGGGGAGGGTGGGGATGTTTTTGATTACAGTACCACCTTTTCTTGATATGGTGCCATGCTTTATTCCAATTTGAGAGTTGCTATATAAGAAATCCAGTGTATATCTTAGAATTTGATAAATTCCCCATGCTTTTCAAGTACAAATAGGGGCCAAATGTTTACAAGACAGTCTATTTCTGAAAAAAAATGCTTGAATAGCCCAAGAAGTTGCTAGTTTTACAATACTCTTTTGAGGTAAATTTCCTTCATTAATATGTTATAAATCAGTGTAAATTTTCATTTGCCATCCTCTTCTTATTTCTATGGACCCTAAACTAAAATGAAATTACCGGACACTCAGTCTGAACTTCTTGCAGCTTTTCTTCAGACCAACCTAATTTTTGTCCGATAAGTCTGGCGGTCCGACAGTATTCGGAATGACTGCCTAGGCCGCATTACTAAGCAAAATCTAGGCAATCTATAATATTTCAGCATGAATCCGGCAATTACCCATCTAGAATGAATACTGAAAATCAGGTGAAGTGAAAGTATGCATTTGTGATAGAAAACAACATTGTGGGAAAGAACAAAGTTGTTACAAGCAGTTTCTCAATTTCCCACAATGTTTTCAAAACAAGTGGCTGTAGACCCATCAAAATACATGTAAATAATAAAAAGGGTTAAGTTTGATTTTCTTGTATTTTGTATCAATATAAACAGGTATGATTTATAATGTATATACATGTATCACATTCTTTTTCCAGCTGACAAAAAGTTGCTGGACAAAAGGGCAGCATTGCCACCAAAATACTCATATGATGTGGTCAAAAATCAAACTAAAGGTAAACATAATGATTTTCATCCTGTAAAGCATGCCAATTGAAAATTTAAAGCCATTGACACCCAGATCTGTTTTTATGACCATGAAGTGAAGGACTTGAGAACATAGTGGTTAATAGAGAAAATGCTTGCAACATGCATTTTCTCCATTTCCAATAAGATTTATATCCTATCAATAACCTATCAATTTTTGCCTTGTTTCAAATTGACTCTTTGCAAGCTTGTTTGAAATTAGGAAAGTCCAGTTGTGTCATCTGTCACAGGCTTTAATTCTTCTTTCTTTAAGAGGATTTCCTCCCTTTTGATTGAAAATTATGAATGCAAAACTGTCATTGAGTACTAAGAATGAATGAATGTTGTTTTGTGGTGCCTCGAAAGCTTAGGTCATTTAGCCTGCATATCTGTGTTAAAGGATAATGAAAATTGAATTTTAAGCTTTGAGAACTACGATAAGCTTAGATTTTATGGTTTTAACTCATTACCAAACGACAATATTTTAGGCTTGTCCAAATCGAAAGCATTTGCAGAAGACAAAATGAAAGTGACTGAAAATTTGAAATTAGTTTTGTGAAGGGTAGAAAACATTGTGGGAAAAGAAGAAAATGCTGGTTACCAGCATTTTCTCCTTTTCCCACAATGTCTTCAAAAGGCTTCTTTCTCAGGGGCGTCAAAAGTAGGGATTGTGTGGTAATGGGTTAAGGTATGGTAAAAAGTTGAAAGAATTGGTTCCCTGTTTTAGTTCCACCCACTGGCTAAAAGCTTGTGTCATGGCAGTATGTCCGTCATGTGTTTGAGCACATAATAATTGCATCAAGTCAAACTCTAAAAATTTCATAGAAGTCACAGGATTGATCCTTGGGTGGAACTCTCAGATTTCTTCAAAGCATCATGACTGCCACAGCATGGTAATTTTCCACAATATGGCCAGTTGAACAAACTTTAAAACATCTTGTCAAAAATCTGTGGTTTTTAGCTCTACTGGCTTTCAGCCAGCAGAGCTTATGTCATGGCGTGGTTTCCGTTGTCCGTCTGTCTGTCCGTCCGTCCGTTAGTCTTTTTCTTGCTTACGCGATAAAGTCTTCATTTCTGGTCAGGTTTTCGTGGAACTTGCACAGTTTGTTTATCTCATCGATAGCTTTAACCCTATTGATTTTGAAAAAAATTTGACAAACAGTATGGGAAAAGTAGCCATTTCAAGTTTAAAATTTCCATTTCTTGTTTACGTGATAAAGTGTATTTTTGGTCAGATTTCCATGAAACTTGCAGAGTTTGTTTATCTTATCAATAGTTTCAACCCTATTGATTTTGAAAAAAATCCAACGAACAGTATAGGAAAAGTAGCCATTTCAAGTTGAAAACTTTCATTTCTTGTTTACGCAATAAAGTCTTCATTTTTGTTCAGATTTCTGTGAAACTTACACAGTTTGTTTATCTCATCGATAGCTTTAACCCTATTGATTTTGAAAAAAAAATTGACAAACAGTATGGGAAAAGTAGCCATTTCAAGTTTAAAATTTCCATTTCTTGTTTACGCGATAAAGTCTGTATTTTTGGTCAGATTTCCATGAAACTTGTAGAGTTTATTTAACTTATCAACAGCTTCAACCCTGTTGATTTTGAAAAAAATCCAATGAACAGTATTGGAAAAGTAGCCATTTCAAGTTGAAAATTTTCATTTCTTGTTTACGCGATAAAGTATTCATTTTTGGTCAGATTTCTGTGAAACTTACACAGTTTGTTTATCTCATCAATGGCTTTAAGCCTATCGATTTTGAAAAAAATCTGACAAACAGTATGGGAAAAGTAGCCATTTCAAATTGAACAATTTCATTGCCTGTTTACATGATAAAGTATTTATTTGTGATCAGATTTTTATGAGTTTTTCAGCTTGTTTATCCCATCAATAGCTTTTTAACCCTTTTGAGTTTGAAAAAATTCAACAAACAGGAATGGAAAAGTAGCCATTTTGAGTTGAAAATGTCAACTTTTTTGTCTTTTTGCGTAATGAATTCCTATGTATGCTTTGTTTAAAAGCAAACTCTCTGCCAGTAGAGCATATTCAGGCCCTTCAGGGCCTTCTAGTTATTTCATTGATATTTAGCAAATATGTTCTTTGTTTAACCCTTTCCCAAACAATCCCTGGTTTTTACGGGTCAGGAATAGAAGCCTTTTGAAAACATTGTGGGAAAAGGAGAAAATGCTGGTAATCAGCCTTTGATGATCATCACTGTAACGGCGAATAATATTTCCCAGTTCATTTCCCAATGCCAAAAAAATGGTTTACTCTGCTTTGATTTCTCTAGGTGTAAAAGAGTCCATGAGACAACAGGTGACAGAAGTTGAAACACCTGAACCATCAAATCAGGCGACAGAGGAAAGAGCTATATGTACTCCTGTTGAGACCAAAAAGCCAGGTAACAAATATTTGGATAATCTTGAAAGAAGGGATGAGAGCAGTGGTGAAATTATCTTCATTGCCCGTTCAGTTTATGTGATATGATTGTAGAAGACCTAACAAAGCATTTTTTATTTTCACCTTGCATTATTGTTTACTAAGAGCGCCCAATATGACCTAAGTTGTCGAACGCTATTCATTAAAATACCTTTCATTTAACAAAGCATTTCCAAATTTACATCAAAATTTTGTGAATGAAAACACCACTCGAACTATCATTCATGCATTCCATGAAAGTTCAAAGTTAAGAACCTAGGAATTCATTCATATTTCATAAAAATATCAAAAAAACGATCCTCTACTAAATTTGGGAAAAGAAAAAAAAAAGCTGAAATGGCTTTTGTGATAATGTTTTCAGATTTGGATGGTTGTTCAAGTTGCAGTGAACATTTCTGGGTCCTGTTGTTATCCCTTTCCCAAAGGACAAATGTTTGACTCTCCATATTGAAAGACTTTGCAAACAAAACTTTTAAATTTGATGAAAATTATCTGAGAAAGTTTTCCAAAAGGGTGGAAAACATTGAGGGAAAAAGAAATTGTTGGTTACTGGCAATTTCTCCTTTTCCCACAGTGTTTTCACTAGACTTGTACTGCAGACATGTAAAACAAGGGTCTTGTTTGGGTTATGGAGTATCTATGGAGTAAAGGTTAATGGCCTGAACAAGTAGTATCTGCCTATGCCTGTCCTGCCTTTATAAATTTCAATAGAAACAAACTGTGTTTGTGAAACACTAATGCCCCAGCAACAGCCATTTTTCCGAAAACTGTGACCTTGATATTTGACCTTGACTGATGACCTTGAACTTGGTACCATTAGAAAGATCTTGTCACAAGATATACATGTGAAATATGAAGGCCCTAGGTCTTACCAATAAAAAAAATATGGCCAATGTAAAAGTTTTTGCTGACAAACGGACGCAGACTAACAGACAGGACAAAAATTACATGCCCCCAATCTATTGATGCAGGGATATTTAAAAAATGATTTACTTTGCTTTGATATCTCAAGGTGTAAACCAGTCCATGGGACAAGAGGTGATAGATATTGAAACATCTAAACCAACAAAAGAGGTGACAGAGAAAGCAGCTACATGCATTGTTGTTGAAAACAGTGATTCAGGTAAAAACAGTTTGTCTGTATAATCTGAAAAGAAGGGATGAGAGCAGTCTAGAGATGGTCATCATTGCTAGATCAGTTTATGTGAAACAATTGTAGAAGACTAAATTTACAAAGCATTTCCAAAATGAAAACACCATTCAAACTATCAATCAAGCACTTCCTCAAAGTTCCTAATTAAGAAGCTAGGAATTCATTCATATTTCACAAAATTAATACATATATACCGTTCTCTATCAAAATAGCAAAAAGAAGTTGAAACAAGAAGGGTATCCAGGTCTGATATGGGTCAGATCTCTAAAGAACTACATTGGTTCTGTTGTCAAAAATCTTTGTGTGAAAGTACATAAATGTAGTTTAGGGCCCTGCCAACTAGAGTTGGCTGAAGCCCTATAGTCTTCACTTAGTCGCACCATTTCTTTGACACACAATAACTTTCTCCATTATCAATGGATTTCAATGGCCAACAAAATGGCCACTACAATGAAATACTTTTTTAGGCACAGTAACTGCTTTTTCAACGGAATTTGTAATTCCATGGTTTTCATATTGACCGACAATATGGGCTGTTTGATGAAAATTTTTTTGCAGGGCCCTATGTCAGTACACGACAGTTCTATTTACACTGCATCAAGTTGCAGTAAACATTTTGAGGTTGGGTTGTTAGAGTGAATTATTGTATTATTAACCCATTACCACAATCTTAAGTTTAAAAGACCCTGAAATAAATTGCCATGAGAAAACCTTGTTGGAAAAGGAGATACTTGTAACCAACATTTGCTCCTTTTCTTGCCAGGTTTGGTACACTTTCATAGATGATAATTTTTTTATACCCCTGCATGGAAGGTGGTGGCATATTGTAAGACTGGACCAAATTTAAAGCATTTGCAGAAAACAACGTAGATGTCGCTAAATTAATGATTTCAGTCTATGATCGGGTTGAAAACTTTGTACAAAAAGGAGAAAATGCTGATAAATACCCCCCCCAGTGTTTTCAAAATGTGTTTTTCTCAGGGTTGTTAAAGGTCGGGATTGTGTGGTAAAAAGTTAACTTATTTAGTTACAAGGCTCATATTTGGTATGTAAGTACATCTTATCAATGTGTTTCTAGTGAATGTCAAATTTTAAACCCTTAATTAAACCATGAAAACTTGATGTGAACACTTAACATTTTCCTCTCTCTCCTATGTGAATCTACTTACAAGTCTAATTTTTGTCTCGTCGATACACAAAAAGAAAATAGCTATTGCGGGGGCATTCATGTTTCATAAATGCATCTTGTTACCTGAATCTAATTTGTTAGTCTGCTAAGCCTTTGAATTTGGACCAGTCTAAAATTTTGAAGTTTGATAGAGTTAATGAAGTACTATGATTTTGAGTTCTTTAATATTGGTGTAAAATGAATCTGCCTTATAGACTTTTATTCTATTTTCAACATTACTGTGTATACTACGCATGACCGTCCTTGCTTGTAATAACCCCAATTGAGAATAAGGTTGGATCTGCTTATGCCTGTCCAGCCCTTATTGGAACAGTGGCACCTGATCCAAGTATTTATCTTATGTGTATAAAATGATGTGAATAACCATCATGAACCTCTAATACTGTCTTATTTATATTCGTTTACAGATTCAACCTCAATGTTGTCTGGAAAGAGGAAACCTGATGTGGATGATGGATTAGAGTAAGTTGTAGTACATTTTTTAGCTCGCCAGAGCACAAAATGCTCAAATGGAGTTTTGCAGATGGTCTGTCAACCTTTACCCTGTGTGCATGCTATAGGCAATAGATCAACATGAAAGTTGGTCGGAATGTTTGTCATGATAAATATCTTTGACAATACTGAATATGGGTCACCTCAGGTCAGTAGCTAGGTCACTAGATCAAATCTAGGAAAAAGGTATGTGCACCGCATAGGCCCAATGTGGCTTCAATATATTATGAGAATTGTTCAGAATGCTTGTCTTGATCATTATCTCAGATGGGTTTGAATTCGGTTCATCTTAGATTGAATGTAGGTCACTTGGTCAAATCGTTGACAAAACTTAAGTACGCGACATTTCAGTCCAATGATCATGAAAACTGGTCAGAATGTTTTGTTGATAGGAGGAGGTTGAACGTGGGTCATGTTCTTTCAAATTTTTTGTCGCTCTGATGCAAAAACAAAGTCTGTGGCTTGGAAAAAAGTTGTTGCAATACTAGTGTGAGAAAGACAGGAAATGCATCACTGACATCCATGATAAGACCTAGCTGTGAAAATGGCTTGATTCCAATACAAATGATATTGTACCTGCAACCTATAGATCGCATAAGTCCAGTTTGGTACTTGCATTGTCATTGACAATATATAGACTTTTACCAATTTGAAACAAAAATCATTGTTTCATTTCTATGCTCCAACATCATTAGATCGGAAGCATTTAGTTTATGCCCTGTCTGTTTTTCTGTTTGTCTACAAAATACTTTAACATTGGCTATAACTTTTGAAGGGTAAGTGATGAAGCTTTCATATTTTACATGTGTATTCCTTGTTGCAAGATGTTTTCTTTGATAAAAGGTCATCTGTCAAGGTCAAATATCAAGGTCTCAAGGTCAAAAAAAAAAAGGCCCTTACAAAGCTTGTTAGCTCGGCTGTTTTCGAAGAAAACTTGACCTATTGCTATAGCCTTGGCCTAGTCTTCTGGTGCATCGTCATTGTTGTGCAAAAACTTTGCATATTGTTATATCTCTGTTATTACTAAAAATATTTACTCGAAGCTTGGAGTATGTGTTCACTATCCAAAGAGCAATCCTTACTATCAAGGAAGACAATTCAGAATGGATTTTGTTTTTCAGAATTATGCCTACTTTTTGAACTGGACTTTTTATCCTCTATCAAGCACCCCACAGCCGAGCGTTGGCACCCACGTGCAGTGCACTTATTTTAATTTTTTTTTCCAGGTTGAAAGAAGATGTTTATCGCTTAAGAAGAAAACTGCGAAAATTAGAGGAGAGAGTGGCTGCACTAGAATCCAAGAAAGCAACAGACGGACAAACTGACAAAATCTCAAAACTCATCGACCACCTAGCAGAAACAGACGTTCAGAGCATCCTTACAACATTGGCAAAAGAAATATTTTCTGAGGACACCTTAATAAACTGTTCCAGAACTGGAAAGAAGACCTCAAAATGCTCAGGGACTCCCCGCCCACCTCTTGACGCCGAGAAGCTTTTGCAATTAGAAACAATTGTTAGGAAAAAGACCAAAATATCAAAAGAAACTTTCCACAAAAAGTTGGAAAATTTGCAGAAAACTCTACGACAGAAAAGGAAATTGTTTTAGAAAACAAAGGATGATTATACCCCTGCAAAACAAAATTTTTTGACGTATACTGGAATCAGCCTGTTTGTCCGTCCGTCTGTCTGTGTTCAAGAAATTTACTTTTGTTGCAAACTCCTCCCACACCTTTGCCACCATTGAAATGAAACTTTGCATATACATTGATCATATGTTGATTTTTGCAAGATGCCATTAACTCCGCTTGATTGAAGATTAACTCTTTACCAAACAATCCCGACTTTTAACGACTCTGAGAAAGAAGCCTTTTGAAAACACTGTTGGAAAAGGAGAAAATGCTGGTGACCAGCATTTTCTCCTTTTCCCACAGTGTTTTCTACCCTTCCCAAACCAAATTTTAATTTCTTGGTCACCTTTATTTTGTCGTTTGCAGATGTTTTCAGTTTGGACCAGTCTAAAATTTTCATGTGTGGTAAAGAGTTAAGACACTTTTTTAGCTCACCTGAGTACGAAGTGCTCATGGTGAGCTATTGTGATCATGCTGTGTCCGTCATCCATCATGCATCATCCCTTGTCAACTTTTTACCTTGTGTACGCTCTAGAGGCCACATTTTCAGTCTGATACTCATGAAAGTTGGTCAGGATGTTTGCCTCGATGATATCTTGGACGAGTTCGAAAATGGGTTATGTCTGGTCAAAAACTATGTCACTAGGTCAAATCCTAGAAAAACCTTTTGTATGCTCTAGAGGCCACATTTTCAGTCGGATACTCGTGAAAGTTGGTCAGGATGTTTGTCTGGATGATATCTCGGATGAGTTCGAAAATGGGTCATGTCAGGTCAAAAACTAGGCCACTAGTTTGATGATGGGTAATGTCTGATAAAAAACTAGGTCACTGGGAAACTAGATGGTTCATGTTTGGTCAATAGAATCAGGTGATCGATTTCAGAGCCATCATGGCCCTTTTGTTTCCTTAGAGTATCATGCGCTGGTGGGGGTATCAAATCACATTTAGTGACAGCTCTAGTTGTATTTTTGTTTTAGAGTATCTCAAGCCAATTGTTCAATGAGCGATTTCAGTTAGAGCATGGTCAGTTAGGCCATAATGGTCACTTCCATTATAAGATTAAAAAAACAATTCACTCTTTACCACACAAGAAAATTTAAGACTGGTCCAAATTGAAAGCATTTGCAGACAAAAGAAAAGTGACTGAACAATTGAAATTTGTTCTGGGAAGGGTAGAAAACACTGTGGGAAAAGGAGAAAATGCTGGTTACCAGCATTTTCTCCTCTTCCCACAGTGTTTTCAAGAGACTTCATTCTCAGGGGTGTCAAAAGTAGGGACTGTGTGGTAATGGGTTAAATGTTCTACTATACGAATTGTTCTTGAATCTCTATTTCATGCCTGAAATACTGTTGAAAGCAGCATAAAGCACCATTCAATCAATCCTTATTTCATGAGATTTTAATGCATTTTGCACATCTGCTTGCTTCATATTCATGAAGTATTCATGAATTTGTCCAGTTTAAAAACTACTCGGTGTTTCATGAAGTATTCATGAATACTATACAAGACGATATTCGTGAAATTTCAAGAATATTAATTCATGAAGAGTTCATGAATAAGAAGTGAACAGAAAATGAGACATTAAGTTTGTGAATGAAAAAATGCATGAAAACTTCATAAAAAGTGTATCGTCATAAAAATTCATGAATTCTTCATAAAGATAAACCAATGCTTCATTCATGATTTTTTTAAGAACTTGCACATGTTCTTGAATTATGAATGGTTCATGCATTGTATCCTTCATGAAGAATTCATGAACCATTATTTCACGATTTTTTGATGAATTTGTCTCATTTTCTGTTCACTTCTTATTCATGAAGTATTCATGAATTCAACTCATGAACACTTCATGTTGTTTTCATGAAATATTCATGAAGAATTCATAAACACGACACAGGGGAACATTGGCTCCCAATAGCTGAAGTTTATTGGCTTATAATTCTAAGCTTGTTTCATTTTGTTTGAAGTATTACCAAGTCATGTATTGCTAAAGAATTAAAAGAGCACTTCAATGTCCCGTGTTCGAATAGATCTGGCGCTCCTGCATGCAGAGAGCATACACAATACATTAGACATTCATTCATAGACCGTTGAAATTTGTTGTCGATATTCATTTGGGATTCCCTCTAGTTTGTTTATATGTAGTTATTCATATGTTATGACCTTGCTCTGATATTGTTTCAAATAAGTTATTAGTTTGTTATATTTTAACCTCAAAGAATAAATCTGTCATGTTTTTGTACGAAATTATGAACTTTTTCAAAGTTTTGCAATTCATTCAAAATACGTTCCATCAATTTGCCATAGTGTAAAGGCACCTTAACTCTTTATCACACAATCTTGAGTTTTAACTACCTTGAGCAAGAAGGCTTTTTTAAACAGTAAGGAGAAGGAAAAAATGCTGGAAACCTTTTCAAACCATGTTTATTACCCTTTCACAGACAAATTCCATGATTACATGAAATTTCATTAAAATTTTGTCAATTGCAAATGCTTTCAATTCAATTTGGATAGGTCTATAATTTTATCATTCAGTGAAGGGTAACATCACAACTAAGGGCAGACCACTTGGGGATCGTTATTCAAATCAACATGCTAAGTAATTATGTTTTCGATGATGAAATGTACACAACTGCTTATTATTGATGACATTGTTGTTTCCAAAGTCCTTTGGGAATTTGAAACGTGCATGTTTGAAAGATGCCATGTGCTAAAAGTAGAAGACTAATGGTTTAATAAACAATCAGTTTTTAACAGACCTGATGAAGAAGACTTTTGAAAACAATGTGCTAAAAGGAAAAAATTCTGATAACTTATGTGCCTATTCAAAGACATCCTCCATCATTTGAGATACAATGGTTTATACTGGGATGTGACTGATGTCAGGCATGAGAACGGAGGAAATACCCTGATCCCCCTCACATACTTCAGTAAATACATTGGGGTCCTGTATGTTTTGGAGGTAAATGTAGGTCTTGTAACCTGCAGGCCCCCAGTTTCAGCCTAGAAGCCCTGTTTTTTTCATGGGAGTGTGGTATGACTGAAATAATGTTGAAAGAGGCATAAAACGAAAGTTAATCAGTCAATAAATCACAACTAGACAGATCCTTATGAGCTGGGACAGATTTGAATCTTTATTTATGATGTAACCCACACAGCAAAGTTTTCAACTCATCCATATTGAAGGCATTTACAGACAACAACTCGGATATTTTTCAAATGATAGTATTTGTCCTTATATAGGTAGAAAACATTATAGGGAAAGAAGAAAATGCTGGTTACCAGGTTTTTCTCCTTTTCCCACAATTTTTTTCAGAAGTAGAAGCCTTCTATCTTAGGGTTGTTAAAAATCAGATTATGTGGTAAAGGGTCAAAAGGGAGGAAATCCTCTGAAGGGAGAAAAAAATCACACCTCTCTTTATATGCATGCACCTTTAACCCTTTACCACACAATGACGACTTTTGACACCCCTGATAGAGAAGGCTTTTGAAAACATTGTGGGAAAAGGAGAAAATGCTGGTAACCAGCATTTTCTCCTTTTCCCACAATGTTTTCTACCCTATCAAAGAAAAATCATTTAATATGATCCACACTGAAACTGTCCTCTGCAAATGCTTTCATTTCGGACAGGTCTAAAATTGGTCGTGTGGTAAAGGGTTAATTTGAACAAATTTAAAAAAAACTTTCATCTGCTAAAGAGTTCTTAAGCCCTTACTGCATAAAAATGAATACCTGGCAGAGATAAGACAAAAAAAAATAGTGAGGGAAAACCTGCAACTGCATGTCATGACCAAGTCCATACAATACAGCATCCCAAAAAAACAACCTCTGTCAAGGGTTTGTCAAATTTAATATCATAAAAGCAGAACCATGAGAGACCCCCTTGAAACCATTTCATCAATATTTAACATTATTTTGACAAGTTTTAACAATAAAGGACTACTTTGGATAATTTCATTCCACTACCTCTGCCCACCAATACAGGAAACAACTCACTTTTTGGTACCATGCTTGTAGTATGAACTGTATGGTACTGTTTTAGGACAAGTTTTAGCTAGACCCAGCTTTGGGTATTCTGCACCAGAACTGGAACCATTCTTCTACAAAATCTATAAACTCTTATGTAATTTAAAATGTAAGTGGAACAAAGAAACCATCCTGAACTAACAAATATGAATTTTTATGCAGTTGCAAGCCTATCAAAAGGCATTGTGGTCAATGGAGCAACACCTACAACTTGGAACTCTTTACCAAATTTTGGACTTTTCCAAATCCCCAGTATTTACATACTACAATTTCACAGTGGTCCAAAGTGTTGAATTTGTCTCAGAAAGGAAAGAAAGCACTGCAGATACCACAGTTTTCTCCTTTTCCCACAAAGCATTCTTTCTCAAGGTCTTTAACTCTTTACCACACAATCCCTACTTTTAACGACCCTGAGAAAGAAGCCTTTTGAAAACATTGCGGGAAAAGGAGAAAATGCTGGTAACCAGCATTTTCTCCTTTTCCCACAATGTTTTCGACCCTTTCCAAAACAAACTTCAAATTTTCAGTAACTTTCATTTTGTCATCTGCAAAATGCTTTTAATTTGGACCAGTCTAAAATTCTGTCGTTTGGTAAAGAGTTAAAAAGGCATCTGTGTTTTGAAATGTCTATGGGAAAAAAAAGTTCTTAGCATATTAAATTGTCATGATGTAATTTCTCCTTTTGTCACACTGTTTTCAAAAAGTGTACTATGGCCAAATAAGAAAAAACATTGTAAAGGTAGAAGTAATTTATCAATTTATATTCTGCTCGGCTTCTGTTAACAAGTTGTAATGAAATGCAAATTGTTTATTAAAAATCTGAGGTCAAACTTTGAAATTAATATATTCATATGCATGACCCTTATAATTATCGAGGGTGCATCCTAATATGTAGACGACATCTCAGCCCTGTAACTCTTGACCAATTACTAACCAATGACTGGGGAGAATTTTAGAAATATTGTGGGAAAAGGAGAAAATGCTTGGTACCAAGCATTTTATCCTTTTCCCACATTGTTTTCTATCCTCTAAAGGACAAACCCCTTGATTTGAACCATATTTAATGTGTCATCTGCAAATGGTTTCAATACAAATAAGTGACTCTACATTTAACCCTCTACCAAACAACACATTTTTGAGAATTGTTTAAACTATAAATATTGGCAGTAAACAAATGAAATGTGGCTCAAATGATCGAACTTGTCTTGGAAAGAGTAAGAAAACATTGCTGGAAAAGGATGAAATGCTAGTTACCACCATTTTATCCCTTTCCAACAATGTTTATCCACAAACTTTTTTTTTCAGGATTATTAAAATTTGGGATAGTGAGGCAAAGGGTTAAAGTACACTTCACAAAAGGCATAGTCAACGAACTATCTGCACTTTGTGGTATCAAAACCGGAATAGTTATGAACTCTTTATCGAAAACGACAG
Organism: Hippopus hippopus; assembly: GCA_946811185.2. Classification (NCBI taxonomy): domain Eukaryota; kingdom Metazoa; phylum Mollusca; class Bivalvia; order Cardiida; family Cardiidae; genus Hippopus; species Hippopus hippopus. Next base: position 33,564,648 of record OX328105.1, read on the forward strand.
TCTGAACTTGACCAAATTGAAAGCATTTTCAGACGGCAAATTAACTGTAGCTCAAATGATGATTTTTGTCTGTGATACCAGTTCATCAATATCATTCTTTCCGTCATTTTTCCTCAATATTCTATACCACTGAAAGAAAAATCTCATTACTTCAATAAAATTTTACTGGTTGTCTGCAAATGCTTTAAAGTTGTGTGATACAGAGTTAAATTCACTATGGCAAATGCAGAAATGCTACATCTGCTTTATGAAATTGAAAGTACATATGACCTTTTTGTAATAAATGCTCAAAATATTGCACTCAAATTTTTTCTTTATCATTATGGCTTCCTTGGATAGTGCCCTTGACTTACAGGTCAGTGCTGCAGAGTATCACACCAAAGAAATAAATTCTTTGCATACTGCAGTTGGTTCAACCCTTTACCACACAATCCTGACCTTTCATGACCCTCTGGAAGAAGCCTTTTGAAAACATTGTGGGAAAAGAAGAAAATGCTGGTAACCAGCATGTTCTCCTTTTCCCACTTTGTTTCCTACCCTTTCAAAGACAATTTCATCATTTGCACCACATTTACTTTGTTGTCTGCAAATGCTTTCAATTTGTACAAGTCTAGAATTTTGTTGTTCGGTAAAGAATTTAAACTGATATTTAACTAAGAGAGGAAGAGGAGGTAACAATGGATTAACAGTCTTTTTTGTGCTAGATATTGTCAATTATCAGACCACTGTTGCAGGGGAGTAAACAAACATATGCTTTTTGGCATGCTCTCTGCCACTCAAACTCCTCCTGGGCTGGCATCTTACATGTTTAGCCTATTGTTTAATCCTGTTCCTGACAATCCAGTTATAAAAATTCTACAAACAAGAGCAACCCATTTGCTCTGCTACAGTTGCTTTCAGTGAAAATTCTAGAATGAAAAGGGAACATAACCATGTCAAAATTCTTTTGATGGTTATCTTCCCCTTTTGACAGGTAACACCTTATCCAAGTTTAAAGTAAAATATTTAAGTAATCAGAAATACTATAAAATGCTAGAATTTTTGCACCACAACAATGCAGACGACACAGATGATGCCAGGGCTATGATAATACCTCAACATTTTCTTCTAAAACAGCCAAGCTAAAAAGTGAAGCTTATGATAACATTGTTGGATTAGAAGCAAATTCTTACTAGTAACCTGTATATTCTTCTTTTCCCACAGTTTTCTTCCCTTTCACAAATTCCATCAACTCAACGACATGTGATTTTTGTTGCCTGCAAATCCTTTCAATTTGAAAGAGCTCAAAATGTTGTCTTCAGGTAAAACAGTAAATCTACACAATCCAAGACTCTGAGGTTTTAAAAACACTGTGGGAAAATATGCAAATGCTGATGATCAGCATTTTCTCCTTTTCCACACTGTTTTTTTTCCCCTTTCAAAGAAACAGTGTCATAAATTAACCTTTTACCTAGCATTCCAGAGTTTTAACAATCCAAGACAGAAAGCTTTTAAAAACATTGATGGTAAAGGAGAAAATGCTTCCAAAACAAATTTCAATGTTTGAGCCACATTTATTTTGTCATCTGCATGTGCTTTCAATTCGGATGAGTCTAAAGGAAATGCTGTTGTGTTGTAAAAAAATAAGCCACAATTTCTTTGTCGCCTGCAAATGCTTTCAAATTGGACAAGTCTAAAGTATGTCTTCTGAAAACAGTTTACCCTTTACAGAACATTTTTAACGAGTCCAACTTGAAAGCAACAGCAGAAGACAATTCAAATATGGCTCCAATTACGTCAAACTTGTCTCGAAAAAGTAGAAAACGTTGGAAAAAGGAGAAAATGCTGGTTACCAGCATTCTCTCTTTTTCCAACAATGCTTTCCAAAAAAGCTTTCTTTCTCTAAGTCATTAAAACTCAGGATGGTGCTGTGAGGGGTTAAAAGATTTAGACAAAGAAACATGCCTATCTATACCTATCTGTGCTGCATAATGTAACATACCCACGAATGCCTATTACCTCATTACATCATATATGCTACTTTTCCTCCTACAGGACAAAACCTGCCAAACAAACTTAAACAGGAAATTCTAGAATTTGCATTGAAACAAATTTTTGGAACCATTCTGGCAAAAGGATGTTTATTCTAGAGTACTAGCCTATTTATCACAACATTTAATATGCTAAATGTGCTAAACAAATACATGTCTTCTCAGTCCAACAAAACCTTTTCTTGAGAGGATAAAATAATCCTACTGAGCCACTTAAACACCTGTGTTTTGCAAAAAGTAAATTTTATCCTTTCAACTGCTAACCTTTGTTAACTCTGTACCAAATGACAGTTTTAGACTGGTCCAGATTAAAAGTGTTAGACTGGCAAAAAATTAAATTATAAAATTTGTATTAGAAAGGGTAGAAAAAATTGTGGAAAAAGAAGTAAATGCTGGTTACCAGCATTTACTTCTTTCTCCCCAATGTTCTCAAAAGCCATCTTTCTGGGTGTCCTTAAACCATTGGGTTGTGTGGTAAAGGGTTTGAGGTTTATTTTTCTTTTCTACACAAAAAAATAACATCAATAACTATACAACCTTGCAAAAACTCAATGGAGATTTTCTTTTTAATACTTATACATACATTCTTTTCATTTGCCATAGTTTTACAGGAACCAACTGTAGCTTAGCATTACTGACTGTAGCTTAGCATTACTGAAGATGACTTCCAGAAATTCCTCACTAAAAGTAGTTGTTGTTTTTTTCCACAAAGTTTTGAGCTACTCAACTGATAACCTATGCAGGGCAAAAATGGGATCCAAAAGGATTACTCAATGGGATCCAGAAGGATTACTCAATGGGAATTCAACTTTGTTCAGTGATACTGACGCCAATGGACTCAATAAAATCTTAGGCAAATGGAAACACTGTGTGGCTTATGAAAATTTTTTGTTTGAAAACAAATTGGTGAAAAAAAAAAGGTCACTACAATTTTCTTCTTTTCACACAACGTTTACAATTCTTTTCTTGACAAAGCCCATCACAAAAGCCATATCTAGTTAATCCTGAACTTAAACAACCCCTTGTAGAAGTCTTTTGAAAACATTGTAGGAAAAGGAGCGAATGCTAATAAACAGCATTTCTTTTTTCTCACCGTGTTTTTGACTCTTTCAGAGGCAAATCCTATGTACAGAGGCCTCACAAAAAAATATCTGCGTTTAGGGTTTCCATCCAAGATGCTGCATGTAGGTAGGGTAGGTAGGGATTTTTTTTTTCCATAAACTTTTTACATGAACCATGTACTGAAATCATACCCGACAATTTTTTTTTTTCCAATTGTAGTATAAAAAGTTTAGGGTCAGCAGCATTTTCTAGGTAGGGTAGGGAAACCCTAAACACAGGTATTTTTTTTTTTAGGCCTGAGCCATAATCAATCTGTTGTCTGCAAATGCTTTTAATTTGGACCAGTCCATTTTTTTTTTTCATTTGGTAAAGTGTTCAGAATAGACTGTTCGCCACTGCCAAATGTAGCCCCTCCCTCCCCTTCCCCACATTCATAATCCAGCACAAATCTATCTTTTCAGTACTTTCAGACCTTTGATTTTCATTTTTGAAAGGACTTCAAAAATTTGCTTTACTGGATGGTGGGTGAACTGCAACATGCTTACATCTGTTTAATGTCAACCTATCAGCATCCAGCGTTCTAAATCAAATGGTGTGTTACAAACAGACTGTATGTCTATAGAAATGGGAGCCATGTGGCAATATACTTTCACAAAACACTAAAATCACATATCTAATCCCTTTACCGCACAATTCCATGCTTTAACAACCCTGAGAAAGGAAGCTTTTGAAAACATTGTGGGAAAAGGAGAAAGTGCTGGTAACCAGCATTTTCTCCTTTTTCCCACATTGTTTTCTAACCTTTCATTGGCACAAACATATTTATTTTGTCCTCTGCAATTACTTTGAATTTAGACAAGCTTAACTTTTTGCAATGTGTAACAGATCTAACCCTTGTAGCCCCAAATAAATCTTAAGACATTTTTATCCAGGATATAAGAGCCAAGTAATTGCAATTTGAGGGTTCCTCTTGCCCAGAATGTCTCAGCACGACTGAAAGTATACATCACAGATCAGATATCATGTTTTGTTTAGACTGATCTTAATCTAAACTGTTGGCAGTAGCAACAACATTTGTGAAAGGGGCATTTAACTCTTTACCAGATGACAAAATTTTAGCCTTGTCCAAATTGAAAGCATTTGCAGAAGACAATTTCATTGTGGCTTTAAAGGTGCAGTTTTTCTTTGATAGGGTAGAAAACATTGTGGAAAAAGGAGAAAATGCTGGTTACCAGCATTTTCTCCTTTTCCTACAATGTTTTCAAAAGGTTTCTTCCTCAGGGTCGTTAAAAGTCGGGACTGTGTGGTAATGGGTTAAAGCTTTAACTTTTCCACATTGATAAATTTTTGTCCATACTTAAAACATTTTACAGAGAAAAACTGAATGTGTCCAAATTATAGGCTTTATCTTGGAAAAATGGCTTTGTCTTTGGTTGAAAATATTGTTGATAAAGAGAAAGTGCTGTTTACTAGTAATTTCTCCTTTCTCATAATGTTTTCAAATGGCTGGCTAGGGATCATTCAAAGGTTAGGGAGTGTGTGGTCAAAACATCTCACAAAATGAACAAAGTCAGTCCAAGATCACACTGCATACCATTTGTTGTCTTATCTTAGCACACACTATGAATAACAATAAAGACAACAACTCAATCTCCTTGAGCCCTTGAAGGATATATAGAGCCATGCTCTGGCAAAAGTGGACTAAATGGATCTCCATGATGCCTGATACCAAGCAAGTCATCACATGATCATGGATCCATAAAATCCATTTTGTCTAATAACCAGCCCACTCCTGAGGTAAACTGATCCTTGCACAAGCAGAAAATTGACCAACAGCAGAAGATTGTGGCCCAGGTCAGCCTGCGTCGACTGCACAGGCTGACCTTGGTCGAATTACTTTTGCACATGCACTGAAGCCCCCTTTTCACAGAGCAGGGCTCATAAATAAAGTATTTCAAAAGCAAATACTCTCTTAACTCTTTACCAAACGACAGAATTCTAGACTGGTCCAAATTGAAAGCATTTGCAGATGACAAAATAAATGTGACTGAAAAATTGAAATTTGGTTTGGGAAGGGTAGAAAACTTTGAGAGAAAAGGAGAAAATGCTGGTTACCAGCATTTTCTCCTTTTCCCACAATGTTTTCAAAATGTTTCTTTCTCAGGGTTGTCAAAAGTCAGGACTGTGTGGTGAGGAGTTGGGGAAGGAGAAAATGCTGGTAACCATCATTTTCTCCTTTCCCCACAATGTTTTGTACCATTCCCAAAAAGATTTTCAATTTTTAGTCACGTTTATTTTGTCGTCTGCAAATGCTTTGAATTTGGACTAGTCTGAAATTTTGTCGTTTGGTAAAGAGTTAATTAAAAGTTTTCAAACACTGAGTCATTCTTTCATTCTTTACAAGCTTATAACATTGTGTTACCCCTTACAATACTAAAATCAACATTAGCTGTTTCTGCTAACAGTTAAGATCAAGACCAGATAGCCCTTTCCCACAATGTTTTCAAAGGCCGTTTTCCTGAAGGTTGTTAAAACACAGGATTATTTTGTAAAGGTTAAATTTGGATAGATTTACCTGTCACCTGAAGTTTATTTAAAAACTTGTCAATCAAAAAGTTTTAAAAGGTACCCTTCCTAAATTCATTTACCCTTTCTCTAAATAACCCATTTGTGTTTTTGTTTTACACCTGTTTTCCTACGTATGTCAAGCATGTTTTTGCAAACATTGAGGCAAATGCAAAAATCACATTATACCAAAGAAATCATATAATGATACAATGGTAAAGGATTCATTCCTCTCTCACAACTGATCATGATGTTTTGACAATGGTTATGTAGGAAAGCAGCCAATGGCTTTGGAAGAATATTGTGCCAATAACTGGTAATGGAAACTCGAGGAATGCATGGATTTATGCACTGGCCACTGCGATATAGCTTGAATAATGTTGAAAATGGCATTAAACACCATACAAGCAAGCAAAATAAATAAAGTACTGTATACAAAACTACTTTGACTCTGTTATGAAAGAATGTCCAATTTCAAAGCAATACAATCTAATACAGGTGATAGATAGGCAAAACATTTACAGGAAAGAAACACAAGAACCGCATGCCGGTGCTACCGCATGGCTGTAGCTGCTTGATTTTCATTGAAATACAAAATGTCACAGTTTTTAAAATTCCAAGTTGAAAAGGGGCATAACTGTGTCAAATATGGTTTGATGGTTACCTGCCCTTGTTGTATGGGTTCCCTGTTTGATAGTTAACAACTAGTCTGAGTTTGAAGTAAATATCTACTGTAGTAACAGATAGAATAAACAATGTTGAAGTTTTTGCACAACGATGCAGACACAGACAGGGCTAGGACACTACCTCAATGTTTTTTTTTGAAAACAGCCAGGCTAAAAACCTTTCTTGAACACAATTAGATAAAGGAGCAACACCTTTTATGCAGTTTAATCTTTATCTACACTGTTTCATATGAGAAACTACAATTGTTGTTTATGGGTAATATTTCAGCTCTCAGGGGGCAAGGGTACAGATCACCCACAATACAACAGTTACACCACACAGCCACATACAAGCCTGTCACCTGAGTCAAGTTCAATGAACATTTTAAATTACTGATGTGCGTGCCTAAGTTGCTTCGCTAACTTTTTGGCATGTTTTGAAAACTCCAGCCATGTCTTATCTGAGCTTAATTTTTCACTGTAAACCCTTTCGACAGGTCAGGTTAATCTAACTTTTCACCAAATGATAGAAAATTTAACTCTAGACTCCTCTACCATTAGTGGCCATACATATTTCATCAAAGACAAGACTCTCCATTGATTTACATGCATTTTCAACTTTACTTCTTTATTTATTATGGCTTAAAAACTGAAGCTTAAGTATGAGAATAAGATAAAAATAAAGCTAAATTAATTTTACAATGAAATATATATATGTATTTTCTGACTTGATACAATGTAATAGTAGATAAATGCAGCTGTCTAAGAAGTGATCATTATTTTCAAAAAATGTTTTTATATTGATGTCAGTGGCAATGTCCCAAAAATTTAGCGCAAAAAAAATAACACCACTATGTTTTAGCGAGCTACAACTTTGATGTTAAGCTACAAACACGAATAACATAATAATGTGAACAGCCACAGTAACATCTCTTTCTGAGTACAGTTTTCCTTATGATAGCATGATCAGAAGTAACATAATTTTTTCGCAAATTAAAAAATACATGTAAGTCAATGGAAAATCGGAATTTGATGAAATATTCATGGCCACTCAATGTACATTGAAAGCAATTGCAGACAGAAAATTATTGGTGGCTCAAATGTTGGGATTTCAATCTAGCATAATTAAATAAAAGCAAAAGTTATGGGAAAAAGAAAAACAATGTTGAAAATGCTGGTTACCAGCATATTCTCTTTTTTGCACAGTTATCAAAAGCCTTCTTTCTCAAGGTCATTACAACATAGGATCATGTGCAGGAAAGGGTTATTTCGCAGAAAAAAAAACAGCTTTGAAATTGCAGTATCAGCATCTCTGGAACAGAACGAGAATTTTTGATTTCATTAAACCTTTACCATACAATCCTGAATTCAAATAACCCCGTTTTAAGACAGCTTTTGAAAACATTATGGGAAAAGGAGAAAATGCTGGTAACCAGCATTTTCTCTTTTTCCCACAATGTTTTCTAGCCTATTGAAGTTAAATCTCAACATTAGAGCCACCTTCAATTCGTCCTCTGCAAAATAATGCTTTCAACTTGGAGAAATCTAAAATTTTGTTGGTTGAAAAAGGTAATTTAGTACTACATGGGTTCAGTGTTGACTAGATACAGTTTCTAAGTTCAACCACAAAGTTCAACCACAAAACAGCCATGTCAGTAAAATATATATTTCCACTCAAAAATCAAGAACCTAAATATTGCATTCCAAGGGCCTATTTTGCCCAGATCATCTCACATAATGTAACATTAGAGTGAACAGTGCAGATCCAAGATCAGAAAGCACATTTGTTGTAATCTGATCTTGATTTACTCTGTAAATAATCCATTGTTTACCTTAGCAGGCAAAAGTTTAACCCTTCATAGATTCTATTGCCCTGTTTTAACGACTGAAGAAAAAGACTTTTTTGTGGGAAGAAAGGAGAAATTGCTGCTTTTCTGCATTTTCTGCTCTTTTCACTATTTTTTTTACTTTTTCTACTGGACAAATCTACTCATTTGAGCCACATTTGTCATCTGCAAACACTTATAGAAGGCTAAAAAAATTTGTGCTCAAAATAACTGAAGCGTAAAATCTGAAAAGGGGGTCAAAAAAGTTTTCCTTATAATGTACAAAATGACAAATGGTTGACCACAATTTCATTCAGTGACTCACGAAAACCATTAATCTTGGCACACCTTTAACCATTTACCAACCAATCCTGTGTTTTAACAACCCTGTGGAAAAGGACTTTTGAAAACATTGTGGGAAAAGGAGAAAATGCTTGTAACCAGCATTTCTCCCTTTCCCGTCAAGTTTTCTTTATTTTCAGCATGAGCTGCATTTGATTTGTCGTCTGCAAATACTTTCAAATTGGACAAGCCTACAATTTTGTCGTCTGTTAACCTGTTTAGGGAAAAGTATGTCCTTTTACACCCGGGCAGTCTGGTTTTGGAGACCATTGTGGGGAAAGGAGTAATTACTTGTTTGAAAAAAATGCTGCACAGGAAAAGCCAAAAGGCCTTTCATTACTTCCCTCCCAGCAATGATTTCATCTTTTGTGAAGTGTGTCCAGATCATTTAAAAATATCCAGATTTCTCTTCTCTATTAATCTTCTGAACATTTAGGACAAAAACTGCCACTCAGATTTCTTATATTTACATTGTATGAAAATACCATCATAACCAAGTTCACTTCACATGTAAATGGGGTTGGAAATTCAACAATGCTCAATCAAATCATTATTGATCTTTACTCCTGCCAAATTTCATTCGACACCATGTTCAACACGGAGCCATCCTATGCTGTAACTGTACTCATTAAATTCGTAACAACCCTTCAAATAATGAGTACCTGTTCAATGAAAACAATGTCGCAGCAATTTTTCGCCTCACTGATCTGTCAAGTTCGTATAGTACATAGGCTGTAACAGGCATGAAATCCACATTCCTTCACGCAGACATATTTCTGGTCACCACAGCAGGGGCCTATAGAAAACAGTGATAAATGGATAATTGTTTCAAAGGAGCAATTTATCCATTTACCACAATGTTTTCCTTAACTGTCTGTATCTATTTCCAGTTACATTCCTGATATATTTTGTTATTATCTTCTTCTTTTTGCTTAAAAAAATATAAATTCAATAAGAAGGACCGGGTACATCTACCAATCGAATCAAACAAAGCCCTCCCCGTCAGGATTGGGTGACTTATCAGATTTCCAACCCCCTCATGTCAACAAAATATTGGGCATAGATATTTTATAGCCATAGATAAATGTGCCCAGATTTAATCTGTTCTTGAACCGTGACTCATGGGATTTTAAGTAATTTTCTTAATCCAAAGAAAATAGATTTTACATTAAGTTGACTGAAGCAATTCACCTTTCGTTAAACATGTTGTTGCTTTTGACTGTTATTCGGATCAATATACTTGAGTGTTATGAACATTATTGCTCCTTTTTCCCCAAAATATATCATTATTCAACACTTTACCATACAATCCAGAGTTTTAAGGACCCTGAAGACGAAGGCTTTTAAGTACATGTAGATGACTTTTGGACATTTTGTGGGATAACTAATAGATGAGTCTATAAAGACTCCTAATTATGACCGTATTTAGAATTTGTTGCCTGCAGATGTAATAAACTTGGAAAAGTCTAAATTTGTCATTTGTAAAGTATTTAACAGAATTAAAATATCCAATTGTTTTTCAACTTGTGACAACTACTTATACTTGCTACTCCTTTCCCCTTTCTCTTTTTTCAACAACGAAAATGGACTTTTTTTTTTTGAAAACAACAAAATCAGAATTATTTGTTTAATAGAACATGTCTTATCAGTATGAAAACATAAACTGAATAACTTAAAAAGACACAATTTTGGACTTACTGAAATTCAAAGCATTTGCACAAGACAAAAAAATGTGGCTTAAATGACAGTATTTCGTTGATAGGTAAGAGAACACTGTGGGAAAAGGAGAAAATGCTGGTTTACCGAAATCATCTTCTTTTCCAGTGACATTTTCAAATGCAATCTTCCTCACGTACCCTTAAAACATGGGATTGTCTGGTAAGGGGTTAAATGCTTAACCCTATACCACACTATCCCCAGTTTAACGACTGTATGTTAGAGAAGCCTTTTGAAAATATTGTGGGAAAAGCAGAAAATGCAATATTTTCTACTCTTCCCTAAACCAATTTCAATTTTTCAGTCACATATTTTTTTTGTCTTCTGCAAATGTTTTCAATTTGGATGAGTCTAAAATTTTGTCGTTTGGTAAAGAGTTAAGTCTGATGTTACCGTAATTTACAGGGCAGATAGTTCAGGTAATGTAGGTCTCCCATAAATTACTTTTCCAAAATTTATAATACTCCATTGTTTTTAAGTCATGTTTATAGGGCTATAAAACAGACAATGTTTAATCCTCCAAGTTTGGAGAAAGGGGTGATGTAAATGCTTCACATACTTTGACACAAGTTTCATTTTGTCAGCTAGAAATTTTCACACACAACAAATTTTAGACTCTTCCAAATTGAGAGCATCTGTAGACAACAAAGCTGACAGTGGTACAAAATGATCTGAAGTTCTTTGACTGGGTAGAAAAGATTGTGGGAAAAGGAGAAAATGCTGGTTACCAGCATTTTCTCTTTTTCCCACAATATTTTCAAAAGGCCTCTTCTCCAGGGCTATGAAAACAAAGGATTGCATGATTTTCCCTGACTCCCTATTTCTTTGAATTTGGACCCCCAGTTAGTCCAAGCAAAACCCTGGGATTGTTCGATAAAGGGTTAACTCTATACCAAACAACAAACTTCTGGAATGGTCCAAAAGCACTTGTAGGCAAATAAAATGTTGCTCAAATGATAGATGTCATTTTACTAGGTTGAAAAGGATGTGGAAAAAGGAGAAAATGCTGGTTAAGAACAATTCCTCCTTTCCACTTTTGACTACGGTGATATGGGAGAGCAGCCTCTCTGCACCTTACCAGATTTGTGCATGAACTTAAAAACTAACAATACAGTCCAGTTACCATTATGTTATCACATGACCATGGTTACTCAGATCCCTCTGGGATGTTTCAGTCTCTGGTGGCCCATGGGCCCCATCTGTGGATCCTGGGATCAAATTTGAATTCAAACAATATCATACACTTACCATCATGTTTCCCATGCCCATTGAGTATTTGAGATCCTTCTGGGGAGTTCCCATCTCTGGTGGTCCCATTGGCCCCATCTGAGGGCCATTGCCCATGCTGCCAGGGTTCCCTGGACCCATACCACCAATCTGTAAGGTTGCAGGCTGAAATATAAGAGAAATAAAACTGAAAGAAACAGAGAGCAAAAGTTTTGTTAACACCTTAACCCTTGACCACACAATCCCAAGTTAAGAAAGCGGCCTTTTGAAAAGGTTGTGGGATAAGAAAAAAATGCTGGTTACCACTATACTCTTCTTTTCCAGTATGGTTTTCTTCCTTATCAAAGACAAATTCCATTATTTGAGCCACATTTAACCCTTTACCACACGACAAAATTTTAGACCTGTCCAAATTAAAAGTATTTGTAGATGACAGTTTTAACGTGGCTCATATGAAATGATTTTTCTTTGATAGGGTAGAAAACATTGTGGGAAAAGGAGAAAATGCTGGTAGCCAGCATTTTCTCCTTTTTCCCCACAGTGTTTTCAAAAGCCTTCTCTTTCAGGGGGCGTTAAAAGTCGTCATTGTGTGGTAAAGGGTTAACTTGTCATCTACAAATCTTTTATTTTAGACAAGTCTAATTTTTTATCGTTTAGTAAAGAGTTAAGTATATTCTTCTGTCTAGCAACAGACCTCTTTCAAAAACATTTGTCATTACAACCGATTTATCCTTATGCTACAATGTTTTCACCTGTACTGATGTATAAAACCTTTATTTATGTTGGTTTTGAAAGTGGAAGGTAAACTAGAAACCTCTTGTATTGAAAACAAAAGCCTTGGAATTTGACTGAAACTTGGTTTTCCCCCCACACAAGACAGTGTTTTAATATACAGAGCAACCATCTATTTTGAGCAAATTACCAGTTAGTGACGATTCTTCCAGGGCTTTCTTTAACAAAGCTGAAGGTTTGTTTGTTTGTATGGTGTTCAGCACAGCTTCCAACATTATTTCAGTTATATTGCGGTGACCACTGCACTTTGTCATGCTTTCACAATAATCTTCCCAAGCAGCTAGCTGCTTCCTTACATAATCAATGTGGAAACAATGAACAGCCGTGAGAGAGGATGAATCCAGTCCAAATGACTATCACCAATCCTCCGAAAGAAAGTGGCCATACTGAGGATTCAAACCACTGACCCCCTGGTCTCAAGTAACATATGCTACCAACTGAGCTACAGTGCTCTACGCCACACAGCTGAAGACATTGCAGAGACAAGGTCAATTTTTTGCACCGAATGTGCATGAGTGGTGAAGCGTTGTTATTAATTAGCATTAAACAAGCACAATAGGCATTATATTTTATGATTTATGAAATGTGAAACCATAAAAAAATTCCTTTGTCGTCTCTCTACTTGCAAATATTTCATGTGGAGAAGATGTGGGATGACTTAACCCTTCGCCATGCAACAAGACTCGTCCGAATTGATAAAGTTTGCCAATCACAAATTCAGTTGGCTCAAATGATGGGATTCATCTTTGAAAGGGAAGAAAATATATTGTCAAAAGGAGAAAATGCTGGTAACCAGCATTTTCTCCTTTTCCAACCATGTTTTCAAAAGCCACCTTTTCTCTGGATCGTTAATATACCAGATTCTTTAGTAAAGGGTTAAAAAGATAAATATTGCATCACAGAAACCTTCATCATGCTTTTGGACAGTTTTATTTCTTTCTGGGAAAGTGCAGATAGGATGAGGCCCTGAACTATTGGATTAAATGTAGTCTAAAAACCTTGATTCAATCCACAACGTTGTGCAGAACACTAGACTGTGTCCTTCAGTAAGCCACTGTCAAGCTCCGAGTCCAGTGCTGGATGACTGTTTGAATGAAGTTTTATGCACCATTTTCAACAGTATTTCAGAATCCTACATATTCATGAATATCCTGGATTTCAACAGTACTTGGCCAGGCGCTCTTCAGTGTCTTGTCCAAGGACATCCCCACACACACAAAAACAAAGAATTTTAAGAATAGGGCACCCTAATGGGATTCATGTAACATGGCCTTTCATCGCCAAAATCATACGGATTCAGCTAAGACGTGTGAAATCCATAATCGATGCGGGAATTTTACCAGCGTGTATCGGCCAATCAATTACAGATTACCCGAATCCGTACATTTTTTCGGCTGTGTTACAAGAATCCCATTAGGATGCCCTATCCTTAAGTGATGTTCCAACCTTGGTCTATTGATTGATTGAATGGTGTTTTACTCTGTTTTCAACATTCTTTCAGTCTCATTTAGGCAACAGCAGGTCACATATTGATGCATGTCCTTGTTTTCAAAAGATCCAAACCCCTCCCCCCACCCCACCCAGCTTCCAGGTTTTGGACCCTATTTCCTCATCACTGAGCTATGGGGCCTAATACTGGCAAAACCCAACATAGACACAGACAAGCTAGCTTTCACCAAGAAACAAGTTGAAGTACTGTTGCAAACCCTGAAACACCACTTTTATCTCTTCACCAAACATCAAAAATTGAGATTGTTCCAAACTGACAGCATTTTGCAGATGACAAATTAAATGTGGCTCAAACAATTAGCTTTGTCTTTGAGCATTCTTTACCAGATTACAAAATTTTAGGCCTGCCCTAACTGAAAGCATTTGCAGACAATAATTTATAAATGGTGAAATGATGAGAATTTCTTTTGAAAGAGTAGAAAACATTGTGAGAAAAGGAGAAAATGCTGTTTAACAGCATTTTCTCCTTTTCCAACAATGCTTTCAAAAGCCTTTCTTCGCAGTATCATAAAAACTCAGGATTCTCTGGTAAAGGGTTGAACACAGCAGAAAAGATACCATATGATAGCCTACAATGCTTAATTCCTATTTTAATTGAAATTGCAACAAAAAAAGAATAAAATTCATCTTTTTTTCATATTTGTTCCATTTTTTTTGTCAGAATCTCCCTGCAAAAAGATAGAAAATGTTGTGGGAAAAGGAGAGAATGCTGGATATCAGCATTTTATTCTTATCCCAAAATGTTTCACAAGTCTTCTCCAGGGTTGTGAAAACCTGGGGATCATTTGGTACAATATGATCAACTTTTCAAGTAGTACATTTTGTCACTTTCTGAAAAAAAAAAAGGATGTGCCAACCAGGTCAAGACAGATGACAATTTATCACTTTTTAGGCGCTTGTCTGCAAAGAAATTATAAAATATCGCCTGCTGCAGTCACCTAAAATAGTAGGAGACAGCCTAATATAGGCATAATGGGGTCATAGATTAATCCAGAAAAGATGACTTTGTATGCCCCTGTTAAAGATATCTCATTTTTTCTTCAATCCTTTTTGTTTTAAATCTTTACCAATCGAAATCATTTCACGCTAGTCTAAACTGAAAGCATTTACAGACAACATAACTGAATTTAGTTGAAGTGATGGTGATTATCTCTGAGAGTGTAGAAACCCTTGTGGGAAAAGGAGAAAAGCTGGTTACCAGCATTTTCTCCTATTCCCACAAGGTTTGCAAAAGACTTTTTCCTCAAGGATTGTGTGGTAAAGAGTTACTTCTGTTCCAAAACAAGTTTTAGAAAAATTTTTTTCATTCCTGATAATTCTAATTTGAAAACTTAAACACTACTTGTGCCTTCTTTTGACATTTCTAAAGATTGACTGCACCCATCATGGGATTTGTACAAGAAATCTCAGGAGTGCAAAGCATAGACTCTATCTCTGCACCATTATTTCTCCTTTAATAAAAGCACCGCAAGCAGGTGACAACTTTCAGCTTCAAGTGCTTGACTATCACTGAAAATTATACAAAAAGGGGCATAACTGTGTCAAAAATATTTTGATGGTTATCTGCTGCTGTTGTATGGGTTCCCCTTTTGATAGATAACAATTTGTCCAAGTAAATATACAGGAAGTATAATATCTTCAGTAATAACAGAGATATTACAAAATGTCAAAGCTTTTGCACGACGACCCAGAAACAACAACAACATCAGGGCTATGACAATAACTCGTTTTGTAGGAAAACAGCTCAGCCAAAAATGTGAAAGAAAAAGGAGCAACTGCTTAATATATCACATCATTCCTCCTTTGCTCTTGGTGTTTTTAATTTCATTATAGAAAAGTATCGGCTTTCTTTTGGTCATTTGTACTTGCTTTATACAAAATTGATTATAACATATGACTATTCCAAGGATATAAAGTAATTAAACATAATGAAAATACACAGAGGATATTCCTTCCATTTTACAAATTATCTATAGAAAAGATGTCAACATTATTGTTAACCCTTTACCACACAAGAAAATTTTAGGCTTATCCAAATTAGAGGAATTTACAGACGAAAATTCAAATACTTTTCAAATGATAGTATTTGTCCATGAATAGGTAGAAAACATTTGTAGAAACATACCATTTCAAAAGGCTTCTTTCTCAAGGTTGTTTAAAGTCAGGGTTGTGTGATAAATAGTTAAATGGAATAGGTTACAGTTAATTCTTCCCATAGAATATTTTCATAAATAATTGTAGAGAACCAGTCAAGACAGGAAGTGTTCTCTCTCTTTCTTATCAACAGGTAATTAGGCATCTTCTGTTGTTAGATAAAGAGAACCAAGATTTTTTTTCTGCACTGAGTAACTGCTAATAAATATTTGCCAAACTGGGCACAGATAAGAGTTCGGAATCAGTGTAGTATTCCTTTGTCTTTAAGCTTTTTATTATATACATACAAAATACTAAATTCAAGAACTATGAAAGCTTACAAAAACTTGTGTAACTGTACCAGGCGGCATAAGTTTTTAGTCTTGTTCAATGATTGATTGATTGATTGATTGTATGGTGTTTAACACTGTTTTCAACATTATTTCAGTTATATCGTGGCGGCCAGTGAACCTATTCTCTTTTAGCAGTACTCCGGACAAATTTTCTTTCCAAGCCACTGGCTGCTTTCCCACATAACCATCGTCGAAACAATGGTCAGTGGTGGGAGAGGAATGAATCCTGTTGCAATGACTATCATCAATCCTTGGAAAGAAACTGGCTGAGCCGGGGATCGAACCCACAACCCCCTGTTCTCAAGTCCTGCACGCTATTGACTGAACTACCGGGAATCGGCTAGTCTTGTTCAAATTCACATCTTTTGCGGATGACAAATTAAATATTGTTCAATGATTAAAATTGTCCAAGAAAGGCAAAAATTTCAGAAAGACAATGAAGCATATGGTAAACATTTTTGTACATTAAAATTTCTAATTTTCAGACCAACTGTAAACACCTATGCACACTATAAAAAGATATGACTGCCACAATGTCATTTCTATGACTGTAGCATACACTGTATTTTGCTTAACTGTTTACCACAGGGTCCAAAGTTTTAACAACCCTGATGGGGAAGACTTTTTAAAACATTGTGGGAAAAGGAGAAAATGCTGGTAACCAGCAATTTCTCCATTTCCCACATTGTTTTCTACTCTACCAAGGTCAAAATTCGTCACTTTAGCCATCTTTAATTTGTTGTCTGCAACTGCTTTTTATTTGAACTAGTGTAAAATTCTGTCGTTTGGTAAAGAGTTAACCCTAAGGATAAAATGT
This sequence comes from Hippopus hippopus, assembly GCA_946811185.2. NCBI lineage: Eukaryota > Metazoa > Mollusca > Bivalvia > Cardiida > Cardiidae > Hippopus > Hippopus hippopus. Next base: position 33,581,685 of record OX328105.1, read on the forward strand.
ACCCCAGACATTTCCAACCTATAAATTAAAAAGATCCAAAGAATTGCAGTTCCAAGATTGCTCTGTTGTACATTATGTCTTTGCAATGCAGCCAGAGTTGATCACAGATAGACTGCATGTTTTGTGCAATCTGATCTTGATCTATGCTATCCATGAAACTAGCCGTGAAATTGATCTATGCTATCCATGAAACTAGCCCTGAAAGGTGCTTAAAGGCTAGACACTGTTCAAGAAGCATCTCTGACTTCTCATCTCATTGTTTTAATTTGGTTAAAAACAATGTGAGAATGATATTCATCTACTAATCACCTGACAGAAAATATGCTTTACCCTCACAATAGAACCAAACACAACTGTAAATTGTTTTGAAAACATGGTAACAATGGTAAAATTTGCTGTGTGATAAAAAGCAATTGTTTATAATTTCATAATTATGTAATTCATACCTACACTAGAAACTTAACATATCAGCATTTTCTATTTTGCAACCTTGAATGCATTCAAGGAAGTAGTAGAAGTAGATTCTCAGTTAGCCTTTAAAGTTAACCCATTATCACACAATCCCTACTTTTGACGACCCTGAAAAAGAAGCCTTTGGAAAACATTGTGGGAAAAGGAGAAAATGCTGGTAACCAGCATTTTCTCCTTTTCCCACAATGTTTTCTACTCTTCAAAAAACAAATTTCAAATTTTCAGTCGCTTTTATTTTGTCGTCTGCAAATGCTTTTGATTTGGACAAGCCTAAAATATTGTCGTTTGGTAATGAGTTAAGGGATGAAAACACTGAGCTGCTGTGAAATTCATCTATATTATAACAATATGTCAGAGAGGGAGGGAGGGAAAAAAAAAAAAGACATCTTTGTATGCAAAATGAATTAACCAACAGCCAAGCCGGGCCGGGCCATATGTTTTAACCATCACCTAGTTTCAGCTAACAAGCTTCTCATGACTACTGAATGGGCCTCTACCAAACCATCAGTCTGATAGTTTCTTTAACCCTTTACCACACAAAGAGTTTTTATGACCTTGATAAAAAGGGCTTTTGAAAACTTTGTGAGAAGGAGAAAATGCTGGTAACCAGCATTTTCTTGTTTACCCCCAATGTTTCCTACCTTGTCAAAGACAAATCCCAACATTGGAGCAACATTCATATAATTATGTTTTATATAATTTAAGTAAATATACATGTATTCTGAAGATAACAGATGTAAAAAACGTTATTTTTTGCATGGAACAAAAAAAGGCTTTGACAATACCTAAAATTTTTTTTTCAGTGAGGACATGTTAAAAAAATGTCTTTTTTTTCATTTAAATGGCATTCTTCTTGTCAAAACCTAAATTCTTAATAAATATGAACAATCTAAAAATCCTCAAAAAAAAATCATAATAAAGAAAAACTGAGCCTGAAACATCTTTAAAAATGAGATGCCAAAAACTTAATGTCTTGAAAGATAATATCTGAAACATTCTGCCAAATAATGGAATAATAGCTGAAAATAACGAGCAAATTTCAGACAGAATCTTGCCAAATGTTTTTTTTTAATCTGTTTGCGAAGAATAATAACATTTTAAGTATGCATGATTTTCTATGACCTTCTGAATTGGTTCCATGCATTCTGACCTTTACCTATGCCACTGGCTAGTCTCTTTTCCATTTTTTTTTAAAAATCTATACTTTAAGGGTCACCAAAACCATAATTGTTTGGTAAAGGGCTAATCCTTCACAAAACCATCCTACATTTTAACAACTCTGCCAAAAAGGGCTTTTGAAAGCATTGTAAGAAAAGGAGCAAATGCTGGTTACCAGCATTTTCTCCTTTTCTCAAAAAGTTGCAAATGCTGGTTACCAGCATTTTCTCCTTTTCTCACAAAGTTGTCTACCATTAGAAAGACAAATCCTGTCATTTGAGCCACATCCAATTTTGCTATTTGCAATTGCTTTTAATTCTGACCAGTCTGAAATACAGTCTGGTAAATAATTCATACATGGGCAAAATTCAGTGTTTCCTCAAGCAATTTCTCCTTCATTACAAGGCTTTCACAAGAATTTGCTCTCTACCAGATGACTAAATTTAGGCTATAATTCAAAGCATTGGAGGAACACAAATTCAGTGTAGGTATAAAATTGATTTCTGTCTTTGAAATGGCACAAAACATTACTGGAAAAGCAGATAGTGCTGGATACCAGCATTTTACCAACAACTTTTACCGATGCCATCTTTCCCAGGGTCGTTCAAACTTGGGACTGTTTGGTGATGGATTAAGACAATAGAAAAAAAAAGCAGACTGCATGGGGTGATACCTCTAAGAGAAGAAAGGGTTCTTAACTCTTTACCAGATAACAAAAGTTTAGACTGGTCCAAATTGAATGAATTTGCAGACATCCAATCAAATGCAGCAAAGAGGATGAGACTTTCACAAGAAACAGTAGAAACCATTGTGGGAAAAGGAGAAAATGCTGGTTACAAAAATGTTTTTCAAAAGCTGTCTTGCGCAAGGTTGTTAAAACTCTGGATTGTGTGGCAAGGGTTCTTGACAAGTTTACCACATGGCTCTATGATTTTCTATGGAAAACCTCAAGCAGGGCCAGAACTGACTGCTTTAGTATCAACAAGAGATTATTTTCAAATTCCAGATCCTCTCAACTGATGATAAAATATCAAATCTTCATTATACTCTCTCCCTTCATCTTTTTTTGTGAAAGATTATGATTTATAGATGCCTGCTCTTCCTTCCCTTTCATAAATGAATCCCTAATATGATGTTTGTTTGTCTGTGTTTCATATTTTGTGCTGTAAGTGTTTGAAAGTCATACGTAGATAGAAATAGGTGAACTCTTCCATTTCTATTTATCAGTGCAGCATAAAAAAATTTTAAAATCAACTCATTTACTGCCAGTAACAGTTTGCTGCATGTAACTTTGAAAACGAATCTTGTGAAACTTGAAAAATCCAACATGAAATTAGGTCTGACACATGAACATGTTAAATCTTCACCAGAGGACAAGGTTTCAGATTTGTCCAAATTCAAAGCATTTGCACAGGACAAACTAACTCTTCCACAAATTATGACATTTGTTTTTAAACAGATAGGAAGCTTTGTGGAAAAGGGTTTTTTTTTAGGAACTTTGTTCCTTATGAGTATTTTCTTCTCTTGCAATGTTTTCAAAACAGGTCTGTTGAAAGAAACAAAGAAGTAAAGCCATGTGCAGATGATAATAGCGTAAATAGATAAACAATATAAAAAGTGGTTGTTTCTTTGTATCCCATTTGGTATCACTTTCAACACTGTTTCGGTTATATCACAGCAGCCAGTACACTTATCCATGCTTTCCTGGAGTTTCTTTTACCAGTACTTTACACAATATTCTTCCAAAGCCTCTGGCTGCTTTCCCACATAACAATCCTCCAAACAATGATATATGGTGAAAGAGGAATGAATCCTGTCGCAATGACAATCATCAATATTTGGAAAGAAATTTGCCGAGCTGCAGATTCAAACCCGCTACCCTAGTTTCACATCCTGTAGGCTACCAATTGTGCTTCCAGGCTCAGCAAGCACAAAAGAGCAGTAAAGTCATCAATTTTACAGTTTCATGAAGGCCAAACCAATGTTTTAAAAATAGAAACTGGTCACAACTACCTTTAGCAATTCAAAAGGTCAGGTCAAAACACAACATCACATCATGAAGCTTTGTTTAGCTTTCATGTTATCTTGAGCACATACATATGGTCAAGAAAAAAATATTATTACAATCATTGTTGATGTTAAAATCTGCCAACATATTAGGGGTTTGACATTAGTTGAATTTGTGTTGAAATCATGTTGATAGCTACATGAAAACATGAGATGATAAACTCTATACCACTCAACCAAATTCCAGACTTGTCCATATTGAAAAAAAAAAATTCAGACAAAAAATTAAATATGGCTCTTTACTCTTTTAAACTGTAGAAAATATTGTGGGAAATGGAGAAAATGCTGGTTACTCTCATTTTCTCCTTTTCCCACAAGGTTTTCAAAGGCTGTAAACGAATTCATGATACCTAATTGGTTTCCTCTCCATTGCCATTTTTGGCAGTATTGAAATCGAAGGCATTCTATCACTGCGTCGATTAAAATGGACAATCAAAATTTAAAGTGAAATAAACAATAATCGTCAATTGTTCTCCAATTAACGGCTTAGGATAACAATCGGTAACATGACACGCGTTGTGGAATATACCAGCCAATTGTGACCTGTCAATTACCTAAGGTTGCGTCCGCCGAAGTGTGAAACAAGCGATTACCACACATTTCCAGTGCAAATTAATATGTGATCCAGGCTAGTAAAGGGAATTTTACCCAGCTTTTTTGGGAATAAATTAATCGACAATTTTTATCGACAACTGGAAGATTTAATCGACAGCTGAATTAATTAATCAACAATTGTCGATAATTTCAGTTGGCAGCGCGAGCACTGGTTTGGATAAGTATTAAATTTTGTTGTTTGGTAACATGTAAACACGAAGTGATCCATCTTTAAGCCCACAATTCACCACTTATACATTCAATTTACTAGAATTCATCTTTTGAATAACACTGCGGACACATACACCTTTTAGCCCTTCACAAAACAATCATGTTTTAACAACCCTGAGGGTGAAGGCTTTTGAAAACATTGTGGGGAGGGGAGAAAATAGAAAACATTGTAACAAAGGAGAAAACACTGGTTACCAGGGATTGTTTGGTAAGGGGTAAAAAACTTTATCATAGTCACCAAAAAAGGTAATACAAACCTTAATGTAGGTCTTTCTCACAGACTGGTCAAACTTCTCACAGAATTCTTCTATAGCACTTAAAGATTTAGACGTTGATTTACTGTGTTTGTCTGCCTCCTGCTCTTGTTTCTGCCGTATTTTCTCTGTAAAATTATGACATAACTGTCAAGTGCTGCCAATTTGTGTTGTATGAGGTAATGAGTTAACCCTTTACCATACAATCCCGACTTTTAAGGACGCTGAGAAAAATACCTTATGAAAACAATGCGGGAAAAAGAGAAGATGCTGGATGCCAGCACTTTCTCCTTTTCCCACAATGTTTTCTACCATTCCCAAACCAAATTTCAATTTTTCAATCAGTTATTTTGTTGCACACAAAGGCTTTCATTTTGAACTAGTCTAAAATTTTGTCAATTGGTAGAGTTAACTCTTTACCACACAATCCCAACTTTTTACGACCCTGGAAAAGAAGCCTTTTGAAAACATTGTGGGAAAAAGAGAAAATGCTGGTTACCAGCATTTTCTCCTTTTCCCACAATCTTTTCATCCCTATCAAAGAACTAAAGGCGCTTGAGCGCCTGTATCGCTCCACAGGCCTGATATTTCTATAATGGCGAAAGGAAGTTTTTAACAATTATCATTCAATCCTGCATTTTAGCTCACTGAAGAAACAATTTGGTAGACAACCACCATAGGAACTTACCTGCAAAACAACAATGAAATCCAATGAATAGTTTTAGAGAAGAAATTTTTCAAAGATTTTACTTTATACCATAAAAGGAAAATGAGTCTCCCATAAAAGCCATGTTTTTTGACAGATCTTTTTTTTTTAAGGAATTCTGTAAACCTGTATCTAAGGAACATTCCTGCAAAATAATAATGCTATCCAAATAGCGGTTTGGGAGGAGAAGATTTTTAAAGGTTTTTTACTTTGGTTGCCATGGCAACCAGAATTCTTCATGGAACACAATTATTTGAAGGAATTTGAAAGAGGACCACCAAAGGAACATTCCTGTGAAATTTGGTAAAAATCCAGTCAATAGTTTCTGAGGAGAAGTTTTTTAAAGAAAAAGTTTACGGACGCACGCACGGACGAACGGACGGACGGATGCACGACGGACACAACGCCATGACAATAGCTTGCTGGCCTTTGGCCAGTGGAGCTAAAAACTGCACCATTTGAACCACAATGAAATTGCCGTCTGCAAATGCCTTCAATTTGGATAAGGCTAAAATTGTCATTTGGTAGAGTTAACTCTTTACCACACATTAAAATATCAAACTTACCCACAAGCAAAGCATTTGCAGACAACAAATTACATATGACTCAAACCATAGTAAGTCTGGAGTGTGATTGGTGAAATGTAAGAACCCAGGAGGAAAATTCCCTGAACCCTCCCCCCTCACATACTGCACTAAATACATAATAATTTCTTAACAGATCCTTCTGAGCAGGGACAGTTTTGCATTCTCTTATTCGGCTTCAAAAGGAGAAAATCCTCTAAAAGGAGGAAAAAATCACACCCCAGAACAATGAAATTTCTCTTTGAATGGGTAGAAAACATTGAAAGTGAAAGGAGAAAAAGCTGATCACCAGCATTTTCTCCTTTTCCGATTATGTTTACAAAAGTCTTTTTCCTCAGTGTTGTTAAAACTCGGGATTGCTTGGAAAAGGGTTGATGGAAATTTTCTTTTTTGGGGACAAGATCCTCAAACCTTGTCTGATGCATGTTCTAACTCTTAACTCTTTACCACACAATTCCGACTTTTGACGACCCTGAGGAAGAAGCCTTTTGAAAACATTGTGGGAAAAGGAGAAAATGCTGGTAACCAGCATTTTCTCCTTTTCCCACAATGTTTTCTTCCCTATCAAGGACAAATTTTCTCATTTGAGTCACATTTAAATTGGCGTCTGCAAATGCTTTCAGTTTGGACAAGTCTACATTTTTGTTGTGTGCTAAAGAGTTAACCATCCAAGAAATATTTACGCTTTTCCAAACTGAGAGCATTTGCACACAGTGCGAGACATTTAATACGTCATGTTAAATGTGTCTCATATAATGAGATTTAACATTAGAAATGCAGAAAAAGATGGAGGAAATTGGAGAAAGTGCTTGGTACCAGCATTTCCTTCTTTCTTCACAATGTTTTCATGTGCCTTCTTTTTTAGGATCAATAAAACTTGGTATTGGTTGGTAAAGTGTTAACTCTTAGGCCTTGGTTGGTAAAGTGTTCAGAGATGACAAAATGTTCTAACTGTCCATGTTGAAAGAATTTCCAGATGACAAATTTAGATGTGGCTCAAATGATGGTGTTCATATATGAAAGGTTTGAAAAGGTTATAGGAAACAGAGAAAATGGGAGCAAACGCTGGTCACCAGTATTTCCTCATTTTCCCACAGTGTTTCTAAAAGCCTTTCTTCTATAGTTCATTAAAAAAATGTAATTTTTTGGATAAAAGTTTAGCACTATCATGTTTACCTCCAAGTTTAAAAGACATAAAGATGCTTACCTATCAAACAATGATGAGCATATTTTAGGGCATCCATAACAACACTTTCAACAGCGAAATTAGTCTGGTAGTTTCCAGCTGGAGGGTTTCGATGCAAGAAATTTTGTAACAATTTATCAAAGTCAGCAGGTAAATTTGATATCAACTGATATGGAAAATTTGGCGTGCTGAAGTTCATATCTGCAATAATTAAATCCCTAAGAAGTGGAAACAGTGGATGAGATCGAAATGCATTTGACCTATCAGTTATCAAATGTTGTATAAATCTCTGTTGTGATGCCATCATTGGCGGCCTATTTGGCGAGCCTGATTTACAGTTAGCACAGTTTGGTATCACACATGGCATATTTGACAGCTGACCACACTGACCCTGCCCCATACCCATACCCTGTCCAGCCATGCCCATTGGGTTGGATTGGGAAGCCCCGCCCATTTGATGGTGTTGTTGTGTCGACTGTGGTATCCCTCCATTCCAGCCCATATTCTCATTCATATTGGGTCCCTGATTTGCGGGATACATATTACTGTCAATATTGTTCATATTCATATTGTCAGACATAGCACGATTTTGATCGAATTGGGCACCAGGCCCCATCATTCCTGAATTATCAGAACCAGGCATGTTCATATGCATAGACCTTTGTCCTTGACCTCCAGGATAACCCTGTTGATATCCCTGAGGCATTCCTTGAAAATTTTGTCCTTCTTGAAAGTTCTGATTGACACCTGACTGAGAAGGCATTGGACCACAATTAGCATTATTTACCATACCTTGATTCATTCCCATCATGCCACAATTATTGTTCAGATTGGCCTGAGAAGGGTTACCATACTGGCAGTTTGCATCACTCATTGGCCCACTTGGCTTCATCATGTTACCCTGCATATTTACCGGGTCATACATATTTGGGCCCTTTGAGGGGTCCTGCATCTGACATTGAGTCTGATTCCTGTAGTGGTCCATTTGGGACTGGTGTTGTTGTTGTACCGGGCCCATTTGCTGCTGCATCTGACAGTTTATGTTGTTGATACCAGGCTGTTGCATGTTTTCATTAAAGTTATGCATGACCAAGTTCTGGTTATTATCCATTCCATAGTTATTGTTTCCGCTATGTTTCCTTGGGAAATCATATGGCTGCTGTTGGACATTACCCATTGCACTATTAGAAGGTGAATTTGAATATTCATAAGGATTAATCACTGGTTGGCCATTATTGCTAGGAACTGTGTAAGGGGCAGAGTCAGGTTTCACATGATGGTTCAAACGAGGCATCATTTTTGACTGCATTTTCTGTATGCTATTTCTGTATTCTTCTAGTTCACAATCTGGCACATTAGTTCTGTAACAAGGTTCATAAGGAAGGCCTCCTTCTGCATGTCTGACATTATAGTTCATGTTCATTCCATCAGCAAAATGAACAGACTTCTGAGGTGTTTGAACTTTGGGTTGTGAACTCATTGAATGCATAGAATTTGTAGCTGTAGAAGGCACAGAAGTTGAAGTAGCAGAATCATAACTCCGTATACTCATAGTATCTGAGGACGTAAAATATCCCTGGTCTAAAGGAGATTCTAACGGACGGTTATATTGAGAGTTTTGAGTTTGACCCTGAATGTTCATGTTACCATAGTTACTAGTATTGTTCATAGCACACGACTGACTGCCTAGATTTCCTTGTGAATGAGGTATAGAAGGTGACACAAACCTATTATTCTGTGGCTGAAAGTTCTGAACATTTACATTTGGTGGGACTGGCTTTCCAAAACGTTGATATGGTTGATTTACAGATGAAGGAACTTTCTGTTGCTGCTGCTGTTGTTGTTGTTGTTGTGACTGTGAATTGTTTTGACTTTGGTTCTGATACTGACCATATTGCGAAGGAGCTTTGTTGAACTGTTGAGCACCTATTGTTGTACTATGTGGCAGCTGAGTTGTTGACACACTGCTTCCTTGTACTGTCTTTGGTGAGTAACATCTTTGTGAAACACTTTGATTTTGGTTTGATAAGCTGGTTTGGTTACTATGTACACTAGAATGGTTGCTATGTGAACTATGATCACTATGATTACTTTGGTTTGAGCTGACTGATAAATTTGACCTTGGTGACATAGCTCCCTGTGAGGCAGGAACCAGTCTTCGTGGAGTGGGCGGAGTCTGTGGAGCTTTAAATACATTATTATTGGTTGTAGCACTGTTATTTGTATGTGATAACGAAGGAGGACTGGGTGGGCCAGAGTTCGACAAATGAAACCTTTTACTAACAGGACTACTAGAACCACTAGAAGTCGCAACTGTCACATTAGTACTAGAAGCTATTGAATATGATGGGGAACCACAGTTTCTTGGTCCCCAAGTTTGTTCTGTTGAGCTCTTGTTGGTTGGAGTATTGAGAGAGCTGTTTCCTTGTGAGGCATTTGTTGGTGTTTGAAATCCAGAAGCTCTTAGGGCTTCCGGTGTCATATACTGCTGTGGATCAACCATATCTTGTTCCATCAGGAATTCAACAAAGTCCAATTCCATGCCCTCCTTCATACCAATATCCTCATAAAGCTCATCCAAGAGCTCGTTTGGAAGCCTTTCGTCATCCATTTCTTGATAATCTTGTTGTGTTGGGGAGTTTGGTGTTTCTGGAGACCCACAATTCTCCAGGGAAAGGCTTGTTGTTACAGAGGATGCTGAGGGGCTGGCTGGGGCTTCCCTGTACTCCATCAGCTGAAAATAGAGACTCCAGAATTAGAGGTGAACATTACTTTTTTCATACAATAGACTTACCTGGACATTTATGGTAGATAAATGACATGATTAGTGAATCACATTCATACCAGTCTAATGTCCAGTTTGCAATATATTTTCAGCAAAAGCATTTTACATAAACATGCCAAGAAAGGGAGCAATTGCTCATAGCAAGCATTAATCATTTCCTATCATGTTTCTGCTTTAAAAAGCATGTCTACTTTCAACATAAATGCAAGATGTACCAAACAACTGTAATTTCAAGGGTGCTTTTTGCCAGAATATCTGAGCAAAGCTGACAGGGACATCCATGACCATACTGCACATTTTATGCAGAGCTCATCTTGATCTACATTGGTCACAAGGCACTTTACAGATTAACCCTTAAAACACCTTTCATGACTGGCTTTTGTGGCCAGTGTACATCAAGATCAGGCTGCACAAAATGTGCACTGTAGATAAAGAAAACATTAAACTGCAATTATTGGGTCATAATATATCTAGCATGAAAATGTCTGATAGTTTTATTCATCACACTAAGGGTCTTTATCAGACGACAAAAATTTAACTTGTCTGAATTCAAAGCTGTTGCAGACAACAAACTAAATGTGGTTCAACTGACGAAACCTGACTTCAAAAGGGTAAAAAAACATTGTGGGAAAAGGAGAAAATGCTGGTTACCAGTATTTTTCCCTTTTTGCCAGAATATTTTCAAAAGCCTTTTTCCTTTGGATCTTAAAAAGTCAGGATTGCCTGGTAAAGGATAACATGGTCTCATTTTTCTCTGGCTTCTAAGAGTTTAAAAATGCCTGTACCACAATGGATTAGACTGGCACACAGTCTCATTGACTAGGTCACGAAGACTTGAAAACTTTCTCACTACTTTTGAGATCAGAAAGAAAGATAAAAGATAATTAACTCCATGTTACAGGAGAATAGAAAGATCTCTTATTTCCCACGCCTTACTTATTTCACTGTCTCCCGACTTATTATTTCATAGCCCTTGATAGTTTCACTAACTTAACCCTTTACCACACAATCCCAAATTTTACCGACCCTGGGGAAGAAGCCCTTAGAAAACATTGTTGGAAAAGGAGAAAATGCTGGTAACCAGCATTTTCTTTTTCCAACAACGTTTTCTAGCCTATCAAAGACAAATACCTTTGTTTTAGCCACTTTTTATTTGTCGTCTGCAAATTCTTTCAATTTGGATGGGTTAAGAAATTTTGTCATTTGGTAAAGAGTTAACCCTTATCCTGGTAAATAAGTGAATGAAACCTTTCAGCCAATAGTAAAAGACCAAATTTTGTTATTTCAAAGGTATTTTTGGGGGGAAACAAGTCCTTATTGGACAGTGTAGATCAGAGATCAGACTGCACACTATGTGCAGTCTGATCTTGATCTACACTGTCTGCAAAATGTCAGAAAGTCGCGCTTAGCAGCCCAAGGGTTAACTCTTCAAAAAACAATCTTGATGAAGGCTTTTGAAAACATGGCGAGAAAAGCAGAAAATGCTGGAAAATGCCACTATTTAAAAGACAGAAAACGTCGTTCAAGCTACATAGTTACTTTGTCACTGCTTTATATTTTGTCATGCCAGTAACCAAACTTTTCTTCTTTACTAACAATGTTTTCCAGCATTCTAATCAGTAACATCTTATAATGTCATTAGCAAATTGTTTCAATTGGACAAGTCTAGAATTTAGTTTTTAGGTAAAGAGTCAATATAGAACTAACCCTCATTGTACTTAAATTTTCTAGTTTTTCTTAGAGTCAAACACCATAAAAAGCCCAATTTCTGAGAAAACAACAAAGCTAAAAAAAAAAATTGAGACATGGAAATGAATCTATTCCTGGAACAAGCCAAGTCAATGACTGCATAACAGCCCCTTAAGAGTATTAAATAAATAAACTTTGCATTTTCTTTTCTAGAAAATAAATAACAAAATATTACAATTTCTTCACAGTTTGGACTAGAATAGCTAATAAATTATCAGAGTAGATTCAAGATTAGACTACACTTTCTGTGCAGTCTAATCTAAATCTACATTGTCTGCAAATGCACCTACGGTTGTGCTGAATATGTTCAGGATACACAATAGCAATAAACAAATCATGCACTTATATCCAATGCATTTCATTAACCTACTATAATGACACTTACCCAAACAGTCTCTAGTTCAAACAACCTGGACCAAGAATGCCTTTGGAAACATTGTGGGAAAAGAAGAAAATGCTGGCAAATGCTGGCAACCAGCATTTTCTTCTTCTCCCACAATATTATATACCCTTTTCAAAGAATTCCGTAATGAAACCTAACTGTAATGTCTAGCCTTTATTGCACTTAGCATGCGAGTCTCTCTTTGATATATTAGTCTGCTTTTTGAGTCATGCCTAGACAAATTTTTTTGTATGGTTTCACAGCATTTTCAACATTATTTCAGTTATATCTTGGTGGAAAGTTCAGAAAAAAGAATACTTATCAGAGTACTTGTAAAAGAAAATCTAGTAAAGCATGGATAGGTGTACTCACCGCCACAACATAACTGAAATTATGTTAAAGACTGCATTAAACACCTTACAATCAATCAACCAGGTCATTTAACTCTTTACCACATGACAAAATGTATCCTTGTCCATATTGAAAGCATTTGCAAACGACCCTTAAAATGTAACCCAAATGATGGAATTTGTCATTGATAGCGAAGAAATCATTGTGGGAAAAGGAGAAAATGCTGGTTACCAGCATTTTCTCCTTTTCCCACAATGTTTTCAAAAGGCTTCTTCTTCAGGGTCATTAAAACTCGTGATTGTGTGGTAAAGGGTTAACCCTCTACCAAACAACAAAATTTTAAACTGGTCCAAATTTGCAGTCTAAAATTCAAATGTGGTTCAAATGATAGAATTTGTTTTTGATGGGATAGAGAACATAGTTGGAAAAGGAGAAAATGCTGGTTTCAGGCATTTTCATTTTGTCCCACTATGTTTTCAAAAGCCTTCTCTGTTAAGTTCGTCAAACTCAGAATTGTGTGGTACCGTACAGATTTAAACATGAAATTGTGTGGTTATCCCTTTACCAAAAAAATTCCATTTTGACCACCTTGAGGTAAAGGGCTAACTACAACACTGTGGGAAATGGAGACACTGTTGGTACCAAAAGTGTTTTCTACTCTTTCAAAGACATCTCCCATCAATTGAGCAACATTTCGTTGTCCCGAATATGGATTTGGACAGGCCTAAAACTTTATTTCCTTGTAAAGAGCTAGCCCTTTAACACACAATCCCAAGTTTTAAGGATCCTGAAAAACAAAGCTTTTGAAAACATTCTGAGAAAAGAAGAAAATGCTGGTTATTCTTTTCTTTGCTTCTTTTCCGACAATGTTTTACACCCTTTTAAGCAAAAATCTCTTCATTTGAACCACATTTAACTAATCCTCTGCAAGTGCTTTGGATTTGGACAAGTCTGAAATTTGATCATTTGGTACAGTTAACTCTTTACCAAACAACAAAATTTTAGCCTTGCCAAAATTCAAAGCATTTGAAGACAAACAAATAAAATTAATGTTACTGAAAAATTGAAATTTGTCTTCTGAAGGGTAGAAAAGTTACATTGTACGAAAAGGAGATAATGCTGGTTACAAGAAACTCCTCATTCTCCTAATATTTTCAAAAAGGCTTCTTTTTCACGGTCGTTAAAACTCAGGATTGTATTGTAAAGGGTCAAAAGGATAAAGGTGACATATACTTTCCAACAACTGCATACAAACAAGCCATTACTCCCTTATGACAATTTTTTATCCTAAAGCGGACAACCAAAACAAGAAACTTATTTGTATCCATAATGCATCAAACCACAACTCTTCACCAGGCAACAAAATTTTAGACTTGCCCAAATTCAAAGCATTTGCAGTCGACAGTTAGTCGTCGCTCCAATGTTGGAGTTTGTTGTTGATAGAATAGAAAGCATGGTGGAAAAAGGAGAAAATGCTGGTCACCACCATTTTCTCCTTTATCCACAATGTTTTTGAAGGGCTTTATCTGGTAAAGGGTCAATTTATGTGTACAGTCACTGTTTTACATAGAAAATATCCAAGTCTACCTAAGTTTCCACCAAGTATATTAAGAATTACTCCTTACAAATAACATTTTGTGATTTTTATTTTATCTCACCTGGGCAAAATAAACCAATGTTGTGGTTACTTGTGAAGTAAATTGGCAATCTCGGCAAAGGGCTTAACTTTTCACCAAACGACAAAACTTTAATCAAGCCCAAATCAAAAGCATTTGCAGATGTACAAGTTGAATATAGCTAAAATGATAATTTCTATGTTTGATAGTGTAGAAAACATCGTGGGAAATGGAGAAAATGCTGGTTAACAGCATTTTCTCCTTTTCCCACAATGTTTTCATAGTCCTTCTACATCACGGTCGTTAAAAATCGGGATTGTGTGGTGAAGAGTTAATTAATGTTTCTATTTTGGGAGCAAGAGATTATCATTACATAAGTTTTGACCCTTAAAACATTTGTGCTGACAGTGTAGAGCCAGAATCACACTGCACATAATGTGCAGTCTGATTTTCAATCTTCTCCACCCTCACCAACATAACCCTATACCACACAATCGCCGATTTCAACAGCCTTAAATCAGGCCTTTTCAAAATATCTCGGGAAATGGGTGAAATGCAGGTAACCAGTATTGTTTCCTTTTCCCCCAATGTTATCTACCCCCTTAAAAACGAATCCCATCTAATGAGCCGAATTCAAATGTCAACTGAAATTGCTTTAAATTTAGACAAGTCCAAAATTTTCGTTTGATAAAGGATACGCAAATATTCTATCTGAACTTTGAGACAACAGTATTTAGCCAAATGGTATGTCTTTTTTGCTCATTTGAAAATGCCCATAATTATCATTAATTTATGTTGTATATATTTGGTAAATTATGGTCACATGACAGAAACAATCAACTTTTCTCTCTGCTAAATGACTGTGTCAACAAACAATGTGGTAAAAGATCATAAAAAACATGACCTATGCTACACTCTCTAACCACAAATCATTTATTTCGAAAACCGTTTTCCTGTCGCCAGCACAGTGTAACAAGTCTGGCTTTTGAAATAGGATTACATTACCAGCCACTGAAAAAAGTTTGCATATTTTATTTTAGGGCAAAACAGGTAATTTAAAAAAGCATGTACAATAGAAAAGGGCCAACACTGGAAAGTGTCCTCTAAAAAAAGCCATCTTTCACATTGGGAGGTCTCTCTTAATTGTTATGATTCGTTCCTTAGTTATTTTTTTTTACATGTTATTTGACATCAGCCTTTTTCTGTGGCAAAGAGCATCAAATTTCAGTTTCAAGCCTACAAATGCTTGTATTTTCTCCTTTTCTCATTGTTTTCTATCCCATTAAAAACATGTTCCATCATTTGAACACGTTTAAATATTCGACTGCAAATGCTTTAACCCTTTACCACACAACCCCGACTTTTAACGACCCTGGAAAAGAAGCCTTTTGAAAACATTGTGGGAAAAGGAGAAAATGCTGGTAACCAGCATTTTCCCCTTTTCCCACAATGTTTTCTACCCTTCCTAAAACAAGTTTCAATTTTTCAGTCACAAATATTTTGTCGTCTGTACATGCTTTCAATTTGGACTAGTCTGAAATTTTGTTGTTTGGTAAAGAGTTAACTCTTTACCAAACGACAACTTTGGAATGGGCCAAACTGAAAGCAGTTGCAGACAACAAATTAACTCTTTACCAAACGACAAAAATTTAGACTCGTCCAAATTGGAAGGATTTGCAGACGACAAATTAAATGTAACTGAAATGATGATTTTTGTTTTGGATGGGGTAGAAAACATTGTGGGAAAAGGAGAAAATGCTGGGTACCAGCATTTTCTCCTTTTCCCACAATGTTTTCAAAAGCCTTCTCCTACAGGGTCGTTAAAATTCGGGATTGTGTGGTAATGGGTTAAAAATTGCTACAGCGATGATTTCTATCTTTGATAAGGGTAGAAAACATCGTGGGAAAAGGAGAAACTGCTGGTTACCGGCATTTTCTCCTTTTCCCACAATGTTTTCAAAAGTCTAGTCTTTTAATGTCGTTAAAAGTCGGGATGGTGTGGTAAAGAATTAATAGAGACCTATGGTGGCATATTTCTGCCGCGAGATACGAGATAGCTATTGCAATAATTTAAGAGAATTATCTTGATAAAACAAAGTTTCCTGGAAATATTATCTAGATAACAAAAATTTTCACGATAAAAATATCGCGATAATTCTAACTCTTATCATGATTATTTTTGCTTTCGTGCCCATAACTGACATTCACGGTATCTATAATTAGATACGGTTTCGGAACATTTTTGTCTACAACCTTCTGAATTCTGCTTTTCCCTAAATGGTTTTAAAGTTGTTCGTAGGAGGCATTTCGAGTCATCTTTGTGATTTTACAGACTTCTGTTAATTTCCAGTCTTGTCAAAATTTACCATATAAGGTACAATTGTTAATGATTCGAATTTTTACATTCTGCAATCTTGTGAAGTCAAAAACCACCGAGTTTATCCAAATGATAAAATTTGCTATTTATAGATATCGAGAAACAGATAGAATTATCACGATAATTTTATCTCGAATGTCAGCTCCATGCAAGATTGAGAAATTTTGCGATAAAATATTAAGTTTATCGTGATATTTTTTTCATGAAACGTTTCACTATCTTGATAATGTTTCCAGGAAACTTTAATTTATCGCGATAGTTTTTCTAAAATTATCATGATAGCAATCTCGTATCTCGTGGCAAAAATATGCCACCATAGAGACCAGTTTAAATCTTGTCGTTTGGTAAAATGTTAACCCTGTGAGTGAAAAATCAACAAAACTGACATTACCAGTCAGGAACAAAAGATATAATACTGCTTTGTTAAAGCCATTTCTAAACAGTATTTTGTCCTTTTCACACTGTGCTTTTATACAGCCTTGTTCCTCTGGGTTGTTTAACCCTATACCACACAATGCCGACTTTTAACGACCCTGGAAAACGAGCCTTTTGAAAACATTGTGGGAAAAGGAGAAAATGCTGGTAACCAGCATTTTCTCCTTTCCCCACAATGTTTTCTACCCTATCCAAGAAAAAATGCGCCATTTGAGCCACACTGAAATTGTCGTCTGCAAATGCTTTCAATTTGGACAAGGCTAAAATTTTGTCGTCTTGTAAAGGGTTAAACTTGGGGTTGTATGGTAAAGGGTTTATCTATTGGTAAACCTTAAGGTCCAATTAGGCATGAAGCATAAATCATTTGAAAATTGATCTGCACAGGCTAGAACCTAACTGATTTTCATCACACAAGGTCTCTTGTTTGTATACATTTTTCAAATTTCTCTCAGACCAGTCACATAGCTATAAGCAGTCCAAGCTTGAGATTATGTTGCAAAAGGAGAAATTGCTCCTCACAAAATGGATGTATGGATGGATGGATAACAAAAACATGGCCCTTCAGTTTGTCATTCCACTGTTCAGAAAAAGTGTATCAGTTTGGAGCAGAATTTATCATCCCTTAACCACCCCCCTTTTTTTAATCGACCTTAACCCTTTATATACGAGAGACGCGAGAGAGCGTCGAAAAATACTACCCCTGAAATCCCAGTGCAGCGAATACGCCTTGTAATTTACCTGGCTTGTAATCCGAGCGACGCTATGCCATGCTGTGTTTTCCACTCTAGGAAATCCCAGTGACGCATTTTAGTCGGTTCTAGAAGACCGATGTTAAAAAGAGGCCGACTGGTTCAAACCTACCCAAAATGCAACAAATCTAAAATCATTATCCAATCAAATAATGTTTCTCATTTCTTTGGTGTGTAAAGCTACTATTTTTAGCTCATATCAAAAGAATGCGAGGTATTTTCCGACTTTTATTACACGGCATGTGTTCAGAGAATTTCGAAAACAATGGCAAGTTATGATAGTTGAAGTTACAGCGAATTCGAGGGGTTTTTGCACAGAGATCAACTTTCTATCGGTGGATAATATGTTTGAATAACTAAATATTGTTTTGATATTAATATTAGCCCATATTTGACAAAAGAAATCAGACAATGATGAGTCCGAGAATGAGATCGACGCGGCCATGTCGAGTTCAACCTTCGGAGGTTCAAAGCGAAAGTAATTCTTTTCTGGTGACCATTTATGCAAAGGTTTTTAACTCGGAACAGCAGAGAACAAGAGAATAAATGACAACTTTTTTCAGCAATCCTTTCAAAATCATCTGATGCAATATAATGTCCCAGAGACCAACAACTGCGCTGTGAGAATGAACTCTGAAAAGGCTGACCATATTTAGCACCAAACAACTCTGGTAAAAATACATGCGCTTGTGGGAGAGTTATTTTATTTTTCATGCAGATACTTAAATTCCCCTTGCATGAAAAAATAACAAGAGGGCCATGATGGCCCTGTATCGCTCCACTGGCTTTTTAACCCTTTACTACACAAATCAAAGTGTTAATGACCCTGAAAGAGAAGGCTTTCAAAAACATCGTAAGAATAGGACATGTTGTCATCCAGTATTTACTCCTTTTCCCACAACGTTTCCTAACTATCAAGGACAGAAATAGTCATTTAAGCTACATTCAATTTGTCTTTTTGCAATGGCTTTAAACTTGGTACAGTAAAAAAAATACAGTTAAAAAAAAACTCTCTCTTAAAACAGAACATTTCCTCTCCAAAAAACTTGGATACCAAACTCCAATAACGTATAACTGCAGTTTGATAATCAAGGGAGGTAAATAGTAACAAACTTTATCTTGTATAACAGGAGTTATTTCCCTTGATTACTATTCAATAAGTTCATGTTAAACTTGTGATCTCCAAGGCAGAGCCAATTTTGACCCCAGGGCTATAATATGAAGGAATTTGATAGAGGACCATTAGATAAAGCTACATGCCAAATTTGGTAGCCCTGGGCTTTATGGTTTCAGACAAGAAGATTTTAAAATTCTCCACCATACTTTGAAGCAAGGAAAAAAGATGTAGACTATAAATTATAATGTACTGGAACAGCAATGTTTTGAGTGCATTTATATTTGCATGGACAGAACAAGAGTTATTTCCTTTTATCAGTATGTAAACTTAAATCATATAACCAGTTATAATCTTTAATAAAGCCAAGCCCACAGCAGCCACGTCCATTGCCAGATCAAATTTTTAGCAAAGAATCTGAAATATGTAACCCACAACATAGGGTTTGAACGAGAAATAATGGATTTAGAATATGATCACTCTCTCTTATCTGGAGCTGTGCTTTCATTTTGAATTTCTTTTTGTGACTGAGCATATCATTGTATTTTTAAGGGCAGTATCTTTGTTTGTTATGTAGCAGACCTCTGAATCCTTATTCTGCTAAATAAATTAAATGAAACTTTCATGTAAATAATAAAAACCTAAATATTGCCATTTCATAAAGCTACATGCCAAATTTGGTCGCCCTAGGCCCCATGGCTAGGTCAAAGAAGAATTTTAAAGTTCTCCCTATATAAGCCCATGTAAAACTTGTTATATAAGCCCATGTAAAACTTGTTACCCCCGGGCAGGGCCTAATTTGACCCCAGGGCTATAATTTGAACAATCTTGGCAAAGGTCCGCTAGATAAAGCTACATGCCAAATTTGGTAGCTCTAGGCCCTATGGCTAGGTAGAAGAGGAATTTTAAAGTTCTCCCTAAATAAGCCCATGTATAACTTGTAACCCCCGGGGCGGGGCCAATTTTGACCCCAGGGCTATAAATTGAAGAAACTTGGTAGAGGTCCACTAGATAAAGCTACATGCCAAATTTGGTAGCCCTTGGCCTTACGGTTTCAGACAAGAAGATTTTCAAAGATTTTCAAAATTTTTCAGTTTTGTTGCCATGGCAACCAGAGTTTTTGAAGGAATTAAATTCTTTCAAGAAATTCTGAAGAGGACCATGGCAGGATCATTTCTGTGAAGTTTCATCAAAATTGGATGGGTAGTTTCAGAGAAGAAGACGTTTTAAAAAAAAGTTAACACACGGACGGACAGACGGACGCACGGACGGACGCACGACGGACAACAGGCCATGACATAAGCCCGCTGGCCTTCGGCCAGTGGAGCTAATAAAAACAATATTGAATGTGTGTCAGGAATAATTATACTTTAAAACATGCTACAGAGTGTCAATAGTGAACTAGAGGCGCTTGAGCGCCTGTATCGCCCCACAGGCCTGATATTTCTATAATGGCGAAAGGAAGTTTTTAACAATTATCATTCAATCCTGCATTTTAGCTCACTGAAGAAACAATTTGGTAGACAACCACCACAGGAACTTACCTGCAAAACAACAATGAAATCCAATGAATAGTTTTAGAGAAGAAATTTTTCAAAGATTTTACTTTATACCATAAAAGGAAAATGAGTCTCCCATAAAAGCCATGTTTTTTGACAGATCTTTTTTTTTTTTTTTAAGGAATTCTGTAAACCTGTATCTAAGGAACGTTCCTGCAAAATAATAATGCTATCCAAATAGCGGTTTGGGAGGAGAAGATTTTTAAAGGTTTTTTACTTTGGTTGCCATGGCAACCAGAATTCTTCATGGAACACAATTATTTGAAGGAATTTGAAAGAAGACCACCAAAGGAACATTCCTGTGAAATTTGGTAAAAATCCAGTTAATAGTTTCTGAGGAGAAGTTTTTTAAAGAAAAAGTTTACGGACGCACGCACGGACGAACGGACGGACGGACGACGGACACAACGCCATGACAATAGCTCGCTGGCCTTCAGCCAGTGGAGCTAAAAACAGAATCCACCTGTGGATCTGTATGTCAGAAGAAATTTGTACATAATATTTGTACATAACCATTGCTTTTTTGACTGGAAAGACCTTTGGATTAAAAAAGAATAAAAGTCTGTAAGTACTAAACTTTAGTTACTTTGTCAAATCATCAAAAAGCTTTGAAAAACAGTGTAATGTGAAGCTGTGTCACTTTTACTTAGGCAGCCTGTTGGAAGCCATTTTGATGCTAGTGTTCTACCTGACAATCAGCCTGCGTTGCCTATCAGTGAATACTGGGCAGTGCTTAGTGTACATAACTTGTGTAGTATATAAAGGGTTAATTAAGTTTTTTAAATATATGAGAAAAGGAGAAAACGCGGGCAGCCCGATTTTCCTCCTTTTTCCACAACAATGCTTTCTACCTTTTTAAAGGTAATTCCTATCATGCTGGCCACATTTAACAAGCAATTTTGTTGAAATGGTATCCCCCGCCGAAAAAATTTACTCGACCGCATAACTTAAAATCGCTCCCAGTCGGTCTTCTTGCATCAAATAAAATATAAATATCGGCAGAATGGGTTATTGTATACACTATAAAGTTTCACGAAATTCTGTCTAATGGTATTGGAGATATTCTCCGGGACGGACACACGGATGGATGGACACACGGACAACGCTAAAACTATATCCCTACACACGGACAATGCTAAAACTATATCCCTTCGCCTTCGGCAGGGGATAATTAGCTCCTTACCACAAGAAAAAATTTCAGACCAATTTTAATTAAAAGCACTTTACAGATGATAAAGTAAGATGACTAAAAAATTTAAGGTCTACAGCCCCTCACTCTCATACATGTATTAAAAGACAAAAGCTGCCAAGATTGGCTGAATAGCCTTGACGAAAACATCGATGTTACATGATATTTACCAATGAGTTAGGGGTCGTAAAACTTAAATTTGTTTTGAAAAGGATAGAAAACATTGTGGGAAAGAGAGAAAATGCTGGTAACCAGCATTTTTCTCATTGTTTTCCACAGCCTTCTTTGCTAAAGTTTCTAAAACTTTGGTGTTGAGTTGGTTGCAGCAAATTGCTTTCAAAACAGATGTGTCGATTATTTTGTCCAGTCCAATTATTGTCCTTTAGTAAAGGGCCATAAACTGATGAACATCTCAGCAATATATTTTTTATCTCTTTACCATGCCACAAAATTTAAGACTAATCCAAGTTGAAAGGATTTGCAGATGACAAAATAAATGTGACTCAAAAATTGTAATTTGTTTTGGGAAGGGTAGAAAATATGGTGGGAAAAGGAGAAAATGCTGGTTACCAGCATTTTCTCCTTTTCCCAACATATTTTTCAAAAGGCTTCTTTTTCAGGGTCGCTAACAGTTGGGATTGCGTGGTAAAGGGTTAATCTGACAAAAAGAAGATGAACCACTCTTGTTTGCTTTATTATCTGAAAGAATTTACAACATAAACATCTTAACAGTTTTTCTCAAGTATACTTGACACAGTTGAACCTACTTTCCAATGGAATGGCTTTAGTAAACACCAATGTTAACCCATGACATTCTGCAGAGCCAAATCTGGGGGCGGATGTGTTCTTCACCACAGAACAAAATTTTGGACTGAATCAATCTGTGAAAGCATCTGCAGACATCAAATAAGCTGTAACTAAACTCTTTACTGAACCACAAAATTTAGCCTTATCCAAATTCAAAGCCATTGCAGACAACAAAATGACTCAAAAATAGAAACTGGCTTTTGTGAAGGTAGAAAACACTGTGAGACCAGCATTTTCTACTCTTTCCATAATGTTTTCAAAAGGTTTCTTCTACAGGTCATTAAAACTTAAGATTGTGTGGTAAAGTGTTAAATGGCGACTTCTGTACTTTATGGTCAAGAAAACATTGGGTGAAAGGAGAAAATGCGCCTTTCCCCACAATGTTTTCAAAAGCCTGCTCTTTGAGGGTCGTCAAAACTCAGGATTGTGTGGTAAAGAGTTAAAATGCCATGATTTGAAAGACGACTCCGGTTCAGCAATTTTTCCACTTGTCACAATCTACTTCTTGTAAAGCTTGCTGCCAAACATCCATATCTTCTAATGTTTCTCTCTCTCTCTTCAAAATCCATTACCACACAATTGGCGAGTCCTATGTTTATACGATCCTAAAAAATAACTACTGAAAACATTGTCCAAAAAGGAGAAATACTGGTTCAGTATTTTCCTCTTTTCTCACAATATTTTGTACCCTCCCAAAAAACATATTTCATATTTTGAGACATTTATTTTGTCATCTACACATGCTTTCACTTTGGACATGTCTAAAATCCTGTCTCTCTGAAAAGGTTTAAAAGAAAATCGAACCTTAGTTCTGATCAGGCAGAAAAAAATTTTATCAGGATATGAGTTCCTTTCTTTCTCTTCATTTGGAAGCTTTACTGATTGAATGGTGTCTTACACCGCTTTCAACATTACTTCAGTCATATCACGGCTACAGCTCACTATTGCAATATTATTATTTCCTTGGTTCACCGGTACAAATGCTTGTTTGATTGATTATATGTTGTTTAACGCTGTTTTCAACATTACTTCAGTTATATCACGGCAGCCAGTGCACCTATCTATGCTTTCCTGGAGTCTCTTTTACCAGTACTCCGCACAATTTACTTTCAAAGCCACTGGCCGCTTTCACACATAACCAAGACAATGGTCAGCAGTGGGAGAGAAATGAATCCTTATGCAACGACTTTCATCAATCCTCGGAAAGAAACTGGCTGAGCCATCCACCCAGCTTAAGGACCCAAGGACACTCTCACAAAATCCCCAGTGGATCCAGTGAGGCTTGAACCCTACACTTAACCACCGAGTCACTCAGGACCCCTCATAAGGAAGCTTACTCGTGGGGGGGAAAAAGGATTTTTTGTTTTGTTTGTATCGGAATTTAACGCCATTTTAACAGCCTAGGTCATATCATGGCGGTCAGTGACGCACCCATGTGTTTCCTGGCTTTCTCACACCTGTCCAGTACGGGGGGGGGGGGGGGAAGGAGAAAATGTTAAAATTTTCCAAACTTATGTACTGCAGGTACATAGAACATCCTGTTGTTGCAATAAGCGGCTCTAATCGAAGGCAGTAAGCCTTGACCAAACAACCCCAAGGCTTTTGAAAATGATGTTTGAAAAGGGAAAAAAGTTAGTAACCAGCACTTTTTTTTCTTTACCCACACTTTTCAAAATCCTTTATTCTCAGGATGGTTAACCCTTTACCACACGACCAATTTTAGACCTGTCCGAATTGAAAGCATTTGCAGAGGACATGTCTAAATGTGGATCATATTAAATGATTTTTCTTTGATAGGGTAGAACACATTGTGGGAAAAGGAGAAAATGCTGGTTACCAGCATTTTCTCCTTTTCCCACAATGTTTTCAAAAGCTTTCTCTATCAGGGGTGTCAAAAGTCGTCATTGTGCGGTAAAGGGTTAAAAGTTGAACTTGTTTGGTTAAGGATTGAAGCACCTTTTTCACCTAAAGTTGCCTTTTTGGCCAATATAAGTGAAGATCAGACTGCACGTAACATGCCCCCCCTCTTTGATCTACACTGTCCATTGTGTTGTAAATCTATTGACAGAAGCATAAATAACATTGTTGCTATTTCAGTCTTATTTCTAGACTGAAAATGTCTGTTCATTCATAGCTCTTGGGGTTTAAATCATTTATTTATATAAGCTATCAGGGTGAGGGGGTCAACCCCTTAAAATCTTTTTGAAAAATAAAGCAATCTCTGACCATTATCGGTGGATTTTTGTCATTTGTCATCTAACACAAAGACGTTGATTGCTTTCCTGTGATTTGGGGCGGTGAAGTTTACAGAAATTAATCGCAAATAATCACGTCCCGTCCCACTTACAATTCTCCTTCTTCCCGCGATCAGGTATCCCCTAACGAATGGAAGGTCACAATTTAATTAAACACTGGCTGGCCTTCGACAAAAGACGTAAAAGAATTCATTCATGAGCTGGATTTGATGTAAATCATTTGCGAAATGTTGTTATTAAAATCGCTTTTATTTCACATAAAAGGCCAGCAAGCCTCACACTCTCGATGAATGATGGTATTTTTTGGATAAAAGATTCAGAACCATTCAAAAACTTTTCTTCTCTCAACCTTAAGTGTTCTCTCTTCACAAGACTAAAAAATCTTTAGACCAGTCCATATTGAAAGAATTTGCAAATGACAAATCATATGCGGCCAAATATTTGAATCTATCTATGAAAGGGCACTCAGAAATCATTGCAGATAAAAGTGAAAATGCTTTTTCTAAGCATTTTTTTTTTGTTTAAACAATGCTTTCCAAATGCTGTCTTTCTCCAGTGTTCCTCAAATAAAGACAGTACAGGGTTAACCCTTTACCATAAATCCAGAATTTTACGATTTATGAGGATTTTGAAGCCTTTCCAAAACATTGTAAAGGAGACAATGCTTGTAAGGAGCATTTTTCTCCTTTTCCCACAAATCGTTTCCTTCACTTATGCAAGCAAATCCCATTTTTTGAACCATAGTTTTCCTTCTGCAAATGCCTTCAACTAAGACAAGTCTGGACAAATTTTGTTGTCTGGAACAGAGTTTACTCTTTACCAAAGGTCAAAAAGTTTAGACTCAACCAAATTGGAAGCATTTGCAGACGAAAAATAACTGAGTCTCAAAATTGAAATTTTTACTTCAATTCTGAGGGAAGGAAAACATTATTGGAAAAGAAGCTTTTCTCCTTTTCCCATATTGGTTTTCAAAGTCACTTTCCTCAAGGTCATTAAAATCTGGAATTGTGTGGTACAGGGTGAAAAGAGGTGAGAAATCCGAGTTGCTAAAGAACAGAATCCAAGTTCCTCCCTTGTCACCAGTGGTCAAATTTATTCAAAAAGAATGAACACTAGGCCTCAAATGGAGTATATAATTAAATTACGCTGTTGCCGACTCATGAATGGCGTTCCCAGGGTAAAATACAAGGTTTCAGAAATTTAAGCCAGACATCATGTGACCACATGATGGATAAAATGAAGAGTCAATGGGGAAAAAAGGCCTGTTTCATTTTTTTAAGTTCAACATTATTTGGAGTCCAATGCGTGGTAAAGTGTGGGTCTTGTAACCTGGAGGTCCCAAGTTCAAGCTTTGAGTAGTTGGTAAAATAAACCTTTGGGTGCCTTTGACAAGTAAAGTTGCCTTTCTGACCCGTTTAGATTAAGATCAGACTGCAAAAAATATTATGTCCGATATTTTATCTACACTGTCAACTTTGCTGAGACATTCTGGATGAAAATACCCTTGAAACCGTAATTATTTGGGTCTTATTTCTAAAGTGAAAGTGTCTGTTAGGTTTATTCGGCATTTTAAGGTTTAACCTCTTTCTAGCTAAATAACGTAAGGAGTTTTAAAAAGCTCAGTTATAAAAGGGGATTTAAGCTTTGCCTAAATTGATTATGTTTGCTTTTGAGCAAGAAATCAATGTGACATACCTCCAGCACAGAGAATAAAATGCAGGAAACAAGCTTATCATTGAAAACTATCACTCATTGGGCCTTTAATTAATCCCTTTACCAAACAATCTCATGTTTTAATGACCCTGAGAAACAAAATTTTTGAAAACATCATGGAAAGGGAGAAAATGGTGGAAACAAGTATTAACCCTTTACCACACAATGACGCCTTTTAACGCCCCTGAAGAAGAGGCCTTTTGAAAACATTGTGGGAAAAGGAGAAAATGCTGGTAACCAGCATTTTCTCCTTTTCCCACAAAGTTTACTACCCTATCAAAGAAAAGTTGCGTCATTTGAGCCACTATGAAATTGTCGTCTGCAAATGCTTTCAATTTGGATAGGTCTTAAATTTTGCTGTGTGGTAAAGGGTTAATTCTCTTTCCCACAGTATTTTCTACCCTTACAGAGACAACTCCAACTATCTCCCACTATTTAGGTAACATTTGATTTGTTTTCAAAATGGATAAGTCAAATATTTAGCCATATAGTATAGAATAAACCTATGCCTAACAATTGCATTTTCATGACCCTCATGGAGAAGCCTTTAGAGAACATTGTGGAAACAGGAAAGAATGCTGGCAATCACCATTTTCTCCTTTTCCCACAAGATTTTACTATCCTTTCACAGGCAAATATATAACTTTAAGTCACATTTATTTTGTGGTCCATACAGTCATGACAAGCCTATAATTCTGTCCTCTTGAAAAGGATTAATTCAATTCAACCCTAAAAAATGTTGACATTTTTTAAGATGCTTTCACAGACAACAAAATTATAGACTTGTCCAAATTGAAAGCAAAATTTTCTTGAAGACTATGCGTGGCTTAAACATATTTATTTTACATCAATTGAGAAACAAGTTCTTGCAACTTATACTAATCTCTTTTGATTCTGCTTCCAGGAAACTACACTAGAACTCGCACCAAATGCGTAGGCCAATGAACAGGCAAAAAGTGGACACACGTCAAGGGTATCAAACTTTCTGGATCTTATGGTTATGAGGCAAACACTCATCCTTACAACCACGGACACCACTGGAAATGATGGAATTGTCTTTGAGAAGGTGAAAAATAGGGGAAAAGGAGAAAATGCTGGTTTTAGTCTATCTACATAGGGTCAGGTACTGCCTTAAAACCCAGGTATGTTCCTAATCTCTCAGTTATCAGAATTTCTTTGTAAATTTTTGTGCACAGTCATTTGTATGCCCCCCCTCCACTTCCCTCCCCTCGCAAGTTAATTTTACCAGTTTTAGACTTATTCCAATTGAATTCATTTGCAGACAACAAATTAAATGTGGTTCAACTAATGAAATTTGCTTTGGAAACAGTGGAAATTACTGAGGAAAAGTAGAAAATGCTAATAACCAGCATTTTCTCTTTTCCCCAGAATGTTTTCTACCCTTTGATACACAAATTTCCTGGTTTGAGTAACATTTAACCCTTTACCAAACACCAAAATTTTAAATTTGTTCATATTGAAAGCATTTGCCAACAATATGGTAAATGTTGCTCAAATGATGGCCTTTTTTCCTTTGAAAGGGTAGAAAACATTGTAGGAAAAGGAGAAAATGCTGGTCATCAGTCCTTTCTCCTTTTCACTCACTACTTTCAAAAGCCTTCTTCCTCAGGGTCATTAAAGCCTGGGACTGTTTGGTAAAGGGGTAACTCTTCACAATACAATCCAGACCTTTTACAACCTTCAGAAAGGAGTCTTTTGAAAACGGATGAAAAGAAGAAAATGCTAGTAACCAGCATTTTCTTTTTTTCCCAAAAATGTGTTCTACTCTATCAAAGACAACTTCCACAATGTGAGCCGCAATGAATTTGTTGTCTGCAAATGCTTTGGGTTTAGACAAGTGTAAAAGTTTGCTGCATCTGCATATTATGCTTTCAATATGGATAAGTTTAAAATTTCTTCGCTTGACATAGGGGTTAAAACTGGTGAACTGCACATACATAGAAAATCTGCAGGAAGTAATGTGAGCAGGGTGATGTCACAAAAGCCAAAGTAAAACCCAAAGTCCAAAAGCCTGAGATTTGCATCTTATGAGATTACAATCACCTTCGTTACAGAAACAGATGTCTTACTAAGGGTGGCTTGTGAGCTGGCAGCCTCTTCAGGGACTTAACTCTTTACCACACAATGACGCCTTTTAACACCCCTGAAGAAGAGGCAATTGAAAACATTGTGGGAAAAGGAGAAAATGCTGGTAACCAGCATTTTCTCCTTTTCCCACAAAGTTTTCTACCCTATCAAAGAAAAGTTGCGTCATTTAAGCCACCATGAAATTGTCTTCTGCAAATGCTTTCAATTTGGATAGGTCTTAAATTTTGCCGTGTGGTAAAGGGTTAACTCTTTACTGAAAGAAAAAATTTTAGACTTACTCAAATTAAAATCAATTGCAGATGACAAAGTAAATGTGGCACAAATTACCAAATTTTTGTTTGAAAGGGTAGAAAACATTCTGAGAAAAGGAGAAAATGCTGGTTACCAGCATTTTTTTCCTTTTCCCACAATGTTTTCAAAAGGCTTCTTTCTCAGTGTTGTTAAAACTCGGGATTGTATGGTAAAGGGTCAAGCTTATTTTCGCAGTAGCATAATGCTGGAGTTTAACCCATACAAAAATTAGCAGCCTGTTAACATCAATGAGTAGGTATAATGTAACATACAAGCATTATAGCTCTGCCAATCGACTAAGATTTTTTAAAAATGTATTTATAAATACCAGTGTAAATTCACTGGAGACCCACAACAAAAGTTGTTGTTTTTTTCAGAAAAGGTATGCCTTCAGGGTCCAAAGAATCCACTCGTCAGCTTGTATTTATGAGTAAGGAATGGATGAGGACAAGTGAATTATCAAACATGGTCATCCAGCAGGACAAGCATTAAATATAAGGTAGTAAACAAATAAGTTTTCCGATGAATATCTAACTTACAAGAAACAAAACGGCCATTCAATTAATGAATAAGCGGATTTAGGGTATTCAGGAAGTCAAATATAGAACGTTTCAAATCAGCCTATTGATATAACTTGGTACCTTTCATTGCAAATAAAAATGTTTTAAAATGCTTCGGGTAATCAAATACAAGCAACTTTGCTAATTATCACAACGATTGATATTAACACAATTACTTCCACGAAACCATTTTGGAATTATCAATTTCTATTACTTGACCAATAAATGGTACTGGGTACTGAAACCCAGTATTTAAGGTTTGTTGCTAAGAGAGACAATATAATTAGCATTTCCATTTTGTCTTAAAAAAAATGTCTGCGTCCAAAATTAGAAGTAGGACGAATGAGGATCAAAGCAGGACAAGTGCTTTTTTGAAGTCACTTGTCCTGCAGGACAAATGCCTTTTCTGGAAATTGTTGGACCCCTGGCCTTTTTTTTTTTTTAAAAGAATTTCATAGACCTCCATTTTCAAGTATCTCTTCCTAACAATCCCTAGAATGCTCAGGTCCCTTTGGCAAAAAAAGCTTTCGAAAACATTGTGGGGAAAAGGACAAAATGTTTGTAAACAACGTTTTTTACACTCTCAGAGACACATTGTGTGGCTATCATTTAAGCCGCATTTCACTTGTCGTCTGCAAAATTTATGCTCTCAATTTGGGCGAATCTAAAATTTTGTCATTTGGTAAGAAGTTTAATGCTTTATTTCCCACTATGATTTCAAAATAGGCAAATCATTTGAGCAGCTTATGTTGCAATGCAATAATGCAATTTGTCATTTATGACATCAAATTTCCATGATGTTTATCTCCCTCTTATCCCCTTATCTGCCCCCATGTGAAGATACCCTAGGGGTCAGCAATCACTATCTACAAACACTTATGATTGGTTCAATCAAATCCAGATGATTTTGATGAATTGCCCCCACACTCTACACATACTTGTGTGCAGAAGTTATGACCAGGATCCCTGTTAGCTGGCCCTTTGAAGTGACACCTACCTCTCAAGGGAGAAATTTATAGGGACCTTGCAAGTGTGATCTACTCCCCTCAGGGGACAGAAAACTATTTTTTGTACTAAACTGTTACAAATTGATCCCTTTAAATCATTTACCTTCCAAGACAAAGTTAGCAACAGACAACCCAGAAAACATTCATGCAAAAGATGGATACTAAAAGATAAAATGATTAAACCTTAACAAAACAATCCTCCAAAGTTTTTAATCCAATTCCTTACCAAACTACAAAATTTCAGACTATTCCAAATTGAAAGTATTTGCAGACGACAAACGGAATGGGTTCAAATGATAGGAATTTAACTCTCCATCACACGATTCCAGAGTTAAAACAATCCTGATGAAGATGACTTTTGAAAACATTGTGGGGAAAAGAAGAAAATGGTGGCAAGCAGCATGTACTTCTTTTCCTACAAAGTTTTCTACCATTTCAAAGACTTGTCCCAGTATCCATGACACACTTTAAATTTTTGGTCTGCAAATGCTTTCAATTTAGACTAATCTAGAATTTTGTTGTTTGGTAAAGCTTTAAGTACATGTAACTAGTCTGTCCTCCGATTTTCCAACATGCTTTTAAAAACCTACAATCACAGGGTGGTTAAAACAAAAGACTGTCTGGTTTATCGTAAATTTCAACTCATATTCATTTCAGTGGTATCACAGCCACGACTTCTAAGTCTGTCCTCTCTCTCTCTTTTCTCTCTCTCTCTTTCTATCTCTTCCCGGTCTTAACAAGTTTATACCAGTGACAGCTCACTACTTCCTGTTTCCTGAGTTTTCAGCATTAAGTGAGTTAACGTTCCTCAATGTGTTGTCAACAAGACAGTGACATGCAACCAGACTTTTCTACCCTTTCAAATACACCTACTGAACCACATTCGCTTTTTTGATCTGCGAATGCTTTCAGTCAGGACCAGTCTAAAGTTCCATTGTGTGGCAAAGATACAAAGAAAAATCTATCATATGACCTATGTAACTGTCTGTCTGCAAGTGCTTTCAATGTCAACATGACAACCATTAAGTTCTCCAAGTGGCAAAGAGCTTTTCAGTTCGTAGTATAATTTTATTTGTTTTTTGTAGACAGTTTAGATTAAGATCAGACAGCTCTCTTATGAAAAGGTCTATATTATTTCTTCCACAATATCAGCATAAACACCCCTACAATATTATTACCTCTTCTAATGATGATACTGGACTGTCGTAATCTCGAGACCTCTTCACCGATTTACACGTATTTAGTCTTGCATTCTTACAGTGATCTATAGATAACTTTGGTTTACATGGACTGTTGTTGGCTGACCTAGCTTCTCGAGTTCTTTCTCGATACACAGAGAAAGCCTCCGTTTTTGGTTTACTGAATTCAAACTCGGCATTTACAGTACCTTTGGTACCATTGCTGGCAGTCACAGGTGCTTTGCTTTTATCACATGGTTTTAACTTATCCTTTTTAAAGTCCAGAAGGTCCTGTTTTTCTGTGTCCGTTTGTGAAGTAGAGTCTGGACTTACAGTACTGAACAGCATTTTACACACCTCTCTACTAACACGCAGATTGCCTAGTTTCATTCACTCGCATATCACACTATTTCAGTTACATACTAAAATCTCTTATACTATAGACAATAGTGAAATTTAGTACACATGATAAAAAAAACACTTCCAACACTACCTCTCAACCTATAACTGTGGGCCTACTTCTTTTAAAGCCACTATACCAAAGAGCAGTGAAGCACATTAAACACTGACAGTATCCTTCCCCCTAAACCACACATAACCCTTTTGAAAGTATTTTTCAGTGAACACTTTTAAAAATCTATGTCCTTCTGTTGCATGTGTTTATTTTTCAACACAGAAGTGTGTTACAATAACAATAAAAACACATCTCAAACAATCCTACCCATGACCACATTGGTCAAGTGTAGTCACTGAAGTGTAACAAAATCCAATGCACTTGTCAATCCACGCTTTTATTTAAATCCCTACACTATCAACCTTGATTTACACACAATATTTGATGTAATCCCATCTGACTTATCATAGCATCCTTTTCATTGCATGGATTTTATCTTACTATGACAGATAATTCTTTAAAATCTTCTTCTTTTCTAGTTCATTCATTCACTGATAACAACCACAACTTCCCATACAGCCTCTAGTGAACAAAGAATCCTACTCCATTTGAAAGTCGTACCAATCTTTATCATTGGTCCATTCAGACAGCCAATAGCCAATCAGATTGTAGGATTCATTCATAACAAAAAGTGCCACCTGCTCCCTAAATTATTTTCTGTGAAGCTAGATGAGGGGCCTCGTCTTGATTAATGCAATTATGCCCCAGGGGCCATAAAACTTCAGAAAAGGCTTTGATTTTTATCTGTTTATTTTAACCACTTGCTGTGCATTAAAAAGAAGATTAATAATAATTACTAAGTAAACTTTGGTGCATGCACTGGAATGTGTTATTTGTTATCACGGTTTTCTCTTTTTACTACAACAAATAAATTGTAAGTACTTACGTGGTTATTATATTCCTTCTGATAAAAATTTAAAATCTAAAATCCAACAAATAACATGATTAGAGATCTACATTTTCTAAAGGCATCTGAAGAAAATGATGCCCAGTTTATCCAAAATGAAACTTGAAAAGAAGAAAGAGAACACTTTAGCAAATGGAGAAATTGCTTAATTGAGCAGTTTCTCCAATGTTGTTGATTATTTTTAAAGGCCTTATTCTGCAGTTGTATAAAAGATGCTTGCATAAGAAAATAATTTACAGTTCAATTAAAGTAAAAGATATTAATGGTTATTAAAGTCTAATTTTCATTTTCCTTCCGAGTCAAAAAAGTATATTCAACCTTTAACTAGACCACAAAATTTAAGACTTGTCCAAATTGAAAGCACTTGCAGATGATGAATTGAATTTGGCAAATATGATAGAATTTGTAACAGAAAGTTGGAAAACATCGTACGAAAAGGAGGAAATGCTGGTTACCAGCGTTTCTCCTTTTCTTACAATGCTTTATTTGGGTCATTAAAACCCAGGATTGTTTAGTAAAGGGGTAAAGAAGATCACCAAAGAATCCAACACCCGAGGTGAAAACATTGAGGGAAAGGGAGAAACTGATGATTTTCAGCACCTTTTCCTTTTACCAGTGTTTTCTACCCTATCAATGCCTACTCAAAATGTTGTCTTCAACAACTCTCAATATGGATCAGTCTAAAATATTGTTGTATAGTAATGATGTAACTCTTAAGCATACAATCCTAAGTAAATACTATATCAAACAACAAAATCTTAGACTTGTTCAAATTGAAAGCATTTTGCAGACAACAAAATACATGTGACTCAAAAACTGGAGCATGTTTTCAGAAGGGTACAAAACATTGTTGGGGAAAAGGAGCAAATTAATTGCTGGTTACCAGTATTTTCTCCTTTTCTCACAATGCTTTTAAAAGCTTTCTGTCTCAGGGCCATGAAAAGTCAGGACAATGAGGTAAGGTCTAAAAATGAACCTGAGGGAAAAGGCTTGCAAAAACATAGTGGGAAAAGAAGAAAAGCCAAACTTCCAGCATTTCCTTTTTTTACCACACTATTTTCTACCCTTTCGAAGACAAATCTCAGCAATTGGGAAACTTAACCCTTTACCAAACAATCCCTGATTTTTACAACCCAGAGAAAGAAGCCTTCTGAAAACATTGCGGGAAAAGGAGAAAATGCTGGTAACCAGCATTTTCTCCTTTTCCCACAATGTTTTCTACTCTTTTAAAATCAAGTTTCAATTTTCGAGTCACATTAATTTTGTGCTTTCAGTTTAGACAAGTCTAAAGTTTTGTCGTTTGGTAAAGAGTTAAGTTTGTCTTCTGCAAATGCTTTAAATATGGACCAATCTAAACTTTCATCTCTTCAAGACAGAATTAACCCTTCACCACTCAAGCCCCAGATTTTACAACCCTGAGCAAGTAGGCTTTTGAAAACATTATGGGAAATGGACCAAATGCTGGAGATCAGCATTTTCTCATTTTCCCAACATGTTTTCTAACCAGAACTACAGCCTATTTGTATCAATTTTGTATATAATAGTCAGCAGTTACTCAGATTTTCAAGTCAACAATTTTTTGTTAACTCTTTACCAAACAACAAAAATTTAGTCTGGTCCAATTCTAACGCGTTTGCATACAACAAATAAAAAAGAGGCTGAAATGATGCAATTTGTATGTAAAAGAATAGAAAGCACTGTGGAAAAAGGAGAAAATGCTGGTTACGAGTATCTTCTCTTCTTCCCACAGTATCTTCAACAGGCTTCTTTATCAGGGTCATTAAAACTCGGGATGTTGAGGTAAAGGGTTAACTCTTTACCTAACGATAAAATTTTAGACTAATCTAAATTAAAAGCATTAGCAGACGACAAAATAAAAGTGAGTGAAAATTTGAAATTTGTTTTGGGAAGGGTAGAAAACATTGTGGGAAAAGGAGAAAATGCTGGTTACCAGCATTTTCTCCTTTTCCCACCATGTTTTCAGAAGGCTTCTTTCTCAGTGTCGTTAAAAGTCGGGATTGTGTGGTAAACGGTTAACTGCTTGTGGCTCATCATTTCAGCGTATCACTCATTCTATAAAATGTCCAAGACTGAAACATTTCTCTTTTTTGTTTTTCCTCAGTTTGACTTTCCGATTGTTTATCGTTGCCACTGGTTGCCCACATGGTGGGATAGTGCGAGACACAGGACAAAACCCATCCTCAGTTAAACCTGGTTCTTTAACATGCTCTGTGTACAGCACCTCACACGAAACCACCATTTTATGTTCCATCTGAAAGACTGTAAGTAATTTTAGGTGGCCAGCCTTGGGGCTCAAACCCACACCCTCAAGTGGCCCAAGACTTTAGGTTTACAAGTCCTATGTTCTACCACTTGAGCTATTCAGGCTGATCTGTTCTTCAGTTTGGAACTGTCATCATTTACATAATCAGTTTATCCAACAGAACCTAGATTTTTCATTCTCTCCTCTTAAGTGACAAACATAAAGTTAGTATTGTAAATATCATATTAGTGTCACTGTCACATGTTTTCTTCTTAGTTTCTTATTTAACCCATAACCATACAATCCTCCGTTTTAACCATCTTGAGGCCTTTAGAAAACATTGTGGAAAAATGAGAAAATGCTGGTAGCCAGCATTTCCCCTTTTTCCACAATGTTTTCTACCCTTTCAGAGATAAATTTCACACTATGGACCACATATAATTTGTTGTTTGCAAGGGCTTTAAATTTGGACGAGTAAAATTTTATGGTTTGTAAAGAGTTAACTCTTTACCAGATGACAAAATTTTAATGTTTAGATTCATCCACACTGAAACTATTTGCAGACAGCAACTTGAACATGACACATATGAAATTTTTCTTCAAAACGGTAGAAAACATTGTGGGCAAAGACGATATAGCTGATGACTAACGTTTTCTCCTTTTCCAACAATGTTTTCATAGGCCATCTTTTCAAGGATCGTTTAGGCATGGGCTTATTTAGTAAAGAGTTATTTAACTCTTTACCCGACGACAAAAAATCAGACTGATCCGAATTGAAAGCATTTGCATATGACAAATTGAAGGTAGCCCAAATGACAAAATTTGTCCTTATTAGGATCAAAAACATTGTGGAAAGGAGAAAATGCTGGTTTTCAGCATTTTCTCCTTTTCCCACAATGTTTTCGAAGGCTTTCTTTGTCAGGGTCGTTATTGTGTGGTAAACTGTTAACATGAAGCACGAAATGCAAGATGCAGATGATTATTATCACTTTACAAAACAACAGAAATTGAGACTGATCCAAATCAAAAGCATTTGCAGACAACAAATTAAATATTGATCAAAAGGTAAGATTTTTCTGTGAGTGGATAGAAAGCATTGTGGGAAAAGTAGAAAATGCTGGTTACCAGCATTTTCTCCTTTTCTCATAATGATTTAGAAAGCCATTTTTCCCAGGGTCATTTAAAGTCGGGATTGTTTGGTAAAGGGTTAAGTAAGATTAAGGCTGTCTCTATTGTCTCGCCAGTTTTAAATCTTATGCATAACAAAAGTGAACATAAATCACTAAGACTGTAAAGAACTGATTCAATCCTATCTTTTGTATACTTCAGCATCAATATTGTTGATTAACATTTACACTAAACATCCACAACAAGGACACAAAAAGAAAGGTTATCTTTTTGATTGACCAGATGATATCTACATAGTCTGTGACCTTTTTCCTCTTTCATTTTTGTGTTTTGAAAATAAAGCGACCTGCTGCCAACTTTGTCTCTGGATCCCTGTTTTGATAAGCAATCTTCCTGTCTATCCATCTGTTTGGAAGGTATATTCCATTGCTAAAGATCTTTACTTCAAAATTGAAGTAGTTGTTATCTATGAAATGGATAACCCATACAGCAGAGACAGGTAACCATTAAAAATTCTGACACAGTTATGCCCCTTTTTTGACTTAAAGTTTTCACTAAAAGCAACCGCAGTCAAATGTTGACACCCACACTCAGTTGTCTTCTTTGGTTTTACCGTGGTTGGTTAAGATATTGTACCACTTCATAGCTATGGTTTATAATAGCACTTATTCAACAATCCTGTTTTTTCACAACCCCGAGAAAGTAGCTTTTCGAAAACAAAGAAAAAAAAAATGCTGGTATGCAGCATTTTTTACTTCTCTACCTTTTACCACACGATGCAGATTTTAATGACCCTTTGGAAGAAGGCCTTTTAACCCTATACCACACAATCCCTAGTTTTAATGAACCTGCAGATGAAGGCTTTTGAAAACATTATGGGAAAAAAAGAAAATGCTGGTAACCAGCAGTTTCTTTTTTTAGCACAATGTTTTCCATCCATCCAAAACCAAATTTTAATATTGGAATCACTTATTTTGTCGTCTGAAAAATGCTCTCAATCTGAACAAGTCTGGAATTTTGTGGTTTGGTAGAGAGCTAAAGCATTGTAGGAAAGGGACAACACAGTGTTTCTACCCTGCAGAAAAAACCTCAGTTTATTTGTATCACTTTCGAAATCGTCATCTGCAGAAGCTTTAAATTTGGAACATTATAGAACTTTGTTGTTTGGTAAAGAGTTACATCACATCAACTACTGACTCTTCTGACCCAACTGAGCTTTGTTTATAACACCACATGGTCTGCTTTTAATATTTACATACACCCAACCCCTAAGTGACTACCCCTATAATAAACATGTTTCTCAAAAATTGTCAAAAAGAGATTACCAGGGAGTTCTGAGTTTTAACTCTACCAGGCAACAAAATTCCAGACTTGTCCTTACTACAAGCATCTATAGATTTCAAATTCAATGTTGTTTAACATTTTTACCAGTAGACAAAAACATAGAATTGTCAAGTTGAAAGCATTTGCACATAAATGTGGCTAAAAAAATTAAATTTCATTTGGGAAAAGTAGAAAACATTGTGGGAAAAGGAGAAAATGCTGGCTTAAACAGCATTTTCTCCTTTTCCCACAATGTTTTCAAAGCTTTCTTTTTCAGTGTTGTTAGAACTCTGATTGTGTGGTAAATGGTAAAATAATGAGACTTGTCTTTCAAAAGGTAGAAAACATTGTAAGAAAGGGAGAAATACTAGCAATTTTTTCTTAATCGTATTATTCACCTACCACTGAGAAATCTTTAACTCTACTTAATAATCCAGAGTTTTAACGACCCTGAAATTTAAGGCATTGAAAACTCTGTGGGAAAAGGAGAAAATGCTTTTGACCAGCATGTTCTCCTTTTCCAATATAATTTATAATGTTTCCTGCTCTTACAGAGAGAAATTCCATCATTTTAGCCACAATTAATCTGACGTCTGCAAATGCTTTCAAATTGGACAAGTCTAAAATTAAGTCATTTGGTAAAGTTTTAACTGCCATAAAAAAAAAAGAAAAACCAATGTAACCAGTGCTGGCTGCAAGTGAAGTAGCCTCTTTTCTCTCAATAACTGAAAAAAAAATTATGAAATCAAAAGAAAAGGATTGCTATGCATTCAAGCATTCAGCCTGACAGGTGTTTTTACTTAAGGTCCAATCCCGGGGCTTGTTTATCATTGTGTTAGCAATCTGTTGCTATCCCAAGCTGTTTCTCACAGCCCCTTTTGAATTCCCTTTTGATCCTTTCATAAAGTCAACAGGCCTTTATAATTCAACAACAGTTTTACAATAGAATCTGGTAGACCCTATACATTCAATTCAATCAATCAGAAAATGTGGTAATCATTTTAAATCTTTTTCACCATAATTAGCAAAGGTGTTGAAAAATGAATGTATTTCAACATATTTATGAATGTTAGTTACTCTCTTAAAAGGGATTTTGCTTGCAAAAGTCTTTTCACCCCAATCAGCAATTAATGTTTGAGCGAAATTGAAAATATAATTTAAACATATTAGAGGGTAACTTACTATTCTCTCAGGTAATTTTGCATATAAAATCCTTTCCTACATAATTAGAAAATGTGTTAAAAAAGAAGCATAAAAAAACTTCAGCATAACTCTTATCCCCCAGGGCACCAAATAAACCAGACATAATAATTTTATTTAAGAATATGGCCAGAGGAATTGAAATATGATGGCTGCAGTCTATAGAGTTGCATCAGAGCAAATAGTGTAGATCAAGATCAGACTGTACAAAATTTGGTCTGATCCTGATCTACACTGGCCAAAAAAGCTATTATAGTTGTGGAATGTGTCTTAACCCTTTACCACACAACCCTAGTTTTAACGACCCTAAAGAAGGAAGCCTTTTGAAAACATTGTGGGAAAAAGAGAAAATGCTAGTGACTACCATTTTCTCCTTTTCCCATAATGTTTTCTACCATATCAGACAAAAAATAATCATTTGAACTACATTTATTTTGTTTTCTGCAAATACTTTTAGATTGATTGTGTTAATTGTCATTTGGTAGAGAGTTAAGGGTTAATGTGTTAATGAATCTCAACTTTTAAAATTAACATTCTCAATAACTACCCACATTCATTAGTATCATCCCTTTGCCATGTTTTAACCCATGAAGCACTTGGACTGACTTAACTTCGTTTTTGTAGTCTGATCTTGGATCTACACTATCCGCTACTTTATTACATATTCTGGCAAAACCAACATGGAAATGACAGTATTTTGGATGATTTTATGAAATGAAAAGGGCCTGTTCATTTAGTCAGCTTTTAAGGGTTAAGAACTCTGAAGTTAAGAAAGGTTTGGTAAACATTATGGGAAAAGTAGAAATCCTGGTGACCAGCATTTTCCTGTTTCCCTAGATCATTTTTTTAAAGCCTTCTGAACGTTGTGAAAACTCTTGATTATGTTGTAAAGGGTAAAGGCTAAAAAATTTCCAACAGTTTAGACTTGAAATCAATCTTTACATCCTATACAGTCCATTCTTGATCAAGACTGTTGGCAAATTCATTCATAGCTATCCAAAATACTTTATAGGACCACCCATTAGAGAACAAGACTCTTGATGCCCATGTAGTTTATAGTTTTGGAAACACTGCTACTAGCAATTGACCATTTCCACCAAATGCTTCTTAATTTAAACAAAAAGTATTATTTAAATTTCATCCTATTACTGTTGTCTTTTGTGTAAGGGTTTTTAGATCAATCTATGAATACTACATGTACAGAAATGGGTGGACTGATATAAAACCTCTAACAGTCACATGGAAAATTTATATTGAGTATTGTTGTTGAACGGAAATCATTGACAGCAACAGAAACTGTTCATTTGCATGCGATGCCAATAATTGATATGAGCAGAAACTGACTGCACAATCATGGCCATAAAATAACCACGTGCATATATTGGAGAAAAAATTTTGTTGTAGATTTTTGTCTTAACCAAGTATAAAACAATATCTTGTTTTTATGACTGTGAATAAAAAAGAAAATGCTGGTAACCAGATTTTCTCTTTTTCTCACATTCTACACGTTTACCAGCACGACTTTTAGGAGGGAGTGTTAATTTGGTGAAATATGTTATAAAAACTTGAGACAACAGTAGAAATTGGAAATAGTAGTAGTAGAAATAAGATAATCATAGAAAATACTGTAAGAAATTATTGCAAAGTCAAACTCAGATAATGGCACACATATAACTATGATGTAATGGTGAAGAGAGCAACAAGAGATTATAATTGAAACTGAAACACAAGATTAATATTGTGAAAAGGTAATGTGATGTCACAGGAGAGATAGTGACATAGGGAAATTAAAAAAAAATGAGATGGGGTAATGGTCCAAGTGAACAACATTAGATACGACAGAAGTAGAAGGCCTATCGTGAGGTTAACCATTAGGCTACTAAGTGAAACTAAATGCCTTTCTCCAGACAGAGATGACAAAATGTGCAGTCTGTTCTTGATCTACACTATACTGTGTGACTCTTTTTGAAGGGAGAAAATCACAATTCTGGGATTTTATCATTATCAAGAAATTTCCGTTAAATTGATTTAACACAGAAAAGTAACAACCTCAGTCTCTCCTGGATTCTCATTGGATCAGTTTTTGTAACCAATAATGTTTAGGTGTCTTACTGCTTCATTGCATGCTACTGATGCTATCTCCATCAAAATAATACAATAGAACACACCATTACTCCCTATCCCACCCACTTACATTGATAATCAACAAGAGGGCCATGATGACCCTGTATTGCTCTACTGCCTTACAAAATTAAGAACCCAATTTGGTATAGACATTAAAAAACCTGTATTGAAAAAAAAAATCATCCAGAAAATAAGGCAAGCAAAAATGGAAAGATAGTGTCATTTAATCTGGAGGAGGTCTACTCAAGCATTACTAATGCTAATTATTAATACATCGAAGTTTGTTAGGAAGACTAAATGGCCTTTCAGAAATAAGTAACATCAGGGTTTTCCCTCGGCCACAAAAATAGGGGGTCATTGTGACCCCCTAGTCAAAAATAGTGGGGGTCATTTTGGAATTTGTGGGGGTCACAACAAAATGTAATTCGCTTAAACAAAAGCTACTATTTGTGAAAGTATGTGTTTTTTTCGTGTTTTCTATTCACTGTAAATCTTCATTTACCCTATATATGAATTATTTCATGGTGATAGATACATAATAACACCAGAGATTCTCTATACAGAGGGAGCTTACAGCCTAGGTGGCACCTTTTTCATATAGACTATCTGGAGTATGCTTTATTAAGCCTGTTCTTAACGAGCAAATATGCTCTAGCTGCAGACAAGCTGTCATATCTCTGAGTAATTTTAATGTTTCAAGGGTATCGTCATGACCGCTAGTGTTTTGATGATGCACAAGGGTTGATTTTCGAAGTATGTGTAGCCTCTTTCTATGGTTAAGGGTTATTTTGTTTTTATTACAGGAATCGACCGTTTAGTTGGCGAAGAAAGCTTGTTGTCGGCCGGATGGGGAAGTCTGTTATTTTTCTTGAAAGAGATTATCCATTTCGGCCGAAAATAAACTATTTTCACCAATTAAATGGCAGATTCCTGTGTTTCGACACGCGGATCGCGTTCATGCCGCTGTTTTCAACGAATAACAAAGTGTATCTCTTTAGCTAATTTACAGTAAACCCTCGAGACCTTGAAATGTGATTCTGGGTACTCTTACCAGGCGTTGTATCGTCTGATCTTTGTTTAAGGGCTCTTCTTCCTTGCAGACAGCAAGAATGACGTCAATTTTGACAGAGCCATATTGTTTTCATTAGAGATCGACTGGTTTAGTTTAGACCCGGTATTTTAGTAAAATCGATACACAGTCCACTGTTTCGTCCCATTTTCTCTTCGTACTCCAGATTTTTCATCTACTCGCGATGTAACAGTGTCGGAAGTATATACGATCGTTATTACCTCTTATCGTATTTGTGCGTCAACCATGACGCATTACTGAAAAAATTGCGGGTCATTTTCCTTAAAAATGCGTCAAAACGCACAAAATCGTGCGTCAAGGAAAACCCTGTAACATTATAACAATATCATTTATATAATTCAAATTTGGTAAAGTAACAGGCCAGTAACAAGCAATTTCTCCCTTTGCCATATTAATTTCCATGTATTACCCCTAATTCATGTTTATCATCCGCACTTAACCCTTAGCCAAACAATCCCACGTTTTAAGGACCCTGAACACATTGTGGGGAAAGTAGAAAATGCTGATTATCATTTTCCAGCATGGTAAACCTGCATTTTCTTCTTTTCCCACTATGTTTCCTGTATTTTCAAAGAAAAATTTTAGTTTCTGAGTTCTCTTCATTTGTCATCTGCATAATTAGGTCTGAAATATTGCTGTGTGGTAAAGAGTTAAGATTTTTATTGCAGCTGTATCAAGACAAAGGGATGTACAATGATTACAATGGGAATTTTAACAGTGATAATTTCACATCAATAAAGCAATAAAAATAGCCAGGCTATATAGAATGCCCCTATCCCCCTTGGGTTACCATGTTGCTAACATTCAAGATAATCCCAATTTTACACTGCAATGCAAATGATACTGCAGCATGTTCCTTTTGCAAATACTGTGGAAAATGGAGAAATTACTTGTAACAAGTCATAATCTCCCTCACCCACAATGCTTTAGTGTTTTACCAAATGATAAAATTCTATACTCAATTTCAAAGGAACTGTAGACAACAAATTAAATGTGGTTCAAATGATAAGATTTATCTGTGAAAATGCAGAAAACATTGTGAAAAAAGTAGAAAATGCTGGTGAACAGCATTTTCTTTTTTTCCCACAAGATTTTCAGAAGCCTTCTCTCTCAAGGTCTTTCATACACGGGACTGTGTGGTAAAGGTTTAAAAATCATTCATGTATCACAATTTGTTTATGGATGATTAT
The DNA here is from genome assembly GCA_946811185.2 of Hippopus hippopus. Classification (NCBI taxonomy): domain Eukaryota; kingdom Metazoa; phylum Mollusca; class Bivalvia; order Cardiida; family Cardiidae; genus Hippopus; species Hippopus hippopus. Next base: position 33,624,841 of record OX328105.1, read on the forward strand.
AACATTATCTATTCCCATACAGTTTAATTTGGCAATATCTGTTGACCCTTTTCCAAACAAGAGGACTTTTGAAGGCACTGTGTGAAAAAAAAGCTGTTCTTCAAGCATTTTCCTCTTTCACTACATCATTTTCTATCTTTTCAGAGGTAAATCTGATTTGTTTCATATCTATTTTAAGGTATTAAAATGCTTTCAATTTGTCATTCTGGTAAAGAGCTTAGCGAAATACAAAAGAAACATTTGCAAGAAAGGAAAGCATCTTTATGAATGAATGAATAGCAAACAAAGTGGGAAAAGGAGCAAATACGTGTTACAAGTAATTTTCCCTTTACTCACAAAATCTTCCCAAGCTGTCAACTGTACTAGTAGTAGACTAGTAGTAGTAGAAGTAGTATCTTTTATTGCATAAATAATAGGTTAATATAGAGAGATAACTTTATTTTCTAAATGTAGGTCATATTTGATTGGGAATGGGTCAATCAATACATGTATTACGATTTCCACTTTTTTTGACCACTTCAGCAGATAATAATAAATCTATACAGAAAATGAATAAGAATTTTAAACAGTTCAAACAAAAGACAGTCTTAAAACAGGGTGATAAATGGGGAGAATTTTCATGTAATAACAGACTGCTGCCTGTGGATTGATGCAGAGCCATAAACCAGAAACATTATGAAGGAAAATTTAACTCTTTACTACTTCAGAAAATTTGAGAGTTGTCTAGATCGAAAGCATTTGCTGACAAAAAATGCAGATAGTTCAAATGATGGAATTTGTCTACGAAAAAATTGGAAACATAGTGCAAAAAGGAGAAAATGTCAAATTGCTCCTTTCCCAAATATGTTCCACATGTCTTTTTCCTCACGGTTGTATGGACAGAGATCATTTTGTACAGGGTCCAAACTTTATATATCCTATTACAGGTAAAGTAAACACAGATGGGAAAGTAAACTGATAAGGACAATATGGCTGTAAAATATGATTATTTTTACAACAAAACTACAAAAGAGAGGCATTGGAAAAAAGTCCCTACCCTGTAGCAATCCAAATTATTCCCATACTTCATGACTAGGTGGAATGATCTCTTCCAAACTTTTAACTCACCAGACAACTGAATTTTAGACTGGTCCAAACTGAAAGGATTTTCAGATGACAATTTAAACATGGCTCAAATGATGAATTTGTCTTTGATAGGGTAAAAAACATAGTGGGAATAGGAAAAGATGCTGGTTACCAGCATTTTTGTCTTTTCCTCAACATGTTTTCAAAATGTTTTGAAAAGGCTTATTCTCCCTAAGGCTCTCTAAAACTTGGGATTGTGTGATGAAGCGTTAACTCTTTACCAGACAACTAAATTTTAGACTGATTGATGATGGGATGATCAGTGCACCTATCCATGCTTTCCTGGAGTTTGTACTTACCAGTACTTCACACATAATTCTTTGAAGCCACTAGCTGCTTTCCCACATACCAAGGTGAGCTATAACAAGGAGAATGCTGTACACATAACATACCATATTGTCTGTTTTTACACCCTGGAGGCATTACATTTTCCGAAAGGAGGGTGATTAATAGGTGACATAGAATTTTCCGAGGATGACGATAATGTTACCGTCCAGATTTTAGTCAATGCCCACTGCAAAGCTATTGCCATCTGAGAAACCATGCTGAATACCGATTTCATTGATAATCATGATTCATTTAGACATTAAACAGCATTCATGATTAATAATGGACACCGATCTTCAATTCTGTCACTTTCTTAAAAGTTTTTTGAAGTTATTTGACAAATTTTGTATGGTCAAAAGTTTATAATGTTATCGGAAGTGTGCACATATTAGGATAGTCAGGTGTTAATAACATAAGATTTTTTTGTAATTGTGATTATGTCGATGCTGTAAGTTAAAGGTTATTCCAGCTGATAAATCTTAACTTAATCGATGGATTGGCCATCTGGTAAGCCTATGTTTAGTTAGAAATTAGCAAAGGAGCATCTAATTGAGGGGGAGTGTCAACAAGAGGGCCATTGGCCCTACAGCACTCACCTGAGTAAAGTCATCTATGGTTGGTAAAGCTGAAGAGATCCTGGTTTTAATGATGCAAAGTGTGTACATGTAAGAGACCCATTTTTTGAACACTTGACCTTCTCTTTAGCTTGTCAGATTTATAATCATCCCAACAAACATTCTAATGTTTCATAAGTATCAGACTGAAAATGTAGCCTCTAGACTGCACACAAGTTTTTTCTAAGATTTTGCTCAGTGACCTACTTTTTGATCTGTTGAGACCAAATTTCAAACTTGTCTGAAATTTCATACAGACAACCTTTCTGACCTAGTTTCATGAGTAACCCAATTTTGCACACAAAGTTTTTCTCAGACTTGACCCTGTGACCTACTTTTTGACCCAATGTGACCAAATTTCAAACTTGTTTAAGATATATTATCAAGGCAAACATTCCGACCAAGTTTCAAAAATATCAGGCTTTGAATGTGGCCTCTAGAGTGCACACAAGATTTTTCTAAGATTTGCCCAGTGACCTACTTTTTTACCCCACATAACTCAATTTCAGCCTTGTCTGAGATATCATCAAGAAAAGCATTCTGACTATATTTACTGAGTTTCAGACTGAAAATGTGGCCTCTAGAGTACACACAAGGTTTTTCTAAGATTTAGCCCAGTGACCTACTTTTTGACCTGACGTGACCCAATTTAATACTTGTCCAAGATACCATGAGGACAAACATTCTGACCAAGTTTAAGGAGCAGCTGACTGAAAATGTGGCCTCTAGTCTTAAGAGTGCACATAAGGTAATTGTTAACACCTGGACAAGGGATGACGCACATCGCGCAACGCATGAGGGACGACAGACGACACACAATGGACACAGCACAATCATAAAAGCTGACCATAAGGGACACTACAGTAACAAAAATATCTTACATTTTGTAAACTGTTCATGTCCTTATCCTTGGCCTTCCTGTCCTCTGCCATTATTAAACCCTGCATGACAGAAAATGACTTTTCCGCACTGGCCTTCGCAGGGCTATCTACCGAGACATTCACCATGTGACCGGAGCCCGGACTGTCTCGGCGGACTTCCTGCTTCACGTTTGCAGCCGCCATCTTCTGTTATTCATCACATCTGAAAGCAGAAGAAAGTTATGTCAATATTCCTTTTTCATACCTTTAACTCTTTATCAGGGGTCCTACATGGCTCAGTAGTAAAGATTTGGACTCATAACCCAGGTTCCAGCCTCACTTGAGGCTCTGGGTTTTTCATGGGAGTGTCCTTGGGCAGGACATTTCAGAGCCCTGGCCTAGTACTGGTGAGACCCGGGATTTATATGAATTAGCTAGCTGTTGCTGTCACATGACTGACATGATATTGATAGCAGCATAAAACACCATGCAATCAATCTATCAATAACCAAACAATGATAGTTTTTTCTTGTATCCTTTCCTTTGATCATGGCAAATTAAGAAATCGCTCACTTTGACCAAACTTTCACCTTTTGTCACATTTTTTTTTTGCAAGGATATAAAATCACCAAGTAATATTCTAAGGGGTTAGCTCTTGACCAAACAATCCCATTTTTTAACGACACCCCCCCCCCCTTCTCCAAGAAGACTTTGAAAAAGGAGAAAATTCTGGTAGCCAAAATGTCTTCAAACCTTTTAGAAACAAATTTACTTTTTTGACTCACATTTCATTTGTCATCTGTAAATCCTTTGATTTTGGACAAGTCTAAAATTTTGTCGTTTGGTAAAAGAGTAAAAGTTTCCCTCTCTTGGAAGATAAGGAATAACCAATCATAAATCATTCTTATCGCCTTTTCTATAAATAGCTGTCACCTATTCAATCAATAAATCACCTTCTTGTTTAAAAAGTCAAACCGTCAATTTTATACATCTAATGATATACTGCACTATCTTTTTTTCAATTTCTTTTTATCAACACAGAACTTCAGTAAACTCATTATTGCAAACATTGTGACAAATGGAAGATTCTATTAAAAATTAATTATTTCATGCAGACTTAAATGTCTTGCATTTTGAAAATATTGTGACACGAAGAAATTTCTATTAAAAAATTCATTATTTCATGCAAAGACTTTAATGTTTTGCATTTAGTAAACATCGTGAGAAAATAGGAAGGTTCTATTAAAAAAATTATTTTCCCAACAGTCACAAAGTTTTACAGTGGATAATTAATAAACATGCACTGCATGAATTCCGTAATCTATATTTTTTTTATTTTTTTTTAATCAACATAAATCTTCTATAAACTCATCATCTCATGCAGACTTTTTTGTTGTGCATTTAGAAAACAATTTGACAGAAAGGAAACTACAATGAACAGTAAATTTTCCGTTTTGCCACAAGTTATTAAAATGCAGTCATGCATTGATCCCTAATTCTAATTAATTATCCATATAAAGCATAATACATAAACATGACAAAAGTGCATACATATGTTGCTACTAGAAAAAAATAAAACCATACCAGGAAAGTGAACCCTTTACCAAGCAATCCTTGGTTTTAACAATCTAGAGGAATAAGCCTTTGGAAAACAATATAGGAAAAGGAGAAAATGCTGGTAACCAGCATTTTCTCCTTTTCCTACAATGCTTTCTATCCTATCATTTACAAATCCAATCATTGGATTCTTACTTCATGGTCTGCAAAATAAATACTTTCAATTTGGTCTAGCCCAAAATTTTGTTGTTTAGTACAGAGTCAATTCTACAATACAACAAAATTTTAGACTGGTCCAAATTCAAAAGCATTTGCAGACAAAAAAAAAAATTTAGTTTTTGCTTCAATGGTGGGATTTGTCTTAGAAAAGCTCCAAAACACTGGGGAAAAGGAGACATATTTCCTTTTTCCCCCCACACTGTTTTCAAAGGCTTTTCGTTCCATTTAAGGAGTGATAAAACTAAGAATTACTAGTAGCTATCTCTTCCATTAAATCTGTTAACTGTTGCAACAGATCCTTTTTAAACAATTTTTCCAAAAGCTCTGAACAGCAGAGGCATAGTCTTTTACTAAACATCAAAATTTTATTACTTGCTGAAATTGGAATCAGTTGACAAATTAAATGTAGCCAAAATGATGGTTATTGTGTGTAAAAGTATAGAATACCTTGAGGAAAACCTTGCTGGTTACCTGCATTTTCTCCTTTTCCCACAAGGGTTTCAAAAGGGGATGTCGAGACGGTGGCTTGTGTGGCAAAGCGCTTAAGATTTACAAAACAACAAAATTCTAACCTTTTCCAAACTGAAATTATTTGCAAATGACATATTTGATGTGTTTAAAATGAATAGAGTTGCTAATGGAGGGGTACAAAACATTTTGAGAAAAGGACAAAATGCTGGTCACCAGCATTTTCTTTTTCCCACAATGTTTTGAAATGTCCGGACTGTGTGGTAAAGGGTTAAAACATCATATTTTGTGCACATCTAATGATTTATTCAAACCTATATATAAAAGTACATAGTGCTGTAGTAAATTTTCCATTTTTAATGGTCTTACAACCGCTTCCGGCAAAAACACAACCCTTGCAATGTAATTGTCTAGAAAAAAGATTTGACAAACTAATGATAAATATCATTATAGTTATTCTGGACAAAGGGTAATTTATATTTATTTTTATGAAATAATGCCTTTCACTGCTAAATTAACAACTTCGATCCTTTTTTACAATTCACCTGACTACAAGGTTTTAGACTCATCAACACTGAAAAAGTTTGAAGACATCTTTTAGTGCATTAGTTTATTGTTTAACCCTGTGCCAGACAATAAAACTTAAGACATGCTCACACTAAAAACCATTGCAGACTACAAATCAATTTCACTCAAATAAAAATAAAGGGTAGAAAACATTGTGGGAAAAGGAGAAAATGCTAGTTACCAGCATTTTCTCATTTTCTCACAAAGTTTTCGAAAGGCATCTTTCTAGGGATTGTTAAAATATGGCATTGTCTGGTAAGGGGTTAATATTGTTTTCTACATAATTTGATCTCTTTACCGAATGGCAAATTTTTGGACTTGTCTAAATCCAAAGCATTTGCAGACTACAAAATTCAATTAAACATCCATAACTCAAATATTGGGGTATGCAGTGTTACCGCTTGATTTTTATTTCCAGGGTACACTTACCCCCTGAGCTGTAAATCTGGGGGTAAGATTTCATATTAAAGGGTATGACAATAATGGTTCCCAACTAAAGGTAAAGCAATCCATATTGATGATTTGCAGCAAAAAAGTCTGTTATACTAAATTACGTATGTAAATTTACTGCTTCAAGTCATTAAAAGCTGAAAAGACAGTCTGAAGTGACTGATCCGAATGTCAAAGAGACATTTTTTCGTGTCATGGGTTTCCGTGTTTTTTGAACCGATCAATTTTTCATATCTGTTAATATCTGGTTAGGTATTTTCACATGATTTGACAAATGCTTGTCAGTAAGGGCAACAAGTAATTTCAAAACCTGTCATTTTAAACAAGATAAGCTGTTAAAGGCCGTCTTTGTCCATGTATTTTCTTATGTGACCTGTCTCATGTGTAACCAATATTTGTTACATGAATTTTGATTCAATAACATGATTTATGCAGTAATTTGCACGAGTGGGAACACTGGATATGTCTTTGAAAAAATAGATGACATTGGTAATCATATTCACCTTTTCCCCCAGTTTTTTTTTTTAAATCTTCTTCTCGAGGGTTGTTAAAATTCTGAATTGTGTAGTAAAGGGTTAATCATAGCGGCCAGTGCACCTATCCATGCTTCTTTGCAGTTTCTCAGTACTTCAAACAAAGTTCTTTACAACCACTGGCTGTTATTTCACGAAAACTGTTAATCAGCAGTAAGAGAGGAATGAATCCTGTGGCAATGACTATCATCAATTCTCATAAAGCATTTGGCAAAGCTGAGGAATCTAACACAGACTCCTGTGCATTGCATACTGAGTTATAAAGCTGGCAGGTTAGCTTAGTGGTAAGATAAAAATGCTGGCAATCTTATAGTTCTCAGTTTGAAATGAATTTCACCAAAAGTCTTCAACCCTTTACCACACAATCCCTAGTTTTAATGACAAAAGCTAGTAACCAGCATTTTTTCCTTTTTTTCCCTAATCTTTCTACCCTTTCAAAGAAAATGCCTGCCATTTCAGCCACATTAAACTCTTAACCAAACAATCCCAAGTTTTTAATACCTGAGCCTGTTGAAAACATTGTGGCAGAAGGAGAAAATGATGGTTACCCATAATGTTTCCTACCTTGTCAGAGAGAAATCATTTGAACCATATCCGATCTGTCATTTGCCTTTACCACACAATCAAATTTTAGAGTGGTCCAAACTAAAAGAATTTGCAGACGGCAAATGAAATATTGTTTAAATGGTGGAATTTATCTTCGAAAGGGTATAAAACATTGTGGAAAAAGGAGAAAATGCTGGGTACCAGCATTTTCTCCTTTTCCCACAGCATTTTCTCCTTTTCCCTCAACGTCTTTATAGATCTTCTTCATCAGGGTGTTTAAAACTCGGAACTGTGTGGCAAAGGGGTCAATAGCCCACATTTATGCAATGCTATGGCCTACATGCAACACTGCACACACGATACTAATGATTCACAACAAAGGACATGTTCTGCGATAAAATGCAAATTCCATATCATTTGTATTCTTATCTAAGATTTAACATGCAAAATACACCAATAAATAATCTATGTTCCCATTCATTGCTCATATTTCATGGAACAGGCCATTTTTTTTTTTTTCCAAATCTTAACCCTTCACCGAAAATGAGAACTTTTAGACTTGTCAATGTTGAAAATGTTTGCAGACAAAAAATTAAATGTGGCTAAAATGATTGGGTCTGCCTTTGAAACAGGTAGAAAACATTGTTGGAAATGAAGAAAGGACTGGTTACCAGCATTTTTTCCTTTTCGCACAATGGCAACAAAAGCATTATCCCCGAGTGTTGTTACAAAACAGTATTATTTGGTAAATGGCAAAATCTGTCTGTTACTCAGGAAAAAACTGAGGCATATATCCTTAAAGCTATCCTTGCAGGCAATTAACACTATCAAGTTATGTTAAGATTTTTTCAAACACTTCCAAAACAATATCCGGTTGCAAGCCACATTAGTCATTACGTCCAAAAACTAGAACTGTCGCAGGCAGACGAATACCCCACCTGGTTTTATTAAGCGACTGTTTTTTTATTGTCCTTAGCGTGGTCATTTAATACAAGATTGACTGTATATGAAGTTTTAAGTTGATAGCTTTTCTAATTTGTAAGTCATTTTCAGGACAAAAGTCCAATATGTAAAATAACCAAGGGCATTAACTCTAAAAATAATGATGACAGAGATATGGATCTTATGCACTGCACTTCTCCTCAGTGTTACCTATCTCCATATAAAGTTTGAAGTTGATAGCTTTCAAGCTTTGGAAGTCAAGCTCCAGACAAAAATCCATCATGTTAAATAACAAAGGGCAATAACTCCAAAAATGATGATGACAGAATTATGGATCTAGTGCAATCCACTTTTCCTCAATGTGACCTATCTGCATATGAAGCTTGCACTAAAAAGCCCTTATACTTTGAAAGTAATGCTCTGGACAAAAATCCAAAATGTAAAATAACTAATGGCATTAACTCCAAAAAAATTGATGGCAGTTATGGATCTTCTGCAATGCACTTCTCTGTATTAATACCAGCATTTTCTCCTTTTCCCACAATGTTTTAGTAGGCTTCTTTCTCAGGGTCGTTAAAGTCAGGATTGTGTGGTAAAGTGTTAAATGAACTACGAATAGATAGAGAGCATGAGGGGAATAAGTAATGCTTGTTACAAGCATTTCCTACTTCTCTGACGAAAATGTTTTCTTACAAAGGCTTCTTCTTCAGGGTCTTTTTAAAACTCTTTACCACACAATCCCAACTTTTACAGACCCTTACACAGACTGCTTATAAAATCATTGTGGGAAAAGGAGAAAATGTAGGTAACCAGCATTTTCTACTTTTCCCCGCCATGTTTTTAACCCTTCCAAACATGAATTCGATTTTCTAATCACACTTACAATGCGATTACCAGCATTCTCTCTTTTTCCCAGATTGTTCTTTTTCACCTTTCCCAAAACAAATTTCATTTTCCTCCCATAAACAAATTTCAAATTTTGAGTCACATAATTACATCTTGTAGTATGCAACTGCTTTGAATTTGGACAAGTCTAAAATTTTGCTGTTTGGTAGAGTTAAAACAAAGACTTGTTTAGTAAAGGTTTAACCCATTACCAATCAATCCCAAGTTTTTACAACTCTTAGATAGAAGCCTTTTGAAAACATTGTGAGAAAAAGAGAAAATGCTGGGAACCAGCATTTTCTCCTTTTCCCACGTTTTCTACCCTGTCTAAAACATAAGTCATCATTTGAGCTACATCTAATTTGTCTCCTGCAAATGCTTTCAATTTGGTCAAGCCCAAAATTTTGTTGTCTGGTAAAGAGTTAAGTGAATCTAAGGGTTGTGACTTGACCTTTGCTCTATGTGGTGTACAATTACATGTCATAAATCAAAAACTGTAACGAAAAAATGTAGCAGAAAAAAGTAAGGCTATGCCTTATAATACCATAAACCCCTTTTGTCTGCCATTTTTTCAGTTGGATGACAAGATTGTCTTTTGAAAGGGTTGCAGTGTTCTGCCAAGATTCTGGGACACTCTCCTGTTAAAAGGTGTTAAATACAGTGTGAGATTGCAGTTAATTGTCCTCATCCCCCCCAACATACTTAAGTAGATACATTATTTCTAAGCAGAGCCTCATGACCAAGGACAGCCTTGTATTTCCACTTACAGCTTCAAAAAGAGAAAATCTTTTGATTGATTGATTGATTCATTTATTCATTCATTCATTGGTTTTTCAACAGTATTACAGTTATACTACGGCAGCATGAGCATCTATCCATGCTTTCCTGAGTTTCTATTACCAGTACGTCGCACATTACTCTTCCAAAGCCAATGGCTGCTTTCTCACATAATCATTGTAGAACCAATAATCAGCTGTGAGAGAGGAGTAAATGCTACCGCAGTGACTTTCATCAATCCACTGGAAGAAATTTGCCGAGCTGGGGATTAAAAAGAACCAGCAACCCCTTGTCAAGTCCTGTGTGCTACCAACTGCCCTACTGGGGACTTGGGCAAGAAAATCCTCTAGAAGGAAGTCAAGAATCATACCTTTGCATTAAATGAGAAGACTGTCCCATCACAATGAACAAAGGTGGGACTTTGTCCCTTTCATATTTCAGGGCTTTCAATAAGATTTAAAGTAGAAGGGTAATTTCCAAAAGTAGGTCCTCCCCAAGTGGGGGCCATGCCCCCTGTCCGGGGGTCCAGGGGGCCAGAGGTCCCTGGCCGAAAACGAAAATTAGGTGTTTTGCAGACATGGAGAACAACATATCCAGGGGCGGGTATTAGGACATATCCCCGCTTTTCTTTATAAACATGGAGAAGAATATAATGGAGGGTATCAAATAAAACAGAACTTTTTCTGAACGAAGCTTAACTTTACTATTTCATCCCCAAATTTTGTTAATTTGAAAATGAATGGTAATCAACAATGGCTCTTGAAGATGAGTCTATAGTATTTTTTGAATTTGTTTTGTGCATAAATCATGCATAAAATGAGGAAAAAAATACAGACTTCCAAAAGCAATTTTGGGCATTTTCATCACACAACTTGTAAAATGTACTGCTGATTACCATTCATTTTCACATTCACTCTCCGACCAGTCATCATCAGAGGGTGGTGGTGACTCAACAGGAAATTGCACAGCTTTTGCATATAGACGAACTTCATCTCTGACAAGCTCTGCAAATTCCTGAACTCTTTACCAAACGACAAAATTTAAGACCAATCCAAACTGAAAGCATTTGCATACGAGAAAATAAGTGTGACCCAAAAACTGAAATTTGTTTTAGGAATGGTAGAAAACATTGTGGGAAAAGGAGAAAATGCTGGTTACCAGCATTTTCTCCTTTTCCCACAGTGTTTTCAAAAGGCTTTTCCCTCAGGGTCGTTAAAACTAGGGAATGTGTGGTAAAGGGTTAAAAGACATGTCTTTTCGGCTCAATCTACTGCATCACACTCTTGCGAGTCTTTTGTGCATTTGCGTTCTGAAGATTCGTAGACATGCTGGTTTGTTTATATCGCCGGTTTCCGGTTGTTGTAAACAACGTAACAGGGTTCCGAGACACTTCGATCCAAAACCATACCGATTCAATTCACATCGGCCCGGTTAATTCGGACTTTATTACCTGGGACACCTCGGTCAGCTTTTCGGACCCCTCAAATAAATAGAGATCCAAACATTACCCTGAAGACGGTGACCCTCCCCAAAAATTGACTATAGGCCGAAACTACTGTTACATAGACCCGAAACGACCGGACCGAAACGAGCGATAAAAAGACCAATTTCCGGGATTATTTTGTAAACAAACTATTCGCGAGACCGATCAAAAGGTGCAGTTAATTTTATTACGTTTTTAGTGACAGGGCAATGTTTTATAAGCAAAATAATCGGTAAAAACATTCAGATAATGCCGTTCTATTCAGAGTTTTATATTGTGGATTAAAAAAAACACCATCTGCCATTTTTTGTACGACAAAAGTAGCCGGGAGGTTCGGTCAAAATAGACGGGGGAAATCCCGGGCCCCTGGCCCTTAATGAAAGCCCTGTATTTATTTGAGAAGTAGTCTTGAAACCCTGTTAATGTCTAATTTTTCAAAACTTTCCCAGACACCAAAATTTTAGACTGGTCAAAACTGAAACCATTATGCGGACGACAATCCAAATGTTGCACAATTAATCAAATTTGTTTTTGAAATGGTAGAAAACATTGTAGGAAAAGGAGAAATGCTGGTTATCAGCATTTTCTCCTTTTCCAACAATGTTTTCAAAAATTCTTTTCCTTGGGATTGTTAAAACTCTGGATTGTGTGGTAAAAGGTTTAAAAGTGTGCCCTATTTCTGCAAGTTAATGATACAAAAGTTCCCTCTCTTTATTTTCCTTTACAGAATACTGGGTAGCAACTGATTGTTTGAATGGTTACTGATGCTACTACTTTCAACATTATTACAGTCACAGCAACAGCTCACATAGTCTTCGTAATATGTCTGAGTTTTAGAAACATCAGTACACTCCCATGAAAAACCCAGTGTGTCCAGTGAGGCTCTAACCAAGGCCTCCAGGTCACAAGTCCTACACTTTACTACTGAGCAACGTTAGACCCAAATGGGGTAGAAAACATTGTTTTCAAAAACAATGCAGCAAAAAGAGAAATTGCTTGATGTTATGGCATATATTCATGCTTCTTTACATTGTTCGAAATTATTTCGATAATTTATATTTTACGAGAAAGAATTAAAAGGATTCAAATCTGCTGTAAATCTGTTACATACAGTAACCATTTAAGGCTTTACCGTACAATCCACAGTTTCACCCACTCTGGGAATTAGGCTTTCGAAAAACCTGAGGGAAAAAGGAAATGCTGCTCACAAGCAATCTCTCCTATTCTCCCAATGTTTTCTAAGCTTTCAAAGACAATTTCAACAACGAATTCACTCTTACCAAATGGCAAATTTTTAAATTCGTCTGACTTTAAAGCATTTTCAGATGACATATAAAATGTATCTCAAATGATGGAACTTTTCTCTGTGAGATAAGAAAACATTCTAAGAAAAGGCAAAAACGCTGGTTACCAGCATTTCTCCTTTCCCACAATGTTTTTAAAGACCGCTTACCTTAGGGTCATAGAAACTTTGGATTGTGTGGTAAAGGGTTAAGCCATATTGTTTAACTTCTGCAAATCTTTCTACTTTTACTCTTTAATAAATGGCAAAATTCTAGACTAGTCTAATCTGAAAGCATTTGACTGTAGCTCAAATGTTGATTTCCATCTATGATATGGTAGAAAACAGTGGGAAAAGGAAAAAAATGCTGGTTACCAGCACTTTCTCCATTTCCAACAATGTTTTTATGAGTCTTCTGCCACTAGGTTATTAAAACCTGGGACTGTGTGGTAAATGGTCAAACAAGTCTAAAATTTTGTCATCCAGTAAAGAGATTTAACCTATTACTACATAAATCCCAAGATTCAACAACCACAAGAAAGAAGGCTTCAGAAAATATTGTGGGAAAAGGAGAAAATTTTAGTACCCAGCAATTTTCTCATTTTTCCACAATGTCTTCTACCCTTTCAAAGACAAATTATTTCATATGAATCATAATTATTCACTTTGTCGCAGCAAAATGCTTTCAATGTTGACAAGTTTAAGGTTGGATGGTGTTTAACACTGTTTTATCAACAATATTTCAGTTATATCGTGGCCACTAGTGCACCTATCCATGCTTTCCTGGAGTTAAAACTTTTACCAGTACTCAGCACAAAATTCTTTCAAAGCCACTGGCTACTTTCCCACATAACCATCTTCAAAACAATAGTGAGCAGTTCCAGAAGAATGAATCCAGTCGCAATGACAATCATCAATCCTCGGAAGAAATGTCCGAGCCTGGGATCCAACCAGTGACCCCATTGTTCTCAAGCCATGTACGCTACCAACTGTGCTACCAGGGCTCGGCAACAAGCTTAAAATTGTGTCTCTCACACAGGGATAAAAATTCAGGCTGGACAGTAAAAACAACACATTTCCTGTTACATAATGCAGTAATGACATATCTCTCCCAAGTTTAACTTTGACCTTACAATGTGATGAGTGAATGTAAAATATGAAACTCTTTTTTTGTCTACATAGTGATAATATACACTATTATTTACAACAAAATGCAGCCTTGAAATTATGATACAATATTAATTGAAAACTTATTTCGTCCAAATTATAATTTCATCAGTACATTACGTGTGCAACTTGTGTCCAGTTCATATTGCAAGAAATTATAACCAAACAATAGGGTCCAAATGTGAATGACTAAGAATTGGTAAAACATACAGGTGTGATCATCTGGAAGGATTACATTTTCCAAAAGGAAATTTTCTCCATCTTCCTCAAAATGTTTTTTCCACTATCAAAAGCAAATTCAATCAACTGATTATTTTATTGTTATTAATCTGTTGTCTACAAGTGCTTTCATTTGGACAAGTCTAAATTTTTTTCAACTCGCAAAATGTTACGCACTAAAACAGTTAATTTATGCATGCTTAGTAACAGAAGCAGGTACATCACACTTTCACCAAGCTCTGGCCAGCTCAGTAATGCACTGGGCTTCAGACACATACTTCCACCTCCACAAAATACTTTCAGAGAAGTGATGGTCATCATTGTGATAGGATTTATTCCTTTCTCACTGCTGGACATAGTTTGGACAATGCTTAAGTGGGAAAGCAGCCACTGGTAACTAGCATTTCCTCCTTTTCCCACAATTCTTTTAATAGCCAGCGTCCTCCAAGTCATAAAATCTGGTCAACACCATTTTCTCCTTTTCCCAAATGTTTTCAACCATTTTGAAGATCAATAACATCATTTCAGCAAAATACAATTTATCACCTGCAAATACCTTCAATGTGAACAAGTCTAAAATTTTGTCATGATTGGTAAAGAGTCAATACTCTTGAACAACAAGTCTGATTTTGATCCACACTTAATGGCGAAAACACAAATATTTGTGCTTAACATTGGACAGGTTGAATTAGCAAGACACTCATACCTTTAATACTTTACAATACGATCCTATTTGTTTAACCCTCTCGGCACCATAGGCGAAAGCAGGGACATTTGCGGATGGCATAGATCAAGATCAGACTGCACAAAATGTGCAGTCTGATCTTGGATCTATTCCGTCCGCTTGTTTAGTCAAGCCTATGAGACAAAAATCCGTTTGAGTCTCAGGGGATTCTATTTTCAGGCATCAAAAAGGATCGAGTTTATACGTATTTGGCACTGAAAGAGTTAATCTTTGACCACACAATCCTGTGAAAAAAGCCTTTTGAAAACTTTGTGGGAAAAGGAGGAAGTGCTGATAGCCATTTTCAACCCTTCCCAAACAAATATTAATTGTTCAGTCATATTTGTCGTCTGCAAATCCCTTGAACTTAGACCAATCTAAAATTTTGTTGATTGGTAAAGCTTAAACACCCACAGCAATTAGAAGGCTTTTGAAACAATATGGGAAAAGGAGAAAACGCTACTAACAAGCATTTCGTCCCTTTCCAACAATGTTTTCTAACCTTTCATTGAAAAATCAAAATAATTGTGGAAAATATTAATTCATCATCTGCAAATGCTTTCAACTTGAGTAGGTATAAACTTTTTTTGTGGTCTGGTTAAGAGTTTACCTTTACAACATGACAAAATACTAGACTCCTTAATGTTGAAGGAATCTACAGACCACAATTCAGCTGTTTTTCAAATGATAGTGTTTGTCCTTGAATAGGTATAAAACATTGTAGAAAAAGAAGAAAATACCGGTTACTAGCATTTTCTCCTTTTTACCACAATGTTTTCAAAAGCCGTCTTTCAGAGTCGTTAAAACTCAGGAGAGTGTTGCAAAGGGTTAACTGTGATAAACTGTGGCATACTTTTTTCACTCATATACAAAATACATATCACTCAAACCAATCCCTCACTTTTACTTTTAACTCTTTGGATACTAGAATAAGAAGAAGAGCATTTGCAGACAGTGTATATCAAGATCAGACTGCTCAGAATGTGCAGTCTGATTGCTGATCAACAACATTATCACTGCATCTTCTGAGAGGTATTATGATCATTATCATTCAAATGCAATAGGCTTGCTACAAGTGCCTTTTTGCAAAGTTTGCAGACTAAAATTAATTCGCAATAAAAAAAAGTGTTTCTTTTTCTCAGCAGCTGTATATAAATTGGTAGTTCATTCCCAATCTTTGTATATATACATAGAAAAAAAAATTAAGCCACAATTTTTGCTATATGCTAAAAAAAAATCATAATATACAAGTAAATTTAACACATTTGTGATATGTAAATAATTAGCTTTGCCCACAGTTTTCCAAACCAATCGTTGTTTATACACTAAACCTAATTTTGTACTATGTTTTGTAACTATATTTCATAAACCATTAAATATTTAGCTGTGAACTAGAAGACTTACAGTTGCAAAACTTTTCCTTTACAGGGCATGTCCTATATTGAACAGTTATGGGAGATAGAAAGGGGTGAACTTTTATAAAAAAAAAATCTAAGGTTTTAATTACCTAGAAGAAAAAGCCTTTAGAAAAGATTGTGGGAAAAGGAGAAAATGCCAGCATTTTCTCTTTTTCCCACAATGTTTTCTTCTCTTCAAAGGACAAATTGCTGCTATTGAGTCACATTGATTTTGTTGTCTAAAAATGCTTTAATTTGGACAAGTCCAAAATTTTGTTGTCTGGAAAAGAGTTAGGCTCTATAAGCACCTTTCAAAACTATAAGTGCCTTTGGAAATTGAGTAGATCAAGATCATACTGCAGAAAACTGAGTCTGATCTTTGTTCTACCCTATGCTATTCATTCCAGACCAGAGCAACCATGAAATGGCAATTATCTAGGACTTTTTTTTTTTAAACTGAAAGTGTGTTTGGTTTGTTTGGGGGTCTAGGGGCTAATCCCTTCCCATACGACAAATTTCAGACCCTTCCAAGTAAAAGCATCAGCAGAAGACAAATTTGAAAGTGGTACAAATGAACTTAAGCTCTTTGACAGGGTAGAAAACATTGTGGGAAAAGGAGAAAAAACTGGTAACCTGCATTTTCTTCATTTCCCGCATTTTTAAAGGCCTCTTCCTTAGGGTCATGAAAACATGGGATTGCTTGGAAAAGAGATAAAACATTTTACAAACCTACTTTTCAGAATCAAAGATCCATTTATTCCATCTTTTTTTTCTCACAGTTAAACCTTTTTTTTCAGAGGAATCAAAACAAAATACATCAAAAAATCATTCTGCAGTTGTATGGGTTTTCACAGTCACAATATTCCACAAATAACTTAAAATAATCTCTTCCAGCTCCAAAAAAACCTACCTGAAGAAATATGCCTGTTTTATCTCAGGTAAGCCATAAATCTGTCAAACGCTACCGGCTCTATCAGATGTACATCATATTTTGGGGGTCTAATCGACAGCTTCTAGATCTATCCGACAAATCAAAAGGTACGCTGAATACACGAGAGCACTTAGTCACTCCATAGGAGCTATTCATAGGGTCAGTAATCACCGGTGAACTTCCCCGCCTTTATAACCCCGATTGTATCAATTCTATCGTAATGTCAAACAGGTTATGAATAGAAAATCCCTCCTCCTTCCTCTTGATTACCAAAACCTCAACCCCTTTGCTAAACAATCCAGAAATTTAATGAACCCTTGAAGGAAGGCCATAGAAAACACTGTGGGAACAAGAGAAAATGCTGGTAATCAGCATTTTCTCCTGTTCCCACAATGTCTTCTATCCTTTCAAAGACAAATTCCATCATACTATTATGATCCATTTTATTTGTCCTCTGCAGATGTGTCCAATTCAGATGAGTCTGAAAAAAATTGTTGTTTCCATCAAGACTTAACTGTGACATTTCATCTATTTTCCTAAAAGCAAATTTCCGGACCTGGATGGCAACTTGTCAAAACACTGGTGCACAAGGAACAAATTGCTTGTAATAAGCAATTGTTCCTTTTACCTCAATATTTTCCTGACAAGTGACAAGCCGTACAGGCATTTTCCTTTCATTACAACGTTGCTCCTTTCTGTATTATTTTTTGATTGGTCAAAACCTAAAAGGGTAAAGAGAAATAAATGTTGGGAGGGGGAGACCAGAAAAAAAACTAAGCTAGAGTCACCCAAGCGTTATACACAATGAAACATGAGCTCTAACCCTTTCAACTCTAGCCCTTTACCAGAAAAACCGGAGTTTTAACAACCCAAACAACATGTGGTTTTTGAGCCGAGTGTGGTAAGAGAAGAAAGTGCTGGTAATTAGCATTTCCTCCTTTTCCCACAATGTTTTCGACCCTATAAAAGACAATTTCTATCATTTGAGCCGCATTTAAATTGTTATCTGCAAATGCTTTCAATTTGGACAAGTCTACATTAATTTTTTATGTGGTAAAAGGTAACAACCCGCTACTGTAAAGGCTAATTTCGGGCCTACCGAACTCTATCAGGAATACAACAAAGGGAAATTGTCTGATGGAAAGGGAACAATCAATTACATGTAAATCTGTATTGGAAAAGAAGCAAAGACATTTAACATGCAGTTACCTCTTTTTCCCTCACTGTTTTCCACAGCTGTAAAATCAAGGCAATAAAAAGACTTAAGTTGCATCTATACAGTTATGCATTAATTCTATAACTGACCTTCAACATGATGTTTTTAAATGGTGTTTAACACACTTTTCAACATGATTTCAGTCATTTCACAGCGGCTAGTACACCTGTCCATCTTATCCTGGAGTCTCTCTTGCCAGTACTTAGCACAATACTCTTCCATGGCCATTGGCTGCTTTCTCACATGACCATAGTTGAACACTGATCAGTGGCAGGAGACTGAATCCTATTGCAATGACTATCATTATCAGAAATTAGGCCAGCTGGGGATTCGAACCAGCCACCCCATGCTTTCAAGGTAAGTATGTTACTCACTAAGCTACCAAGCTTGGGCTTAAAACATGTAGCAACTTTCAAGATATTGGTAGAGAGGAGCATTTTCTTATTAAAATCAACAGTTACTATGCCTTTTCCTTAGCAATGCAGGACCACTATTGAACTTTTGGAAAAGTAGCCAATGGAAAGATTGTTGTGACAATTACAAAAGCAAAGATTGGGAATGCATTGACTGGTTGCCAGGAAATAACTGAAAAACTGTTGAAAATATCATAAAACACAAAACAATAAAAGGCAATATTTTCACTCATTGCTTGGTGACACAAATGGAGACTGGGCCAAAGTAATAGCCCCAAGCCAGGTAGCTCAGATGGTGTACAGGAGTTGAAATCAGAGGGTCCCTGATTTGAATCTCAAGCTTGTTCCAAAATTATTCCACCAATTTCTTCCCAGGAATTGGTCATGGACATCGAGACAGGATTAATTCCTCTCTCACTGCTGATCATTGTTTCAACAATGGTTTTGTGAGAAAGTAGCCAATGGCTTACGAAGAAAATTGTACAAAGTACTGGTAAAAAAAAAAAACTCCAGAAAAGCATGGATAGGTGCACTGGCTACTGCAATACAACTATAATAATGTTGAATAATGGCTTAAAGCACTATACAATCATATTGGTCAAACTGATAGCATTTGCAGATGACCAAACGAAAGTTGTTCAAATGATAAGATTTATCTTTACAAGAATAGTAGACATTATGTGAAAAGGAGAAATTGCTAGTTACCAAAAGCCTTATTCCACAGGGTCATGAAAACACAGGATTGTTATGCAAAGGGTTTACTTATTGTGGAGGAGTAAAAGGCAAGCCCCAGTCAGAAATAGTATTTTACCTGGCGCCTGAACTTAATTTGTTTTCCATGTATTTAAGTAGACAGTGATTATTGCGGTTCACTAAAAAATACTCCACAAGATCTAGATTTTAATTGCTTTTAAGTAAGACCCACTTCATTTCTTCGCTTTTTTTTTTCTCTTTTGTGTTTCCTTTTGTTACTGGTTTTTAAACAAAAAACAAACCTGTTTCCATCTGTGAGAAATGTGAAATTCGAAAGTTAACTTGTTAGTCTTGCCAAATATCTATCATTTTTATAAAATGAAAAAGGTAAGGTTTTTGAAAACATTTTGAGAAAAGGACATTATGCTTGTAATCTGAGCAGAACTCTTTATTTTTCCACAAGTTCTTTACACTTTTCAAAAAGGCTTGAAGCAGAATAGCATAGACAATACTAGAGGCGCTTGAGCGCCTGTATCGCTCCACAGGCCTGATATTTCTATAATGGCGAAAGGAAGTTTTTAACAATTATCATTCAATCCTGCATTTTAGCTCACTGAAGAAACAATTTGGTAGACAACCACCATAGGAACTTACCTGCAAAACAACAATGAAATTCAATGAATAGTTTTAGAGAAGAAATTTTTCAAAGATTTTACTTTATACCATAAAAGGAAAATGAGTCTCCCATAAAAGCCATGTTTTTTGACAGATCTTTTTTTTTTTTTAAGGAATTCTGTAAACCTGTATCTAAGGAACATTCCTGCAAAATAATAATGCTATCCAAATAGCGGTTTGGGAGGAGAAGATTTTTAAAGGTTTTTTACTTTGGTTGCCATGGCAACCAGAATTCTTCATGGACCACAATTATTTGAAGGAATTTGAAAGAGGACCACCAAAGGAACATTCCTGTGAAATTTGGTAAAAATCCAGTCAATAGTTTCTGAGGAGAAGTTTTTTAAAGAAAAAGTTTACGGACGCACGCACGGACGAACGGACGGACGCACGCACGGACGCACGACGGACACAACGCCATGACAATAGCTCGCTGGCCTTCGGCCAGTGGAGCTAACAACAATGAAATCCAATGAATAGTTTTAGAGAAGAAATTTTTCAAAGTTTTTACTTTATACCATAAAAGGAAAATGAGTCTCCCATAAAAGCCATGTTTTTTGACAGATCTTTTTTTTTTTTTAAGGAATTCTGTAAACCTGTATCTAAGGAACATTCCTGCAAAATAATAATGCTATCCAAATAGCGGTTTGGGAGGAGAAGATTTTTAAAGGTTTTTTACTTTGGTTGCCATGGCAACCAGAATTCTTCATGGAACACAATTATTTGAAGGAATTTGAAAGAGGACCACCAAAGGAACATTCCTGTGAAATTTGGTAAAAATCCAGTCAATAGTTTCTGAGGAGAAGTTTTTTAAAGAAAAAGTTTATGGACGCACGCACAAACGGACGGACGGACGGACGGACGGACGCACGACGGACACAACGCCATGACAATAGCTCTCTGGCCTTCGGCCAGTGGAGCTAAAAAATCATGTATTATAAATATGGAGGATGAACTTGATTATCTAAGTTTTGACTTAAAAATAATTGTGAAAATATTGCTGCAAAAGGATAAATTGCACATAACAAGCAGTATCTCCATTTGCAGCCATGCTTTTAAAAGTTGTGTGCTGTAAGACCCCCAAAATTACTGTGTTGTTGAACATGCCTTTTGACCTTGATTACTTCAACATTCTCAAAACTCCTTCCCTAACACTTTGCCACAACCCTAAAGAAGAAGACCATTGAAAACATTGTTGGGTAAAAAAAGGAGAAATTTTGCTGGTAACCAGCATTTTCTCTTTTTTTATATTTTCTACCATTTCAAAACCAAACTTCAATTTTTGAGTCACATCTGTATTGTTGCCACCAAATACATCTAATTTGGACAAGTCTAAAATTTTGTCGTTTGGTAAAGATTTAAAACGTTTTTTTCGTGTGTGTGTGGGAGACGTACGAGGGTTGTCCCAAAACTCCGTGACAAATTTTAAAGACGGGCTATTTTTAGCGTCAGGACATTCATTTTCACACAATTCATACATGAAGATGTTATTTCACTTTATATTTAGTCTCCAACAAAATATTAGCTTTATTTTTAATTTAAT
The DNA here is from genome assembly GCA_946811185.2 of Hippopus hippopus. NCBI lineage: Eukaryota > Metazoa > Mollusca > Bivalvia > Cardiida > Cardiidae > Hippopus > Hippopus hippopus. Next base: position 33,646,451 of record OX328105.1, read on the forward strand.
TTCACAAAATTGATAAGGAGGTGTCATTTCCTGGCGCACATCGTTTTCTTCATACACGTTTTGGTGTGAACTCCAATCATGCACAAATATTTTCAATATTTCATATTATTTCTGCTTCATATTACATGGACGTTTTTTCTTCAGAAACGTTGATGTCATCACTGAAATTTGATTGTGATTGATTAAACAACAGACTGTATGCAGACAAACGAAAAAGAACAGCAGAAAATAGGAAAGTTGAAATGGCTACGTCGGCAGATTGCACAGCGCAGCGGACAGTTATAAAATTTTGTACCGACTTTGGAATGACATCCGTCCAGACTATAAAACAAATCTGGCTTACTGGAAAGTTTAAAAACATTTCTTGAACTCTGGTCTACAAGCAGCATGGCAGTAGAACAGACTTAAGGGCAGGTGAACGCTAGGAAAAGGAGAAAGCACGAAATGGTGGGCCAATTTCTTTAGATGAAGAGTCGCACATGTCATTTGGTGAAGAGATGGATTTTCGTAGAATGAAGACTAACAGTCAGAGAGATTGTAACTTTTAACAGAGGTCTGACAGAAATGTGGTTTAAGACAGTTTTTGACCAGTCCTGGATTAAATGACATGGCAAACAAGTTGAATTTCATGGAGAAGACTTTGACAAAGGCTCTTAAACTTAACATTGATGTCATTGAATTGACGCTTGACGTGCGACGCAGTGTGGGTACTTGTTGTGGTATTTAAGCTATAATTTTCTTATTTATAAAGATTTTTGCTTGATTTTTTGTATACACAGTTGAATCATATGTATGGAAAACATGCCTGAAAATTGCATTTGTAGCGTTTCATTTTCTTTTGTTAATGAAATTGTCACGGAATTTTGGGACAACCCTCATAGATTAAAAATTCAGACCTCTCAGTACCTGCAGTCTCAGGGTTTTCCTTGACGCACGATTTTGTACGTTTTGACGCATTTTTAAGGAAAATGACCCGCAATTTTTTCAACAACATGTCATTGTTGACGCACAAATACGATAAGAGTTACTATCGATCGTATATACTACCGACACTGTTACATCGCGAGTAGATGAAAAATCTTGAGTACGAAAAGAGAATGGGAAGAAACACTTGACTGTGTATCGATTTTACTAGAATACCGTCGGTCTTTAAACGGGTCTAAACTAAACCAGTCGATCTCTAATGAAAAGAATATGGCTCTGTCAAAATCGACGTCATTCTTGCTGTCTGCAAAGAAGAAGAGCCCTTAAACAAAGATCAGACGATAAAACGCCTGGTAAGAGCACCCAGAAACACATTTCAAGGTCTCAAGGGTTTACTGTTAACTGGCTTAAGAGATACACTTCGCTATTCGTTTAAAACAGGGGCATGAATGCGACCCGTGTGTCGAAACAATGGGATTGAACGTTTAATTTGTGAAAATAGTTTATTTTGGCCGAAATGGATATTCTCTATCAAGAAAAACAATAGACACTTCCCAATCAGGCCGACAGCAAACTATTTTCACCAATTAAACGATCAATTTCTGTGATTAAAACGTAACAAAATTACCCTTTACCACAGAGAGAAGCTGCACAAACTTCGAAATTCAACCCTTGTGCATCATCAAAACACTAGCGGTCATTATGATACCCTTGAAAGATTAAAATTACTCAGAGATATGACAGCTTGTTAAGAACTGGTGTAAATAGAGCATACTCCAGATACTCTTTATGAAAAAGGCTGTAAGTTCCCTCTATACTGGCCAGTATAGAGAATCTCTGGTGTTACTATTTATCTATCACCATGTAATAATACAGATGGGACATACAAATACTTACAGTGAACAGAAAAAAAAACACAGATAGTTTCACAAATAGTAGCTTTTGTCTAAGCTAATTACATTTTCTTGTGACCCCCACAAATTCCAAAATGACCCCCATTATTTTTTACTAGGGGGTCACAATGACCCCCTATTTTTGTTGCCAAGGGAAAACCCTGCAGTCTGATCTTGACTTTGTATTGTTTGATAATTGTTAATACATTCTGATATCATGATAACAAGAGCACCATGTTTCAATGACAACGATCGGCTGCAGGTGCTCATTCAGTGAAAATGCTCTGTCAAATAAGGGGCATAACCGTGTCAAAATGTGTTGAGAGTTACCATCATTTGATCCACTCTGCAAATACTTTCAAAATGGACTTGTCTAAAATTTGCCACCAGGTACAGAGTTTGCCTTTCAGTTGCTTTATGGCCGTTTTCAACGTTAGGGGTGTAACGATACATCGATGCATCGATGTATCGCGATTGTGACCGTCCCGATAGCGATGCATCGATTGCCATGTCCAACATCGATAACAATCACCGACAGTTTGTTCAACAATCGATAGTTTTGATAGTCAATACATGAAAATATTGTTAGCTTGCTAACTTGATCTAATCTGCTGTTTGATTGGGGTTCTTTTTTAAAGAATGAAAGAGTGAATAAAGATTGATTCAACTCTATTTTCGTGGTTACTATAAGGCATGCTCAATTTCAGATTTTAGTATATGCCTTTTGGAAATTAAAAGTCGATTCCGTATGTTCGAGAAGACATTAAAAATTTCTCGTATCTTTTTCACATGTGTTAACTATTGTCTTAAATTTGAGTGAATTTTCATATTTACGTACTCTACAGCAGGAATAATCACAAAATTTAGGTAATGTTATTTATTGTCCAAGATCAATTTTGCATAACTTTTTCATACTTACTAATCGAGCGCGTCTATATACGTGTATATGTCGTCTGTGTTGGCTGCTAATTTTGAGATCGTGAAGTTGGAAAGGCCAGTGTTTGCGCCCATTTCGGATTTCTTAAAGAGGGAGAGAATGTTGATAAAAAGCGAGTGGCATGTATACCATGTTATATGATACTGAAACACAATGGGAACACGACAAATTTGCAGGGCAAACATCTGACATTTGCTGTCGAGCCCTGCAAACAACTTCTGGAGACCGGGTTTTAAGGAAGACTCTATACAATCCGATAGTATCGTGATGCATCACGATATAGTCCTCTCGATAGTGATAGTATCATGATATTGATGCTGCGATAATAAAAATATCGCGATAAGTTACTTTTCAGGCTGATAGTCAGCCCTATTCAATATTATTTCAGTTGTATCGCTGCGGTCAGTGCACCTATCCATGCTTTCCGGGAGTCTCTTTTACCAGTACTCCGCACGATATTCTTTCCAAGCCACTGGCTGCTTTCCCATATAACCATCTTCGAAACAGTGGTCAGTGGTGGGAAAGGAATGAATCCTGTCGCAATGACAATCATCAATCCTTGGAAAGAAATTGGCCGAGCCAGGAATCAAACCCTCGAACCCCTGTTCTCAAGTCCTGCATGCTACTCCCAGTCTGACTGAGCTACCAGGGCTCGGCCAGTTGCTTTGAGGGTAAGACTAGATCAAAAGCAGACTGTGCAAATGATGCATGTCTGATCCTGAATTTACACTGTCCACTATGTTTAGACAATCTACCTGCAAGCGACCCAATGAAATTTGGGTGTCTTATCCAGGCTAAAAATCCCTAACTTGTTTATTTGGTGCCCAAGGGATATATTCTTTACCAGAGGACAACATAATTCACTCTTCAAACAACAAATTTTAGACTCCTCTAAATTAAAAGCATTTGCAGACAACAAATTTGACCTGGATCAAATGACAGAACTTGTCCTTGATAGGTTAGAAAAAGCTGTGGGAAAAGCAGAAAAAGCTGGTTACCAGCATTTTCTCCTTTTTCCACTATGTTTTCAAAAGGTCTTCCTTCTCAGGGTCAATATAAGACAGAAGTTTTTGGTAAAGGGTTACAGACTTGTCCACTGTAAGCATGTGCAGATGACATCAGTAAGACAAATTTTCAAATTTATTATAAGTAAAACAAACTCATGCAACCAATACTAATTCTAAAATTTATTGGAAAGGGACATTATAAAGTCCCTCCTGTGTGAAATCATGATGGGACATTTTTCTACTTCAATTAAGAACAATGTCTAAGAATCCTTGCCCAAAATGAAGAATGTTCGAAGTGTAAAATTCTATAAATCTCTCAAATTGTCCAAGGACACTACAGACATAAATAATCTTAAGATGTCCAGAAATTCGTTTACCTGCCCAAAATTTAGACAATTAAATAGATTTTTCTCTATAATATATGATTTAATTTCAGAACTGCCAACAATAATTATTATTCAGGGAGAGAACAGATGTCCCTTGAGCTTAGAAAAGATAAGGGACATTTTTGAAATAAGTGTAATATAGAGTCTTTCTAAGATAAATATGGGCAATGCTTTGTAATAAGCGGGTTTAATGTACCTGAAAAAAGTATCATACTATGTCAGCCTGTGCAGTCATGCACAGGCTGATATGGGTCCAAATTTTTTGTTATTTGTGAACATAGATCAAGGACCACTATATCTCATGAGTTAACCCTTTACCACACAATGCCGACTTTTAACGACCCTAAGGAAAAAGCCTTTTGAAAACATTGTGAGAAAAGGAGAAAATGCTGGTAACCAGCATTTTCTCCTTTTCCCACAATGTTTTCTAGCCTTCCCAGAACAAAGTTCCATTTATGAGTTGCAATTATTTTGTCGCCTGCATATGCTTTCAATTTGGACTAGTTTAAAATTTTGTCGTCTGGTAAAGGGTTAAGTGGTTGTTGGACAAAATGGGTTTTTTATGGATCCAAAATTATGTGGCAACTTGCTTGGTATAATTCATCACGAAATTTCATCAAACCCCCTTTTGCCACTGTGCACTGCTCATATGAAAGATTGATTAGTTGGTTGTTTTGGAATTTAACAATCTTTTAAACAGATAAGGTCATATGAGTTCAATCAGTTCACCTATGCATGTGTTTCCTAGCTTTCTCACAACCATACTGACACAAATTTCTTTCCAAGCCACTGACTACTTTTCTCACGAGCATCACAGGTAAGAGGAGAAAAATCGCTTTGCCACAACCGGAGAATTATATAACTCGCAACCACCAGGTAACGACTCAGATACACGAACCACTAAGCTACAAGGCCGAGCTTCATATGAAAGAGACCAAGTCCCACAGATGTGTAATTTAATAGGAATTTTTCTTTTTTCAGATGGGACAATGTCCCTACCTTAGCAGAACCGTGTTTAAATCCCATACTTTAATAACTCCTAACCAAACAATCCCCCCCCCCCCATTTTCAGTGTCTAGAGTAGACACCGAGTCAGTAATCTACAGGGCTTGAAATCCAACTATTGATGGTTCGATTCCCTAGCTTGGCCAACTTTTTTCTGGGCCTGATTATTATCACTGTGACAGAATTCATTCTCTCTCACTGCTGCACTTGTTAAAATATTTATCATGGGAGAAGGCAACCAGTGGCGTGGAGAAATTACTAAGGAAAGTACTGGTAAAAGGAACTACAAGAAGGCAAGGATAACAGCATCGGTTGCCGCAATATAAAAGAACTAATGTTGAAAAGAGTATTGTACACTACACAAAGCGAATAAATTTTGCAATCCTCCTAACCTTATTGATTCCCTCCCGAAAATGTGTAAAAGAAATTATCAAATGACATTATCAATCCATACAGAATGTCATATTCTCCTACTAAAGATTAGTGCATTCAATATCAATGTTTACATTTGTTATAGGTTTAAGATTTAACCAATTATTTCCCCCAACCCAGTAAGCCTGATTATAAGTTAGGAATACAACTCCACACAGAAAACATCACATGGTCTAAGTTATTCACAGCTTTCTTCTATAAGGCAGACAGATTTCCCCACCTCCAATCAATGTTTCATACCTACCAAGCAGCAAAATTTTAGACTTGTCCAAATCATAAGCATTTTCAGACTACAAATTAGATGCAGATAAAATTATCGGAATTAGCTGTGAGAGAGTAGAAAACATTGCAGGAAAAGGAGAAAATGCTGGTTACCAGCATTTTCTCCATTTTCCCCCACAATGTTTTCAAAGCCTCTTCTCTAAGGGTCATTAAAACACTGGATTATATGGTACAGTATATGGTTACTCTTTCAGTGCTAAGCATAAATTTGAGTCGCCTTTGTGGATAGCATAGATTTATAGACTGATATGAGACTGCTCAGAAATCAATAATTGAAGGGCTTTTTATGCCTCTGCTTCAACATCAGTGGCAACATGCATATTCTAGTTTTCCTTCAGTTTCCTACTTTCGTTCAGGTCTGTATCCACCAACCATTCTTAAACCATTCTTAGTCTTATTCTCAAAAATTTTCTAAATTTGAAAGTATTACAACTTCTGAATGGCTAAACCAAATGGTTTAGCCAATTAGAAGCAGTTTAACTTTCAAATTTAGAAAATATCTGGATATAATCGCAAAGAATGTTCTTTGCCTTTCTTTCAGATATTAACAGACCCAGAACATAGCCTACCACTCTAAAGAGCCTTGCCAACTGACATACTCACAATTGTGCCTAAGGTAACAATACAATGAAGGACTTATTTATTGCTAAACCATAAAGCGCCTTTAACAAGTACAGTTGCCCATGCAGCCAGCATAGATCAAGATCAGACTGCAAAAATCATGAAGTTTGATTTGTCTACTTTGCTTAACCCTTTACCACAAAATCCCGACTTTTAACGACCCTGAGAAAGAAGCCTTTTGAAAATATTGTAGGAAAAGGAGAAAATGCTGGTAACCAGCATTTTCTCCTTTCCCCACAATGTTTTCTACACTTCCAAATAGAAATTTTAGTTTTTGAGTCGCAATTATTTTGTCGTCTGCAAATGCTTTCAATTTGGACAAGTCTAAAATGTCGTTTGGTAAAGAGTTAAACATAATGGACAGAACCAACTCTGAATTTGCAATTATTTGGGTTTTACTCTACTCAGAGTGTCCAGTGGGTTTATTCTGCGCCACAAGGGTCAACACTAAACAGTAACCATGCACTGGAATTGAAAGGGTTAAAACATTGAAGGACAAGGGTAAAATCATGGTACAAGCATTTTCTTTTTCTCCAATAATTTTTTTTCAAAGGCTTTCTCCTCATGAATGTAAAATCTGGATGGTATGGTATGAAGATACTACTCTTCTTCTCTGGAAAGACAATTTTTCTACTGTGTGTGTAGGGCGAGGGGGGGGGGGGGGTTTACATGAAAAATTATGAAATGTGAAAATTTCATTTAGCTTGTGACACTGATAGTGTCACAGAGTAGAATGTCTTAATTTGCATATCTACTCATCAGTGATGAAACCTAAAATCAATGGAATTATTCAGCTGTCATTTTCTCTTTTATGTTATATAACTTGGCACAGTGATCAGTATTAACCTCTTTAGAAGCATAATATTTGGAATAATGACTGGAAATCAAAATTGACAGTTACGAAACTTGACAATTCTTTTCAACATAAGTTTGATGCCATTTTCAACATGCAATATTTCAGCCATGGAACAGCAGTCAATGTGTCATACCTATACATTCCTAAACCTTATTTTACCAGTGCTTTAAATAACACTCTTTATAAGCTACTTGCTGCTTTTCAAATATCATGAACAAAATTCTCAGCTGCCAGAGAGGAATAAGCCAAGCAATATGAATCCTACAATAATTTTGGCTGTGCTGGGGTTCAATTCATTGATTGACGTCTTACACTGCATTATTTCAGTCATATCACTGCACAAGCTTACATATTCAGGTATGTCTTAGCTTTCGTAAGTGTTTGGGTATTTAAAGGGTTGTGTCGAGGACATTCCCATGGAAGTCCAGTGGTTCAAGAGAGGGTCAAACCCCGAGCCTCCAGGCTGCAAAACCTCACCCTAACAATGAGCACAGGACCACTTTGGATTTAGACTTGAGTAGGTTACTGGCGCTGCCAATACTGACTAACCTACCAGACTAGGTGATCCTGAACCTGTAATTTCCAATACTTGATTCAAAACTTAAAGATGCCCGTCTATAGCCGGTGAGAAAAAACGCTGTTAAATTTCAAACAATTTAGAATGGTACAGAAATCAATCCTTTGTGTAAACATGGATAAATTACTGACATACATGGTGTAATTGAAAAAAAGAAACACGAAGATTTGTATTAGAAACCGAACATTGGTCAGAAGAAAACTGGATGACGATTGAAGTGTAAACAATGGCGGTGCGTCACAGAAATTTATCGTTGGTTTCTGCCTAGAGTTGGATACGGTGTGGTTTGCACGACCTCCGTCTGAAAATCAAGGCTGCAACAGAGAAGCCTCCATTTTCCTTTGTTTACCTCACTAGACGCAGGGCGAAGGTCAAATATAGTCAAGCGATAGAATGCATGATCATCATACAAATCTACCCGAGCGTATAACGGATATATCGAAAATCTTCGATTCAAAAACCGTAAACGACGAGTGTGTTTACATGGAAGGCCGCAACTCAGCGAAATCCATTTTCTATTGACCGTAATCTAAGCAACCTTGCAACCGCCAGGCGCAATATTTGGCATGAAGATATAAGAATGACTACAGTTTGATAAAATAAAGACAAAATGCGTTAAAACTGGCTGAAAATGAGTATAAGGGCCTCTTTAATTCGAAAATTATCTTAACCCTTTACCAAATAATCCTCTGTTTCATGAGCCTCAAGAAAAAGGTTTTTGAAAACATCTTGGAAAAATTATAAAATGTAGGTAACCCACATTTTATCTATTTTAGTGTTTTCTACCCTTCAGAACAAAATGTCTTTAAATCCACATGCACTTTTTCATCTGCATTATGCTTTCAAAATGAATATGTTCAAAATTCTGTCATCTGGTAACAGGTTAATCTGTAGTTAAATTGTATCTGCAGTCCTAAAGAAAAACCCCACATTATTCCTTTTGTTAAAAAAATTAATCAAACCATATTCTTTTAACGTTCTACTCAACTATATTTGTCTTAGTGACCAGACTAGATCAAGATCAGACTGTACAAAACATGCAGTCTAATCTTTGATCTCAATTTTCCACTTTTTTGAAACATTATTGACAACAGCCATTTCAAATTTCTATTTTCCTCAACATTTTTTTTTCTTCCCTTTCACTGAGCACATTCATTAATTTAGATGATACAGGGAAAGGGCACACTAATCAGGTATGCTAACTTACAATTAAAGACGTTTCGTCAGGTTGTCATTGTGCAACATTTCCGCGCATTTTCTGTTTCCTTGCGCATAATTTTGTTCGATTGTAGTACTATTATCAGACTGCCAATTTCAGCTGCAAGACATGGAGAAAGTAGTGGTAGATACAAGTTTTTTTTACAGATTAATGTATGAAAGTGTAAACCGTTCCAAAACAGCGGGCACAGAACAGGTACATTTTTCGGACATCACTTATCCGGGTACTAAGTTTAGTGTGAGAAAAAAGAGAAAACTACACACAATTCTCCTTTTCAGTGTTTTCAAAGTCTCTTTCCTGGATATTGATATAAATCGGGCTCGTTTGGTTCATTTTGCTATAAGATTCATCTGTAATTTATGCCTTTGAGTAATTCCTGGACAGTTCTACTTTTATTGTTTTTCCATCCATAAAAATGTACTATTTCGCATTAACCCTTTCCTAAATGAATTGAATAGGAACTTCTAAATTTAAAGAAGCTGCAGATGACAAATTTAAAAAAGGTATTAATGCAAGTTGAAATGCCGCTTGTGTGAAAATATTGTGGGGAAAGGCAAAATTGCTTGTTATGAGCAATTACTCTTTTTACCAAAATGTTTTCCAACGCCGTCCCATTCCATTGTTCAATCGAGTATATATCAGGGAAAGGCAATATTATCTTTACTGTGAAAAAGACATTAATTTGTGCAGAAAATAGTTAATCTTACTTATTAATTTGAATCTTGGGAGATTTGTTTCATTTTCATTGTTCCAAGGGAGGTAATCAAGTCCTAAAATGGGAAAAGTAGCTAGGTGACCTATCATTTTTTTTGCATTTTTTGATAAAGGATATACCCATGTGTATATCTGCGAAAAATAAGAAAAAAAATAATGTCTTGACCTTTCTATAATGAAACGATCTTTTTGGCGGTTATGGATGTTATTGAAACATCGATAGCGGGTCATTAATTTGAAACAAATATTAATTTCTCATCAAGTTGAGAGGATCAATTGATTTCTTATGAATTTAAAACACACAGAACATGATTTGGCTGAAATGATAGACTTTACTCACAAAATTCTGATGTTTGCTGCAATAACTGGATTTTTGTGTAATTTGAAAGAAGGTTATGTTCTTTATCGGCTCAGAACGTTTTTCTTCATCTTGTTAGGTCTGATTATCTCTTCATATACTGAAAGAATATACTTTGAAGTGTCTCTGTGTCAAATTTCACAAAATTCTCTGCGCTAGAAATAACTTGCTGAAACGCCTTTAAGTAAGAATAGGTTCGTGATTTTAACAAAAAAAGCAAGAAAAAATTTTAATCCAACTGTTTCTCTTTTGTCTCTATTTAAAAGCAATATATCATTTCCACCATCAAATAAGCAGGGTTTTGCTGGACGCAGATTTCCGCGTCCATATACGGCTAAATATTAGACTGTATGACGTTTTTCAGAAACCTGCATCCCATGGACGCATAAAAACTAATTCTTAATCTGCATAGAATAAGCTTGAATAAAACAAAAAATCTCTCGTTGATCACGGTTTCTTTCAAAAAGTTCTCTAGATTTTGATGCACTGCACTCAAAACAATGTAATCGCAGTTTTCTGGACATTAGCGTCATACTTGATTTGCTATCCCTGGTAGTTCCAGTATATGTCTTTAATAAAGTATGTCAGCACAATCATCAGTCACTAAGACAGAAAAGGTCATTATTTTCATGAATAAGATTTTTTATTACATTATTTGTCTTTGATTCTCTGGCATTAGTGTCTAACAGCAGAGATGTTATGGCATTCTTGATTTTAGAAAGCTCTTTAGAAGAAATGAAGTGGCAAATCAAGTCAGACCTGCATTTACATTTAGTTTCTTATTTCTTCCTAGTACACAAAACTTGTAAGCATATGCTGAAAAATCATGTCTGAACAATCTAATCTGACAATGTAACATAGGACCCCTAAAATTAGAGCTTGGACCCCTAATTTTTTCAAGGTTGAGCACAGTGGACTCCCAAATTTCAAAAGCTCTGTAAAACCCTGAACAAGGACAGGCTTTTTTTTCCCCATGTATTTATTAACATGTTGATATATTCAATGCAAAAAATATCACATGTGCAACAAGGACATACAGTCTGTTTGTGAAATACAACCTGAAACCATGACCATATGAGTAATGCTCCTGTTGTGATCAGTTTTTAAACCTTGAAGCGCCAAATAAACCCAATGGACATTTTCATTCTAGAATTAGACCAATTCCTTGAATGACTATTGTCTGCACTACTTAAGTATTGCAGACAGTTTAGATCAAAGATCAGACTGCATGTTTTGTGCAGTCTGACCTTGATCTACATAGGCCGCAAAGACAAATTTAGTACTGAAAGGCACTTTCAGGGTTAAAAGCTCTATCATGACAAATAATTTCTCTTCTGTCCCAATAATCCTTTTCTATCATTATTGACTGGCTTTTTTTTTCTGCAAGTGTTGTTCCTCTGCAGTGTTCTATAGGTTATTGCACTTGTATGGGAATATATTGTGTTGAACAAGTTCTTTTGGCAGAGTTGCCCGAGCTTGCGAGGGCAACTACGCCAAAAGAACGAGGAAAACCATGGGAAATTATGTAAACAATATCGAAGTATATAATAAAAAGGTATATACTTTGATATTGTTTACATAATTTCCCGTGGTTTAACGGTGTTTTCATCGAATTTGTTGCTTTATGTTTTTTAAAAACAGTCCTATTTATTCAAAAAGCAATGAGAAATCTGTTTAGTCGCCACACCATGTTTTCACGGAATTTTCAATTTTGGCTTTTGATGACGTCACCATTGCTAAAGGTATGTAAACAAACAAGATGGCTACCGAGGATACTTTTTCATCGCTTAATATTTTCATTGTAGATAAACATGTTCGATAGACAATTTTTTTAAACCTTGTAGTGACTGTTATTCGGGAAGCAAACGTTCTGCTTATTTTTCATGTTTTTACTAAGTACCATGCATTGAAAAGTTCGTAAAATGTGATGTCTAACGATGAAATTTATGATAATGGTGGCCGTTCATATTTTGATTTTTGGAGAAATGGCGGGTTCTAAAACAGTTCCATACTTTGCAACGCACGTGAAAAAAGCTCTAAGGTCGAAGTATGCAATATGGAAAAATATTGCATACTTTCATCCACTGCAAATACATGGGGACAATATCAAAGTATGTAACAAGAAAATATTGATGCATAACATCAATGGCGCCGCAAATCAGTTGTTTCTGAAATAGGGCACATTACAGCAGGTTATACCGAATTCTCCAATCAAGTTACTCTATAAATCCAGTTTGCCGAATTCGTGACCCAGTCTTTCTGAAAGTTGCCAAGTTATTACTGGACATTCGGTCTGGTAAAAAAAAAAATTACCGAATGTTTTTTTTCCAAACCCAAAATATCGATAAATTAAAATAACATGAAATATTTTTGAATTTATAAGGAATAAGAAAAAGAATATCAATGGGGGTAGATTTACATGTACAGTATCACGGACCTTTATAATACATCGAAAATCCCTGGCCATATTCAAAACTCAACAGTCTCTTGTATAAAACTTAATTTTCGAACAATTGTCATCTTCAGACTGAAAACCTACAGAAAATTCATGAGTCTTTACTGGGTTTTCCTTGACTTTCTGATTTGGGGTCATTTGACCCCCTTCAAATGAAGTAGAGAAGGCACAAATAGTTCTGAAGTTTGGGGGTCATTTAGAAAATGAGTCTTTACTGGGTTTTCCCTTGACTTTCTGATTTGGGGGTCATTTGACCCCCTTCAAATGAAGTAGAGAAGGCACAAATAGAAATTTTGGGGTCATTAAGAAAATCTGAGGGTCCAAATTCAAAGAAACAGGTGGTCAGGGAAAACCATGTCTTTATCAGGACCAAATAAGTTATAGGTTTACATATTTCTTCCTCAATGAATTCTCCTTCACTGATGTATAAGGCAATCCTCGGATTCTATTTCATGACAGCAGCCGATCTTTTTTGTAGAGAAGGAAAGATCGTCAAATAAATGTCGCGTAATTTCATTAGACACTATATTTCCAATGAAAAATCAATGAAAAATTATCATACAAAGTATAACGTCATTCATTCTTTTGACGATTTCATTGGTCTTCTGCGGCTGAACAGTGTACGGGAAAAACCTATGTCATTCTAAAATTAGTACATGATCTTATGATGTTATTTTTATCTTAGTACACATGTGTGTAAGGGCATAATGTAAACTTTGTTAATGTGTATTGTAAAGGAATATTTAATTTTGATGTTTAACCGGACATTCGGTCTTGTGAACTGAAGAATTTTGACGGACTGATCTGGTTTACAAGACATGTCCATTGGACCGACGGCGTTTCGGAAAGAATTTCCTCTGTTACCCAATTGTTCCTAAATCACTCCAATTTGACCTACTTAGCCCTCACTGGTCTTAAGAACACGATGGTGAAAGGAAAACAGAATTTCTGCAATCCATACACTACTAATACAAAAATATACATGCGGTTTTAACATATAGAGTGCTCTAGGGTCAAAGAGCTTGAAATTCTTCTTATAAGATTCAGCTTATTCGAAATGGCAGCTTCGAAAATTTAAGACAGATAATATTTGATCATGTGACTTATTTCTCGAAATGTATTTTACAGTTTTTATAAACAAACAAGACCTGCAATCTGGTTTTTTATCGTTTTGGCAATGAAAGGACGGTAAATTACATGTTAAATAACAAAAAAATCCCTCCAAATAGAAAAACAAAGTTAGTACGGTCCAGATCTGGTAATGAGAGTATAGTAGATCTGCTGTATTTTAACATGTATGTTAAAACACTGAACCAGTCCAATATGGCTGCCTCCACAGGCAGATTCCAAAACCGAATAAAAATATAGTGCCGCCGCTCATGTAGCGCCACAATAATAACTATAATTGTTCAGTGAGGTGACTACTGTCCTATCAATATAAAAAAAAAGTGGACATTTTCAAAATAGGTGAAACAAATGTATTAAAAACTAGATCTAAGACTAATAGTCAAATAAATTTCGAACGGACCAATTCCCACATTTTTCTTATTCAATAGGCCATCGTCTAAAAATCTCCCTTTAGGCAGGATAGCTGGATTGGGGTCAAAATGGCCCACTTCCAAAACAGTCCGGTACCAAAACGGCACACTTTTTTTGTCATTAATTAAAACCGACTGAAGATCCGTCATTTAGATTACACAGTTACTTTTATAAAATTCACCTATTTAGTTTTATAAAATTTACTTATAACATGAATTTTGGTCGTGTGAATCGAGCGAGATGGTCTCCTGCTACGAATTTATTGAAACATGTACAGAGACGTTTCCTTTCTAGAATGTTTGTCAAAATTGGTGGAAATAAAACAGTAATTCGTAGTTCAAAGGTGGGCAGTTTTGGTACCCATAACATTGGGCTGTTTCGGAAAAGTGGGCCATTTTGGACCAGGCCATTTTGACCCTATCCACTTTTGGCAGACCACTGCACCTGTATCATTTGCATCATAAGTAGTTTGTCTGTAGTGTATACTTGACAAAAGTTTGCTTAGTTATAGTAGCGATTTTCTTTTTTTTTTGTTAAACAAGATAGTGTGGCAAGGTTTTTAGTGTCGAGATTTGCTTTTCGATTGTCGAGCATTATTGGAACTAAAGCTGGCCTTTCACTTTTAACACTTTATGAAATCTAATGCGTTCAGAGTTCACACAATGATAGTGTATTAAATGCATTGCAGTTTTGTCACTGATTAGAGTAAGAAATTTAAGGGAACAGACCGGATCATCTAATAAAATATCTAGAGATCTTACAATTCAGTAACTGTCAGAATTCGTAAGAAGTCAAGCGTCTGGAATGATCAGAGTGAATTCCAGCGCGCACCTGCAGTTAAACATTTCACTGTCTAAATAAAGAGCAACTGCAATTCAACAATGGCAAAAATAAAATATGTTAAAAATTACCTTTTAAGTTTTGAATTTTTCGCAACAACTTATATCGTTTCTATGAAATCGATCGCAATAAACTTCAAAGTAACTCCATCGCAATATCGGTCGAAAAGTTTGTCCAACAAGTTCAAAGATGGCGGTGCCTTTGGCCTATGACGTAATATTTGCTCCGGAAGTAAAATGTATTGTACAATTTCCCGCCAAGTGTCAAGTTTAATAACAGATTGACGCGGCATATAATAATATAGTTAACTTGAGACACAACAAAATTGGTCTCTCATTGCCAAAAGCCGCCGAAACATGACCAAGAAAGTAAATCGACAGTATTACTGCATGTGATATTCTAGGTAAAAAAAAAAGTATTTTGTTTGCCCTTGGATTGTTGTGGTTGCGGTGAAATATAGTGTGACGTTGACATAATAATGTAATTTGTTAACGTTATGCCTATTCAATAAATAGTGGTTATTTAGCTGAAGTTTCAAAAGACGCACAAGAAAATTCATCAGTATTCTGTTTATGATCGTGAACACTGTTTCATGTTTTCCAGCTCTTAAGGTTGAACAGCAATACCACTACCATTCAACAGCCGTTTACCACACATTCCCGTTTTTCACCGACCCCGAGAGAGATAGCTTTTGAAAATATTGCAGAAAAATTAAATAATGCTGTTAACCACGTTTTCTACTCAACAAGACAACATCTTCTCTTTGAACAACGTTTAATTTGTTGTCTGCAGAAGCTGTACTCAGTCAGTCAGTTGGTCCGTCCGTCCGTCCGTCCGATCATCAATCCATCCATCCATCTATCTATCTATCTATCTATCTATCTATCTATCTATCTATCTATCTGTCTGTCTACCTACCTACCTATCAATCAATCAAACCAATCAACCAATCGAGCCAGGAAGCTAATGTACAGGAAAATTATTCAGTCGGTCAAGTAAATCTGCCAGTCGGTAAGCCATATTTAATCAATCCAAGCAGCCGATCAGCCAGTCAATAAGACTGTTAACGAGTCCCTCTTCGAGCCAGCCAATCAGTCAGACAGGCAGGCACACAGCCAGGCATTTATTTAAGCAACTAGCCAGCATAACGAAAATAAGTCATTCAGTTAAACATAGGGGTAATAAATGAGTCAGCCAGCCGCACGCCAGCCGAAGGACCGACCAATCCTTCGATCGATCGACCGTCTGATCGATGAATTGATCAAATGATTGATTAGCTGGCGTGTCGTCTGTTCTGTGATCAAGTGGTGTCATACTAGTACCTATAATATACTCATAGTTAACACTATCAAACGAACCCTGCTCTAACTACCCTGAAGTAGGTTTTCGAGATTATTGTGGACGAAACGTTGGTAACCAACATTCATTTCCTTCAATGCTTTCTACCTTTTTGAACCCAAATCAAAACATTTGAGCCATATTTCCAGTCTATCAGTGCTTTCAACATAGAGAAGTTTCTTTTTTTCACTTTGGTAATTTAGGGAATGTCTTATTACATCTGATACACATAATTAGCTTCAACGACACTCATCTTGGCCTCTTAACAAGAAAGTGACGAATTCAGGGACGTAATTGACAAGACCGAATAGCTCAAATGGTAGAGCGCAGGACTAGTAAATGTGATTTAAAGGTGTGGGTTGAGCCCCATGGCTGGCCATCTAAAATTACAAATAGTCTTCTTGATGAGACGTTAAACCGGAGTCCTGTGCGACGGTGCTTCACATCGAGCACGTTAAAGAACCATGAGTAACTTAATTAGGATGGGCTTCGTCCTGTATCTGGTACTATCCTCCGTAACATAACAGCTTTCAGGTGCCGTCGCCCATATGGGCAACCGGTGGGGTTATGGCGTAAACGTAGCATAACCTTCGACCATTTTCTTCATAGATCCCCTCAAAATTCTCTCTTCCGTATAATGCTACGTTTACACCAGGTACCCGCGACCTGGACAGCCCCGTTTGTCCGAAACGTAGTGTGCTGTGAGCTTTTGGTATGTTTTTTTTTTTGTATTTACCAAGTTCAGTTAGGTCTAGCTAGGTTTCTATACGGTGTCTCGCGGTATCCTTGACAAGCTGTGGAGGGAAGGGGTTGCTCAGTTCCACGGTGCCCAAGGATTCACGACGGTTCGACCTGCGTTCTACCACGGATGCGAGTACGTTCCGTCTCGGAGCGTCAAGTTCTGACCAGCTCTTTCACGTGTCTTATGTTCTTGTCAAGGTCTAACACGTTCTTATACGTTTTGTCGAGGTTTTCGAGGAACGGAACGTGGTGGACGGACGTACATTTCTGGAGCATGTTTGTGTCCATGATATGAAAAGGAAGGCCTCCCAAGCAGTTGGTTGGTTGGTTGTATTGGGGTTTAACGCCAGTTTAACAGCTAAGGTCATATCATGGCGGTCGGTGACGCACATGTGTTTCCTGGTTTTCTCACACCAGTACTAACACAACTTTCTTTCCAAAGCCACCGACTACTTTTCTCACATGCTTCAGCAGAGGTGAGAGGCGAAAATACGCCGGAAAGAAAGTTCGGCTCAACCGGGTATCGAACTCACAACCACCAGGTCATGAGTCCGACACGCTCACCACTGAGCCACCCGGGCGGGCGCCTCCCAAACAGTGATAATCTTTGTGGTGTAATACTTGTCAACATGACATGCAAAGATCAAGAATTTCTTGTTTTCGTATATTTGCTTGTTGTATACATACAATTTTTGTCTCAGACAGAATGAGAATGCAGCGGGAACGAAATGTCATATTGCAATAGACAAGAGGACGCAGGGTACTTTGTCGACAGTTATTGCTGACTGAGACATCTGGCCAAGAGGACAATTACTCATCACTTTTCTATGCATTTCGGTGTAGTAAAGCAGACAGATCTGCCAAATAGTGTGAGAAGTGTGCAATGCATTGTAGAAGCATACGATAACGAAGTGTCTGCTGTTCCTGTGGCGCCCGATGAATAGAGAACTCCCGCTCAGGAGTTTGAGAGACATAAGGTCCTCGTGGATCATCAGACTGAACCTGGTCATCCACTGGTGGTATTGGTGGTGGTGATATTAAGATGGACCTTACCTTTCTTTTGTGGCTCCCAAAATGTCAACTTAGACTTCTTTAACCTATTTTCCTATCACAGCTTTTGTGTACTCCGAGATCGTGCACGTCCGGTAAGGCCGTAATTGAGCGCAACGCATAATAACACGCCGAATCCGTAAACCGACACATGACGGGGCGGGACCTACCTTGATAGAACTCAACAAAACGTTTGGGACATAGATGAGCTTGCCGGAAAGACTGCGAAAAAAACACGACAAAACCTGACAAAACTTGAAAAAAAAAACAGAGATACCAGTGAAAACAGTGTTTCCACGTCCCAACACGGATCGTCTCTGAGTCTTATTACCGCTTATTACTGCTAGTAAGTTCTGTTGCGATCGACGCATTCCACTACGGTCTGTTAGGTTTCTCATTGGAAGCCGCTCGAAAGCGGCTTCCAGTAGGAATGTACCTAAACTATTTACCATGTAGATGATCAGTAATTATTCGATTGGCCATTATTTTTGTAAAATTTCTAATAATGTCGTGTTGTTGTGACGGAATTACTTCACATGACTCTTTCTTAAATATTCAAACAGACCTACAAGAAAGCCTGGTTTTCTTGCAATATATAGTTCATTCCCAAATAACAATAAAAAATACAGAAAGGTAAACATCCTTTAATTGGATAGTCCCCCGGAGTTTTCAAACATATAGGATTCCTTCTATTTTCCCAAACGAAGTTGTTATGCTTTCCGTTTATCACAAGCTTTCCCACCTCTCAATGGTTTTCACATTTGTCTACTTTTTTACAAAACAAAATAATGATGATTATGATATAGAGAGCATCTTAAAATATGATAATCAGAAGCAATTTTATGTACAAGTTTTTCGTCCAAATTTTAATCTGTAAAGGATAAAACGGCGGTTAACCTTTGATCAAGGTATAGACTGGTCACCTCCCTACACAAGAGGCGTCTACGTCAGCTATTTATAGAATACTTGCGGAAAGATAACCCTTTTTCTTCCCTTCGTCGACACTTTAGCCGAATGGATTTTTGTTACACGGAACATCTACCTTATGAGACCTGTAAAATTTAGCATTTACTATATTGTGTGTCGAAGCTGTTATGATCAGACTGTACGTGCTGTACGGTATGGTCCTGATCTACAAAACCCTTGAAACATGACGTATGGATCGTGATGTACATTGACTACAGTAATTATCATGGTGGTGCCTGGTGCTCTAAGGGTTGAAGCCGCTCGAAAATGACGGAAATAGATGAAGATCAGACAGCACATAGCCCGTGTAATATTTTTTTAATATTCTATAAGATATTTCGTAAACATGAAACATAAAAAAATCTTGTTTGTTTTCGTCATTCAGTGTATCTATTTTGTTATGTAGTCGAAGGGTTAAAGTTATTACAAAACCTATTCTTGTGAATATACAACTTTTTACGTCGCTGCTGGTCAAAGGTTTAGAATAGCTCTTGAAATTTACATTAGAAGTTTTACATTAGACCAGCCCGCATAGCTTACACTAGGTTTGTACAAGGCCCATGCAAAAAATGGTTCAAACTACTGTTTAGTAAACGAAATATGTATAGTAATAGTTATTATGTTGTGGTTGAATAGATCCAGATCTTTAAAGACTTAAAAAATGTTGTTTTTTTGTGCGTATGTGGCTGCCATTCAGGAATAATAGAAACGTGGTTTGTGCCAACTGTACAGACTATGATCAGAATAATTTTGGAGATGCCATGCAAAAGTTTTTTGTTGCTACAGTAGAAACGGAAAGATTCACTGTGTTACAAGCATGCTAAGATACTTTTTGACAAGCAGGAAGATCATCTTTTAGAAAAAGTTAAGTTTTTTTTTTTGAAAAATGAAACACAAAGAAGAGATCACTGAAAAAAATTGTAAATATATGTAAACATTATATGTGAAAAACAATCTTAATATCACTTTGAATAATTGGTAACTTAAATAATTCCGTAGTATTGCCTTTGATGCCGCTACAGAAGTTTCCTTTCTAAAATCATTTGATAAATGGAAAATGGTGTGTTTGAATGCGCAATTTCTCCATTTTCAAATTTCGAGTAGAAACTTAAAAATTCCGATGCTTTTACGTTTTTTTCTTTTTAAATATAATAACAAGATTATATAAGATTCCTCTCTAAACTTTTATTTTTTAGAATTAGAATACATGTACATATTATTTTCTTTTTCTTTTTTCCTTGCATTTTAGTACCATTTGTAATGATTTTCCGTTGGTGGGGGGGGGGGGTTTGGGGGTAAAAACAGATACAAAAAATGTAATCACAATTTCTCAAGAGAGTCAATATTTCTGAAATTGTCCACCAAAAGATTGCGGCTTCTATGATGCTATGCATCATAAATTTGTCTTGTCTGCACCTGGACTCCCGTGGCAAATTATTTGACGGTTTAAAAATCTGGCACGTAATCACGGTCTGACAAGTTTGCTTATCCTGTTCCTCAGTGTTATATTACGCCAATCCCATTTTGTCCACGGTTGTCTGAAACCTGGCTGTTGGGAACATGGTGTAAATGTAGCATTATCAATAAAACCTTTAATCCCCTCAGCACCACAGGCGAAAGCAGGGTATTGTGTGGACGACATAGATGAAGACCAGACTGCACGAAACGTGCAGTGGATTATATTTCCAGCAATGTTTTGAAAGAGTTAAAGCCTTAAAGTTTACGATATATCATTTTGCATTGAAAAACTTAAGCCCTTTGGCGCAACACGCGAAAACATGCTCTCTTGCGGACGGCATAGATTAGGATCAGACTGCACAGAACGAGTAGACTAATCTTGGATCTATACCGTCGAGTAGTCTAGTCTAGAAGTTGAGACAAAAATCTTTGTAACTTTCAGTGGATTGTATTTTCAGCCGTTGTAAGAGGTCGAGTTTACATAATTATTTGGCCATTGCTGAACGGGTTAAATTGTTCGGTTGTCTACAGAATAAATGATGGCAAACAGTGTAGTTCCAGACAAGATGCCAAAATGTTATTTGATCTGGTATGGATTTTGGCGTGCTGAATCTGGTAGCTCAAGTACAAGTCGGATATGAAAACGGGGTCGCTGGTTCGAACCCCAAGCTCTGCTAATTTCTGGCCGAGGACTGATAACAATCATTAAAGCAGGACTTATTCCTCTCTCACTCTGATCATTGTTTTCACGGTGATTTTGTGGAAGAGCAGCCAGTGGCCCGAGAAGACTATCGTGGAAAGTAGAGGTGAAAGGAACTCCAGGAGAGTATGGGTAGGTGCACTTGTCACCGTGATGTAACCAAAAAAAAACCAAAAATTCACTAACAGTAACAGACCTCTTCCCCCCCCCCCCCCCCCCCCCCCAAATTTTCAATGGTCGATAGCATTTTCTTCTTTTCCAGACACGTGTCCTTTTTTTTAAAAAAGTCTCCCTCAGGTTCTAGGGTCTTAGGGTCGTTAAGATATTGGATTGTGTAGTATTTTCAAACCCCTTCATCGCATAACCCTTTAAGGAGGAAGAAAGAGTATCTTTTTGTATGGACTGCAAAGAGCAAGATCAGAGAGCAGAGAAAGTGCAGTTTGATCTTGGATATACACCGTCGGTTGTTAGTCAAGCCTAAAATATAGAAATATTTTTTTTTATTTCTAGTGAATCATTATTTCTGTGGTCGACAAAAGCCAGATTTATTAATTTGTTGCCAACAGAGCTTTAGTATTTTTACCTGTAGCCCTGTATTTTGCGTGTTATCAGTAAGCGCTAGCAGGGCTCGGCACCAAAAATTTGTATAAGGGAGCAAACTGCGACTGATATTATAATCAATTCAGCATTTGTTGCTTCCCTTGAATATTTAAAAAAAAAATCTACACACAGAGTCGCCGCCGGTCTCTTTTGAGCTGTGAATGTCAGTCTTTCGAAAGAAAGGAAAATATTTTGCACAAATGTGATAAAATTCAGTAAATTAATTTTTTTTTTTTGTTTATCGTTACAATTTAATCATATCTATCACAGAAACTCTCCACTGACACCGAAAGAGAGAGACCACATGTAAATCACGTGACCGAATGCGCGGGAATATCTGTCTTTGTTGACAAAAAAAATGGACGTAGCGGAACAAGTGGCAAGAACGAACCAAGTGAAGGACCAGGTCGGGGAGAGGTGTCAGAAGTTGTTTCAGGATTTTCTAGAAGAGTAATTATCTATTATTTTTTCATTCATTTTTTATGCAAGCCGCGATGTCGGAGCAAATTGTTTGGCGAAAGCTGTCATCCATGACTTTTCGTGTAAACTTTCGAACCTTGTCCTACTGTGTTGTTGGGGTTAACGGGCTTGAAGCATCGGCTAACATCATACACTTTAATACTGACTTCTTAAATGTATGTGTTTACTCTGGTAGCCAGGTCGTCGCAACAAACCTATTGTCAACACACTAGGTGTCCTTTGAACCCTTTGCTCATGATTAAAAGTGTAAATACCCCTACACAAGACAATTTCAGACTCCTCTATGGTGATATCCAGCCCAATTTACGATACTTGTTTTTGAACGGAAAAATAAAACATTGTTGGAAATTGAGAAAATGTTGCTCTCCTACATTCCTTTAAATGTGGGATTTTGACCCAAAGGGATAAGGAAAAATCCCTGCAGAAGAACAGGTTATAGGGCATACAAAACATCACAGAACAAAGGCAATGACTAACAGTTCCTTCAAGTTTACCATTCTGCAGCATTTTCTCGTTTTCCATACATGCCTTCAAAAGGCTTCTTCCTTAGGGTCATTTAAAGTTGTGATTGTGTAAATGGTGTAAAAACTTCAATTTTGACAGGTTTAATGTTGACGGAGACCAGAAGTACTTGGTGGAAGTGCAGGAGCTTATCCGACCAGAGCGTAATACACTAAGCGTAAGTTTCGAAGATGTGGAGAAATACAATCAACAGCTGGCAACTACAATATTAGAGGAATATTATAGGTTAGTCAAGTTTTCTTCCTCTTCACAGTTTTCAATATTATTTCAGTCGTTATTTCAGTCGTATTGTGGCAGCCAGTGCACTATCAGTGCATTCCTGGAGTTTCATTTACCAGTATTTGGCTTAATATTCTTCCCAAGTAGGGGTGTAACAATACATCGGACTATCGATGGATCCCGATGGTGAGCGTGTCGATGCTACTGCATCGATTGTTCCTTTGAAAATTGATAACTATCGCCGATAGTTACCTTAAATACCGATAGTTTCGATAGTTTCACTGACAAAAAAGAGAGAGAAAATACCGCAATTCGCTAATGTATTCGGACGCCCCAAAAGTTCGGACACGTTGAATTATTTACAAATATAATTTATTTTTAATCCTTTCTCCAAAAGCAAGTTTTCCTAAATATTCGGACATTCTGTAATGTTAATTTCCCAAAATATTTGACATGTAAGTTTTTGGATTATGTTTTCATTAATGATCGGCTGCATAATATTAATTTCTGCATCGCAATGTTCGTCGCTACGAAAACGAATCCTTCGAGAACTGACTAACTCAGCGGTAATTTTAAGTCATGGAAATAGAGCAAAATAATTGCAACACTAAGGGTGTTTTTGTTAAAAACTTCTCACCAAAGTGAATAGAGTGGATTTAGATCAAAGATCAGACCAAACAGTCTGCCTATAGTCTAATCTTAATCTACACAGGCCGCCAAAACAGCTAAAAACTATAACCATGTATGTTGTCCCTCCATAAGCTATAAATAAATCTACTATGAAAAATGAATACTAAACCTTGTTCTTTCTTTTCTTTATTTATCAGTAATCCATTTCGAATGCATTCCTTTTATTTCGGCTGCAAGGAATTATTTTTAGAAAACAGCTGGACATTTTTTATGCTGACTACACAAAACATGTGACACGACTGGGGTGTTCTTGAAACAGCTATATTACTAAATGCAAAAAAGCACTATCAGCTGGTGTAAGTCGTGCATGAAATAGGCTTATTGCGTAGTCACTTTGAATTGATTGGAGGTCAACCTGCAGCCAGATATAAGTTTCTTGGAGCAGACCACTTTAAGTGTGTAAATTAAGCAGGTGCGTTACAACCCTGTCGCTTCGAATGATTTGCATGTTATGTCATACACCTTATCCAAATTTTACTGCAAACATTTGTGTACCCACGTACAAGCCGACAGGCATCTTGTAGACAGATGGCTTGTAATATAGATCTACATTAATGGTCGTTCTTATTTACTCTGCTGATGGCAAGATGGCGATTTTCAAAGCGTTGGCGGATGGTGTAGATAGACATCAGACTAAACAGAACACGCTGTCTGATCTTGGATCTATACCATCCACTTCTGTAGTATGACTTAACTCGTATTAGAAAGCTACTTCTTTCTCGGGCTAAAAAAGGTAAGATAATGTTTAAGTGTTCTCACTCGCGCAAATTATTCCGTAAATCACGTTATAGAATTGAAATTCACGTAACAAATTTTGGTTACACCCGAGACTTCACGTAAGAAAATGCATGGACAAGAAAGGCCATTATCCGTTTTTCTTGTGAAAAATGACAGGTTTTGAAGTTACTTGTTACCCTTATTGACAATTTTTTTGTCAAATCATGTGGAAATACCCATCCAGAAATTAACAGACAGGAAAAAGTGATCGGTGTAAAAAACACGGAAACCCATGACACAACAAAATGTCTCTTTGATATTGTCCGATCAGAGTCACTTCAGATCGTCTTTTCAGCTTCTAAATGACTTTAAGCAGTAAATTTATACAAATATCTTAATATAACACACTTTTTTGTTGCAAATCATCAATATGGAATGCTTTACGTCTAGTTGGGAACCATTACTGTCATACCCCGGCCTAATATGGAAGCTTACTCCAAGATTCACAGCTCAGGGGTTAAGTGTACCCTTGAAATAGAAAGCTTGAGGGAACACTGGTTTAAAACTTGTATTTCAATATTAGAAGATGGCAAAACTACATGTATAGGTCTACTACAGTTTTGACTCCTCCACCGGTACTGTAAATAGATCTAAATTTGTCGGATTTTATCCTTATTTTTTTGGATACACATACAACAAGGTAAAACCTATTATTTCGACCACCCCTTTTTTTTCAGAATGATAATTTCGTAAAGATTTGGAGACTACAAAAGAAAAAAATTCTGTCTGAATATATTGGCCATTTATGGGTAAATTTAGATAAATTCTATCAACTCAAAAAAAACAAAAACAAAAAAACTTAAGGGCTCACATTTAAAAGGTGACTTTTTTAAAAGTTCAAAGTTGCTTTATAATCACTTTTTTATTAGGTGTGTTTATGAACCATAAGCATTTGCCAGCATTTTGTGCTTTGCATGCTGTTGTATATCAATCAGACTTAAAAGTTAACTTCTTCAAAAGTTTAGAGTAATTAGGTATGTTAAATTGTTTGTGAATTATCTGCATTTAGAAAAAATAGTCATTGAAATTTATTGAGCATCTTGCATTTAACTCTATTTTTCCCCTTATTTGCTATTCAAAACATGCACTCAAGTAGAATTTTAACTACTCAGAGAAAGTATTAGTATAAAACATGGTTTCAAGATGTAATTTTCATCTCTTGCAATTCATCCAATAGTACTGCAATAGTATCGCAATAGTAACTGGCAATATCAATACTATTGCAATAGTATTTTTTCCAAGGTCAATACTATCGCAATAGTAGATTTTGGCCTCAATAGTCAACCCTATTCCCAAGTCACTAGCTGCTCTCTACTCAACCATTATCATGACAAGGATCTGCAGTGAGAGGATTGAATCCTGTCACAATGATTATTGTCAGTCCTTATAAAGTAGTTGGCCAGGCAGGGGATTTGAACCAGGAAACACGCCCCCTCCCCAGGTGTAGTAGAATTTAGACAGGTAAAGACTTAAGAGAAGTTACTTCAAATTTTTTAGCAGATTCTCGATGGAAATGAGCTTACTAAGATCATCACGAGTTGAACAAAACTCTGGATACCCATTAGTCTCAATAATGAGACACTACATTGAATTTTTTCATATTTGGACATTTATTGTACACCGTACCATCTCAAGTCCATCGTAATTTTTCCGGTAGCAAAGATAGAGCACTATACTGACTTTCTGTTTCGTTGGTTTAATCTGTATTACAGCGAAATGCAATTAACTTTTAGTCACAAACATGACTGAAGACAAATGATTAAACCCTCCATTACATAAAGAGCTTGTAGAAGTTGTTTATAACATGTAAATCACGGAAAAGCCACCGATGAAATTTATTGTGCGTGGCGGTCATTCTATGTGTTTTTGGGAACATAAACAACTCGAGTAACAGATGAATTGCATGGTTTTCTCTTATGTTCAGCGTTTAAATTTAAAAAATATTTTGTATTTCAAACGTATTAAATACGCAAGCAGCAAGTATGTTTAAATCCTAGTTTTGTGCTCTATTTGCGAAATTATAAGAGTTCAAACTTGTGCACAAAATCTGTGCGGAGCTTTCAACTGATTTTGTCTTGATCGTCTCTATACCAAGAGGCGACCAGTCAAAAAGTAACATCGCCTTTTGGGACAGTTATCTGTACTAGATACCCATAAGCTGTGTGCATATTCTATTTAAGATTCTGCTGTTACTACATGTCAAGAAAAGCTTATTTTTTTTATTCTTCCATAATCATCATTGCTAAGAATAGCCACAAAAATCAGCTTCTCAGCTTTCTGAGTTCCTTGATGTAGTATTTAGTAAAATTTTAGTATAGTATTTTAATAAGTCTGCTGAAAAATTGTTTTTAACTGAATTTATCTTTGTCCAAATTGAAAGCAGTTGCAGTTCACAAATGTTACTTAAAACATAAGATTAGCCATTCAGAAGGTAGAAAACATTTTGGGAAAAGGAAAAATGCTGCTTATCAGCATTTTCTCCTTTTCCCACAATATTTATAAGAGGCTTCTCCCAGAGGGTTGTTAAAAGTTTGGATTGTACAGTAAAGGATCAATCTAGAGAGTGCTTTTGTTTACTTACAGGGTTTATCCATTTCTCTGCCGAGCGGTCAGAAATTATGCCAAAGATTGGGGACAGATTCCACCAAACAAGGAGTTTTATGTTAGTTTTACGGAAGTGTCATCGAGACTCAAGTAAGTAGGAACTGGTTTTGATTGTTATTAGCTGGGTTTAAGAAGAAAATGTCAATGTATTACCATAGCTTTGCCGTTTTCGTCGTCACCACAGTCTGCGTTATCCTTGTGCAAAAACTTGACATTTTTGAAAACTTTCGACATTTTATGGTATCTCTAATAACTGGAGATATTCACTTCAAACGTGGACAAGTTGTTTACTATCTGAAAGAAAACTCATTCAACAAGGGCAGGTTACAGTCAAAGTATTTTTGACAGAGTAATGCCCCTTTTTTTCAATTTAGAATTAAAAAAAAAAAAAATTGATATTTTACCATTTTATAATATCTCTGTTGTTATAGAAGATATTTTCTTCAAACTCAGAGCTTGTTAACTATTAAAAAGGGAAACTTATACAACAAGTGCAAGTAATAATTGACATATTTTTTTTCTACAGAGTTATGCCCCTTTTTTTGACTTTGAATTTTCACTGAAAATCAAGCAACTGCAGCTGACACTTGGCACCCTCATGCGGTGCTCTTGTTTAGTTTTTTAGTGCAACCTGGCCTCATACAAGCACTAAACTAGTACTCTTTATGGAATGACAAATTTTTAGTTTACTCTCGATTTGAAAGCAGTTGCAGACAAGAGATTTAAATATATTTTACTTGGTGCTAGTTGTTTTCAAAAGGCCAGAAAACATGGTAGGAAATAGAGAAATGCTGGCTAACAGCATATTGATCCCGGACTCGGCCAATTTCTTTTGGAGGATTGATAATAGTCATTGCTACAGGATTCATTCCTCCCTCATTGCCGACCATTGTTTCGACAATGGTTATGTGGGAAAGCAGCCAGTGGCTTTGAAAGAACAGGGAAGACCGAAATCCAGGAAAGCATGGATAGGTGCCCTGGCCGCCGTGATATAACTGAAATAATGTTGAAGATGACGTTAAACATCATTTAATTAAAATCTACTTTGAAATTCCCAGATAAGCATTAGATTGCGTAGACTTAACAATCAGATCACTTGGAATTTAGAATTATAATAACACATGTAAAAGCTGATGAATACAGTCCATGGTACTGTTTACATAAAATGAAATAACACAACTGTTTGTCAGCTGTTAGTGGCTAATATATTACTAGACCTCTTTTGGATGGCTGAATATACTAAGTACTGTTACTTAACTTATATCCTATAGGTTTGACCAAACAAGCAGACAGTATAGATCTAAGAGATCCAAGATCAGAATGCACGTTCTGTGCAGTCTGATCTTGATTTATACTGTCTGCAAAAGCCCCTAGCTTGGCCTATGATGTTGAAATGGTTAAGTATTTCATTTTGTTATTTCCAGAGTAAGAGAACTGACCACAGCAAAAATAGGAACATTGCTAAGGATCACTGGTCAAGTTGTACGGACCCACCCCGTCCATCCGGAGCTGGTCAGTGGAACTTTCATGTGCCTGGAATGTAGGACAGTCATTAAAGATGTTGAACAACAGTTCAAGTATACCCAGGTATGTTAATGCTCAGGGGTTACATAACCAATTACACCTTTACATGTAAGAGATTTTAAAGCTGCTGTTTGAAAACAGAGCAATGGGTATACAAGCATCTGCATCTGTTTCCTCCTTCAATCGTTTGCATTTTTGTGAATTATTATTTTTTGCTTTCCAATAAGGCTTTAAACTAAAAAAGTAACTGGGTGTATTTCTATGGCTTACCTTGCTGAATTTACATGTTGACTAACAAAATTTTATTGGCAACAGGGATTATATTTCTTAGACCAATTATAGAAGTGGAGAGTGTAGACCAAGATCAGACTCCACACTATGCGCAGACTGATCGTTGTTCACAATACCCCCCATGTAATCATGATCACGCAAGGCAGGATAAATCAGAACATACTGATTAATTTTCTTGAACATCTAAGTGTTAGTACATACCAGAATTGTGGTAATGAGATCCAGGTTTTGGTGTCAGTAGAACAATTGGTGAAGAGAAGAAATTACTAACCTTTTTATCTCACAATCCCAGCTTTTAATTGCCCGAAGTTAGAAGGCTTTTGAAAATATTGTGGGAAAAGGAGAAAATGCTGGTAATCAGCATTTTCTCCTTTTCCCACAATATTTTCTACCCTTCTAAAAACAAATTTCAATGTTTGAGGTCTGTTTATTGTGTCGTCTTCAGCTGCTTTTAATTTGGACAAGTCTGAAATTTTGTCCTTTGGGAAAGACTTCATTTTTGAAATTTTATACTACTTGTTGTTAATGTTTTTCTGTTGTGGTAGAAATAAAAGCTTGAAGAGGACTTTAGGAATGGTTGATGGGAAATTATTTTGAAGTCGACCAGTTTCATGAATTGTTTGCTTTGGACACCAGAAAACAGACTTCATTTTATGATTTGTGTGTTCAGAAATAATTCCTCCTTCTGTCACAATGTTTTCAAACAGTGAGCCTGTTACAAGAAGAGGAAAGTTGAATGTGTTACAAAAAGTAAAGGCATATTGTAAACATTTTGCTTTCCTTTATAGCCTAGCATCTGCAGAAACCCTGTATGTAACAACAGATCAAGATTTATGCTAGACGTGAACAAGTCGAGATTTGTGGATTTCCAGAAGGTCCGTATACAGGAAACGCAGGCAGAACTTCCTCGGGGTAGCATTCCGCGGAGGTAGGTAGTACTTTTCCAGGCTACATATGAAAAGAATACTTACGAGTTGACATTTACGTTTTCACACTTTTAATCACACAATCCCAAGTTTTATAATGACCCTTACTAAAGAAGGCTTTTGAAAACATTGGGGGGAAAGGTTTTCATCTGCAAGTGCTTACAATATAGATGAGGCAAAACTTGTCATCTGCAAGTGCTAACAATATGGATGAGGCGAAAAAATCCTCTGCGCTCTGGCAAAAGGGGATTTAAATGCATCTTTGTGATACATATATCACCACATAATTATGGATCCATAAAAACCATTTTGTCTGAAAACTGATTAAATCCTGAAGTGGTCCTTTGACACGCAGAAAATAGACCAATAGCAGACTACGCAGGCAGACCTTGGTCAATACTTTTTATAGATACATTAAACCCCCTTTTCACAGAGAATGGCTCACATAAAAATAGCGGTTTCTGTTACAGTGTTGAGATCATACTGAGAGCTGAGGCGGTTGAGATGGCCCAGGCGGGGGATAAATGCGATTTCTCAGGTACTCTGATAGTGGTGCCAGACGTTGGCTCCATAGCAACACCAGGTTAGTATAATGATCCCTTACCAGACTGAAATGTGTAACTATGGTTGCACCCAGGATCTAAATGCATGTCTAGTTGTAGTTATACATATAGACAGGGTACTAGTGACACAATATTTTTGCTATTGTTTGAAAATAACTGACCAATGAAATACCAGTCAACACATGAAACATCAAAAACAAAATTTGACTGGCCAACCCAGCCGCATGACATTACTACCCAGTTACATGAAACTAATTTGTAAGTTTAGCTTATAAGTGTAAGTCCTATACCAGAGGACAAAATCTTAGACTTGTCAAAATTGAAAGCATTCCAGACAACAAATGTTGCTGAGATCATGAGACAGAAAGGGTAGGAAATACTGTGGGGAAAGAAAGAAATGCTGATTACCAGCATTTCCCCTTTTTCCTACAATGTTTTCTGACAACTTCTTTTGAGGGTTGTGAGAATAGGACATTTTGGTAAAGGGTAAAAGGGGTGTACAGTATGTCTTTCGGTCATCACTTATCAATTTCATGGGGTACTGTTTTCCTTTCTGTTTCAAGATAAATAATTTACATAATTAGCATCTGTGGACAGGGGACAGGTTGGCAGTGTAGCAACTTTCTGCTTTGGAATTAGATCTTCATTTTGCTCAAAACACTTTACAAAGTTAAGTCTTTGCTCCATCTTGGATATTGACTTTTGATTCTCTTCATGGGTGATCTAATTGATCTTTTGCTGATATTGTAAGCAAAGGATGAGAGTAAAATTACTGCAGGTTGACTTTGTACCAATTATGAACATGTGTATATTAGCTATTTTCAAAATGACAGAATTGAGACTTGTCCATGTTGTAAACATTTTCAGACAATAAATGAAATTTGATAGGATTTCTAAGGATTTCTCTTTTAAAAAGTAGAAAATATGTTGGGAAAAGAAGAAAGTGCTGATTACCAGCACTTTCTCCTTTCCCCTCAGTGTTTTCAAAGGGCTTTTTCTACAAGATTGTTAAAACTTGGGCTTGTTTGGTATGGGGTAAACAAATAATGGCAAGACATGAAACTTTAGTCAAGTATTTATTTTTCAGGAGCTAGAGCCGAAACAGGTTCTAAAGTTTCAGGTACTCAAGGATACGAGACGGAGGGTGTTCGAGGTCTGAAAGCTTTAGGTGTACGAGATCTGAACTATAGAATGGCATTCCTTGCGTGTACTGTAACACCTACAAATGCTCGGGTAAGTGATATGCGAGTTAGACCTCCCTTTTGATGATGAAGGGTCCCACACTGCTTGAGCCCAGAACTTGTATCCTGTGTGCTAAAAGCTTACTGCCAACTGGGCAATGCCCAGAAGTTCAGTAGCTCAGTCTTTTGAAGAAAGAAATGGTCCTGTTTTCAAATTTCTTTATCAAAATTTCTACTTAATGACACATTTGTACAGTTACAGGATATACAATTTTGCTTTGACATATATTGTAACAAACATTAAAGTATGGTTTTTATGTGGTTTTAGTCACTCATTCTTGAAAAAACGTCCCATGATATACAGTGATATACAAAAATTAAAAATGGATTAAGATTTCATACATAGAAATATCTAAAAATGTGGTGGGAAATTATATTTTTCTCTCGTTTTGAAACATTTATTTATTTGCAAAAATGGCTGCAAAATGAAAATTTTCTGTAGGAAGTTAAGAAGCTTCCTTTAAATTTTTAGCTCGGCTATTTTCAAAGAAATTGTTGAGTTGTTATCTTACTTGTGTTGTCTGTGTTGTCATGGTGCACAAACTTTGACATTTTACAGTATCTGTATTATTATGGAAGATATTGGATTCAAACTTGACATGCTGTTAACTATCAAAAACGGAACCCATACAACAAGGGCAGGTAACCATCTAAGTATTTTTGACACAGTTATGCCCCTTTTCCGACTCAGAAATTGCACTTTTCACTAAAATCAAGCACCTGCAGCTGAGCGTTGGCACCTGCATTCGGTGCTCTTGTTTTTCTTTTTGCACTTCGTTCCTTTACAAACACATTTACAAGCATAAAACTTGTGTTATGAAGAGAAGTATTATCTAGGAACAATTTATTACATGTTTAGTTTGGAGGGATGGCTTTGAAAGAAGAAGAGATGACTGCAGAGAACGTGAAAAAACAGATGACAGACGAAGAATGGCAGAAGGTCTATGACATGTCCCGAGACAAAAATCTGTACCA
Source organism: Hippopus hippopus (assembly GCA_946811185.2). NCBI lineage: Eukaryota > Metazoa > Mollusca > Bivalvia > Cardiida > Cardiidae > Hippopus > Hippopus hippopus. Next base: position 33,679,161 of record OX328105.1, read on the forward strand.
CAACCTATGTTCAAGTCTCTTTCCAACTATACATGGTAATTTATTTATAGAAGTCAACATAAAGCATTTGAGCGGAGCTGCTGTAGCGCATTCGGTAGGGTACAGGATTTGAAAACAGGGGTCACTGATTTGAATCTCCAGCTTGGCCAGTTTCTTTCCAAGGATTGAAGATTTTCATTGCTACAGGATTCATTCCTATCTCACCACTGATCATTGTTTGATCATGGTTTTGTGAGAAAGCAGCCAGTGGCTTGGGAAGATATATTGGACAAAGTACTGGCAGCAGAAACTTCAGGAAAGCATAGATAGGTGCACTGACCTTGATAAAGCTGAATTAATTTTTAAAACTACATTTAACACCATACAGTCCAATCCATCACCAAACTAAAGAGATAGCTCTGTATATAAGGGGCTTTTCAAGCTGATGGATGCGTTTCAACGTATACCCAAGTCATTGCCTTGTTTAGAGCCAAAGGAGAATAGATATGTATTAGATTACTTTTAATAATCCACACAAACCAGTAGTTAAAGACCCTGAGGAAGAAGACTCGTAAACATTGTTTACCAGCATTTTTTCTGTTTCTCTCAAAGTTATTTTAAAGACCTCTGTCAGCCTTGTTTTAACTCGTGATTTTGTGATAAAAGGATTAATGCTTTTTATTATTTCACCATTTTTACAGGAAACGATGAAATCAAAAGAGGTATTCTTTTAATGCTGTTTGGTGGGGTTCCAAAGCAAACAACAGAGCTAACTAAACTGCGAGGGGACATAAACATTTGTATCGTGGGTGATCCGAGCACGGCAAAAAGCCAGTTTTTAAAACAAGTGGAGGAGTTCAGTCCAAGAGCTGTGTACACCAGTGGGAAGGCCAGCACAGCAGCTGGTTTGACTGCTGCAGTAGTCAAAGATGAAGAATCTCATGAGTTTGTCATTGAAGCAGGTGCCCTCATGTTGGCAGATAATGGAGTGTGTTGTATTGATGAGTTTGATAAAATGGATCCAAAAGATCAAGTGGCAATTCATGAGGCTATGGAACAGCAAACTATTTCTATCACTAAGGCTGGTGTGAGGGTAAGTACAGATAAACCTATCTTACTGGCCACCTCTGTTAAGCCATCTTTGCTAGCCAAGGGTGACCATCTCTGTGTTGCTCTATGTACCCTTGGCTGACAGAGTTGAAATTTGTAACCCCCAAGATAACCAGCATTTTCTTCTTTTCCCACAATATTTTCTACCTTTTGAAGAACAAACTCCATGTTTTGAGAAATATTACATTTCTTGTCTGCAAATGCTTTCAATTTGGACAAGTCTAAAACTTCGTCGTTAGGTTTTACAAAAGACCAGTGAAATGACATCACATTTGACATCATACGGTGCTTGTCTCAGATGTGTGTAAGGTGAAAAAAATTGTAATGGGTCTATGGAATGGAAAACGAAGGAGGTTATGTGATAAAACTTTCCTCTATATCATTTTGAAAATATGTCGGTTTAATTAGAAAGTACATAACAGCACAGCAGCTTACTTATGTATTTCTGGCAGACGAAAAATACTAGACTTGTTGATATGGAAAGCATTCGCAGCTAAAAGATAAGATGCGGTTCAGATTAAAGGATTTGTCTTTGAAAGGATCGAAAATATTGTAGAAAAAGGGGGAAAAAATCTCTTTCCACAATGATTTCATAGCCTTCTTTCTCAGGGTGGTAAAAACACAAGATTCTTTTGTAGTTGGTCAAAATGTCAGTTATATATGAGCAGTGCTTTGAGAAAAGGGGGCTGGATGCATCTTCCTAATGTTTTATTGTAAGCAAGCCAACACAAAATATTGGTCCATATTATCCAAAAACTGGCTTAATGATGATGTAAAATGGTTCTTTGACATGCAGAAAATATACCAATAGCAAAACATTTCGACCCAGGTCAGCATAGGCTGATACTTTTTGCAGATGCTGAAAACCCCCTTTCCACATGGCCTGCAACACCCGAAAAGGGGCATTCGGACATTTGCGTAAAGAGTTGTAAAGAGTCCGTGCAGGCTAATCCTAAACGACACTCTGTTTTTATGTAACTTTCTGTTCTGCGCAGGTCTACTGAAGAACAAAATCTAATGTAGTGGTAAAGTGCCATCTTGGATTAGCCTGCGCGGACTGCGCAGGCTGATCCGAGACGACACTTTATGCAAATGTCCGAATGCCCCTTTTCGGGTGATGCAAGCCACATAGTATGACTCGTATTTAAAATGTACTCTATATTCAACAGGCCACACTCAATGCAAGAACATCAATCTTAGCAGCTGCCAATCCTATAGGAGGGAGATATGATAGGTCTAAGTCCTTGAAACAGAACATCACGCTGACGGCACCCATCATGTCTCGATTTGATCTGTTCTTTATTCTTGTGGATGAATGCAATGAGGTA